>CAMZMU010000042.1:1121860-1721860 GCA_947311845.1 Poa pratensis
AACTCAGTTTGGTCCATTAGGATGCTAGGTCGTGAACTTGCCCATAACTTATTTGGGCCTACCTCTTTATTCTAGAACATGAGCACCCTTGATTGTTTCCCCTCGCTCTGAACCTGTGTCTGCCCTTCACCCTGCAGCATGGAGAGGAGCTTAGACTAGCACTTTAGATGGCCGGGCACTCCTTATTTTCACTCCAAAAAGCACTCAATTCGGGGCCTGGATTGATGATTTAAAGAAACCAATATCGATCAATGATCAAGGTTTTGGATTTTGGCCCCGAATTTCGTCTGAAATCCGGCCATTTCGGTTGGGCCCGGTATTTGTTCAATCCGGTCAAATATTTCGTCCTCATTTTGAATTTTAAGCCCAGCCCACGGTCCAGTATAGCCCTAGATAAAGCCATGTGCTATAAAAACACAAACCGAAACTCCCTAACCCTAAATTCATTTTTCCCCTTCTCCAGCCAGTGTGCGGCGGCTGCCGGCAATGCAAAGCCGATGGAGGCAGGGCAGCGCCGCCTCTGCCCATGTCGCGCCTCCTCCTCAAGCAGTCGACCACTCTCTATCTTCCTCCTCGCTCTTCCCCTTCACATCTATGGCCATGGAGCGTGAAGGCGTGCGACCGGAGATCGGCGACTATATCAACGGTGGCAGTGGCCGTCCGCAGCCAGGTGGACTGCCTCCAGCCCCTGAGCCCTCCGCAGGCCTTGTCGCTCTAATTAACGGTGAACGCTGCTTAGGTCGTTGGTTGGGGCTGCGCTTGTCCGGGCGCCGGAACGGCTCTGACTTTAGCAGGCGTTCGTCCCTGGCCGCTGGGATGTTTGATTCATGCGTAATGTGAGATTTCTGCAGTTTATCATGTTAATTAAGTGGAGTTTGCTGCAACTTGAGCGATTCATGGGTGTAAGCAGCGTCCTGTTTTGTTTCCTTTGCAGCATGATTTCAATATTTGGTACAATTTGCGGTCATTTTTTGTCCAATTTTCCCTTGTTTTTTTGTTCAAAAATTCAAATTTTGGATTGAGCTTTTCGTACGAGATTTTCCAAAAATTTCCGAAATACCGAAATCCGCCCATTTCGTCCCGGGCGGTAAAAAATGCAAACCAAAATCCAAAGCTTGTCAATGATTTTATGCAAGTACTTGCCATTTCGGAGGTATGCCCTGGGGTACAACTCTCATCCACAATTGAAGATAAATGTACATGGTTGTGGACTATAAGGGTTCATTTACCACCAAACCAGTGTATCAAGCACTAAGGTTGCTTGTGAAATGGTGAAAGGTATCTGAAATTCTTGGGCTCCGACAAAGTGTACTCTGGCTATGTGGCTCATTTGTCGGCAGAGGGTATGGACGACGGGTCGGCTAAAGAGAAAAGGTCTTCCCCACAATAGAAATTGTGTTTTTTGCGACACAACGGAGGAGAACGCTCAACAACTGTTCATGGGATGTCCGATCACCAAATAATTTGGGGACAGTTGCTATGCTGGGCTAATCTTCGAGGAGAGCTGCTCCGTCGGCTCAAACCTCCTTGAAATCTTGGTGGGTGCAGGCACGAGGAACACTCACGGGGAAGATAAAGTAAAAGTTCGATTCTTTGGTCGTGTTAATCTATTGGGAAGTTTGGTGTGAGAGAAACAGGAGGGCCTTTGAAAAACTGGTTAAGCGAACAAATATTCTCGGTGAGCACATTAACAGCGAGGCGAATCAGTAGGCTCTACTTATTTTTTGTACGAAAATATTTTATTTTTTCCCAATTTTTTCCTGGTTTTTAATTGTCAGCCAAGAACCAAGACCACATACCCCTCCCTGAATCTACTTAAAATACCACGTTGAAGGAAAATATAATTAGCAGACATAGTACACAATCTTATTCAATGACCACCTGCTCAACGTTAGATGCAAAATTAACGAAATAAACCAAAGCTCACGGTATTGGAAAGTTCTGGATCTAATTGGCCAAAAAAAAAGAACTCTCCGGGAAAATTGATATATCTGACATACACACACAACGAACTCGAGACTGAACAAGTCGAGCCGGTGGCTTTACCACCCAAGCGACAATACACGATAGCCGAGAGCACCACATGGTTGTTTCCGAAAACGCCACTTAGTCTTTCAAAATTCGAAGAATGCACACTCATCGTTCTCGAGGCTATGTGGCTTTGCCACTACCAGAGCCGACGCCCTACAACAAAGCATGATATCAGAGCATCTAGTTTAGCCGACTAAGCGATCAAAGGCAACAGCCTACAACATGAAGCAGATTTCTAGAGCAGGTGCTAGCAGTTACTCTGATGTCCTTGGAAGGCATCGTTTCCAGCATTGGCTGAGGTGTGTGATAGGCTTTCACTTTCAAGAAAGCAAATCTATCATTACGACAGTCTACCCAGCCAGGCACTATGTGCCAAGCTGACCAGTACCGTAGGAGACGCAGAAGCCATGCATGCCAATCAGCTTGCTATTGAGTCCTCCCGCCATTCACAAAGCATCACCATACGATGAACCCGCGACACCACCCCACACCTCGAGGGTATACGTCATGCGTGCTTAAGTTGAAGATCTACACATTGGGTACTAGATCCACCCACCAGGACCTCAAGGCTGCCGACTTGGCCATTTTAGCAGCCATTGGACACCGCAACCAACCGCTGCCTCAGATGCAAGGGACAACACTTATGCCATCACCACCCTAGGCAGCCCAAAGGCATGAATTTTGCGCAGTGGGTCGACTCCACTAGCAGAAGGCACCACAAGCCTCTAGCTACTCTTCTACCGTCGTGTCCCTCCCTTCGCACAAGCATGGTCCACTCATGCGACGAATATAGCTCAACCCGCTGTGGGCTCCATAGCAGCGCGACATATATCATGGAGGGCTCGGGATCAACAGGCTTCGCGAGTAATATCATCGATGGGACATTGGGGCAGTGGGTCCGCAGAGTTGCCTGCTTGCCCATGGTATGTGGACGGGCTTTATGCTTGGCCATCGGCCGGATTGTGTCCAAGTGGGCAATTTGCATCTTGGCAACACATCTAGCGGCGCCTAAGTGCTATCGTGCCGCCACGACAATCATCCATCAAACGGAGGTGCGGCAATGATCCCAAGAGATGCATTGGTGTCTTTCCATCGATACTTTGTCCAAAGGTCATCCATGCTAGAATGCCGGTAGAGTGGTGTATGGCGACTATGGTGGTTGACATCGTGGTTTTGTTATCTCGGCATGTCATTACCTTGTTAAAGATGTTGGTTCTAGGATATTTTCTTTTGAAAGTCTTTTGTTGGAGTTCTTGATACACACAGCTCACATGTCGCTCGATTACTGTTGGTTCACGGTCATAGGATTTGTGGTAAGTTTTTGGAGATGTTACAACGAGGTTTATCCTATGTGGATGACCTTGGATTTTTCTTTACTTATTTGTGGGCAGATTTGTTCGGCATAAATGCTTGATATTTTCTGTAGTAAATAACATATAGCTGTGTGCATCAAGTGATGCAGAGGCCAGAAATTTATCTACATTATTTTTGAAATATAAAGGAAAACGTAAGCATTAGGCAAATCTATTGTATAACTTGAAAAATAAATAGAAATTCTCTGCAAACAGAAACTACCGAAGTCATGGAAAAATTTGGTTGACTCACAGAAACCCCAAATTCCAATTATATTATACCCAAGCAAAGATAGATTGTAAAGTTAGTGTAGTGTAACCTCCAAAACTGTGAAGTGAAGTGGCAGGACATATATCTTGACGGACATTATATATACATCTGGTTGTGGAATTACGGGGAAAAACTTAGAGTTGACATGTTTTGTTTTGTCTTCACCCTTTTTTGCTTTATATTTCTGAGAGCTATTTCCGACAATTCAAAACATCTTGCCAGAGCATCATATGTATGTAGCCTCGTCGTCGCAGGTTATCATGGACTTGTAATTAAGGAAATCAGTTAACTTTACCTATGAGCAGTTAGAGATAACTCGGACGAACACAGATCATGAGATGTATGAGCATGAATCGGCAATTTGAAGGATGTTCCATGGATAATTTACCTATGGTGAACTTTGATGTTACTTTAGTGTTAAATCAGCACATTATACTGCTATGTGACACCGTGTGGAATATCTGGAAAGAGCATAACCGAAGAATTTTCCAAGGACTCCAAGCGCGGCCTGGGATAGTGGCTAATCTCGCAATGCAGGAGGTTCACAGGTTCACGTTAGCAAACCATGTGGGTTAGCGCTTCTTTTGTCGCTGTTATGAGTCTCTGAATGCCCAATCTGTTGGGAATTCAATGTAATGTAACTTTGTCTCTTTTTCTCTCTATAATGAAAGGTGAAAGCTCATGCCGTTCGGTTCAAAAAAAAATACTGTGATATGATGGCACCTACCGTTTTGTACTTTTACGGAAGGTGCTCAGCATACTACTTTACCTGGTGCGGTTTGCATTGGTGTTTTTATAGGAAAGTAGTGTGGCACTCCCCTGCTGAGGGTGGCATATATACCTCCGAAATGACATGCTAGGGTGGCACTCCCCTGCTGAGGTACCTTCTCAATTGATTTTCGCTTTGGCCTCAAGTTGGCCGCTGCCTCCTTCTACCGCCGTTCTAAGGACGACAATCAGCTCCCAAATCCAAGGGTGGAGCGCTCAGGGATAGAGGAAAAATGAACTCCATCACCTAGTCCATCTTGGGCTGAGTGAATGGTGGTCACAACACATAATGCGGCCCATATTGTCCATGGACCTTGCCTAGTTCAGCTCAAGAAAAGGAAAAACACCTTGCCTACTGAAATAAATATGTTTGCCATCTAGAGAATTGTCAAGAAAAAAGTGGAGTGTGCACCAGAAAATCATTCATGCATATTCGAAATGAAAATAAAAATGTTTCATCCTCCTATACATTATACTAGCCATCAAGGATACGGCCAAGAGTGGCAGCGAGCTCACCTTAAATTAGCCTTTCCTCGAAGATACCTAAACTCCCACCCAGGTGGATACTTCACTTGGTTTTCCATCTTTTGTTCCCTTTACAATTGGCAAACCAAAGACATTATAAATATGTAGACTAAAAGGAGCATACAATAAAATACAAGGGAAGCAAGCATACCAATATAGTAAAAGCTATGGCAAGATTACAAACATAAAAATTCCCAACTTGGAGACAATATTATGACCGTTAATGTACAAAACAAAGTTGGCTACTTCCGTTAACAAATGATACCTGGTTCATTTACTATATGGCAAGTTTTACATACTGGTCCTCCAATTTGACCAATATGGTTCCTTCCGACGGCTCTGAAAGATTTGGCCCAGATGGCCTGTTAGTGCATTTCGATGGAGAAAAAATGTTCCGATGAGGTAGAACCATTTGGCCCAGCAGGCCCGTTAGTACTACTTCGCTAGAAAAAAATCCTGTACGGAGCTGTCATCGTCCCAGCCTCTTCGATCCCTTTCCAATACGCTGTCGGCGCCGCCGCCGCGAAACCCTCGACGCCCCCGGCGCTCTAGAGGCCGCGAAACCCTCTCCGCACTCGACGCCCCCGCCGAAACCCTCTTCGAACTCGACGGCCCCGCCGCTCGAGACGCCGCCGCCGCCAACGCCTATCCGTTCCGGACACCGGCAAACTCTGTCCTCTGTCAACATCCCTGCCTCTCCAATCCCTCTCGCTCTGCACTCGACATCCCCGCCGCTCCAATCCCTCTCGCTCTGCACTCGACGTCCCCGCCGCTCCAATCCCTCTCGCTGTGGAAGCCACCCCCTTCAGCCCGAACTCGCCGCCACCACCGCAAATCGGCGCCCCCGCCGCCTACACCTCTCAGCTACTGACGCCGCCGCCTTCGGCCTGATTTCCGCAGGGCACGAACCAAGTGAGAGGTAATTAATTGCACATGTATGATCTGCTTGATTTACGTACTGCACAAACCAACTGAATATTCGCACCTTGATTTTGTTTTGCAACAATTCAGATATATACATGTATGATTTTCTACCGAAAGTATTGAGTATCAACCTTGTATGTTAAAGAGTGTCTGCAATGCTGTGAATTGCTGTCTCTGTACCTGTGTCATGACCTAATGGCTGTTGAATAATTGCACATTTTATTTCAGCTTTGTAGCTGCTTCTACTTTCTTGATTTAGCAATGTTAAGACACTTTGTTTGCCTGCTGCCTAGTTAAGTAATCTATTTTTCATCTGTTATGTCTGTATAATTCTGTTAACTCTTGCAATTGGTTGTGTACTAACTCTATGTGCTTAGCTGGAATTGTAGTTTGCATGAAAACAGTGACTTCATTGTCCTATGAATATTTTGAATTTGGGTTCTGTGTTGGCAATGTTTGAATGAGTTCAGATTTAAAAAGTTGTGGTATTAGCTTATGTATTCAGTTTGGTCTTCATTTGTAAAAGGTAGCTGAAAACGGTGACTTTAGTTTTTGATTCCTCTGTTGTGAAAAATGTAGCAGAAAACTGCCATGTTTGTAAAAAGAACTGACTAGTAAAATGAAGCTGATTCATTTGAATATGGCACAAAGAGTTCAACCAGGTGCTGCTGGTTACTGTGAACTGCCACTGTCGGAAGATGGAGCGTGAGGAAATCCATTGCGCACACGTATTTTGTGTTTTGAAGCACTTAGGCATGCGAGGCATGCCTAGCTGCTGTGTTGCCGTTAGATGGACCATGCAGTCAAAAGATAGGTTCGAACCTGAGAGGAATGGGAGTAGACATGTTTGGTCTGAGCAGATGGATCGGTACCGTGAACTCCGCAACATGTCTAATTCAGCTTTATTAAAAGCTTCTATGAGCACGGAGGAATCACAAAGAGTGGTAGATTTTTTTAAGACTATTGTGGGTGACAACCCCGACACTGACGAGAATGATGAGGTTGGCGAGAAAAATGAGGCGAGAACATTTGGTCCTTTGCCTGCATATTTTTCATCGTCGACCAAAGCTTTTGATGGCAAAATCCTGGATCCAATACCGATAATACCGAAAGGTGCTCCATGTAAGAAGAGGCCTAAGGCATTCCACGAGAGATTCAGTTTCAGGGACTAAGGTAATGTTCCAATAATAATTATTTATGTGTTGCATAGGATGATCAATAAGAAGAGTTTTTTTAGCATCCGTAAATTTACTTATTGCTTGCCCTCTCTTATGATGTTACAGTACCACTGACTGCTGCTTTCCTTTGGTCCATTAGGCCGTCGTGAAATGCCAACCATGGAGTGTACCTGTGAACCTGAACGTCCAGCACCGTCTCATAGTGATATCTTAACTGGCAGCCCCAGAGAGCGCGGACGGGTATGAGTTTTCAGCCTTTAATCGTTCCAACTCTTTCCTTCTGATAATTAATTTCTTTGTACCAAGAATATTGGAATATTTTTACGTTCCTGAATGATCTTCGTTATATATTCATGAATGGCTCTATGTTCGGGTGTACATGGTATTGTGGTACTACCAGATTGTTGTTCTAGTACAGGTCTACCAATACGAAATTTCATTTCAGGAAATCTACCATTCAGGCTGTTTACTAGCATTACTAAGCTAGCAAAGCGTTGTGATTATTTAGACTGGAGATCGATCTTTTTACATACAAAGAACCATGTAGACATCATTTAGAAATAATTCAAAGATGGAAATATCCATGAAAACTGAGTCGGAATTATAGGCTAGGTGGATCGTCTGTTTGACAAAACAAATTGGGTATAATCTTTAATCTAAAGAGAACCAAGTAGACATAGTTTGCAATAACTCTAATACATGCTAGAGCACATCACTGCTCAAATATTGCCTTGATCCTCTTCAACGTCTCCTTATTTTCATCATTGATCTTGAGCAGATCATACAAATTGTACTCAAGCTTTTTTCTTTTCCTCAGCTTGGCTTCTCTGCACATTTTCCAGCTCACTAACCTGTTTCTCCAACAGGTTAATTGTTATCTTCATCTGCTGCATCATGTCATTATCTCTCCCCTCCTTCTGAATCTTCTCATAGTTGGCCTTCATGCAAGATTTGCTAGTGTCCTTGATGAATTTGTTCACTTCAGCTACACAATTGTGGTACTTGTGCTCCCACTTGTTCTTCTCATCTGATAGCTCCTTCATCAGGCTTGCATTGCTGATCCTGTCTTCAACTCGAGCAGTTAAGGCGTCTTCATACATTCCCCAAAGTTTTCCTAATGCTCTCTTACATGTTGGTGGCCATTCTTCATCTACCCACTGCACAAACCCACAGTTCTCAACTATCTGCAAATCATTTTCACACATTAATTCAGATAACAATTTAATTATGCATCTATTTCACACACAGTCACTTGTACCGATGAACTGACCAAAATCGAGCACCAAACGGAGGGACGCACTGACATTTTGCACTGAGCACGTATAGAATCTACGGCCTGTGTTCGTTCCTTCAAACGCCACACACTTCTTTGGCTCGAGCTGGTGCACTTCGCAAAGCTCGGTACAACCGACCACCAAACCATCGAAATCAGGGTCCGGGCAAGTTTCTGGAACATATTCCCAGTCCACGTTGGCTTGGATGAGTAAGAAAAACACATACAATCAAGGACGAATCGAAGCAAAATCATAAATCCCAAAATGCCAGGCACAAACCCTAACCATAGAAGTTGGAGACCCGCTCGAACACATTAATTTAGTCTGCTTATTTTGGATGAAACGGTTATTACTTTAGTAAAGGACCCGTTTTGCTTCTTATCCAAGTTAAATTTGATTTACATTATTTTTTCCATCCTACTGTTTGCTTCACTAAAACGACTTATCTCTATTTCAGAGATTGAGTTTTTTAAAGAAGTTTTTTTACCAATGCATTCAACTCATCTCCTGTGGTTTGAGCTTGTGCTTAACCCTTTTCATTTCCAGTAGACAAACATTGTGCTACCTAGTTACTGCTGCGTGATACTAACACATGTTCATACATACACACTATATGTAACGTAGCTTTCTGCAGCTTGGTTACTTAACTTGATGGATGCTACTGCTTGTGTCTTTTTGCAATGTCAAAATTAATCCATTTCTTTGCTGCTAACCTAACCAAAGATGCAACATCAAATTTCTAAAAACAAGGTTGCTGAACGAATGAATGGAAGGGCAGTGACCAAACCATAGCTAATAATGAAATGGCAGCTAATTAAAGTATCTAATCTCTGTTGTATAATACACTCTACTGTAGAAGATCGACATGAACAGAATGTTTTTTGGTGCAGTGTACATCATGCTGCTTTTCTGTTCTATTGATTCGGAAGCAACTCAAAACATGCCCAACAATCCTACTAAGAATCACTAACTGCAGCTAACGGCCACTAGTCTGAACCTAACACCTGCTGAACAGCTAAACTGACAGATAGTCTGAACCTAATACCTACTGAACAGCTAAACTGACAGACAAGAAATGATGGAGTAACAGTGACACCAGGAAGCGAGGTACTCACTTGTGAGGATCGCCGTTGTCGAGCACGCCGCGGCACCAGCGCGATGATGGTGTTGAGCGCGATGTGAAGGCTCCTGCCATCAGGTTCCCCTTCTGAATCGCGGCCACCGGCGCCGGACCTTCCCGGTGACGGAGCAACCGCAAGGTGTTGAGGGCGACGACGACGAACAGGTGCGTGCTTCTCGGGCACGAGCAAGGACATGAGGGCGTCGCCGACAGACTCTTGATCTGCGCCCGATGGAGGAGATCAATAGGGGCGGCGCCGGTGGGTTTGAGCGGCGGCGGCGGAGTCCAAGGCGCCCACGGCGACAGCGGCGGCGGCGGAGACCAAGAAGCCCACGGCAACAGCGGCGGCGGCGGGTTTTACCGGCGACGAGCACGATTCCGCCAAGCCGCCTCCGGCCCACATCCATGCCAAGATCTGGCGCTTCCCGCTCACCGCCGTCTGCAAGTGGGTCGCCCCCGCCGCCGCCTCATCGGTCCACCGCCGCGCCTCCTCCTAGACCTGCTCCGCATCTTCATGGCTGCCGGAGAAGACGCCGGTGACTAGCAGTGAGCTGATGCGCTCGTCGGAGGCGACGGACTTAGGCTTCATTTCGATTCGATGTACAGATTTTCTTAGGTCGAGTCTAGACCGGATACGCTGAGTTTGTGTTGGGCCAGCACTTTCGACCGTATTGGGCCAGGGCCCATCTGCGCGGAGGCATTGATCGAGCAGCAGTATGACTTCTACTGGTCATCAATTTAGCACCAGTATGAAACGTTTTCAGCCATTAGATTAGCTAAAATAGATGGCTATGGTTCATTTGGGGTACCGTAAAAGGGCTCTGGAGATGTCTTTATTGTCTATCTATCCATCCCTTGGCCCATTACTTTACTCATCATATTCCTTGCCAAGTGTGAGTATATTGAGATATCATAATGGGTAGCTATACCTGGTATCAAGTCGAGAACAAAAGATCCCGGGCCAATCCACTTCCAAGGGCACGATCTCCCTAGGGATGATGTACGTAGCTGTTGCGAGGCCCATCCACCACCTTCTCTACCATGCCGGTTTCGAGGTCAGCAGCGTACACGTCTAGGATGGTGTTGCTGAGGAGCATTGTGTCGCACTTCTCTCCCAAAACACATAGCTCCCTTTCTTCATTCTCTTCGTGAGTTTTCTAAGCTCGACTGTCCTTGTACATACCCATTCTGGACCACCATCCTTATTTGGTTGTTCCTCGTGCTGCTCCCATATCTCTAGGTTTGTGCCTGCTGTTTGCATCCAAAGTAGTGATAGCGCCCCGTTGACCTTAATTGGAAAGGGAGCTTCTCCAAGGACATGCGTCCAGTCTTGATATTTAGATTAAGAACAGTAAGATATAGTTCTTCACAATGGCCAAATAGCCAATGTGCCATGCCACGTCGTACAACGGCACGGCTGGACGACCCGTATTTGCTTGGTTGCAGCATACCATCGAAGCAGTTAGTCCGCACCGTCCAGCTTTCTTCGTCGGACGAGAACGTGGGGAGACTACCTTCCATGTCATATTTTGTGTACGAGCTGACAATTACCACCTTGAAGAACGATGATGTGCTCCAAAGAACTGGCGCCTCACCATCAGAGCCACAGTCCGTACCGGTTAAAATGGCATAGCCGTTCCAGTTTGTCTCGTCAAAGATGGAGCCAAACTTGAGAGTGGGGAGCATATGGCACACGCCGGTGTGCAAGTTGCATACCGCTAGATGGAGGCTGATCGGGTTTGTGTAGCCACGCGTGGCATTCGTATCTAGGCGCACGAGGAGGAGGCCATGGCGCGAGACGAGCGGCAACGCATTGTCAAAGACGCCGGCAGGTGTGGCGGTCATGGAGGAGCTGAGGGCGCGCCGACCAGGACCTAGAGCCGATCGCGGTGTCGGGGTGAAGTTCAGGACATTCTTCGGCCATGTTAATTGTTGGGAGAGGAAGCCGAACATGGAGGACGACGCGTCCTGATCTGGCCAGCACCGCCGAAGGAAGGCCGGCTCGGCCACGAGGTCGCGCCATCGGATGCATGCCGTGGCGCAGCGGAAGAGGGCGGCGGGAACGACCTCCTTTACGCGGACGAGGATCTCGAGGAGGACGTCATCTGGGAGCGACACCGCCATGGCCGCAGCCTCCTCCATGCATGGATCGATCTACAAGCAAGACTACACGAGTCCAAACAACGTCTGTTGGAGGCAGTGACGAGCTAGGTTTGGAAGCGTACGTCTGCAATTCAGCTGTGAGATTATCCTCCATGGTTAACATCTTTAGCCCAGACAACGTCTAACATCTTTTTTTGGGGGCGTTGTGAGATTATCTGTATTTGAAGCCAAACATCTCTAATTTTAACCAATATTTTTTGAGAAATTCTAATTTTAAGGAGACGAGTGCATAGGCTCATAATAAAGGGAGAATTGCTTATTTGGCCCTTCCTTAAAATAGTCTTCCCTATTTAGGCCTAAAAAATAAATTCTTCCCAATTTGACATCTTAATTTCATTTCATTCCTAATATGGCCCTCTTGTGCATTTTGAGAGCTAAAAATACTCTTTTGCCCCTGACAAATTATGTGACAAAAAATTTAGGCTGCCTCTGATGTGACAAAAAAAATCACATGCTACCCAGTTTTTGTTTTACCCCAGCCAACACTAATACAGTTCGTTGGTTAGTTTAATCGGATCGGCCGGATGAATCGATGGATCGATCGGGTACTCCTCTACCTAAGTGCACGTACTAGCTTAGCTTTTTTTTTTTTTGCGGAGGAAAAAGACACATTACATCGGAATTACAGAGAGGACCCCAGAAAACACAAAAATTACAACCCGCCCCTCTGCACCAAGACCGCGTCGTTGACCCGCCGTTGCCGTCGGTGGCGCGCCGCCGCCGCTGCCTCCCTCAAAGCCTTGGATCGGAGGCAGTCCCCAGGCGAGCGGGAAGTCGCCGAGCGCCGGTCCCGGAAGACCTACACCGTCGGGCACCGCCGCGGACAGCCCGATGCGCCGCATCTTCTTCTTCAAAGTCTGGATCTTGGAGCTCCGCCGCCTTCGGAGCTTACCACGGGGAAGACGCCCACGGCACCTCCGTGGAGATGCGAGGGCGTCGATGGCGATGGATCGAAGACGACGCTCCGCAGAGCGCCGCCGCCGGAGAAGAGATCCACCGCCCGCAAATTTCGGCCGCCATGCCTCCGCCTCCAGAGCAATGATGACCTGCAACCACATAACTCCTACACTATTTACAGGACAAGGAACGGAGATCCCCCGGCCTCCCGCCGCCGAGGCGGCCGGCGGAGACCGAGGGATCCGACGAAACCCGCCGGCGAGGTGGAGATCTACGGTGGGATCCAAGAAAACGCCTCCTGCTACAGTGACGGGGAGGGGAGCGTCCAAGGTCGCACTCTCTGTCAGTCACGTACTAGCTTAGCTAGCTAGCTGCACTCGTGTACGTGCACGTAGGATCCATCCGTGTCATCACGTACGTAACACTTAATTAGCTACCTAGTCCAAATGAATTCTAAAATGTTTCTCCACGTAATTAGCTAGAGTACCTAGCTACCCGTTTCAAAAAAAGAGTACCTAGCTACTGTAGCATGTACAGTCGGGGGCAATCGAAGAAGGAAACGGTCCGTGTCCAAACTCCAAACCGAAAGGCTTTTTCTCTCGTTGCATGCGAATCACGTACGTGATCGATCCTTGTGTGTCCCCCTTCTTTTTCCTTCTCTCGCTAGCTCTACGTGCTTGACAATGATAAGTAGCGCCGACGCGATCAATTTGCTCGCTCTACATAGTACGCAACGTACGTATAATAACGTAAAGACAGCCAGCTACAGCCCGTGTCTTCGCTTCGTCTGCGCGTTTCACATACTAATTAAACAGTACAGTTTCACCTTCATTTAAATTAAATTTGTTTGAGAAAAACACACAGGTGTAAAAGAGTCTTTTTGGTGCTCAAAATGCACTACAGGGTCATATTAGGAACGAAATGAAATTAAGATGTCAAATTGGGAAGAATTTATTTTTTAGGGCCAAATAGGGAACACGATTTTGAGAAAGGGCCAAATAAGGAATTCTCTCCATAATAAAAGGACAAAAAATTGATCTCTCAACCATTGCGAAATTCTAAGCTTGATCTCGATCTAAACTCTACCCCTCACATTGTTTGACTCTCAAGTGTCAAAATGTTCTATGTTTGCTCTTTTCATCTTTGATGACACTGGTTTTCAGATTCAAAAATGTTTTGACACTGGTTTTACGGTAAATATGTTGTGACTACTGACTACTACTTTGTAGGCCTACTAACACCTTCGGTCAAAACTTACTAATAAATTCGATAATTTTTCCTGGAAAATCCCTCATGCAGAGAAAACTGAGGAATAAGATTTGTAACATTCCATGGATATGGAGAAAGTATAAAAATCAAGTTACTTTAGCCTTTTTTCGAATGATGTTCCTTTAGAAATTTGATATGTGTTTGATAAAAAATTCAATTTTTTAGATTGTACGTAATATAGAATTTATTTTAGATTGTACATAAAATAGGATGGGCAGAAAATTTAAAATACAAATATTCTGGAAATTTTGTGAAAATGGTGATCTTGAAATATTTTATTTTGAATTTCATTGGTATGCAGGATTATTCTCTCAATGGATATTTGATTTTCAGTATTTTACTGACCATCATAATTCAATTAAAATTTGAATTGGTTTTTCTGACATCCATATGCAGGCTCCCCCTTGATGGCGCATGTTGGAAGGTGTGCAATGTCAATGTTGTGGCCATGGTTCTACGGATCCAGGGTCTCCCCCAAATCCATCATCGTCATGGTTGTTGGCGATATACCTACTAGGGGTATCACCAACATGGATCAATCCGGCTAGTCCTGGGTGGCCTGCAGTGGTGGTAAAGGCTTTGCCTACCGGGCGGCCCAGATAGCTGACGACCAAGGAAGGCGGATGCCGGCAAGGAGGAGGCCCAAGACTGAAGCCCATGAAGTCATCGGGACCAAGACAGAAGGCGACAGACTTGCCGACTAGGTTTAGGACTCTGTATACTTGCCGGATACGTAACCTCCCTGTAACCCTAGGTCCGGCCGCCTATATAAGCCAGACCACAGGACGCCTTTAGGGCAACCAATACTCTCATACTTTGACACATCCCATAGCTCATTGTAATCTGTAACACGGCGATCTGCCTTATAGTGAGTTATATCAGCACGTAGGGCTCCGTCACCGCCGTGGAGCCTGAAGCTGGGTAAACTGCCGTGTACAATCCCGACCTCGACGACGTCCACCTTCTTGCCCTACGTTCACCCTCGTCTAGCAGGACCCCGTCTCCTATCCAAGATGCCGATACGACTACAGTTGGCACCCACCGTGGGGCCTAAGGCGTCAGGCATCATGTTCCAGGCGGGAACCCTAGGCGGCATCGGCGAAACAATCGCCGTCGGCCGCGCCGTCCGCTACGGCGACAACCACTACATCAGCTGCGATGAGTCCTACATCCCTGCAGACGACTACATTGTCGATGCGGAGTTGTGCCGTTTGGCGGCGTCGATGTATTCATCGGCTACACTTCCGAGACGTATGGGTTGCCGCGAATTTACTCGCCATCCCATAGCTCAATGTCACATGCTTGTTTTCCATCCACACTAATGGGAGGTACAAAGCGGATTAATGGCTTTCTATGATAATATTTAAGAAAAATGCAAAACCTAATTCTCTCAGAAGCCACCCACATGGTTCATCTCAGTCACCATAATTTCACCTGCTGGGCAAGCCATCATAGAATTCTCTAATTATAGAAATTAGCTGAATACTATGTAATATTCTAAAACTGTCTAGATTGGGTCCGGTCGTCACAAACAAATGCTTTGACATTGAGATGATTACGATTTTGCACGGATGAGAACCACACTGTAATTTTTTTTTAAAAATTACTAAGTTGCGAACGCTAAATATTTAGGAAAAAAAGACAAAAAAATCCTTTTTTTTCTAGACAAAGAAACATATAAACTGAAGTAACTACAAGAAAGTGTATTAGCAACCATTTATCTGGTCTGGCCTGAACGAGAGAAACGTGAGTAATCCCTGTTGTCGATAGACCCGATTGTGCATACGTACGATTCATCCAAGATGCAACTAAAAAGTAGTACATAAAAAAGCGAAAATTCAATTTGGTGCCCGAGCACAGGTGCTCCTGATATCCTGTCCCTTCTTTCGTCTCGAGATCTGTGCTCGTCACCAGCTGGCCGTGCAGACCCAAGCTGGAAGGGCAGACCAACAGCTGGCCGTGTCGGACAAATGAATCACAAAGCATCCTGGAAGGCCACAATTTCGGGTGCAGGTGTGCCCGGGCACCAAATCACCCCTCCCATAAAAAAGAAAGAGAGAAGAAACTCAAGTAGCGACTACGTGAAGCCGAGTAAAAAACAAGGCCGGCCAGTCCATCTCGTAGGGAACGATCTCACTACGGCTGAGGCCATGTCCACGTGGGAAATCCGTAATCTGCTGCATCGATCCTGTCTTGATGTTGGCTACGTAGATGCGCTAATGATCGTCCCTTGATGATCAACAAGCCGTTCTTTTCTCCCAAGCACGTGACCCCTTGTTCAATCAAATTCATCCGCTGAGACGGTGCTTCTAGCATGATGTAGGAATCCGCTCCATTGCCGTGTCATGTCTGTATGTCTAACCGACTGCCATTAGTTCTCAGGCAAAGAAATACGAGCCTCCCCTGAGCGACGCTAAGGTATGGCTCGTCGTAATTGGGGTCACATAGTCTTGTATTCACTACCTTTCTCTTGGAGACGTAACCTGTCTAGGCATTGACGTCAAGAATGTAGAGGCCCATTGTGCTGCAGAAGAACCAGTAGACGGCGCCACGGCAGACGACAGCCTTGTTCTGCAGGAGCTCCACGTGGATGTTGCGGCCCTCATCGTTCTCAGTCCCAGCGAACTTGTTCCACCCCAACTGGCCAGCCGATGAGGAGTACGTGTAGAGACGGTAATGCATCGGATGTTTTGCGATGGTGATGACCATCACCTTGAAGAAGGTCAGTTGGTCGTCGTCCTCGGATCTCGAACAGTCTGCGGCGGTTAGGATGGCATAGCCTGTCAAGTAATTGGGTGAACCCCAACGGTGTGATTCAAATTTAGATGGGGCAGCGATCTAAACGTGCCGGCGAGCGGGTTGCACACGATTAGGAGGTCGCCACGCGCACGAGGAGCAGACCGCGGCACGACGTGAGGGGCTCCGCGAAGTCACCCATGCCGGGGATGAAGGACCGGAGAACGCCACGAGGGCCTAGGACCGGACGTATCACGGCACGGCATTCCGTCGCGGCGGCGGGATTGCTGGGTGACAATGCCGGCGAAGGGGGCCGAGCGGCGCGCCTCCTCCGGCCAGCAGCGGCGGAGGTAGGCGGGGTCGGACACGAGTAGGCGGGACCAGCCCTTTCACGAGGTGGCGCAGCGGAAGAGTGCGGCGACGTCCTTGACGCCCGGGAAGATCTCGAGAAGCACGTCGTCCGGGAGCGACATTGTCGGCACCTCCGTTTCTTGGTTCGATGTACACGAGCAACGTGTGTGCGGTGGAGTTTCCTACGGCCGGCCGGCGAGGTATATATATGATTGATTGGAGACCGATCAGTCGTATGCTTCTCCCATCTATATACAAACTATTTGATCGCCTCCCTGGCTTCGATCTGATTCACATGTACAGCAAGTCAAGAGTTGATAGAGACATCTTGTATCCCGATGCATGCTCAAATCCAGCTTCCTAGCAAACGGTGTTGGCTCAAACTTTTATTTTTTATTTTACAAGTTTAAGGAAACAATTCACAATTTCGGTGTCTAGAAATTATAAAGTCTAAATTTTCGTGCATTGTTTTTCCGTGAAAGGTCCGGTCACTGCCGTATTCTTATCAGGTTAGTTAACTCAAAGTCGACCGAGACAGTTTTTAAGTTCTAGTGATTCAAAAAAGTACAACGGTAGTTCGGTGAAAAATGTAATTTACAATTGGACCGAAAAGGGCAAGTTTTTCACTAAGCTAAATTTGCATTTTTTTTTCTCGATCTAGCCTACTGACCCTATTTCTACAGTAGAATGATTTGGTCAGGACGACAAATTTGAACTCTATTTCGGTCACCGGACGACGCGTCTCTGGCTCTAGCTCACCTTACGATGTCAGCCGCCCACGGAAGCCACAAGCCACTGAGGACCCTGCACACCGCTCTCTCCCGCCATAATATGGTATTTTAGGATAGACTCGGGATTTGTTTTCCCATATTACTAACTTGACTTGTATTTCAAGATGATGTTAAGAATCACATCTCCATAGAGGGTATTATCCATCCGAAAACAAAAAGGCAGCTATAAACAACTTTAGTGGACCGCAAAGTTGTTTGCGATGGCAGATTTGGCGGTTCAATTGCTACGCGGTTCACATAATTCAGCTTCATGCTCCCTGACGCCCTGTTTGATAGCCCGTTATACGCAAACAAGGCTGTGCCTGTGTGGCAGTGTCCATGTCAAACTGTGTGTGGCAACTATAAGCCTGGTGATCGGAGATGTGCGGCAGTCATATACTCATATTTTGATGTGTGGTAGGTCTTATGACTTGGGTCTAATGATTTCTTTGGCCTGGACTTTGTCATTTTTGGATGTGTGCATTCTTGATGTGTCCAATAGCTCTTAACATTTTAGTTTTGTAGAGCTCTGGTGTAATTCTTATCGTCTTTATATTAATATAGTACCATGTATCTAAAAAAGTCTCCGGTTTCTCTATACTGCGCGCATAATACAACCCCAAAACTGCATGTGGCCTAATTAGATGACATCATCGGCTGCAGGAAACTATGGAGTACTAAAATTCACATTGCTTATAAATCTTGTGCTAGAAATACAAACCGGTTTCTTCATCGTGCTTTCTTCACAAGATCTTCAAACAAGATCTCATATAGACATTGTAGTATAGACTCGTTTGTTATCGCCTATGAAATTTTGCACTATAATCTGGCAAGAAAAACAAAATTACACTAGAAAACTTGTTTTTCTGTAACAAACAGGGCTTGTTTTTCATCCCAGTAATGACTAACTTGTCAATTTTACAAGAGAAAATCATGCTTGTGTGCAATGTCTATCCACATACATAGTTTCTATTCAAAAAGCAATGTATTGTATGAAAAAAAACTTGTTTAACATGGTCTTTCTTTTCTGGGACACAATATTGTATTTTGGAACAAAAAGCTTTCGGAATATATCATGCGATATCTAGTTTCAATGGTATCATTGTTACGAATACAAAAATGCAAATGCGTTTGGATTTGGACACTCTAGTTGAAAATAATACATTTTTAAGACTTTAAGATATATTCCCCTGTGAATGACAACATTTGTCTATACTCTGTTTATGCGCTAATATTTGGATTGCCCTTCCAAAAGTGTTGTCGTCTCTTTCTTATAATTTAGGAAACGATAATACTTAGCATATCTACTAATCAAATCAATAAGGAAATTATGTCATCCCCACCAGGATCGCACCCGCGGGCGACCCAAAGGCCGGTGGGGGGAGGGGGGGGCCCTAGATCCAGCACCCCCCAGCTCGGGCTCTCCCGACCATCGCCAACACCGGCGGTGGTGGCGATGCTTGGTCGTCGAAGGCGGCGTGCATGGTCGTCACGCCCCGACGAGCCTCTCTCGCTCGAGGGAGCGGTGTGAGAGTGTGAATGGATTGACGGCGCATGGCGGAGCTTCCACTAGTAGGAATGTGCTTATAGCCACCACGCTACCGCTGGAGGACGGCCCTGGGTGCCCACCAACGCTATTACCGCTGGCGGGCAGTTTACAGTGCCTGCCAGTGGTACGAGGCTTACTGCAGGCGGCGGCCAATAGTGTATGCCAGTGGTAGTTTCAGGCAGAACCGAGCATGCGGGGCTAACCACCGTTGGCAGACGACCTCCTTGTTCGCCAGCGGTACTATAATTACCGCTGGCGAACGTTTTGGCGTGCCCGCCAGCGGTAGTTGGCTCAGAAACGAGCAAACTACCGCTGGCGGGCACGCCAAATCGTCTGCCAGCGGTAATTATAGTACTGTTGGCGGGCACTATTTGTGCCCGCCAGCGGTAACCTAAGTACGCCATTTTGACCATTTTTTTAAAAATCAAATAAATTGAAAAATACTCAAAAAATGAAATCCTGTGGCATAGTTTGTGATAATGTGCCCATATTTAACACATAGGTGTACCTTTGTATGGCAAACAATGTTGCATAACTGAGTTTTTTCAAATTATTTTTATAAATATCATTTTTTATTTTTTAAATCTCAGAAATAACTGTTTTTGTGAAGCAAGTACAACAAATATGGTGCAAAATGGCACCCATCCAATGTCCACACAAAGTAGACCATATTTGATGAAAATACAGATATATTAGTAATTTTCTCAGTTTCTACCTAATTTCGCCTATTTAAACGAGTTTATGCCGATTTTCCCAAAGTAATTCAAATTTGAACTACAAGTGTGTGATAGTTTGCTCTGAAAATTTTACAAAAATCATTTTAAGGTACACAAGTAGTGGTTATATCACAAAACCGTCGATAGTTTTGAAAAATTTGACACCTTTCGACGAATAGCCATGGTGGCCATTTTGACCATTTTTTCAAAAAAAATCAAATAAAGTGAAAATATACTCAAAAAATGAAATCCTTTGGCATGGAGTCCTCTTATGTGTAGTAGTTGATAGGAAAAATCATAAACTTGAGCCTTTACAAAGTTTTCAAAAGACTTCTTCACAAATAGATCAATCATCT
This sequence comes from Poa pratensis, assembly GCA_947311845.1. Taxonomy (NCBI): domain Eukaryota; kingdom Viridiplantae; phylum Streptophyta; class Magnoliopsida; order Poales; family Poaceae; genus Poa; species Poa pratensis. The sequence goes on from CAMZMU010000042.1 coordinate 1,142,111, forward strand.
ATAAACATCTATGAGTTTCGATTCAAATGACCTAGATATGATTATTCTCGTGGCATAGTTTATGATAATGTGCCCATATTTGACACATTGGTGTATCTTGATATGGCAAACAATGTTTCAAAACTGAGTTTTTTCAAATTATTTTTATAAGTATCATTTTTTATTTTTTAAATGTCAAAAATGACTTTTTTTGTGAAGCAAGTACAACAAATATGGTGCAAAATGGAACCCATCCAATGTCCACACAAAGTAGACCATATTTATGGATAATACAAAAATATTAGTAATTTTCTTAGTTTCTACCTAATTTCGCATATTTAAATGACTTTAAGCCGATTTTTCGAAAGTAATTCAAATTTGAACTATAAGTGTGTGATAGTTTGCTCTGAAAATTTTACAAAAATTATTTTAAGGTACACAAGTAGTGGTTATATAACAAAACCGTCGATAGTTTTGAAAATTTTGACCCCTTTCGACGAATAGCCATGGTGACCATTTTGACCATTTTTTCAAAAAAAATCAAATAAACTGAAAAAATACTCAAAAAATGAAATCCTTTGACATGGAGTTCTCTTATGTGTAGTAGTTGATAGGAAAAATGATAAACTTGAACTTTTACAAAGTTTACAAAAAAAATTCTTCACAAAAAGATCAATCATTTATAAACATGTATGAGTTTCGATTCAAAAGACGTAGATATGATCATTCCCGTGACATAGTTTGTGATAATGTCCCCATATTTGACACATAGGTGTACCTTGGTATGGCAAACAATGTTTCAAAACTGAGTTTTTTAAATTATTTTTATAAGTATCATTTTTTTATTTTTTAAATGTAAAAAATGATTTTTTTGTGAAGCAAGTACAACAAATATGGTGCAAAATGGCACCCATCCAATATTCACACAAAGTAGACCATATTTGATGGATAATCCAGAAATATTAGTAATTTTCTCAGTTTCTACCTAATTTCGCCTATTTAAACGACTTTATGTCGATTTTCCGAAAGTAATTCAAATTCAAACTATAAGTGTGTGATAGTTTGCTCTGGAAATTTTACAAAAATCATTTTAAGATACGCAAGTAGTGGTTTTATCACAAAACCGTCGATAGTTTTGAAAAATTTGACCCCTTTCGAACTACCGTCGATAATTCAAATTTGATAGAAGTCCACTAGAAGAGCTGAGCCAATCAGGCGCAAGTCAAAAAATTCCCACCGATCGTGTGTTTTCTCCGAAAGGCTGTTAGCCATAGGATTGAGCACGCATCCACACGCGCGTCATGTGACCTGTAGGCTCTCTGCGCCACACACACGCAACGCACAGGAGCAAGTTGAGGTACGATTCCTCTCTCTCATGCATGAACACAGCACGGTTCAGATGCACGAACTGGCGATGGCCGCGCCGCCTCCCTGCTCGACCGTGCCGCTCCGCCTGTCGGCTGTGCTCGCGGACCTGGCCGGCTTCCGGCGTAGATCGAGACCGGCTGTCTTCCGCCTGCGCGCCATTCCCAACGCCATCCCCTCTGAGCACGGCCGCGCCGCCGATCACACGGGCCTCGTCTACGCCGTCGCCATCGAGATGGAGGCGCCCTTCGAGCTGGGCGACGGCTTCCGGCTCCCCGTGAGGGATGGGTCCGAATAGGGCAAGGCCCGGGAGGCGCAGCTCGACGACGCTTAGTGCGTGACGCTCCTGCCCCCGCAAATCTCGCCGCTGGCCTGCCGCCATGGCCACCGCGCGCCGTTGCTGCTCGCCCTCCTCACCGTCAACACCACCACTGACTCCTCGGCGCCCCACTCCGCCTAGGCGCCCTCTCCGCCCCGGCGCTCGCCTCGAGCGCATCTGCCCGTCATCGACGACGACCTCGCCTGTCATGCCCTCGTTCCCGTCTTCAAGGAGCTGTCCTCCGGCCGCGACCCCGGTCAAGGCAGGCGGTGGGCGACGAGCTCCTTCGACACCCGGCGAGACGGCGCTGGGTCGAGGCAGAGCCCGGTTGCCGGCGAGCTGGGTGACGGCGGCTAGATTGAGCAGCTCAAGATGGGTAGCACTGCAGAGGAGCTCAGGGACCAGATTGTAATTTGTTTATTTTCTGGGGTGTTTGTAATAGATCAGGGGTCCTTTTCGCAAAACTAAATGTATTAACTAATTTTGTTTTTTTAATTCCTAACAGCATACCACTGGTGGACATAGGCGCAGCCCGCCAGCGGTAGCAATCCTAGACTATTGGCGGACAGAAAAAGTGCACGCCCGCGGTAATTGTCTTACCGCTGGCGGACGGACCGCCCGCCAGCGGTATATATTACCACTGGCGTAGTCATCGTTGGCGGGCGCGTGCCCGCCAGCGGTAGGCGTTTTCCGTTCGCCGGCGGTAGGCCTTTTCCTACTAGTGTTCACAATGGAGAGGAGGAGCACGGCTAGGGCTCGCGGATGGGGAATGTTGCGGTACGGTGGCACCTTCTGGATGCGACGGCGTAGGACAAGGTGATGACAGCGTGGCGCAACTCGATTAGGAGTTGTTGCACCTTCAGTGGCCGAGTGACGCGGCGAATCCCAGCACCCTGATCACTGTGCCTCTTCCAGGTTCCGCCGCTTCGGGTTATGTACGTGGCGGTCTGGGCCGGTTGGGCTCGATCTGGGCCGTAGGGCCGCGACATGGTTGTCTGCCGGGAGCTGGCCTGATGGCCGCTGTGTGCGGTTTCGGCGACCCTTGTTCGGGGTTGGAGGGAGTTTCGGCAAGCTCGCAGCCATGGGAAGCTGGCTGGCGAAGTATGTGGTCCTGATGTGCAGGTGCTGGTGGACCACGATGTTTCGGCTACGCGGGCGACATTCTGCGACGACGGAGGAGTGGGCAACTTGGAAGGTTTGCGGCGATTCAGATGAAAATCCTGCCTGTCTGCGGATGGTGCCAGCGGAGACGGTGCCATGTGCGTCGTTCCCCTCCTTGGAGGCGTCACCGAAGTGTGTCGGCATATTCCCATCGTGTTTGAAGACACGACCTCGAGGTACCTGTGTTGCGCTTCTTTCGGTGCTCTTCGCTGTCCAAGTTGATCTTTAGGGCGCAATGTACGTTGTCGTCGGTGAGACCAAGACGGAGCCTTTCTTGGGACCGACCAAGTCCGCCATCTACTTGCCACCTCCTTCTCGGCTTCAAGGGTGGATGTTGCGTCGGCAAGGGAAGCCGATTGGGAGTTGGAGTTGGAGCTGTCTTCAGAGGACACCGGCGTCGGTCGAGACGCGGGGCGATGCTGATCAGTTTTGAAGTTGCTCTTTATGGATTTGTAGTTGTGTTGTCGGTGGTGTTTGCCCTCGGACTAGCCCTGGCGTGAAGTTGGGGCACGTTGTTCGCAACAAGTTCTAGCCGTCTTTGTATTTCCGCCTTCTATAAAAATATAAAAATATGGTACGTATTGGCGTACTCTCAAAAAAAATTAGTTAGCATTCCCCTCGGTACGGTCAAAACTAGTGCACGCGCGTTTTGACATCTGGGAATAAAAAATACTTAGCATTGCCCTCCGTGCTGTCAAAACAAGTTGCTCACGGCCATCTCAAGCCAAGCAGGAGGGGGCTCTCAAAAAAAGCCTAGCTAGAGGGCACTTATGCACACTGGTACCGCTGTATCTGACTCGCTGTAATGGCACAATGACCAAGAAATATAGGTGCTTAATTAGGACAATGGCGCACTCAAATTCGTGGTTCTGGAGTACAATTCTACGTCGACCGTATTACTTTCGAACCCGACTCTTGAACCGACATTTATCTATTACATACATACGTGGCCAGTAGTAAGGAGAGCCAATCGATCAGCTGTTCCGCTTTCAATTGTTGAATATATAAACATTTAGCATATGATTTAATTCGTGAAAACAGTAAACAGAACATGACTAGAATAATAAGAATTAAACTAATCATGCGATCTACCAGTACAATAGATAAACAGATGCGATATACCAATGCCGTAGATAAATAGAATAAATCTATAACATATACTACTATCAGAAATTGTAGTAGTAATTCGAACAGGAAGATTAGGAGATCATACAGTGTGGCGGCAGCGGCAGCGGAAGCAGAAGCGAAAGCGTTGGCGTTCGTGTTGTCGCCCATGTCGTCGATGAAGAGACTGCCGATGTCGGGGAAGAAGTCGTCGTTGGGGAAGACCTCGAAGCCAGTAGTCGCGCGAGTACGCTCCCCAAAAACCTGATCGCCCCTCTCCCGTACATGATCACATGAGGCGGGTTCCGGAAGCCTACTGTCCCATCAACCGGTGCACGCCGGAAGACGGGATGGAGAAGATTTGGAAGACGGCGGCGCAAGGTTCTGGAAATAGGACGGCGAGCGACCATGTGTTGCGTGTAGTCCGCTAGGGTTCGCTCAGCCAGGAAATAGCTCGGCGAGATTCCCGCAACTCGCGGCGTGTCGTGATGAGACGTGACGTGACGAGCGAGCGGCGGCGGAGGAGGAGGAGTGCGCGGGAGAAAGCCTTTTGTTCACTTAAACACACCAAGTATCTCAACACTCCACCTTATAAGGTGGTGTGTCTCCTCTGACTAGCAATGTGGGACTAAACTTTAGTCACACACACACAACCAGCCACGAATGGGCCAAATGAGAATTTCAGAATTTTTAGTTGGGATTTGGACCAAAGGCCCACTAGTAATACTAGTCAAAATTCCACCAATCCCCCACAAAGTCTCATTGGCAGACATCTCATCATTCAGTTCCAAAACATTGTTTTATATACCGATACTTAGTGGAGACTGTTAAGTTGAACTTCTACTTAGAAACTTATGTTACTCTAGATCACAACTTGGATAGTGGACTATGCCTTAAACTACAAGTTTGCTGCAAACTAGTTTCACACAAGCTCTTGACCGATACTGGGTTGTCGCAAGGCTTCCCCGCGGGTGGAGCTTATGCGTCATACTCCAAGACCTTTCATTAGTTTACTAGAGAGCACCCAACTCTCATAAACTACGACGTTTAATAGTCAGACTCATATAGCTGTATTCCTCAAGAGATGCTCTGCAGGATAACATCTCCACTTATAAAAGAAAGCCGCTCAGAACACATTAAGATGAAAATCAACCTGCCATGCAGATCAGCAGAGTATTGCATCTTCACGGAGTGGGAAAATAATGTAGGGATACTCTCCTCCCAGTTGACCAATAGCTTGTCACCCACTTCTAATTCACGGGATCTCCGATCTCGTAGAGTGGTTTACCACTGTGGACAACTCATACTGTGGGTCTCAAACCCATCTCGCTTGATGCACTATCTATCACATTACGTGATAAACCCTTTCTGAAGGGATCTGCCAAGTTCTTAGACGTTTGGATATAATCCAACGCAATAACTCCGGAGTTCTTCAATTTTATGACATATTTCAATCTCCTCTTCACATGCCTTGATGATTTCAAATTATCCTTAGAACTTTTAATCTTAACTATCATAGTTTGATTATCACAGTTCATAAGGATGGCGGGTATTGGTTTTTCAACCACAGGTAAGTCCATCAAGAGCTCACGAAGCCACTCTGCTTCAACAGTGGCTGTGTCTAACGTTGTGAGTTCTGCTTCCATAGTTGACCTCGTGAAGATGGTCTGCTTGCAAGACTTCCAGGAAACAGCGCCACCACCAAGTGTAAACACGTAACCACTCGTGGCCTTAATCTCATCAGCCTTAGATATCCAATTAGAATCACTATAACCCTCCAGTACCCTTGGATACACGGAGTAGTGAATTCCATAGCTCACAATGCCTTTTAAATAACGCATAACTCTCTCAAGAGCATGCCAATGATCATCTCCCGGATTAGAAACAAACCGGCTCAACTTGCTCATAGCGAAAGAGATGTCAGGCCTCGTGGCACAAGCCAAATACATAAGCGAGCCAATAATCTGAGAATATCTCAGCTGATCTCTAGCACTCTGTTGTTTCTTTCGAAGCAACACACTAGGATCATATGGTGTCGGAGAAGGCTTGCACTCGTCATACCCGAAGCGACTCAAGACCTTTTCCACATAGTGAGACTGAAGCAGTGTAATCCCACCATTACCATCTCTCAGCAGCTTGATGTTCAAGATAATATAAGCCACTCCTAGATCCTTCATCTCAAAACAGTGAGATAAGAAATCCTTAACCTCCTTAATCAATTCAAGGTTGGTTCCAAAGATCAGTATGTCATCGACATACAGACAGAGAATAACTCCCTCGCCCCCACCATGGCGATAGTACATACACTTGTCAGATTCATTTACAACGAAACCTGCAGCAATTAAAGTTCTTTTAAACTTTTTATGACATTGCTTAGGAGCTTGCTTCAGGCCATATAAAGACTTCAAGAACTTGCACACCTTTGCTTCCTGACCAGTACTACAAAACCATCGGGCTGATCCATGTAAATTTTCTCGCCTAACTCTCCATTTAGGAAAGCTGTCTTAACGTCCATTTGATGAACGAGAAGACCATGCGAGGCAGCCAACGAAAGTAGCACACGAATCGTGGTCAGTCTAGCCATAGGTGAGTAAGTATCAAAGAAGTCTTCACCTTCTTTCTGGGTATAACCCTTGGCCACAAGCCGCGTCTTGTACTTCTCAATAGTACCATCAGGTCTAAACTTTTTCTTGAACACCCACTTACATCCTACAGGTTTACACCCATAAGGACGATCAGTGACTTCCCAGGTTCCATTAGCCAAGATGGAATCCATCTCGCTATGGACAGCTTCCTTCCAGTAGTCAGCATCAAGAGATGCATAGGCTTCTGAAATGGTACTAGGTGTGTCATCCACAAGGTACACAATGAAATCATCACCAAAGGACTTTGCAGTCCTCTGTCTCTTGCTCCTAACAGGAACTTCATTGTCGTCCTCCACAGGATTATCAGTGTGTTCTATGGAAATGGTAGGATGAGGAATATCAACCAATTCCTGACTAGATGTATTAGGTATCTCCTGATTTGATGAGCTAGGCATATCCTTCATCGGAAAGATTTTCTCAAAGAAAGTCGCATCTTTCGACTCCGTAATCGTACCAACGTTAACGTCGGATACCTCAGATTTTACTACCAAAAATCTATAACCAACGCTATGAAAAGCGTAGCCCAGAAGAACACAATCCACAGTTTTTGGTCATATCTTGCGCTTCTTGGGGATTGGTATATTGACTTTCGCCAAACAACCCCAAGTACGTAAGTAAGAGAGTCTCGTATTTTTCCTTTCCCATTCCTCAAATGGAGAAATGGTTTTCTTCTTTATGGGAACTCGGTTTAGGACATGACAAGCTGTCAATAGAGCCTCCCCCCACCATGCCTTGGAGAGACCCGAAGTTTCTAACATGGCATCAACCAAATCAGTCAGAGTTCGGTTCTTTCTTTCGGTCACCCCATTTGACTGAGGCGAGTAGGGAGGCGTCCTCTCATGAATTATACCATGTTCTGCACAAAAAGAATCAAACTCATTGGAAAAATACTCTCCACCATGATCATACCTTAGCCGTTTAATTTTCCGATCAAGTTGGTTCTCTGCTTCAACTTTATAGATTTTAAAGTAGTTTAAGGCTTCATCTTTTGATTTCAGAAGATACATATAACAATATCTAGTGGAGTCATCAACAAGCATCATGAAATATTTCTTTTCGCCTTTTGTCAACACGCCATTCATCTCAGAGAGATCTGAATGTATAAGTTCCAGCGGTGCCAAGTCTCTTGCCTCCGCAGTCTTATGGGACTTGCGAGGATGTTTAGCTTGCACACACACTTGACACTTGGAACCTTTGACAGTAGTGAATTTCGGAATTAAATCCAAACTAGCTAGCCGCGTCATGTAACCAAAATTAATATGACAAAGTCGTGAATGCCAAATATTGGACTCAATCTCATGACAAATATGATTAATAACTTTAGTGCAAAAATCTGACAAAGATAGGCGGAACAAGCCTCCGCACTCATAGCCTTTTCCAACAAATTGTCCATACTTAGATATTATAACTTTATTGGACTCGAAAACCAACTTATAACCATCTCGATATAGAAGAGATCCGCTGACGAGATTTTTATTAATGGAGGGCACATGATGCACGTTCTTCAAGCGCACGATCTTCTTCGAAGTACAGTTTAGATCGACCGTGCTAACACCACGAACAGAAGCATGTGACCCGTTCCCCATCAGCACGGGAGAAGTCCCTGTGAACTGGTAAGAAGAAAACATGGAAGCATCAGCACAAACATGTACAGTGGCACCAGTGTCAATCAACCATTCAGGAGAATGACAAAGTGAAAAGATAGTAGGAAATATACCATACCCAGAATCCTTCATCTCAATGTCGCAATGACAACATTGGCAGTCTTGCCGTTGTTGTCCAGTTCGCGCAGCTCATGGCGGTTGGGACAGCGAGGTGCCCAGTGAGTTGGATCATCGCAAACATGGCATGATCATTTCCTCGGCTTATTGTTGTTCTTCTTGAAGTTGGTAGACTGTTTTGGCTTGTGCCTATCATCAGACTTGCCTTTGCCCTCAGATTTGCCCTTGTTATATTTGGGCTTGTGGGACTGCTGGAAATTCTTCTTCTGTGCCATGTGGGCACTAGAACCAGCCTCAGCAACTCGAGCACGAGTGTCCTTTGCTCTCGCCTTCTCTTCCACGTCAAGAGACCCAATGAGATCCGAAACGGAAAAATCTTGCCTCTAGTGTTTAAGAGCAGTAGCAAAATTGCTCCATGAAGATGGAAGCTTAGCGATAATGCCATCGGCAACAAACTTGTCCGGCAGGGTACACTTAAAATGCTCAAGTTCTTTTGCGAGTGACTGTATCTCATGAGCCCGTTGTACAATAGAGCGCTCATCAGTCATCTTGTACTCATAGAATTGTTCCATGACGTACAACTCACTGCTAGCGTCCGAGGCCCCAAATTTGGCCTCGAGCGCATCCCACATATGCTTACCGTTATCAAATGACATGTACGAGTCCACAATAGAGTTATCAAGGATACAGAGGAGGACACTGTTGAAAAGAGTATCGAGCCTCTCATATGCCTATAGTTGTCCAGCATTAAGCTCGCCCTCAGGTTTGCTTTTGGTGGCGGCATAGCAGTTACTGTTCTGAAACCAGTAAACAGAACATGACTAGAATAATAAGAATTAAACTAATCATGCGATCTACCAGTACAATAGATAAACATATGCGATCTACCAATGCCGTAGATAAACAGAACAAATCTACAACATATACTACTAGCAGAAATTATAGTAGTAATTCGAACATGAAGATTAGGAGATCATACAGTGTGGCGGCAGCGGCAGCGGAAGCAGAAGCGTTGGCGTTCGTGTTGTCGCTCATGTCATCGATGAAGAGACTGCCGATGTCGGGGAAGAAGTCGTCGTTGGGGAAGAACTCGAAGCTAGTAGTCGCGCGAGTGCGCTCCCCAAAAACCTGATCGCCCTCTCCCGTACAGGATCAAGAGGCGGGGTTCCGGAGGCCTACTGTCCCTTCAACCGGTGCACGCCGGAAGACAGGATGGAGAAGACTTGGAAGACGGCAGCGCAAGGTTCTGGAACTAGGACGGCGAGCGACCATGTGTGGCGTGTAGTCGGCTAGGGTTCGCTCAGTCAGGATATATAGTGCGGGTCGGGTAGGACGTGGGCGCAGCCGCACGATCAAGTCGGTAACAGCCCCACGATCCAAAAGAATCGGAAACGGCTGAGGTAATTAACGCGTCCGTTAATTATCAATCAATGACTTATTTAATTTTCCCGAACAGCAAAAATATAAGCTCAGCTCGGCGAGATTCCCGCAACCCGCGGCGTGTCGTGTCGTGACGAGCGAGCGGCGGCGAAGGAGGAGGAGGAGGAGTGCGCGGGAGAGAGCCTTCTGTTCACTCAAGCACACCAAGTGTCTCAACACTCCACCTTATAAGGTGGTGTATGACCTCTAACTAGCAATGTGTGACTAAACTTTAGTCACACACACAACCAGCCACGAATGTGCCAATGAGAATTTCAAAATATTTAGTTGGGCTTTGGAGCAAAGGCCCACTAGTAATACTAGTCAAAATTCCAACACCAATCTCACACGAAATATGGAGCAGGTTGCGGCCGGTGCATGCCCGTCATACGACATGGTCCTCAAGATCATGGAACGCGTCAGGGACGTGGTAACCCTCTTCCGCTGCGCCACCACCTGCAAGGGGTGGCGCTCGTCTCCGATCCCTCATTTATCCGCCACTGCTTGCCCGAGGACGTGAGCCGCTCCGCACCTTTTCCGGGATTCTTCGCTCAGCTACGGCCCCGTAGAGAGTCCCCTACGCCGTGCCTCGTACCGGCGCCTCGACCGTTATTGGGATCGTATCGCCGTCCTCTCAGATCTGTCGTCACCAACCTCGATGATCCTGGCTTGTTCGACCACGCGGTGCCCCTCGTCTCGCGTCACGGACTTCTCCTCGTGCGCCTTGGCCTTTCCCGGTCCACAGACGACCCTGACCAGACGAACGACGACCTACTGGCCATGTGCAACCTGCTCACCGGCACCTTGGATGTCCTCCCGCGTCTAAAGCATGGTTGTGCCGACCACGGCCACCACATGACCGGCTATGCTATATTAACCACTGCGGACTATTCGAGCTCGGACGATGGACCGCCCTCCTTTAAGGTGCTAGTCATTGGCGTCACTAAGAGTACGCTGCGATACCGTCTCCGCACGTTCTCTTCACCGGGCGAGCCTAGATGGAATATGTGCACCGGCATTGTGGACGGTGGCCGCATCGACTCTCCGTTCATGCAGCACAATGCGGTCGTCTGTGGCGGCATGGCAAGCTGGCTCTTCCACGGCGAGTCACGCTACTTACCCTTACATGGATGGTCATCCGCCTTTCACACTCTTGATGTGAGCGCCAAGTCAGGTGACGTCTCCTTTACAAATCTCTCAGTCACACGCCACAAACTCATGAACGACGTTACATACGAGAATCATATTTTACCGTTGATTCTGGGGGAAGGCTCGCATTGATTTACCTGAAGAGGCAAGGTCTCCAACTAAATATCTTGACATGGGACCATAATAGGAGGTTTCACGATGCTCGGGTGCTCATGCTACAAAAACCGTACCGGCAAAAGAAGGAGATTGGTGTGGTATACACATGTTTGGGAGAGAATAGTGGCACATTGCTCATCAAAGATAACCATCGGCGTGTCTATGTTGCTGATATCAAGACCGGGGCGATGCATGAGGTGACAGGTAATTGGCCACGCACGTGCAACCTACCCCGTAGTAAAACAGTGCCCATGGTCCATGGAGATGGATTGGCCAACCTTGTTTCTTTCTATACTTGGTGTAGCTACATAGAGGAGTAGTGAAGACTTGTATTGCTGCAACCAATTGGGGTGCTACTAGGTTCCTGCTTCATCCGTATTGCTGAATGGAACTTCAAATTCAACATGTTCTCACCCTTAAGATGTTCTCAGAGTTCAGTCCTACTGATAATGTACCGCAATTTAGGGCGGGCTCCCAGAGAAGGCTCACCTTGATCTACTTACAAAGCGAAGCTCCCAAGCTGGAGACCTAGACATGACAAAACAATGGAGATGAGGATTGAAACTTGGATGTTAGGCTAAAACAACTACTCTCTCCGTCCACAAAAGGTTGTCTCAACCTAACCCAAATTTAAATGTATCTAGACATGATTTAGTGTATAGATACATGTAAATTTGGGCTAGGTCGAGACATCCTTTTGTGGACAAAGGAAGTAGATCAGAAGAAAGATGGTGAGGCGTCTCGTCGAGGACAACCATCCAATCGTCTACATCGGATGTCAAGAATAGATTGATGCAAGAGGTGAGGCCACGACGTTGCCGCCTAAAACACTGCGCACTTGGAGATTGATTTGCTGGCTTTATTTGTTTCCTTGCGTAGTGTAGCTAAGCAGTATGGATCGCTCCCTGAGATTTTCTCTCTTTGTTCTGCATTTCTAAATGAGGCTGCATAGTTGTTACTATGTCTAGTGAGTACGTTTCTTGAAACTTATGTGTGTCCCTTTGAAGTCTAATATACTACAACGCATATGCATATTGTTTCATGCAAAAAAGTGCACACTTGTTGGTTCTATTTATAGCATCTACTGCGGCGCATATATTACGCCAAGCATGTGGATTGATTCCTAGTTGACCGGAGGACAAGCAGCTTCCTAACCATATATTGGCTGCAAATAGAAACAATGGCGTGTTATATGTGTTTTTTTATATGGAGGACGAGAAATAGAAACAAATTATATATTAAAAATAAATATAGCGTTGATTGCCTCCAAGGTCTATCACAAAGTTGTGTACTTTAATTATTTTATTAAAACAATTCTAGTATTCCAATTCTCATTCACGGTACTCCCTCTGTTTCATAAATATAAAAAAAATTGGGAGTTAAAGAATTCTCAAAACGTCTTATATTTATCAACAGAGGGAGTAGGAAACATGGCGCGGCCTAGTCAAGCATCTGGTATCGTCGCATGCACCCAAAAAGATAAAGGAAAATGATCCCCATGGCCTTGCCTATCAAAGGATTTGATCGCCGTGCTCTCGCCCAGGTCACATTGTGAGGCCGCATAGCTTAGGCACCAACATGTGCTTGGTGGTACAGTTCAAATCCAAGGTTCTCCACTGTGCAAAGCCGACGGAGACGGTGGACCGAGGGGAACGGGTCCGGGGTCATCAAATTCGGCCAGACCGGGCAAAACTAATTAAGGTCAGTTATTTTACGATTTTTTATGGTACATACCAAGGTTTTGGTTATCGAATTGAAAATATTTCTCTATGGGGGTCAGGATTTGCGGTTACCGCGGTTACCGGAAAATATCACGGAATTACCGTCCGAAATTTTCAAATAAATTTTGAATTCAAATTTTCTATGGAAGTGCTAATTAGGCTTTCAGGGTTGATCTGCCGCTATTTTTACACTTTTATGTCGTTTTTAATCCATTAGATCTCGGATAAATTTAATCCATAAAAATAAAAAATAATTTGGGACTATTGTGTCGTTTTTAATCGATTAAATCTCGGACAAATAAAAAATACTCTGGCACGGGATGCAACTCGAACTGGACAAACTCCAGGGGAGAACCAAACCACTCTGACATGTCTTCACTTCACATTAAAGAGGAAAGACGGCCTATATATTTATCTAGGTCTGAATATTCAAATTCCTATAATTCAAATAAATTTGGCATTTTTCGCTCAGTAAGCACATCTAGCGAGGGGGTCGGGAAACGCAGTTACCAGGCGGTAACCAGATTTACCGCCCGGTAGCCAAAACCCTGGTACATACAACATTTTCTTTTGGCTGCATTTACGATTTTCTCGGAGATTTGTTGTGGCCAATAAGGCTTTGCGGCATATACATTTTTTTCTGGTTGCATTGGCGTTTCGATACACTGCTACTTTTTTCGATATTTAATACATTGTGGGACAAGTATCGCGTCAATGTTGCAAACCTTTTTTTTCATGGTAATACGATTCTCATTTATGAATAAAAGATGAGATACAAAGTACGTATACATCGATGTTACATATCTGAAAAGATAGGATAAATCTATGTGACACAAGTAAGAGGTAACGCTGCAATGACTGGACGGTTCAGTCTCATACTTAAGTATGATCGATTGTATATATGTTTCCTGTCTAATATATTTAAGCCAATAATACCTGTATAAAGTAAAGAAAGGCGAATGCTACGCGTCAGCCGGCTGATCGATCAGCCGGTCTGCGCGCAGGCACGCGACTAAAGTTGCATGCTGATCGATCTGCCGGGCTGCGCACGTGTGGAGCCCACTAAGGCCCACCACAATTGCTGTTCCCTGCTGCTCTCTTCTATGGTACAGGAGTACAAGACTGATTCGTTTAAGATTCTCACCCATTTCATCTCACGTGTTGTTGCTTAGTTTGCTACGACATCCAGCTATTGTGATAGACTATGTAGCAAAAAAATTATGTAACATTTTTAGTAAGTATGCAACATTTCTTGTCTGCCAGCCGTCCGATCTACTGTAGGTTAAATATCATTCGTCGGATCAATGTAGCAACTTTATGTCCCTTTTAGACAAATGCTAGGAATCAGCCGGCTGATATAGGGGGATTATCAGCTGCCTCTGGAGCCGTCCGATCCACTTAAGTGGACGAATCTCGCGCGTCCATTGTACCAAAAACGTTTCGCGCATAGCAATTATTCTCTGTGTATACAACATCCCATGTAGCAAAAAATGCCAAAAATAAAATTTATTTTTGTGTATGTAGTATTTTCAGAAATGCAACATCATTTTGCAACAAATTTCCCCCGAATCTATAAAAACTTGCGACGTGTAGCAAAAAATGTTGTAACACTTAAAACACAGCCATGTTGCAAAATTAAACATCATATGCAACAAATCCCAATTTGGTTGTAGCAAAATGTCAGGAAAGCGTGTCACTTTTGCAACAAAAAGAACCAGAGCATCGAACATTTGTGTCCAACTCATCCAACAATACATGAACACGTATGCAACATTGGAGTAATCTCTGTGTAGCATAACCCCAGAAATCATCATAGCATTTTGCTCATGTTTACACAACAAAAACTTTGCAGACATGTAGCAAAACTTAACAACGTATGCAACATCGACAAAAAAATCCCCAAAAAATAGCCCAGAAATCATCATAGCATTTTGCTCGTGTTTACACAACAAAAACTTTAACAACGTACGCAACATCGACAAAACAATCCCCAAATATGACCTCCACCAATGACCATGGCCGATTCGAGGTCGTCGGCCACGAATCCGCCACGCATGAGACCCGTCAGAAATACATCGGGTCAATCCACTCGCGTCCCCGAGCTCAGAGCATGCAGAGGACTCGAGTTTTGACCTCCCTCCATGAGCGCATACATAGCGACGGGCGCTTGGCCACAGAGACGCGCGGTGGTGGCCGGCTAGCAGCGGTGACCCGGAGTCGCTGGCCGGCGAGCGGAGGAGGTCTTGGGGAGGAGCAGGAACTGTCAGAGTGCGCACGGGAGGTAGCGGCGGAGGACGGACATAAGTTGAGGTAGGGCGGGCTTTGGTCACTCGCCACCGGCAACGCCGCCACGCCGATGCGCCGCCTTGCACCTTGCCTGCACCGGACAAATCAAGGTAGGGCGGCCGCCAACCCTTGCCCTACCGGGAGCTTCGCCACTGACGGGAGGAGCATCTGCCATCCATGGCGGCAGATGCTTACACCTTGAACGTGCGGCGTCGGCCAGCGCACGGAGAAGTTGTAGCTGCAGCGGGCCAGAAGAGTCGTCAGCCGGCGAGCAGAGCGGAGGAGGACAGGACACATCAACGGGGGGGGGGGAGGAGTCGTAGAATTTCGCTTAGTATGTTCTGTAGTTCAACAAAATGGGGCCAAAACGACAAAATTGATCTCGAGGCAAAACTTCAGCTCAAAATGAACCCTTTTCAATTTTTTAACCGAATCTAACCGTTTTTTGATACCGCCAAACATGCCTGCGGTAATCTTAGCGTGCTACCGCCAGCGACGGTACCTCATCTACCCTACCACGGCCTGCACTGGCGGTAGCACCCCAAAGCTGTGCAGATCAGGCGCTATGCGCGAGTCAGAAGTTGCATCCCTGCATGTGATGGCCTGTGCGTCCTAGCTGCTTGTGTGCGTGTGGTATGTATGGTGGAGCAACCCGGCTGGCTGCCTGGCAACTGCTGCCACTCTTTTTTTTTACAAGGAAATTATATATACTTATAAGAGGAAATGAAATAGATCTAATAAAATGCCAAAGCCATTTTCCAAAAAAATTTCATGAGGTAGATGCACGAACGAAAGTTTAAGTGTGTTGCTAGTTTTGGTCAAAACTCAAAAGATAGACACGTTGATTGCTTCACACGATAAAATTGTATCGCTACTAGAAAACAGGCCATCGGTTTGGAGCTTTGGACCCGTCCATAATTAGAACCGGTACTAATGGGGGCATTAGTACCGGTTCCAACGGCTAGGACGCCGCACGGGACTAGTCCCGGTTCGTGATACGAACCGGGACTAAAGGGTTGCTGCAGGTAGCCGCAGAGGTGGGGCCAGCGTGAGCACCCTTTAGTCCCGGTTCGTATCACGAACCGGTACTAAAGGTTAATCTTTTGTACCGGTTCGTGATACGAACCGGGACTAAAGGGTTCCCCTATATGATCTTCCACCGCGAGCCAGCTCTCCATTTTTCCCTGCTCGAACACATCTCCATTTTTCACCTCGGTTTACTCTCCCAAGCTCAAGTTGATCCCATTTTTCTCCACCATTTGTCAAGATTGGCGGCACCCATCTATCCAAGGGTTAGCAACATCATCCTTTCTTCCGGCGTTGCTAATTTAGCTCATTTCATTGCTAGTTTAGCTCATTTCATTTTTGTAGTGCTAGCTAGGTGTTTCATGAAATGTCTAAGTTAGGGAGTTCATTTGTTTTATATGCATTTTGAGCTCAAATTAAACTATGATTTGTGGGTTCTAGTGTCGTCCCGTCCCCGTCCTCACCGCCATCGATCGCCCACGCCGTCCCATCACCACCACCACCTCGGTGAGCCTCTTGTTTTTATCTTTTATTTTAAAAAAATCTTACTTGTATAATTTTCTTACTTGTATGATTGTTTTTTATATGTATAGTGCCATGATTTTAATATCCGTCCCCGTCGGCCCTCATCCGGTCTATGATTCGGATGTGGTATACTTTTATAACTATTAGCTGCATTTCGTTTTTATGACAATTATGCCGACCAACTTGACATAGATATTTTTATCTAGGAGGTAGTTGAACCGAAAATTCCAACCGACCCTCTTGTCGAGAAGCTAAATTTATTTGAAAAAGAAAACAATGATTTGAAAGTAAAATTGAAAAGAAGTGATGATCTTCGTCTCCAATGCCTAGAAGAGAAGATGAAATTGGAATTCAAACTTGCCGACGTCGTCGATGATCACCAGATCAAGATGGATGCAATGCGCTTGACGATTAAAAAATTAGAAAATATGCCATTAATCAAGAGTCTTGGTATCATTATGCTGTTGGTTTAATAATTAGCTTAGTTACGATTTTGATCGCAGTTGTTGTTGGATTTAAATTCTTTAGATAGTTGTATGTTAGTTTCAATGTATGCTTTATGAGAACTATGTATTACATTTGGTCACTACTCTATTTTGATTTTAATATGATGAACTTGTATTAATGAATTTGGTCACTTATCTATTCATGATGTAGTGTAATGGTTTTTTATATACTTATATAATACAGATGAGCCAGCAATGGATGTACGGTGACCGATGCAGTCCCGAGTTCATTAGTGGCATGCATGAATTTCTCTATGTGCTGAGGCAAACAAACGGGAGAATGGTTTTATTTGTTGCCCATGTAGTTCCTGTAAGAATACAAACGATTACTCTACCTCAAAAACCCTTCATGTCCAACTGTTGTAGTCCGGTTTCATCTCCAGCTATAAATGTTGGACCAAGCATGGAGAAAGAGGGGTTATAATGGAAGATAATGAAGAAGTGGATAATGACAACTATCCTATGTTCACTGAACACGGTGGTTCCATTGTTGATGAGCCCGATGATGATTTTTGTCGGGCCATTCTTGATGCACAGATAAACTACGAAAGTGAAAATGAGAGGTTGAAGTTGGAGAGCATGCATGTTAGAGGATTATAAAAAATTGTTGTACCCAAATTGCAAAGATGGCCAGAAAAACCTGGGTACCACACTGGAATTGCTGCAATGGAAGGCAGAGAATGGTCTATCTGACAAGTGATTTGAAAAGTTGCTGAAAATATTTAAGAAGATGCTTCCAAGGGATAACGTATTGCCCCCCAGTACGTACGAAGCAAAGAAGGTTGTCCGCCCTCTAGGATTAGAGGTGTAGAAGATACATGCATGCATCAATGACTTCATCCTCTACCGCGGTGAGGAGTACGGGCATTGCCCAGTATGCGGTGCATTGCGGTATGAGATCAGACGAGATGAACCTGGTGATGTTGAGGGCGAGTTGCGCCCCAGGAAGAGGGTTCCTGCCAAGGTGATGTGGTATGCTCCTATAATACCACAGTTGAAATGTTTGTTCCGAAACAAAGAGCATGACAAATTGTTGCGATGGCACAAAGAAGACCATAAGAAAGACGTGATGCTGAGACACCCCGCTGATGGGTCGCAGTGGAGAAAAATCGACAGAAAGTTCCCGACATTTTCAGATGACGCAAGGAACTTAAGATTTGGTCTAAGTACAGATTACTTTAATCCTTTTGAAGAGCAGAGCTCCAGTCATAGCACTTGGCCTGTGAATCTATGTATCTATATGATGCATGTAAAATGCATACATGAACTTTGCACTATATTGCTTATATTCCAGTCATATTTGCATCATATAAGGGTTATGTCACTGTTTTATAATGATTTTGGGAATATTTGATATGTTTCCTATTTTTATGGAATTAACCATGCGCAGGCAGAAAACCCTATTTTCCATATTTTAATATTTCAGGGACCCAAACGACATCCAAATGACCTGGAAATTTACGAGCATCAGTTTTTGGAAGGAACAAAGCGTGGGAGCGAAGGAAGTAAACAAGCGGAGGCCCGAGAGCCAAGTTGAGTGGGCCCACGTGGCCCATGTACCAGGCCACGTGGGACCCCCCCTTTTGGGCCTTGGAGCTCCGTTGCCATTGATCTTTCCTCCACCGACTCCATTTTGACCGAAAACCGCCAATAAAAAATAGTCCCCCGATCGATGTTCTCTGGAAGGAGCACCGCAAAAACACAGAAACCAAGAAACAGAGACCTGGAGCTGCAGATTGGAGTGGCAAAACTCCGGTGGGGCGCTGCCGGCGTGGTCTCCATCTTCTCCAACAACTTCTCCACCATCTCCATGATGAAGAGCGAGTAGTCCACCTCTGGACTATGGGTTTGTGGAAGTAACTTATGTATCTCTCTCTCTTGAGATTCACTAATTAGTACCGTATGAGCTGCTGAACATGATTACGGTCATCTATGTAATACCTTTGAGGTGGATCTTTTTATAAGTTAATATATGTTTGAGATTGCAATGGTTTTGTTTCGGTTATGAAAATAGATGCATATTATGTACCCCGTTCTTATTTACTTGTCATGATCAAGCATGTTTATGAGTGCGTGTGAGGGGGAACGTGTGCATTAGTTGGAGTAACGGGGGGTGGCTAGTGCAGTGAACGTGAGAGAAAGTTCTGCGATCCACTTGGGTGTTTTACCTTACTTTGTTGCCTCACTAGGGATAAGAAGAAATACCATGCTACCGGAGATGTGGGTGTGACCATTGCCACTTCCTCCATGACTAGATCTAGCATGTTCTTATTTTAACTTCATGTCATGATACTTATTGCTATACTCTGAGTTATCTTAATTACTGAGGTGTTATGATTTAGTTCGCATCTTGGTGGAGTATAAGAGAGACTAATAACTAAAAGGTCTCTATGTTAGGACGTGATGCCCATATAATTATAACTTGTCATTAAACTGTTGTGTTGCAATCTCATATGTCAACTCTAGTGTTCCATTGTCTACCACTTTATTAAAGAGAGAGTGCATTTGTGAAACCATGAACCCCGGTCCATTTTTAATCATAAGAAACACCTTTCCAACCACTTTTGCCACTTTTACATTTTCTGCCATTTAAAAATCCGAAAATACAAAAACATTTTTACATCTTGCATTCATCATATAAAACCCAAAAATATCATTTATCATTGCTACCACCATCCTTGCATATTTATTTACCACCATTGCATATTTATTTCTTGTTTGCATTGCATATTATCTTGATATCATTCTCACACCTTGTGCTTGACAACCACTTGGTGAGGTTGAGCACCAAAACATTTACTTTGTTTTGTAGGTAACCAAAAGATGGATAGGAAAGATGAATCTTCACTACTGATTCCCCGAGAGTTCGATATTAAACCCTCGAGTCACCCCTCGTGGGGAAAACACGTCTTCCACTTACTACACACACTGCACTTGGAGTCTCAACCTAACCCATTTACTTTTCACGTAGGTAACTACATGAAGTGCCATCAAGACTGTTTTCTGGCGCCGTTGCCGGGGAATCATTGCTGAAAGGTTTATCCAAGGATATCTCACCAAGTCAACTTCATCACCAACTTGTGCTAACACCTAAGCTTGGGGAGGTTGCACCTACATGAGCATCATCTTATCCATCTTTACCTTCAAAGCAATTTATCTTGTTTTGTCATTGTCTTGCATTTTTGAGTTCGGTTTGCATATTTATTTTCAGTTTTGCATAAAAAATTAAAAAACACATAAAAACTTGCTAAAATGGGAGAAAGAACTAAGTTGTGTGAGTACACAAACACTCCAAATGATCAATTTATTGCTAGGCCCATTGCCACACCTAAGATAAATGCTGATAACCAAGCCACTTTATTGAGTATGTCTGCAGGGAAACCACAAGCACCACCTATGGTTGGAATGAATTCTATTAATATTGCTGAAAATGTTCCTCTTACTTTGGAGGAAACTCTTAATGAATTATTGAACTATCCTGAATATTTATTGCCATTTATGTCTCAACTTGTTGGATTAAAAGAAGTTAACGAAACTAAATATGATGAATCTCTCCTGTTAATTGAGTTAGAGAAGAAAGCTGAGGAAGTTAAAATGCTTAGTGAAGTCAAGGAACCATTGCTTGACTTAGAGAATTGTAGCTTGCATGAATTAATATCTATCTTACAAAAATTTGCAAGTGATCCTTCCATCAACTCTAACCAAGCTGGTTTTGGTTCTTATATTGCTAATCATGTGTTAAAAGAAAAGATTGCTAGGTACAACCAAGAGGCTATGATACCACCTAAGCTTGGGGATATATGGATTCCCAAAGTACTAGTAACCATTGGAAAAGAGACACACCATGCTATACTTGATCTAGGATCTAGTGTCTCTGTTTTATCTAAAGAACTATATGAAGTACTTGAATTGAAAAATCTTGAAAAATGCTCTATTGAACTTGCACTTGCTGATGATTCCATTAAACATGCTTTAGGAAAGTAAGTGATGTTATGGTAGAGTTACATATGACATTTGTACCTGTTGATTTTCTAATCATGGATATGGGGAATAAAACCTCTAGTCCAATTATTCTTGGAAGACCTTTTCTTCGTACTACAGGTGCTATCATTGATTCAAAAGAAGGGAATGTGAAGTTTCAGTTTCCACACAAGAAGTGCATGGAACACTTCCCAAGGAAGAGGGACACCAAAGTTCAAGCTCCCTCATGAGCTTCGTCCACAATAAACATCAAGTAAGAAGCCTAGCTATATGGCTATAAAGAAAGCGCTTTACGGGAGGCAACCCGGTTGTTTTTATTTGTGATTTTCTTTGTGTCCTCTTGCTGTAACAAGAGACTTTGTGTTTAGTTTAGTTTCTGGAATTTTTAATAAAGTGCCAAGTTTTACTCATTTTGGTTTGAAAAAGTTGCTTATAGCGTTCGGAGATTTTATTCCTGCACGAATCTGTGCACGGTATGATTTTTAATTCTTATTCTGTAACTCCGAATGAGCTCATATTTGAACTGTAATTGCAACTTTTCATCCTCTGTATGCATGAATTTTTCGGAATTTTCGACAAAGTTAAGTAGGGTAGAAAAATACGTTTTGCTGCTGCTGTTTTTCTGGACAGATTCTGTCCCATTTTGTTTGATGCATGCTTAGAACTTTTAAATTGAATCTTTTTATCCAATTGAGTTTATGAGTAGGCATACAACATTATACACTTTCTGGACATTCATATGAATTTTTTTCAAGGATTATATGCAGCAAGAAATCTATTTGTTTATCACTACTAATGTACCCCACAGAAAAGAAATGGGAGAAACGGTGTTTTGAAGTTTTTTCACAGGGATTAGAGGAGATGCACCAAGAGCTATCCAAGGATGGTGAAGACCATAAGCTTGGGGATGTGAAGACAACCCCACTGGACCTACACACTCTCGGTTTGCACACGTCTAACTTCTGTTTTTCGATCGAAACACTTTATCGCATAAACTTGGAGCGTCTTTTTGTTTGTTTTGGTTTGATTTTTATTTTGTGAGACCACCACACTATCATTTATATATGAGAGAGCTACTGGAAATTTGGGTTGAATTATGTTGGATGCTATTATTAGATTGGGAAAAGGGATGTTTAGTTGATTTTAAAAGATACATATAGTTGCATGATTCATGAGCTTGTTAATGAGTAATAATTTGCAAGTATTTTATCAAGAGCTATCTTTTATTCATGTTTTGATGCTGAATGTTATTTTACCTTGTTTTAACATGGATTAGTTAGTTCTATGGACACTCATGCATGCATTTAGATGGTCAACTTTCTCCCTCTTGCTAGCCCAAAAATTCCAACAAGCAAAAACTTGTTTCCAACACCTTCAACCAAAGTTTTTCCAGTGAGTCCACCATATCTACCTATTAGCTTTATGCTATTCCGAGTATGTTTATCATGATATTTGTGTTATCTATACCTCTGAATGAAAATGCTTATGTTGTTGATTGTTATGGGAAAAGTTGGTTATAGAGCTCTCTCGAACTTGATGCACACTTTACTTTTATTGCATAAATAAAATATGACCCATTGTGATTAAAATTATGATGTTGTGGGCTTGACAAATGTCTTTGGTTGAGAGTTAGCTCATATGTGCTGTCACATGGCAAGCTTTCAACATGCACTTCATTCATTTAGTTGATATCATGTACTTTTGTTTATGGATGCTTACCATGGGTGAAATAAATGTGGAAATGAAGTGAGTTTAAATGAGTTTGTATAAATGGTTAGAGAGACGCCTGGGCCGCTAATCTAAGCCATGCATCATTCATGGTGGAAATTTACTTACATGCTATGGTGAACCTTCTGTGATACACCTTACAATAAAAAGCTATCTAATGGTAAATAAAAAGGGTGTTGAGATTGTTCATTGTTTGTTTGTCTTGTCATTTTGATATGGGCTTGTTCCATATCCTGGGACAAGAGGTACCCCAGTTGACGCTCTTAATGATACTATTATTACTTACAATGATATTTAACTTGAACTTGCTTTGTTTTCCAAGTTGAGTAACACATGGAGTAGGTACTTGTATTCAAGGGGCATGAGACTTTCAACCTGTACTTTGTCAAGCACACTACTCATATTTGCTTTCACTTTAAACTTAATCATTCAAGATGCTATGATAGGGGAATGAGAGCTTGACACCAAGGATTACCACATTACAATCATTAACTTAAGTAGAGAAGTTCAGAAGTTAGATGAAATTTATTCATGCTTTACCTCTACTCATATATATCTTTCCAAAGTGTCCACCTTTTATATTCAGATTTTCATCAATACTCTATGACCATTATAGGATGTTCTTTCTTTTCATTATGCATACATGTGGTCCATAGTACTTCTCTTATGTTACACTTTGTGAATTATCATTGAACATCCTTGCATTGAATACTTGATATCACTTCATAAACTATCTTGCATATTGCTACTCCTTTTAAGAATGAATCATTTGACTCTATGTAGCAATAGTAATCATCTTTGATATCCATTGTTAGTATTAAATTGCAAAGTCCATGTTAGTTTTATCACCTTCATACTCGAGGACGAGTATAGGTTAAGCTTGGGGATGTTGATGCATGTAAAATGCATACATGAACTTTGCATTATTACTTATATTCCAGTCATATTTGCATCATATAAGGGTTATATCACTGTTTTATAATGATTTTGGGAATATTTGATATGTTTCCTATTTTTATGGAATTAACCCTGCGCAGGCAGAAAACCCTATTTCATATTTTAATGTTTCAGGGACCCAAACGACGTCCAAATGACCTGGAAATTTACGAGCATCAGTTTTTGGAAGGAACAAAGCGTGGGAGCGAAGGAAGCAAACAAGCGGAGGCCCGAGGGCCAAGTGAGTGGGCCCACGCGGCCCATGTACCTGGCCGCGTGGGACCCCCCTTTTGGGCCTCGGAGCTCCGTTGCCGTCGATCTTTTCCACCGACTCCGTTTTGACCTAAAACGCCTATAAAAATAGTCCCCCGACGTTCTCTGGAAGGAGCGCCGCAGAAACACAGAAACCGAAACAGAGACCTGGAGCTGCAGATTGGAGGGGGAAAACTCCGGCGGGGCGCTGCCGGCGTGGTCTCCATCTTCTCCAACGACTTCTCCACCGTCTCCATGATGAAGAGGGAGTAGTCCACCTCTGGACTATGGGTTTGTGGAAGTAACTTATGTATCTCTCTCTTGAGCTTCACTAATTAGTACCGTATGAGCTGCTGAACATGATTACGGTCATCTATGTAATACCTTTGTGGTGGATCTTTTTATGAGTTAATATATGTTTGAGATTGCAATGGTTTTGTTTCAGTTATGAAAGTAGATGCATATTATGTACCCCGTTCTTATTTACTTGTCATGATCAAGCATGTTTATGAGAGCGTGTGAGGGGGAACGTGTGCATTAGTTGGAGTAACGGGGGGTGGCTAGTGCAGTGAACGTGAGAGAAAGTTCTGCGATCCACTTGGGTGTTTTACCTTACTTTGTTGCCTCACTAGGGATAAAAAGAAATACCATGCTACCGGAGATGTGGGTGTGACCATTGCCACTTCCTCCATGACTAGATCTAGCATGTTCTTATTTTAACTTCATGTCATGATACTTATTGCTATACTCTGAGTTATCTTAATTACTGAGGTGTTATGATTTAGTTCGCATCTTGGTGGAGTATATAAGAGAGACTAATAACCAAAAGGTCTCTATGTTAGGACGTGATGCCCATATAATTATAACTTGTCATTAAACTGTTGTGTTGCAATCTCATATGTCAACTCTAGTGTTCCATTGTCTACCACTTTATTAAAGAGAGAGTGCATTTGTGAAACCATGAACCCCGGTCCATTTTTAATCATAAGAAACACCTTTCCAACCACTTTTACCACTTTTACATTTTCTGCCATTTAAAAATCCGAAAATACAAAAACACTTTTACATCTTGCATTCATCATATAAAACCCAAAAATATCATTTATCATTGCTACCACCATCCTTGCATATTTATTTACCACCATTGCATATTTATTTCTTGTTTGCATTGCATATTATCTTGATATCATTCTCACACCTTGTGCTTGACAACCACTAGGTGAGGTTGAGGACCAAAACATTTACTTTGTTTTGTAGGTAACCAAAAGAAGGATAAGAAAGATAAATCTTCACTACTGATTCCCCAAGAGTTCGATATTAAAACCTCGAGTCACCCCACGTGGGAAAACTCGTATTTCACTTACTACACACTGTGCGCTTGGCGTCTCAACCTAACCCATTTACTTTTCACGCGGGTAACTACGTGAAGGGCCATCACTATAACCTTCCTCCTTGGTTGTGCATCAAGCGGAAGTTCATTATGATGTCAGTGCTCATCCAAGGCCCGAAGCAACCCAGAACGACATTGATGTGTACCTGAGGCCATTGGTTGAAGAACTTTTACAGTTGTGGCGTGAAGAAGGTGTACGTGTGTGGGATGAGCACGAACAAAAGGAATTTGACCTACGAGTGTTGTTGTTTGTAGCCATCAATGATTGGCCTGCTCTTAGTAACATTTCAGGACAGTCAAACAAGGGATCCAATGCATGCACGCACAGTTTAGGTGAGACTGAAAGTATATATTTAGGTAACAAGAATGTGTACCCGGGGCATCGTCGATTTCTTCCAAACAAGCATCCTTTAAGAAAGAAAAGCAAGCATTTCACTGGACGAAGCTTACCCGCCCTACTGGTGATGAAATATATGATATGGTCAAGGATTGAAAAGTAATCTTTAGAAAGGGTCCTGGCGGACAATCTATTCCAAATGACGCTGACGGACACGTACCCATATGGAAGAAGAAGTTTATATTTTGGGAGCTACCTTATTGGAAAATCCTAGAGGTTTACTCTGCAATCGACGTGATGCACGTGACGAAAAATCTTTGCGTGAACCTGCTAAACTGCTTGGGCATGTATGGGAAGATGAAAGATACACCGGAATCATGGCAGGACCACCAACGTATGAACGAACGAGACGGCCTACATCCAGAAAAGTATCAAGGTCCCGCCAGCTACGCTCTTATCAGAGAAGAGAAGGAAATCTTTTTTGAAGTCCTGAGCAGTATCAAGGTCCCGTCTGGCTTCTCGTCGAATATAAAGGGAATAATAAACAAGGCAGAGAAAAAATTCCAAAACCTAAAGTCTCATGACTGTCACGTGATTATGACACAATTACTTCTGGTTGCATTGTGGGGCTTCTACCGGAAAATGTTTGAGTACCCATTGTGAAGCTATGCGCATTCCTCAATGCAATTTCTCAAAAAGTCATCAATCCAGAAACTCTACCATGTTTACAGAAGGATGTGGTCCAATGTCTTGTCAGGTTCGAGTTGGTGTTCCCACCATCCTTCTTCAATATTATGACGCACCTCGTAGTTCACCTAGTCGAAGAGATTTCCATTCTCGGTCCTGTATTTCTACACAACATGTTCCCCTTTGAGAGGTTCATGGGAGTCTTAAAAAAATACGTTCATAACCGTGCTAGGCCAGAAGGAAGCATCTCCAAGGGCTATGGAACAGAGGAGGTCATTGAGTTTTGTGTTGACTTTATTCCTGACCTTAAGCCGATCGGTGTTCCTCAATCGCGCCATGAGGGAAGACTACGTGGAAAAGGCACGCTAGAAAAGAAAGCAATAATATGTATGGACGGGCATTCTTTCACTTGAGCACACTACACAGTTCTACATAATTTTAGCTTGGTGGCTCCGTATATCAAGGAACACAAGAATATTTTACACTCCAAATACCCGGAGCATCCTGAAGATTGGATTCAAGGAGAACACGTGAAGACTTTTGGCGGTTGGTTGTAAACATGTATCATTAATGACACCACTGTTGGAGAACAGCTATACTTGTTGGCCAAGTCACCATCTTCGACTATATTAACTTTTGAAGGGTACGAGATAAATGATAATACATTTTACACGGCTGAACAAGATAAAAAAGAGCACCAACCAAAACAGTGGTGTCCGCTTTGATGCAACAAACAATAATGGACAAAAGGACACATATTATGGTTACATAGAGCAGATATGGAAACTTGACTATGGACCTTCTTTTAAGGTCCATTTTTTCTGGTGCAAATGGTTCAACCTGATAGGCGGGGTATAGGTAGACCTGCAGTACGGAATGACTACAGTGGATCTCAAGAATCTTGGTTACCACACCGAACCATTCGTTCTAACCAGTGAAGTGGCTCAGGTTTTCTATGTGAAGGACATTTCTACCAAACCAAAAAAAAAAAAGATAAGCAAGCGAATACATCATACGATGAGCCAAAGCGCCACATAGTTCTTTCAGGAAAAAGAAACATCATGAGAGTGGAGGACAAAACAGACATGTCAGAAGATTACAATAAGTTTCAAGAAATTCCGCCCTTCAAAGTGAACACTGACCCAAGCATCGTGTTAAATGATGAAGATTGTCCATAGTTATGGCGCAATCAGAAGAAAGGGACACACACGAAGAAAAAGTTCATACCACAACACTAGATAGGGATGTTGTTGGTGATGTCTAATAATGTATTAAACCTTTTATGTAACTGTGTTCTGAAAACTCAGAAGAAAACTCTAAACACTGCTTTTTGGTACTAAAACTCCAATGGCTTACAAGCGCTCAAAAACGTTGGAACAAAACACGCGGTTTCCCCTGCATATAGCCCGACGGTGGCTCATGAGTGCCCGCATATCAAATGCACCGTCGGATGTATGCAGGGAATCTGAATGCTTTGTATACACTGAGTACGAACATGTCCGAGAGGTGGGCTATATAGAGGGTCGTGTGGCTTACGAAGTGGTCATGATAGTGCTGATCCAACAGCTCACAAGCCCTCAAAAGAAACACACCCCTGATCTAACGGCTCACAAGCACTTGAAAGAAACACACGATCCTCCCCAGCACTGCCCTAAAAGTCTATATGTATTGTCGCCAACGGGGTAAACCCTAATCCACCATTCCTAGCCACGAACGCATCGTCTCGATGAGATGGATCCGCCACGCCCGCCGCAGCGCCTTCTGGATGAGAGCGAGCGTGCTCGGCAGAGCGCGCTTGGGCGCTACCGCGGGAGCCTATCCCGCCGTACGCCGACGAGCCCGGCGTGGAGAGGAATGCCCAGCTATGTAACTGTATGGGGATGTTGTTAATGATGTTTTTAAAATAAAGAGATAATTATTAAAAAAATTAGACAATTAAATCAATAGATATAAAAGAAATCAGAAAAAGATATGATTTCCATAAATATTGAAACAATTAAATTAAATATAAAACAAAAATAAACTAGAGGAAAAAAATCAAAAAGCATGTAAATCAAAGTATATAAAAGAAAACAGAAAAAGAAAAAGAAACTACAAAAAAATGCAAAAAACATGTAAATCAAAGTATATAAAAGAAAACAGAAACTAGAAAAAATAATAATTCAAAAAGCATGTAACTAAAAGTATATAAAAGAAAACAGAAAAAGAAAAAAGGAACTAGAAAAAAAACAATTCAAAAGTATGTAAATAAAAGTATATAAAAGAAAACAGAAAAAGAAAAAAACAATTCGAAAAGCCATTTAGAACCGCCAACCGGGACTAAAGGTGGGCTTCGCGCGCAAAATTTCAGCACGGCCCAAAACACACCTTTAGTCCCGTTTCGTGGCTGTAACCGGGACTAAAGGTCTTTTACACATTTTTAGATCAAGGGCCGCCCTCTTCCTTCACATCGAGCAGTTCGTTCCTCTCCCCGGACGCCGCCGCCCCAAGGTGCTGCCCTGCCCTCCCGTCCCCGACGTCGTGCCACCGCCCCGAGGTGCTGCCCTGCCGCGCCGCCACCCGTGATGCAGCCGTCGCCCTCCCCTCCCCTGCCTCGCGCTGCCCCGCCCGGCCTCCTCCTCTGCCCTCCCCTCCCGAAGATCGCCGTCGGAGCCGCACGCCGCTCCTCATCACCGCGGATCGAGCGGAGGAGCCGCCGTCTGGCCTCGCCAACCTCCGTGCTCGCCCCGTGCTCCACCCCGTGCTGGCTGCTCCGGTCGTGCTCCACCCCACGCGCTCCACCCCGTGCTCGCTGCTCTGGCCGTGCTCCCCCCCGTGCTCCCCAACCCCGTGCTCGCCGGCCATTGCCGCGCCCGTGCTCGCCAACCCCCGTACTGCTATCGATCAAGGTACAATTTGAGAGAAAAATTTGATAGCAATTTTAGCTAGTGTACTGTTAGTGTTAGTGAACTGTTAGTGTTAGTGTACTGTTAGCCCGGTTGATCTAGGTACAAGTTTAGGTTAGTGTACTGTTAGTGTTAGCAATTTAGCCAATTTGATAGCAAAATTGAATTAGCTAATTTTTGTTACTGTTAGCAAAGTGCCAATTTTGACTAGGTTAGAAGAAATTTGTTGATAGCAAAGTGTTAGCAAAATTAATTAGATATGAATGTGCCTCCTGTTTTGATTATTCAAAATGACCAGTACTATTTTTATGGTTTCAAAATGACTTGGAGAGTTTGATTGTTTAAAATGAGTTTGAAAATTGTGTATGAAATTTGTCGTTTAAATTTTTTTTGTTTAAAATGAGTTTGAAAATTGTGTATGAAATTTGTTGTTTCAAATTTGTAGGCTTTGTAATCTTGTTCATTTTGTAAATCAATTGTAGGCTTTGTTGTTTTGTAATTGTTGTTTAAAATTTGTGTACTTTGTAATCTTGATGCTATGAATTTTAATTTTGCTAGTAGTTGGTATAGATTTGCATTCACATTTGTAAGAAGTATTTTAGATGCAATTTTTAGATGCAAATTTTAAGATTCATATTCTTGTACCAAAATTGAAAGCATATATAATTGATTGCAGGCACATTGAGCTATGGACGCCCCCTTCAGAGACGACGAGAATGAAGACCGAATGCAAGAAATTATATATGCGAGTGCCCGTGGAACAGATGCCGGTGGAGAAGATTCTGGTGAAGAAGATGATGATTTCAGCTCACAATTTCTTAACGACTCCGGCGAGGGACTTGAGTCTGAAGAAAGAAGAGACGACGAAGTGCCTGTAACCAACTCCGGCGTGGTATATATATTAAGGCTGTGTTGATCACTAGATGCATTAATTGATTTGTATTGCACTTATTAACGAATCATTTTTCTTTTAGCCCTCCGGATCGAGAAAATCTACTAAAAAGGGGGTCCTCGAGGCCGGACGAGAAGGATGTCGAGCGAGGGTCCAAGGTTACCGATCGAGGAAGTTGGTGATAATGGCGAACCGCTGGCACCCATAGAGAACTACCATAAATTTGTAAATCAAGCTGGAGTCATTGTTAGGGACATGCTCCCGATCACCATTACAGATTGGCATAAGCCGAAGGACGCCAACAATGGAGCTAGTTATGTCCACCAAATTACAAAAGATTTGCTTTGGGAGACGCTCTTGACACATTTCAACCTACCGCAAAGTCTCACGGAAGACAAGAAGGAGAAAGTCAAGTAGTGGACTCTTATGAAGATGGCCACACAATTCCAAAGCTGGAAGAAAACATTATGGAAAAAATATAAAAACCCAGCTCCAGATTTCACTGGAGCACTAGAGAAGATAAAACATGACTGGGCCGCATTTGTGGTGTATAAGAAATCGTCTACCGCTGTGGCCCGATCGGCCATAAATAAGGTAAATGCTGGGAAGAAGCAATATCACCATAGGTTGGGGACAGGTGGCTACAAGACTGCCGTCCCTAAGTGGGAAGCCTTTGAAGCGGGACTACTTGCTAAAAGGATCATTCCACAGACAGCGGACTGGCCCGAGAGGTCCAAGTTCTAGTTGTACGTGCATGGGGCAGGGTTGGACCCACAGACAGGGCAGATTGTTGCACAGGGAAGATGGAAGAAAAAAATTGAAATAATCACACGGGGTCTTGTGGACGCAATAGATAAAGTTTGAAAGGGAGAGTACCAGCCCGATAGAGAGAACAACGAGCTGACACTCGCAGTCGGGAATCCGGAACACGTTGGACGACTTCGAGGCTACGGAGCCGGTGTCACCTTGAAGAAAGGGTTTCCGGAGTACGCTGACAGTTATTGAAGCCGTCAGAGAAAGAAGAAGAATGAGTTAGACCGGTTATCAAAATTGGAGCGTATGGTGCAGCGGCAGCAGGAGCAAACAGACTCAATTAGTCAGCAAAGGGCATCTCAGCAACAGCTAGAAGATCCTGAAGCCGATGCCGCCCCATCTCAGCGGAAAAGCAGTGTGGGTTCCACGCAGCTAGAAGCATCTGCATTCGAACCGCCGGCGGCTCACTACCCCGTGGATGACGTCACGGAGAAGACAAGTTGTGAGCTACATATGTCAGTGAAAAACTTATCCTTCAAGGTGGCGGTCGGTTATGCTTTACCAAATCAACCTGGAGCAAGCTACCATCTTGGTGAGATTCCAGCTAGCTATGCTCGTGTCGGGGTGGATGAAATTATGCCGCGATTTTACACACTAGAGCTTGACATTCCTGGAGGTGACGAGGAGAAGACACTGGGAGAAGTCAAGCGTGGTTTCGTTCCATGGAACAAGAAATACATCGTGTTTCCAGGCTCCTTGCCAAGGCCACCGACTCCTCCTTGTAGCAGTCCACCTCATCAGCAAAGTCCATCCCTCCCCGAGAGGGACCTCAGCGTGAGTCCATCACCCGCGACGTCCCGTCAGCCGACTGCGCCCACTACTAAGTCGATAAAGCGGAAACTGAACTACCCGTTGACTAGTACTACATAGAAGAAAAGTGGAAATAAGAAAACCAAGAAGGACAAGTCTCCTGAGAAGTTACCTTGGGACAGGACTGTCGAGGAAAACATCGTGATCATGGCTGCCGATGTCAAAAGACAACTTGCTCCGAAACGGGCCGAGCCAAAGAAGGTAGTACCTCTGGAAACAGCTTTAAAAGTTGTGAGAAATCTATCGACGAGACCACCACAGCCGCCTGGTTTGCCAGATGACTATGTCCGCTGTATTCAGAACACATATAGTCAACAGAGGCAGGAGGAGGAGGTGGCATATAAGCTAAATAGGGAGTAGGAGCGGACGGCAAAAAGCGGGAAACAAGTGGCCCAGCTCGGAGAACAAGCAAATAAGTCGATCCCCCCCCCCCCCCCCCCCCGCTCAAGGTGATGCCCGATAAGGAAGTACACCACGACACTGGTTGCATAGGTGACACTGGTCGCCCCATAGCTGATCTTGCATGGAGATATGTCCACGGGCAGTCCCTGGTCAGACCTGGGGCGGTCAAGTTTTAACCAACACAATTGCGCCTATTGCATCAGTGGTACATGAAAGCCGCAAAGGACGGGCAAGACCACCTCTGGGTGGCATATAGGAAAGAGCATTACTTATCAGATAACGCGATGTATGTTCAGTTTTCTGAAATTTTTCAGTTATTCAATCAAGACGCCCTCGACAAAGCCCTCGTCAGTTGCTATTGTTTGTAAGTGATTTATTTCTGTAATTTAAAACTCTACCTCAGCTCGTTCATTGCCTGTAATTATCTCACTATATTCTTTTGTACGCTATTATGCAGAATGAAGACTCTCGGATGCAGAAAAGCCCGCATCTATGACACTGGGTTCGTTGACCCATATTTCAATCACGAAGTTACCGTAAAAAACCATCCCGAGGACACAGAGAATAACTTGCTCCGGTTTTTAGTGAAACAAAATACTTGCGCAAAAATTCTTTCTACTTACAACTTCAAGTGAGTCTTAGTGTCTTCTACACATTTTATTTTGCTTACTCGATGTTTAGTGTCATCGATGAGTTATGTATGCATGTGTATATAAACGTGCGCAGATTTCACTGGATTCTGCTACTCATTAGAGTTGACGAAGGAGTCGTTGAAGTCATCGACTCGTTAAGGAAAGATATGGATGAGTACCTCGACTTGCAAGAATTGCTCCAGAGGTAGTTTCTATCATTATCGCTCTATATCGACCTCTTTCGTTCATTTTCTAATATCAAGTAATTAATAACTCCTTTAGTCATTTTCTTTTGCCGGGCAGGGTTTGGAAACGGTTCATCCAGAAGGTTCAAGGGGATTGGAAACCGGATCTGCAGTTTTATACCACCAAGGTAAGTAGTACTATATATATATATCTAGGTCCGCGCAACTCTTTAATTCTAGTTTCAATACCATTATCATGCTTGATTATTATTTGATTGAATTCTATTCTTTGTAAAGTATTTTCTGAGGCAGGAACAGGGGAATAATTTATGTGCATACTACGTTTGTGAGTTCATGCGCTATTGTATCAGTGAGCGGAAAAGATTTCAAAGAACAGTTGAAGTACGTAAACACTATTCACAATTTATTTTATTACCATCAATTGTGTTGAGTTTCATTCATAATTTATTTTATGATGATTTCATATATATATACACACAACTCACATATTCATATTGATCTAGATGGAAACAATGCGGGACCAGCTCATACCAACGAACCGTCTAAAAGCAATTCAAGAGGAATTGGCGAGATTTTTGAACAAGGAGGTCATAAAGGAAACCGGAGAATTTCATTGCCACTAATGCCTCCATGTAATTGACGTGATCTCGACGTGAGAATTTCATTAAATCAACTTGTATGTGTATGTATATATGCATCAACGTGATCTCGATGTAGTTTGAACTTTATGTATACGACTTGTTTTTGGCGCATCAACGTATGTGTATATATATATGCATCAACTTGATCTTCATATAGTACTTTATATATACCAAAACGCGTTTTTGGCGCATCGACGTGATCCCCGTACGATGGAAAACATACGAAACACTAAACCCCACCTAAACCCTACGAACCGGGACTAAAGGTATCCAGCCCCGCGGGCTCCGCCGTGGCCACGTGGGAGGGCCTCTAGTCCCGGTTCGTGGCCAACCGGGACTAGAGGTGGGAGGCCTTTAGTCCCGATTTGCTAGTCTCGATTGGCAAAACGGGACTAAAGGCCCTCTAGAACCGGGACTAGAGGCTCTTTTTCCACTAGTGTACGTATGTAAAAAACATTATTTATATACGAAAATTATTTATGTATGTCAATTAAATTTTCATGTACGTAAATTGTCTAGAAGGTTTTTTTAATAAGATACTCATGTAAATTGATTAAAACGTTCCATTCTCACAAAGAATTATGATAGATGTACTTGGCTAAAATTTTCAAACAAATATTACTATCAAAATCGATTATGCTTATGCAGATTGGTGAGATTACCTAAACATTTATTATAGGACTAGCTAAATGCGCGTGCATTGCCACGGAAGAAAATTAAATATATAGACACATGACTTCTTTTACATTGTCGGAGATAACGCCCAGTCTTCGGTAATGTTGCCTCGTCATCTTTCGCTAATCTTTCTTTTTCTTGTAAGATGCATCATTGTACACCACCTTTTTTTGTAAAATTATAAATTTGTATCCATGTTCCTTCCGTCCTCCCCATTTGACGATCCATAGGAGGCATGGCTTTTTCGTCTTGATCACAGGTTTTTCTTCTCACTGAGCTAAAATAGAGTGCAATGTTATGTCGTGGCCTAGTGTTAGAATTGTCCACTACTCCATGTGGATTAATAATTCGTCTCTAATTTGGATGAACATATTTATTCGCCCTCATGTGGTTGAAAATATCCAACTGAATTGTTGAACCAAAAAAAGTTCATTTGTTTACAACATTTTTTTAAACAAAGCAAGCATTTTGAATTACAAGTGTAGCGTATTTTGTGCATATCGAGTATTGAGCAAAATTGATACAAGAAATATAGTTCGGTCACACCGAAAGATATATAGATGACGGAGTAGTACTTAGGTTGGCAGTTTAAGCAATCAGATATGAGAGTTTTAACATTCTGAAATTGAGAAAATCTTGGGATGTTAATAAGAGGGAATAAAATAACATTTTCAAATAAAAAGAAACATGTGTGAAATTATTCTATTTGATCTTATTTAAACTTTAGTTGTACATTTTTATTTTTGAAAATAAAATAGGCTTTAACAAACTCCACAAATATCTTTGGTCGTTTATTGCAGACCTATAAATCCTTTAGTAAACAGAAATAATTTATATTTATTTGGGCAAAAATATTTTCCTAAGCAATATACCTATTTTTTATTTTATAGATTTTATGGATTTTCCAGTTATATTATTTTCTGGGAAAATGGCTTGACATTTTATAAGATCCATTTCCTCTAATAAGTATGTGGCAGCCGGGTTATTTCCTTGTAAAAAAAAGTGTGGCAGCACTTGCTTGGCAGCCAGCCGGGTTGCTTCACCATACATACGCACACAAGCAGCTAGCACAGCTTTGGGGTGCTACCGCCAGTGCAGGCCGCGGTAGGCTAGACGAGGTACAGCCAGCGCATGCGGCGTTTGGATTGAAGTGGTACCGCCGGAGCCTCCGACGGTAGTCTGCCACGTCAGCGCATTAGAGACTCGTCGGGCGACCGTGGATTAGGAAGGCTACCGCCAGCGACCGTGTAACACCCCGAAAGTTCAAACCTAATTTTAGTGGTGTTTTCTGACACCTGAAAAACTTTTTCTCCTTTCCTAAGTGTTTCTTCAAATCTTTTGAAGATGATTTGACTTGGAAATTGCTCCCTCAAGAATTTTCCAGTGATCCACGAACCACTCCATCCCCCGTGATAATTTCGATGCTTAGGTTTTCCCTCGAAAACCCTATCCCTAATTATCGAACCTTTAAACCCTTTTCGCCACCTACCAAAGGAAAGCCTATTTTCATAGCTGTAAAAAATTCCACTAAAAATAACAGAGGACTCCCCTATCCATATAAAGTCAATCCATACAAAAATATTGCATACTTAAATGCAATATTTTCAAGTTGGACACTATCTTCCAAACTGCCCTTTCTGATCCAGAACTGTTTGAGTCAAGCTATGCATCTCCATAAATTCTGATAAATTCAGTGTATGAATATTTTTACATTACCTACACTTCATCTTTTGGAGCCAAACCCATTTGAGCAACTTTTGACCTACTTCCTTTGTAAGGCCATTTTCATGCCTATTTGAGATCTTCAAGCAAACCTATACCTAGACAAATTCGATGACCATGAGACTTGGTAACATTGACCACATGGTCCATAGACACCCATATCCAGAAGATCACCCCAAGGTGAAGTGTGAAAAATCACTTTGCCATGACCATGCCAATATGTCAATTTTTGGACATCTTGTCAAAACCCAATTTACCCATGTCCAATTGAGCTCAAGCTCCATAGACACCCTCCTTATGCCACAAATACTCAGTGGTAATTTTTGGGGATTTTTCTGAGATGTGCAAGGCCCCTGTCATTTCATCGAGCACCTTCGTTACCTTCGGTTTTCAGAAAATCTTGTGTTACGGAGTGTGGAGTTTTTGAGTGTGGCCAGTTTGGTTGTCTTGGTCTTGTCCTTGTGAACCCAGTAGTACAAACCTCGTTCAGTTTGGTGCTCCGAGATGACGGGAACGCGACGTTGCCGCTCGTGGCGTGCATGACCGGCATCCCCTCACCACCACTGTGCCTCCGGTCCCTCCCCTATTCCTTGCTCCCCCATACCAGCTTGACCCCGAGCCGTCTCCTGCTCCCCTGGCTCGGACCAGAGCCGCTCTCATCCCCTCCCTGTGGCCGGGATACATAAGCGGTGACCTCGGCCGGCCATCAATGGCCACACCGTCCACCACCTACTTCTCCTCCCCTCCCCCTATTTAAGCCACCCCAAGCAGCCCCGAGCGAAAGGTTAGCCACTCCTCCCTTTCCCCCTCTCCCCTGCCTTCTCCGTTCGGTGCAAGCAAGTGAGGGAGAGCACAAATATTTGGCCACCATGGCCGAGCACCTCGAGCTCGGGCGAGCGCGTGGGAGACAGCCCCTGCCTCGGGTTCCTTCTCCCATGGCCGCGGCACACCGCCTCCGGGCCGTCCCCGCCACCGGCCTCCCTCCCGGCGTCCTCCATGGCCATTCCCGGCCGGTCCCCGCTCAGCCCAGTGCGGATCGGGAGGAGGAAGAAGACCAGCATCGATCCCTCCTTTTGCTTCGTTTTTTTTCAGCGAAGCGTTTTCTGGCCCAGCGGGCCAGCAGCAGCGGCCCAGCCATGGCCTGCCATGGCGCGCGCAGCGCATGGGCGCCGGGCGGCCCATTTGCGGCCCAGCCGCGCGGCCGTCAGTTTTTTCCGCGCGTTTATTTTTCTTTTTCCTGTTGGACAAATTTTCGAACATCAATATCTTTTGAACCGTAAGTCCGTTTTCGGTGATTCAAATTTCTAAATCTTCGTCTCGACGAGATCTTTCCGGTGGTACCAATTTCATCTTGTTCCAAAATAGTTCTATGGGGTGCCCTTTTATACGTGCATTCCGGAGTCCGTGGAACGGGGCTATCGCTGCCCTACGCCGCGGAATCACCTCGACCTTTCCAAACCCGGTGGAACCCTGTCTTCAAAGGCAAGTTAACCCCTTGCTATGAGCAGCCCAGCAGTGTTTGTTTGTTTATTTGCTTATTACCATGCCGGGTGTTTATGTTTCTGTCTGTCTACTGTTATAATTATGCATGTATGTTGTTGTTCTTGTTTAGTATGTAACTTGTAATATTGCTCCTGCCATGTTGCATATTATGTTGCATATTTATCTATCGTACTTGTTTGGTTATATTATGTATTGTTAATGTTTATCAAACACGCATCATTCTTGAGACAATGGACTGGGGGAACCGCCGCCGTCTCACTAAAATATTAACGTCGATCTGTGATGGCGCTGGTCGGCGGGATCGCCGCCGTAGTCACCCGGTCGACGCCAACCAACTGTGTTATATTTTGTAGTTGATCTGTGAAGGCGCTGGTCGGCGGAATCGCCGCCGTAGTCTTCCGGTTGACGTTTCTTTTCCCTTGTCAAACGAGAAGGCGCTTGCCAGCGGAATCGCTGCCACAGTCTTCCGGTTGACGTTTCTTTTTCCTTGTCGAACGAGAAGGCGCTTGCCAGCGGAATCGCTGCCACAGTCTTCCGGTTGACGTTTCTTTTCCCTTGTCAAACGAGAAGGCGCTTGCCAGCGGAATCGCTGCCAGAGTCTTCCGGTTGACGTTTCTTTTTCCTTGTCGAATGAGAAGGCGCTGGTCGGCGGGTTCACCGCCGTAGTCTTCCGGTTGACGCTTCTTGTTGTTTTGCTAAGTTTGAATTTTAATACATACAGGTTGATATGATTTATTTGCTACCGTTATTATTATGTGGTTACTATGTGTTTCTTGAAATATTGTGTTGCTAATGTTTTGTCGTTTGTTGATATATCATTATATTATTATGATTGTTGTGCTGGACTAATCCTCGGTTGTTTGGACTTGTTATAATGAAACTTGATTAAATGAAACACCCACTCCAAGCAACGATAGGGTCAGTCCATGGTGCCACTAATCTGAATTTTGAAAGCAGAACCATCGTCGTCTCATGGAGGACCAGGACCTAGTAGGTTGTTGAGCCCCTTTTGTGCCATCCTTTGGGCGCAGTCGTTCGGTTGTGCTGTCCGAGGGTAGAGGTAGACAGGCACGGGTTCGACTGTGATAGGGAGTCCGGAGCTAGGCATACTCGGTCGCTTCGGGGGATGTGCCGGACTTACTTGCCCGTTGTGCCACGCACATAGGGTGGTGCAGGAGAGTGTCTTAGCAAGTGGACCGTCATGTGAGTGTATTTTGCTTAGTAGGGTGCATTCTGATAGGTGGGAAAGCAAACTCTCGAGAGACTCAACCTAGAAAGCTAGCCCGGTTCCTGGGATATGGAACAACAGTTCAGTGTCGGTCACACTGTGTGTCTTTGTCGTGTCAGGAGGTTAAACTTAAGATCTGTTTGAAAGAATTAATGAACAACCTGATCTCACTAAATGAACAAATAAGATGATGCAGGGAATGTTGCATTGAGATGTTGATGGTTACCCGTGATGTGGGGTGGCGGTGTGATCGTTGGGAGCCTAGAGTTAGGCCTGAGCCAACATCAACCGTGCATGCCCAGAGTAGAAAAATGAGGCCAGTGGGCCTAGCAGTGATCACAGGTGATGTTGTATATTATTTGGTACCAACTGGTACACGCGTTTACTCATCACAGGTAATCTCTTTGTATGATTGCCGGTGCACGATCCAACCCCACCTGACTTGGACTCGGCACTGGTGATAGCCCATTGTTTGCTTATGCCATGTTTTTCTTGTGATGCCATGCTACCTTCATGTTAATATATTGATCTATCTAGAGTAGACACTTGCCATGTTGTAGGATTTTATTTCCAATGTATATCTTGCTGCATGATTGTTGGATTGTTTGCAGTAAGTGACGATACTTGCTGAGTGCATACAAATGTACTCGCGGGCCTTGTGTTTGTGGCCAGATATTGGCGAGGATTCATCTTCTACCTTATCATGGAGATGGAGCAAGAGCGTGCTAGGATCAGTACCCCAGCCAGATGCCTGTGGAGTGGAGCCGCTCCAAGTCGTTGCCTTAGCCGTCTTCCGCTGCCAGTTAAACTCTGTCCCGAGCCATGCTTGGCTTGATATTTCGGTCATGCCTTGATGGCCTTGTAAACCATTTGTAGCACTTCTTGTGCCTGATTGTGTAATGATTTCCATTATGGTACACTATCGTGACATGCAGCCAGATATCTTGGGCTGGCGCACGGGACGGCCACCTCTCTGGCGAGATGTGCCAGGGAGGGGTGTCACAGACCGTGGCGGTAGCACGCTAAGTCTACCGCCAGCATGTTTGGCGGTACCAAAAAGGGTTAGATTTGCCTAAAAAATTGAAAAGGATTTATTTTGGTCTGAAGTTTTGTCTCGAGGTCAATTTTGTCATTTTAGCCACAAAATGGGGCGTTACCGGGCACATACTGCATGCAGCCGGCGATATCTCCGGGCCGATCTCGCGGGGGACCACCGAATCTGCCTGGGCCACGCTCGTCAATTGTAGATCTCGATACCCGAGCAGCGGAATCGCACCTTATAATCGAGACTATCGACATCAATATCAATCAAGCAGAAGTAGGTCTTTACCACCATCGTGAGGGGCCAAACCTGGGTAAATCCTTTGTCCCTGGTGAGCTAAACAACCTCTTAACACCAGGTTGCTATGACTACACAATCAAGTCTTTCTAAGAAGACACTTGCCGTGACAACCCCACGACAGAACCAGGCGGGCCGACGGCGAGGGGTGAAGTGCAAAATGGCACCAAGCACTAGGTTACGCTAGCTAGGGCACCGCGCGGGTCAGTTGGGCCCGAAAATTTGCAGTGGCGTGGGATTTAAGCTGCATGCCGCTAGTAAGTGGGAAAATAGTGGTGGCATTCTTGTCAGAGGGGTACACTGCCGGTACTAAACTATTGGTGGCGTATCTCTAAAATTACATGCTGCTAATATGTTCTGTCAGAGGGGCACACTAGGGCCCACTCACTAGTGGCGCGCATATTCTCTTGGTACGCTACCAGTAGGGCCTTACAGGTAGCGTACCTCAGGGGAGCACACCACCACTAATAGCAGCGGGTCCGCCACCAATATTGTGACCCCTATAAGCTATTTCCTACTAGTGCACTCACAAAGTACGACAATAATTAGGGGTCTCCCCATGGATGTGGCGTAAAGCACATGGGTCTCCTTTACTCTCTTATTAATGGTCCACAAAGGGGAGATCTATATTCTATCACCGGTGTACCTCTCGTCTCTGCCTTGCACCAATAATAATATCCATTCAAGTTCGCAAGGGTTAATATTGTGCGGTTGACATTCACACAACATCATGAAAGACGTCGAAGTTATCGTGAAGGAAGGTGATGAGGAGCATCTCGAGTTCATCGCTGAGTATGGGATTATGGTTACGCAATACCTTTCAAAGGCAAAACGATGATGACAACTGTCTCTCCCAGCCATCCCGTACCGCCCACTCAACAGCCACAGGGCAGCTCGCCTAGCCAGGCAGCCAACCCACCAGCCGGTCTCCTCAGCCTAGTCAGTCGCTAGAAGACAAGCCAGCAAACCGAAATCCACTCTGTGTAATGACACATGGAGCAGGTGGACAAGACAGGCCAGTATGGCCGGCCCAACGACCAAACCTGGCAGGGCGGGCTGACGACACCTCCTTTCGGTCAGGTCCCGTCCCGCACAATTATGGTTGACCTTCGCCACAGTACTAGGATGTTCTGAAGTCACCGCTGATGGCCCGAACAGTGGTGTCTTGCCATATTGCATACGGACCGGCCAACCGAACGCCAGCTACAGCAGCCTAGTGTAGCTCCCATCCCGTCAAAGCTCATACCCGGGCATTTCGCGCCACTTTGCATTGTCTATAAGGAAATAGCGCACCCCTATATAAGGGGCATGCCTATCCTACGTGAGGACGTTGATCTTTCTCATACTCATACACCCATATATCATGTCTTCTTCTCAAAAGAGGAAAGGAAGCCAGCCGGCACATCTCTTGTACTGATCTGAGCGCCTCAAACACTTGAATACATCGCCACACTTAGGATTAGGGTTGTTACCGGAGACAAACCCGGGGCCTGAACCTGTATACATCCTTGTGCGTGTGCTTGAGGCTTTTAGCCCATCCGGTCGTGGTCACAAGCCCTAACTACATATAAATTCACTCGTCAGTTACGAAACACCGATACCGAACGACAGACCTTGGAGGACCTTTTGGAGATATGCCCTAGAGGCAATAATAATTGTTATTATTAATATCTGTTTCATAATTAATGTTTTTGTTCTATGTTATAACTTCTATGGTTTCTAAATTCAGATTCAGAGGAAAACCCATACGCACGTGTAGAAACGTGAGCACCTCATAAGTGTCCTAGTCATGGCTCTAAGACTAACTTATTGTTTGCTTGATGACTCTGTTTTCCTGGTCATGGGTAAAAGGTTTACCAGCAACAATAAGAGCACATTGTTGGCAGAACAATGGTGCTGGACGGATCCGAAAATTTTGATATGCTACGAGATCTTATCGCCTCTATGTTGTTAGCATTATCAAGATAGGTTAATGTGCTTGTAATTCCTTTGACCATGAGGATGTTATATTCATGCATGTTGGAAGGGTAACTTAGGTTCTGTCTAACGTCATACCGTAACTAGATGGCTATAACGGTAGACGCCAGGTTATCTGGATATCATGTTATGACTTAATGATACAAGACTAGGAATTGCTCCTCTGGCGATGGAGAGATACTTTCAGGGCCCACTCGGTATTACGGTATCCATCATCGTCTGCGCAGATAGGGCATGATGTAAATCATGGGGATACCGGAATACAGAATGAGTAAAAGATAAACAAACCGGTAACGAGGTTAACAGGTATAGTGATCAAGGAGTTGCATCAAAGGGATACCTATATGTCTCACCTCAGGATTTGTTAAGTATCGTGAAGGAATGGGAACCATGTACGGAAACAAACAGGTTCACTCGAAACATTCGTATAACGGTGGGAATCAACATGGGTGTCCACGGCTCCGCTGTTGATTATTGATCGGAAGTGTTCCAGGTCATGTTCACTCGTTATCAAACATGTAGGGTCACACGCTTAAGTCTACTTCAGTCGGTTGTGTATGTTGAATGTTTGGAACAAGATAAAGAGTCACCGAAATAGTTCCGGAGTGATGGAAATAATATCGGAGAGATTTTGGAAGTGTTGCGAGAATTAAATAAGAGGACATGAGATGTCCCGGAGTCATAGAAATAGTTTCTATTGACATCTAAATATTTGGATAGGAAACCGGAAGAGTTCCGGAGTCCCGGGAAGGTCCCGGTGAACCCTAAAAGGCACTGGAAGGTCCAGGAAGGATCTGGAAGGTTCCGGAACCTTCTAGAATATTCTAGAATATTATGATGGGTGCCATGGACGGCCCACTTGGCCTAGCCACCTTGGGATAGCCACACAGTCCTCCGGAGCCCATTTGTGGGGCGCCTCCCAAAAAGGGGTTTGCCGAATTGGGCCCAAAGGCCCAAGGGCCGAATGGGGCGGTGGCTAGGATTTGGGGGCATGCTCCCCCTGCCCTAGTGCAGCTGGGCCTTGTAGGCCCACCTAGGGTGGCGGCCAAGGGAGGGAAACCCCCTCGCCAAGTCTCCACCTACCCATCGCTCCTATATAAAGAGAGGAGCACCCTCCTCTCTCAACATACAAGTTGGATCTAAGATTTTTGAGGTGTCCTCTCTCTCAGATCTATTCTCTCTCTCCCATATGTTGGGATGTCCACCTTGCATCCACCAGCTATTCATAGTCCTGGACGACGAAGTTCTGTTGGACTGGAAGAGACGGACGCGTGCGAACTCTCAGAGGAATCATACCTTTGATCCTATTCGAGCGAGACGCTGACGTCTTGGAGCGGGGAGTCGGCGACATCCTCACCGCTCGGCTTAGCCGTGAGGATCTTCATCAGGCTTCATCAACATCTACTTTTGCTACACGTTGTTGGTAACGAACTAGATCTAGACCCTCGCTTGTACCATCATAGATAGATCTTGGCAGTTACGTGTAAGGCAAAAATTTTGCTTTCCATGCGCGTAACTCTAGAGTATATCAGAGCAATCTATGAGTAGGTGCAGGTACGATATAGAGCACATGGGATGTGCGGGCATTACACAATAGTTGTGTGGAGTATTAGATGAGATCTATTACTTGATTATTCTTGTTGCTTCCCATGAGACTGTGAAATTATGATCCCGGCAGATGAGATTTTGTTACACACTTCTAGTTATCTGTGGATCTTCTGTGCTGCTCTTAGTATGCCGGTTGTTTGTCCAACGATGTGCTTTAGTAGCTTTGGGTCTCGCTATAGTTGGGAAAGCTAACATCACAGTTGAAAGGGCACGTAGATTGGATCTACACGGGGGTCACGCGTTTACGAAGTTTCTCATGGGGTCTCGTGCTCCAGTCACCTCGCAAAGTTAATCTACCAAATTCAATCATCGTGCTTGACGATGAACGTAGGTAGCTAATGGTTTGCTTCATAAACCTTAGCAGCCACGATAAAAATGCAAACACAACGTTAGAGGCGTCTAACTTGTTTTTGCAGGACATGTGATGTGGTATAGTCTTCGTCACTCAATTGTTGTATGCTATGCTATACAATGTAATTTTTATTTGCGTGACCTGTGTGACACGGTACGGCATGATGGCAGGAGCCACGTGATTGTCATTTATTCGGCCTGCGTGCC
This sequence comes from Poa pratensis, assembly GCA_947311845.1. Taxonomy (NCBI): domain Eukaryota; kingdom Viridiplantae; phylum Streptophyta; class Magnoliopsida; order Poales; family Poaceae; genus Poa; species Poa pratensis. The sequence goes on from CAMZMU010000042.1 coordinate 1,186,395, forward strand.
AAACTTCATTTGTCGCATTTAATTTATTAGCTATAGAGATAGCAATAGTTTTAACTGCGGAGGACATGGAGATGACGATCGTACGTCATGGACCTCGACGACATGCCATATGCGGAGAAGGAAGTTCTACGCCGGAAAGAAGAAAAGGACTATGCTACATCACATATATTTAGAATTGCCTGTGAAGTTAATCCTTTTTATGCATCCTTTTGATTGCGCAGTAGTCGTTGTTATTAGGATGATTCCTCACAAAGAAAACTATCAAGTAGTTAGTGTTCCCCCAAGTGTTGCACCGTCAAGATACGTGATACTTCGAAAGTACTACATGATCACATGAGTACTAAGATTTATCACGTGTAAGGTGGGTGCGAATAGTTCGTGCAACAGAAAGCACTTGGTTGTCCTAATGTTCAGGCATGATCATCATGAGCTCGGAACACACGCATCGAAAGATGAACAGGAGTCACATTTGATGTGATCGGCAAGTTGGCCCACCTGTCCAGATTCTAGTCACTTGAGATGATCACATCCTTGGCAAAAATCTTGATATGGTTCCTGAATCACGAAACACCAATTATGAGGAACGTTGGTTTTAATGGGAGCACACCTCATTTTTTTGACAGAGATACCGTAGGGAAAAACCCTACGGTGTAGATTTTAAATTAATGGGTGGGAGAAAAACCAGAGGTTTTTCAGTACAAGGAGCACACCTCATGATTAAATAGTTAAATATAATTAGTGCAAATTAATTATGAACAAGCCTAGTGTATTAGCATACTCGTTGTAGTTGTTGGCATCTGTTTTCACCTGCACACTAGGCTGTTAATTGTATTAATTTTATATCTAGTATCGAAACTTTACGGACTGGTACCGTAATGTGAGGATTGTCCTCATATTTACAAGAAAAGTTCCTATAGCAAATTTTCGGTAAAACCTGCTCAATGTATGTCAATATATGTGATCTATGGTATGCATGGATATGATCTAAAGAGCAATGGTTCCTATTTTAACAGTGTCATGCTTGCCTCCACGGAACTCAATTATCAAAATGTTTGAGAATTGGATGTCTATTAGATAGACTAGGAGCTGAAAGGACTGTTTTAGGTACAAACAAAGGCTGAAAGATAAATGATATCTAAAGAATTGTTTGTATGCAAGATGACAACGCATAATTTTGGTGCACATACAAAGGTTGGAGACGTAGAACGTCTCAATCTCCCAATAAGTTGGGCACTAATCTTATCCATGTTTTACTTCCGTATGAGATATAACAGCTTTCTCATAAATTGTTTATGAATGGGATAGAAAAATGAATGAATAGTTCATTGTACTATTAATAGATGGAATACAGAAGGACGCCTATCATGAGATGATGATGAATAAAACTTTCAACTTAGATTTTCAGATACGAGGGTGTCATATGACCGAAACACCTATGAAGTATGCCAGTATAGCTGGTGCCATTCTTGGTGTTGAATATTTCTTCTGCAAGGACAGGAGACACCGAAAAAAAGACTACAGAATATTTATGGTAGAAAAGAAAGTCTTGAAAGTCCAGCTCTTATATAAGTGTTATACAAATTATTGATGTTTTGATTGCTGGTCAAACTATGTTATTCTTGGGTATAGTGATTTGATCACAATAATACCGGATCTTTTTTTTTTTTGCACTACAATAATACCGGATCGGTTGCTCAAATTTACAACACGATACAAGAATTACGATGGCTTAAAGGGACTAGCAAAATAATGAGATACCAATGAGTAACGCAGTAACAGTTACTACGATCACTATAGTTGCCTTAAGAATTTATTTTGGGCATTGGTAATTGTAGCCTTAATTAGGACATAAGTTTGAGTTATGGCCATGATTCCATTATGAATGGATCAGGTATTATAAATCTTTAAAAATAAAAGGTACACATCAATAACACTGATACTAAAAGATAAATTCCACAAAAACCGTGGCACTGCCGGTTAAAGTAATATTTGAAAGTAATGCATGAATGAACTCCACCTTGGTGGGCTATCGGAGTCAATTTATTGTGAATCGTTTGACGCTTGCAAAACTTGTCCAATGGGTATTGACTGAAACCATATTCAGATGCCATGATGAACGGGTGGCTGACTCATTGGCAATCATACTTATGATGTATGTAGCGCAATTAGTAGAGCCGTGAGCAGTGGATTATTCCACTTCATATCCTTCTCGGATTGTTTGAATAGATATATGCATATCTGTTTAATGTAGCATAAGCCTGAAATAAGTTTCAGCATGATGCGGAGATCATTGTAACCATAAAACAAATCTCTACAATGAGATTGTGGAGATGAGTATTTGAGTTATAAGTTTAGCGAGCATCCGAAGAGTTGCAGAATTGTTTTAGAACTTAAGCCGCATGGAACACATTAGTTATATGGGGTATCCGGGAGACGTGATCCAACCTGGTACGACATGGTGAGATCGATGATGTTACTCTGCCATTATTTCTTTTGTAGTTATGCTTTAAAGACCGCCGCTTACACACTGAATAGAGCGTCATCAAAATTCGTTAATGTGATGCATGTGTAAAGTGTTTACAATAAATCACAAAGACGAATGTATGCTTCAATAATGGTTATCCCAAACGTTTGGCATTCTTACCACCAAAGACAAAGGGTTTGTTCGGGTGTTCTTGGGAAATTGTTGTTAGTGGGAGGACAGTTGTAACACCCCGGCTCACCCCCGGGCCGGTGACTGTTACCTGGTGAGATCGATGATGTTACTCTGCCATTATTTCTTTTGTAGTTATGCTTTAAAGACTGCCGCTTACACACTGAATAGAGCGTCATCAAAATTCGTTAATGTGATGCATGTGTAAAGTGTTTACAATAAATCACAAAGACGAATGTATGCTTCAATAATGGTTATCCCAAACGTTTGGCATTCTTACCACCAAAGACAAAGGGTTTGTCCGGGTGTTCTTGAGAAATTGTTGTTAGTGGGAGGACAGTTGTAACACCCCGGCTCACCCCCGGGCCGGTGACTGTTACCCCTGGCAGCCATCTAGGATCACTAGACTGGCCCCACAGACCAACAATAGTCTTTTCTACGCACTTTGTCCTCACTCGTGCGCACCCGAAAAGACTTCCCGGTCGGTCACCCATCCCAATATTGCTCCATGCCAAGCACGATTAACATCGGAGTTCTATCGAGATGAGCATCCGGAAAAGAAGTTGCAACTTGTTGATATGAGTGTACTATCAATCCTATCAAGCCCTAGGCCAGGATCTCACAACAGTATAGTTAGACGAGATTAGATCTTCGTCATCATATCGGAGTGGTGCAGCATCAAAGAAATTTTTGGTGTTTCTCACTTTGAACAGTACGGAAGTCTTTACATGAGATGTAAAAGGACTTCAGTCGAGCTAGCAACTAAAGTGAGTCGATCTGGCAGAATTTGCACAAAGCCATGGTGCTTCTCGTGTAGGATATAGTCATTATACAGTGATGAACCTGTGATCTACATGGAAGCAAGGATGGACCCTGACTTTGTAAAATGGCTGGACGCCGTGAAATCCGTGATAGACTCCATAAACACAAATCAAGTTTGGAAATTGGGATCGAGTTTCGTATACTCTTTGCAAGGCATAAAAGCTTATCGTGAATGGATCTATAACAGACATGGATGACATCATGCATAAAGATTGACTTGTCATAAGCTGTTGTTTCCCGTATCCAAGCCATGAACAAGGCCTGCGAGTCAATTCCATCAGTTAAACCAATGAGGTTGAAAGGAAACAATGGATATAATCACATATAGTTCTACGGTATGGCAAACCTGCTGCAATGGCCACAACGTTTTTCAGTGTCCCACATAGTTCTACTCCCTCGATATCTTCTACCTGCATATGAAGGGAACAAACTTAAAGATGCACTAATAAACACTACGGGAGAATAGAACGTTGCTGTGTGCCAAAAGCACATGGCGAAGAGCCGAATGCACACGTCAAAGTCTTCGCCCTGTCCCGCGCATGGCAAACTTTGGCACGGCAAGGTTCCCTTTGACGTCTGCTGAATGTCGGGCACACGGCAAAGACAGCGGGCGAATAGCTCCTATGCGACGTCGTTTCGGGCATTTCTCCAGCATGCGACGACGTTGGCTGAAATAGCCCTGGTGCGATGTCTTTTAGCGTGGGAATAGCTCAGACAGGACTAACTGATAAAACGGCTGTCTGGCTCTTAACGGAGGCTGACATTAGATTAGGACTTGGCTGGTTATGTGGTCCGACTGGTGGGATCCACTCAGTTGCCACGACACCACACGGACCAACCCCCTTCCCGCTCGATCCCCCTTGCTCGACGGCGGCGCCCCCTTGTCCGGCGGCGGCAACGATTTCTTCTCGCCAGCTGTGGAGCGCCTTCTCGGCGGCGGTGCAGCTTTCTCTGGTGAGTAATTTCGCAGCCCTAGTCTCGTTCCCCTCAATTTTGGATGCGTCTGTGGCCTATATCTGTTTCCCCCCTGTTTCCCGGCCGATTTGAAATCAGAGAAGCGTGGAGAGGTGCGCGTGGATTGAATGAGATGGAGCCCGGAGAGAGTTCAAATCGGTAATGCGCACCCTCTTCTAGCTTATTTGAACTCGATTTGGTTTTCGTCCCCTGCACCCCTAGCTGACTGCCGCTTCCCGCCCGCCATTGACAGGGGAGATTCTGCACCTAGTTTCGAATTTACAGTTGAATTCTTTCCTTGTAAGGCCAAGCTAGGTGATGGTAGCGTTCGAAACATTGAGAGAGACACGAGGATTATTTGGGAGGTCAAATGTACAGATATTGATCCCCAAAACTTGAGAGCATGGAGGAGAAGGCAGTGAAGAATTTGGTGGAGAGAATTGGGGAGAGCGTTATTTGGGGTCCAGAACAAGAGGTATCACTGCTACGGTATGATGATTGCATGAACGCTTATGTCCGAATTGAGGATGGAGAAGATATGGTTGATGAAATTGATCGACAAGAAGGTTGGACAAGGAAAAAAGCAACCTTTTGGGCAGAGCTCATTGATTTGAACCAAGATTCCAGGGTTGGTTATGTGCCATCAAAGATGGCTTCACAGATGGCAGATGCTGAGTGGGCTGCAGAGAAGCAGCTGTTGTTGCCAATGCTCCCTGAACTGACAGTGGTATGTGAGGACACGAGGGCTGCTGGAGATGCAGAACAGGGGGGTACCCCAGAACAGGGATGCCATGATGCTAGGAAGGTTGTTGTTGATTGGAATGAAGTAGAATTAGCTGAACGCACAGATTTGGTCATTGAACCAATAGCTGACACTAAGATGGCCGAAATGTTTGGAATTCCAGTTGATGACAGAGATAAGGAGAAGGATGACTGTACTTTGCGTACTGATGGTAACACAAATTCAGGCAATGAAGAAGTGGATGGAGAGTTGATGTTAGATGCTGCAGATGATGTAGATGATGCACATGCTGATGAGCTGGTGCATGTGTATGACAGAGAGAACCCTGTCATTGCGGTGGGGAAGATGTGGCCAAACATGGAAGAGTTTAGGATGTGTTTCAAGACCTATGCAGTGAGACATGAGTTTGAGTCCAAGACTCTGTGGACTGATCGAAAGAAATTTTATGCTAGGTGCCAAGGTTTTGATGGAGGTGCCAAACCTTGCAAGTGGTACATATCTGCTAGACGACAACCTGATGGCCATACAATCAGGGTAAATCAAATTCCACATGAGCATACATGTATGAGCAGTTCACAGCAAGTTTCAAGGATGACATCACAGCTTTGGATTACACAAAAGATTACTCCTATTTTAGCCAAGACACCAAACACTACAGCAAAGAGACTTCAAGTTGACCTGGAAAAGATGTATCCCATTGTGCTGAAATATACAACAGTGTGGAAGGCAAAACAAAGGGCAATGAAAGAATTATATGGTGATTGGGCAAATACATTTAGGATGTTGTATAGTTTTAAAGCAGAGGTGGAGAAGAGGTCACCTGGCAGTGTGGTGGAGATAGATACTGAGGTAAAAGAGGATGGCAAGGTTTATTTCAGCAAATTTTTTATGTGTTTAAAGCCTTGCGTAGATGGATTTAAAGCAGGGTGTCGTCCATATTTGAGCATCGACTCATCTTTTTTGACTGGAAAATGGAATGGTCAGTTGGCAGCATGCAATGCTCTTGATGGACACAACTGGATGTTTCCTGTTGCCATTGGAATGTTTCAGTCAGAGACAGAGGCATCATGGACATGGTTCATGATGCAGTTGAAAAGAGCCCTAGGGTCAGTATCACCTTTGGCCATCCACACAGATGCATGTAAAGGGCTAGAAAATGCAGTGAAGTTTGCTTTCCCTCATGCTGAGCAGAGGGAGTGCTTTGGCCATATGTGGATGAATCTGATAAAAAAATTCAGAGGAGAAGAATTTGGGCGCATGTGGCCGGCAGCAAGAGCCTACACATCACAGACACATTCCTATCACCTTGGTAAGATAATGGCAGCATGTAGTGAGAATGATTTTGCTTCATGGTTGAACACCTATCATTCTCTGTTATGGTATAGGTCAGGTTTTAATACTGCAATCAAGTGCGATCATATCAACAACAACTTGGCAGAAAGTTTCAACAACAGGGTGAAGGAGTTGAAAGACTTGCCTGTGCATGACATGGTGGACCAAATCAGGATCATGATCATGCGCATGTGGGAATTGAGAAGAAAAATTGGATCGATTTTGGAAGGGGATAAGCTTCCGGCAGTGGTACAACAAGTGGTCAACAGGAGCAGAAAGCTTTCACATCTATCTGTTGAGAAATCTTCATTGTGGGGTGCTGAAGTTAGAGATACAAAGACTGGCAAGAGGCATGTTGTTGACACTGATTTGCATGAATGCACCTGCCTAGAGTGGCAACACACTGGGAAACCATGTGAGCATGCCATAATTTTTTTGGCATCTAAACCCAAGTTAAATATGCACCCATATTTGCATGATTATTACTCGGTACAAAGATTCAAGGCTGCATATGCAACTCCAATTCCAGCACTGACAGACCAATCGCAGTGGCCTGAGGTGGAATTTGAATTTTCTATGTGTCCACCCCTCACTAAAAGGAAGGCTGGGAGGCCCAAACAGAGCAGATTCAAAGCTTGGTTTGAGAAAGGTGGGAGTAGTAAGAAAAAGAAAAAAGATCAAGATGAAAAGCCAAAAAGGCCTAAAAAAGGTAACAAAAACAGATGCAAGTTGTGTGAGGAACTTGGGCATAGAGTTGGTTCCACACAATGCCGTTACACTCCGGAAAGGCCAAAGTATGTTAATTTTGTTGTTTGTGTGTTGTTTTTGATTTTGCTGCTTTTTTCAGTCTAACCAAGCGATATAATTTATTTTTCAGAAGGAAGCGTGCAGAAAAAGGCCCACCTCTTGTTGTTGAACAATGCTGGCCACAGAAAAAAGCAAGACTCAGTGGCAGTAGAAAGAAGAGAAGTTTCAGTTCACAAACTGAACCTGTTCTGGATGCACAGGAGCAAACTGAACCTGTTCTGGATGCACGGGAGCAAACTGAACCTGTCCTGGACCTTGCTGTGCAACCTGAACCTGTCCTGGACCTGGCTGTGCAAGCTGAACCTGTCCTGGACCTGGCTGTGCAAGCTGAACCTGTCCTGGACCTTGCTGTGGTGCAAACTGAACCAGATGTTGCTGATGTTGTCCAAAATGAACCTCTTGGCCGTGCTGTGGGTAGGCCTAGTGGTTTTGGTAAGAAAAGAAAGAGTATCAACAAGTTGCTTGCTGTACAAGTTGAGAAGGAGAAGAAACCGAGTGGTGCCCGTGGTAAGAAGAGGCAAAATAAATAGAATGATGTTGTACTAAACTTGATTTGTTATACTAAACTTGATTTGTTGTATTTGTTGTAATAAACTTGATTTGTTGTATTTGTTGTAATAACTATGAATGGTGTTGTTGTAATAATTTGCCACTTGGTCATTTCAATTCAAATTTGAACCAAAATTCAAACTTTTATGCCACTTGTGTTATGCTAAGCTTGGATGTTGCAATGATTTCAAACTATTATGCACTTTGTTTGATCTAAATGGTCATCAATCCGAGGCCTTTTGCTAACTCCTGAAAAATGTGTTTCAAATGAGCCCCAAAGGTAGGGTAAACGGCCCCATTTCTAAGCAAGTTTTTTTTCCACCTTGTCTAAATGAGCCAAATAAATTTCCTAGACATCTATTCTACCTATAAAGTGTCATTCCGAAGTCTCACTATTTTATTGAATTAATCTTCATATTAATTATTTTCTTTTGCATAATAATGGTTTAATTGCAAATCATAAATAAATAAAGTTCAAAACATGAAAATGAAAAAATAAGCTCAGATCTATCTTAGTCACTCAAAAATGAAGCTTTGGTGGGGTTTTCACAATTTTCATTTTCAAAAACATTTTCAATCCACCTACTCTCTCCTTTGAAATCCATACTACTCTGTACAACATTTCACATTTGAGTGAAGGCATTTTCGTGCAAATGTATGTACACCATCTTTATATTTTTTTCTCGTTACTATATGACATAAGAAGACTATGTGCGCAGGTTTCTTCATTTTTTGATTTTTTTTGAATTAATTATGCTCATTTGAAAGTGTTCGAGGTCTCTCACTTGATTTTAGGATTTTTCGTGAAAATGCATATAAACCATATTTATATTTTTTTTCTAGTTACTATACAACATTACAAAACCATGTGCGCAGGTTTCTTATTTTTTTGATTTTTTTTGAATTAGTTATGCTCAACCCTAGTTTGGTCAACCCTCACGAAACCCCGTTGACCGAGGCGAAACCCCGCTAACCCTAGCTCGTATTTTTGGCCGTTGGATAAGCCCTACGTTGGCCGTCCGATCAAGCAAACCCGCAGACTCCCGCGTTTTGGCCGTTGGCCGTTGGATCGACGCCTTCTAGAAGGAATCTAGCACGGACGGTTGCGATCGGCTGAGCCATGGCGATCCGCGAGACTCGCGTTCTGTACTCTGATTGGCTGGCCTGTTTTCTAATGTTTTCTTTTTTCCAACACGCACAGGGTTCGGGGTGGGCAGTTGGGGAATGGATTTGAGTCACTGGCTCGTGGTTCCCACCGTGTGCGTTGTGCTACGCGCCCGTCTAGCCTCTCCGCCCGTGACCTAGTCAGCGATTCAGATTGCATGCATGTCTCCTTCCACGTCGCACCGCAGCAATTTCGGCCGCCGTTTCAGACGCACGCCTCGCTGCCACCGAGCCGTCGCACCGCAGCAATTAAACGCGTCAGACTTTGATTCAGACTCAAAAACCGAGCTCTTTTCAGACTTTGACCCGTCGCACCGCAGCAATTACACGGGAGAGTAATCGCACGCCGATACACATGCCAACCCTCTTCTCTCTATTTATACATCTCTCTTCCTCTCCCCTCTCCACACAAGCCACAGCCAGATCCATCTCCTCTCGTCTTCCTCTCCTCTCTCGAAGCACAAAGCCACAGAAGCCAGATGGAGTTCACCGGAGTCACGTACTGGCCGCGCACCTACCCGGAGGAACTCTACCCCCCCGGCGTGTTCGTGGAGAACAGACTCCGCGTGTGGGTGATCTCGAGGTGGAGGACCCCGTTTGAGCTCGCCCGCGAGTTCCTCGCCTCCGGCTATCGCCACCTCAACCGCCCAGCGGGCATGCGGCCCATGTTTAGCCTCGACGAAACCCGTGACAATCTCGGCAACGTCGTGATGCTCACGGCCACCTTCGCCAACCCTTTGGACGCCCGCTTCCTCCTCGGGACCGTCTGGTGGTGCGGCTGCGAGTTCATCGCATTCACCATCTACAACTTCTACACCAACTACGACGCGGCCTTCCCCACCCCCCGCCATGTGCACAGGCTCCCCTACAACATCAACGACGAGGAGTGAGCAAGAAGGGGCGCCCGAGCAAGAAGATGCTGCAGCCCCGTTTAAGTTTTATTTACTTCGTGTCATTTACTTTCCCTTGTCCTGTCGTGTCGTGTCTCCATCCAGTTTCTACTTATTAGTAATGAGTTGTAAGAGTGTGTTTTCATTAGTTGTAAGGGTGCTACTATATGTAAGGGTGCTACTATATGTTTTTATGTATTGTTCGTGCTAATATATCTATGTTTCGTTCAAGTAATATTGTACTTTCTTTGCATTCTAAGACGTACATAATAAAGACAAAAAATATTCTTTGCATTCGAAGAAGTACATAATAAGAACAACTAATAAAGACAAGTAATATTATTTGCATTCTAATAAGAACATTTTGCCGAAGCAACGTAATAAACGGGCCCATTTGTTTGTTTCTATGGGCTCCCCTACGCGGGTGGGCTGCTTTTCTATTTGAGCCTGATTACTTTCTCACGGCCCAACACTCTGTTTTTTTTCTCGAAACTGAACTTTGGTCTACACTCTGTTAACTGAGGGCACCGCTAACTGAAGAACAAAAATTGCGTGAAGAACAGACGAACTTTCCAAATTACTTCTTCGATTCAGTTACATGAACTTGGCATGGCGCACAGATCGCGTCCTCTGCCGTCACATACCGAGCTAACTGACCAACTAAACCCTCAAATAGCTAACGATGGATGAATAACAGGTAAAAGAAAAATGAGCAGCACATAGACAACTCCAAGAGCAATTGCACACAAATAGAAAATTGCAGCCATCTGATTGTCCTGCTTCTTCAGATCGACGAGTTTCTTTAGCTGTTTGCTCATTTTATTCAGCTCGGCCTTCACTTCCGCGAGATCTGCATTCTGCACCGTAGCAGATCCCAGTTGCTCCACCGCCGACGGCAAATTGGGGGCCAGGGTTGTGCCCGCCTTTTCAATCCTCTTGATATACAGATCAAGCCACTCGAAATGATCGCATGGAAGCAGATCCTGAAAAATAGGATGCAGTTAACCCAGATCGGATGAAACCCAAAATTGAGGAAAATAAAACGAAATTGGGAAAATTGGGTGAGGGGAAACCCAGATCTCACCTTCCCCGGCTCTGGTTTGCTCTCGCATTTGACATACTCGCGCCCGGCGTTGCCGTTCTTGTCGCTGGTGGTGAACCGCCGCTTCAGAGGCGCCGTCCGTGGGCACTCAGGGCAACTAAATAGCGGAACTAGACCGTAGCGCGGCCAGTTACGCTGGGAGGCGGAAGCAGAGCTCGAAGACATACCTCTACCACAGGCGTTGATCGCGCTGTCGCCGGAGAAGGGGGACGAGAGGATGCGGGCAACGGTCGGAAAGCTCGCTCGCGGGGGATGGCTCTAGCACGGGGGCGAGATGGATCTGTTTTGTACCAGCTGATAACACGCCTCGCCACGGCCCAATACCAAGGTCCAAACGTCTCGCCATGGCCCAATACCACGGCCCAACGCCACGCCGACCGCCTCCTGTTCCCCTTCTTGCCCACCCAAAGGTGTCGCCTCCCGCTCCCACTTGCTCGCCGCCGGCGACCAATCCACCTCCAGCTGCAGATCCAGCACCGCGCCACAATGTTTAGGAGGGGGAGTTCAAACGCGGGCCATTCCGGTGGCGGTAACCGCTCCAACGAGGAGCGGAAGGAGCGAAAGAAGCGGCCGGCGCCGGAGCCGAAGCCGGAGCCTGAGACGGACGATTTGCCGGCGGAGGAGGACGACGATGAGTTCGTCCTTCCGGACGATTTGCCGCCTATTCTGCCGGGCGGGTGCCGCGTCACGCGCGGCGGCCGCACCGGCACCTGCAGCTTCCGCGTCCTCCAAGACGTCGTGTTGCTAGCATGGAAGAGGGTGGACGATGCCGACGCCGAGCTGGCCGCTGCGCAGGAGGCGTTCAAGGCCGGCGAGGAGGGCGCCGAGCAGCGCTTTCGTGTGGCAGTGGACGTGCGGGAGGTCGCCGTGGCCGTCCTCCGCATCGTAGAGAAGGAGGACCTCGGCGTCGATCCGTAGATTGACGACACCGCCGCCGCCGCATTAGTTTTTATATTTTGTTATTATTAGAAATACTATGTAAAATGGCCGTTTGTGGCCCACCCCCCTAAATATGAATGAAAATGGCCCATATATGGCCTGTTAACATTTGCTGACATGGACAAAGAGGTGGGTCCCACGCTCGAAGGTGCTCCTGTGGGTCCTTTGCTGATGTGGATAAGTGGGGGTCCCACCAGGCTCACATAATTCCAACCCCTAACCTGTCCCTTGCGGTTAAGCCCGACTGTCGCATGCGAGCTATTTCAGCAGCGAGGTGGTGTCGCACGCGAGCTATTTCAACCAACGTCGTCGCTGTGCATCGATTGGCATGAAAAAATGTCGCATAGGAGCTATTCGCCCCAAAGACAGCAGGTGGCTCCACCACCACTTGACGTCCGGGCGACGGCGCTCTCCTGACAAGTGTGCCCCGCAGTTTGCACACGGCAAAGACACTTACCCTTTACCGTGTGCAAGGCTGCAAGCACACGGCAAAGAGGAACGACGTCATAAAAAAAATCCCCGTCCCGTGGGACGGGTTAGTGGCGCCAAGATGGCCGTGGTTGCTGGGTCCACCTCGCTGCCGACGCAAGCAGAATGACGTCGCGGCTGGCGCCGCCGCCGGCAGCGTCGTCCTCGTGGCGACAGAGCAGGCCGACGAGGAGCGGCACGAAGGCGTCGACGGGGAAGCTGGCGAGCTTGGCGGAGGCGGTCGAGGAGGAGGCGGCGCCACGGCGGAGCCCGGGAGGAGGTTGTCCAGGCCGGCGCTGAGCCGGTGGAGCAGGCCCTAGAGCACCATGCTGGCGGAGGTGAAGCAGGACGGGTAGGGCGTCGGGAGGGCGGCGTAGTCGTCGTCGGAGATGTCGTGGTGGTGTGGGACGGAGGGGTTGGAGGTGGAGGCCGGGTCCGTCGGGTCCTTGTTCTTCCTGGCGGCGGCGGCAGCGTGGGCCCGACGGCGGGAGGACGGGGACGGATCCGTCGCGGCGGCGGTGGCGCCGGCCCGATGGCGGGAGGACGGGGTCGCAGACAATGCTGCGCATGAACTCGATCAGTGCTCCGGCGAGAAGCTAGTGATGAGAAGTTGAGATGTGGATCGACCGAGGAAATAGCTAGCGATGTTTTTTTTAGATGAGCTAGCGATGCTTTAGGTCATCACGTGCCTTCAGGCCTAGAACAATCGAAAACCAGCACACGGATTGTGTGCTTCTCTAGAGAAGCTGTGAGCCGTTGGATCCTGCTGATTAATATCTAATGGCTCCAACGCATGATCCGCGTGAAACTCCTTCTAGCCAATCAAGCATGCGTCGTTTCTTTGTCGTGTGCTGGCACATAAATTAGTAGTGACTATTGCATAAATTACTCAAGTTTATCATTTTCCTTAGCATGCCAAAGGATTTTTTTAAGCATTTTTTCACTTTCTTTTATTTTTTTGAAAAAAATGTCAAAATGGCCAGCATGGCTATTCATCTAAAGGGGTCGAATTTTTCAAAACTATCGACGGTTCTGTGATATAACCACTACTTGTGTAGCTTAAAATGATTTTTGTAAAATTTCTAGAGCAAACTATCACACACTTGTAGTTCAAATTTGAATTATTTTTGGAAAATCGGCATAAAGTCGTTTAAATAGGCGAAATTTTGTAGAAACCGAGAAAATTCCAAATATTTCTGGATTATCTATCAAATATGGTCTACTTTGTGTGGGAATTGGGTGTGTGTCATTTTGCACCATATTTTCTGTACTTGCTTGACGAAAAATGTCATTTTTGACACTTAAAAAATAAAAAATGATATTTATATTTTTTTGAAAAAACTCAGTTCTGTAACATTTTTTGTCATACCAAGATAAGCCTATGTGTCAAATATGGGCACATTATCACAAAATATACCACGGGAATGGTCATTCATTGGTCATTTGACTCGAAAGTTATACATGTTTATAGATGATTGATCTTTTTGTGAAGATTTTTTTGGAAACTTTGTAAAAACTCAAGTTTATCATTTTTTTATATCAACTACTACACATAAGAGGACTCCATGCCAAATGATTTCATTTTTTGAGTATTTTTTCACTTTATTTATTTATTTGAAAAAATGGTCAAAATGGCCACCACGGCTATTCGACGAAAGGGGTCGAATTTTTCAAAACTATCGACAGTTTTGTAATATAACCACTAGTTGTGTAACTTAAAATGATTTTTCTAAAATTTCAAAAGCAAACTATCACACACTTGTAGTTCAAATTTGAATTACTTTCGAAAAATCGGCATAAAGACGTTTAAATAGGCGAAATTAGGTAGAAATCGAGAAAATTTCAAATATTTCTGGATTATCCATCAAATATGGTCTACTTTGTGTGGGAATTTGATGGGTGTCATTTTGCACCATATTTTTTGTACTTGCTTCACAAAAATGTCATTTTTAATACTTAAAAATAAAAAATAATATTTATAAAAATAATTTGAAAAAACTCAGTTCTACAACATTGTTTGCCATACCAAGGTACACCTATGTGTCAAATATGGGCACATTGTCACAAACTATGCCACGGGAATGATCGTATTTAGGTCATTTGAACCGAAACTTATACATGTTTATAGATGATTGATCTTTTTGTGAAGAAGAGTTTTGGAAACTTTGTAAAAACTCAAATTTATCATTTTTTCTATCAACTACTACACATAAGAGGACTCCATGCCAAATGATTTCATTTTTGAGTATTTTTTCACTTCATTTGATTTTTTTTAATGGTCAAAATAGCCACCTTGTCTATTCGTCGAAAAGCGTCGATTTTATCAAAACTTTCGATGGTTCTGTGATATAATCACTACTTGTGTAGCTTAAAATGATTTTTTAAAAAAAGTTTGAGCAAACTATCACACACTTGTAGTTCAAATTTGAATTACTTTTGGAAAATCGGCATAAAGTCATTTAAATAGACGAATATAGTAGAAAATGAGAAAATTCCTAATATTTCTGATTTTACCATCAAATATGGACTACTTTGCGTTGGAATTGGATTGGTGCCATTTTGCATCATGTATTTTGTACTTGCTTCCCAAAAAAAGTCATTTTTTGGCACTTAGAAAATGAAAAATGGTGTTTATAAAAATAATTTGGAAAAACTCATTTTGACAACATCGTAGCCCATACCAAGATACACCTATGTGTCAAATATGATAAATTTATCACAAACTAAGACACGGGAATGGCTATTGGTCTTAGGAAATGAAAAAAAGGGCAAAGACCAAACGTCAATGCGCCGTCCGCCCCGTCGTCACGATGGACACGTGTCCAATGTCTTTGTCGTGCGCCGGTCTTTACCGTGTGCTTTTTGGTATCTTTGCCGTGTGTTTTTGTGCTACTATGCCGTGCGTCGCTCTTTGCCATGCGCCACCACACGGCAAAGATTTTGCCGTGTGCCCCGATATCCTGCACACGGCAAAGACGTTGGCACATGGCAAATTTCAGCTCTCCCGTAGTGAAGAACCCCGTTCACCCCCTTTTCATGTTCAATGAATTTTCTTAAATACTGCAAGAATTGATTTTTATTTTCTCCTGTCCTTTATGTTCATTGGCACCGGAACAGGTAGTTCATAACAGTAAGAAGACAACCTTAATATTTCCCACATAACTATCACCACTGCAGGAAGACTACAATGTTGGAATGCTATTTCATTATGATGTTATAGTTGAAGACTTGCAACTGCAACTAGGAAGTAAGAAGTGGTGAAAAGTTTAGCCCAACGGTTCGCAGCTTGTTTATCTTCCCGATATCCAATCGTTGCTTCACTGAACTTCTCAACAGCAATCTGCATTTGAGATGCACACGCACTTATTATTTTTTCCTTTGAAGGCTACAGGAAAATTTTGCATGGTATAAGATGAACATATGCTTGCCTCATTTGCAATGTTAGCACCCATGAGGACACAGCAATTGATTCCAAGTGTATCCTTAATTAATTCTGATATCATGCATGGCCCTTCCATCTTGACCTCCATGCCCTTGATGAGGGATATAGCCTCTGCTCCTGGTCTTAATTTTCCCACAAGCTTCTTACAATACCCTCCACAAATTGATGGGGGTCACAAAAACTAGCATGTCTGCGTCTTTGACTGAGAAATTGGGATTCAATTAGTACGGAGACTTAATTGGCAACATGTGAACAGCATGAGCAATGATAATGAAAACAAGTCTACATTGAAATTCATGCTGCTAAGTGGATTGTTATTTCTAAAAAGTACCCATAGGCAAACAAAGCCCAAATTATTAAGCATATCTGTGAAGAACATAGTTGTAAATACTAAATCATTTGTATTTTCTTCTTAGTTTGCTAATGATAACCAGAAATGGGTTTTTACCTGCACTCTGCAAGTCAGGATCAGCAATCACATTAGTTCCAAGCTTTATACCCGGCAAGTACTTGCAGTTCTCCTGAAACATGTGGGGAAAAAATCATCACTGCTGCACAAGGTATTACTACCTGCTCCAGCAGTAAAACGGACCAAATGGAATCAGTTCACCTTCTTACATGTGCTTGGTTAATGGACTCAGATAGCTTCTCGCCTGTGGGCAATGTTTCTTCAAACACCCACATCCTTACTTCATCTGCATACAGTTCACCCCCAAATTATTACCAGCAGGTACAAGAGTGCATCTTTCTTTTTCTGAGTAACCAAGAATGCATCTTCTCAAACAAACAGAACCGTGGCTGGTATGGAACTCGGTACAAGAAACGCTACAGATTTACGATGGGTAACTCAGTGACTACAGCATGTCAATACAATAGTTTTGCAAGTAGGTATCCTGCAAGTAGGTATCCAGCATGTGGCGGCATAGTTGACTTTGGCCACCTACTCCGGTCCTCTGGCAGGGAGCACACTGGGCCGCCACATGATGGCCCCTGGTTGGGCTGCGCCACTCGTGGAAAACAAGTTTGCCCCATCCTGGCCGCCTGACTGACAACCAGGCGGTTTGGCCAACTGGCCCGAATAGAGCTTCCGACTAGCATTGGGTGTTCTGTAAACCAATCACCATATGTCCATTTGAATGAACCGAGTAGCAAACAATGGTGATTCACTAGTAGAAACATGGCCATCCATCCGGAGCTTTCGTCCCAGCCGAATTATAACCCGTGATCAATGCACCATTGATCCCGGGTCGAGCCGTCGTGGCGCCCGTAGGCATTGATCCCGGGTCGGTTGGGACCTTTGATCCCGGTTCGTGACACGAACCGGGATCAAAGGGTCTTCACATGCGCGCACATGCATCGCAGCGCTGGGCCCCTCTGGCAGGGGACCTTTGGTCCCGGTTCGTGTTACAAACCGGGATCAAAGGGTCTCCCTGCTATATATCATCTTCTTCCACCCCGAGCTAGCTCGAGTTCATCACCATTTCTCCTCCATTTTTCTCTCTCCCACTCAAATAAATCCCCATTTTTTTGCACCATTTGAGAGGATTGAAGGCACCCCATCTATTCAAAGGTTAGCAACATCGTTCTTTCCTCCGGCGTTGCAACTTTAGCTCATTTCGTTGCTAGTTTAGCTCATTTCAATTTTGTAATGCTAGCAAGGTGTTTGATGAAATGCCCAAGCTAGAAAGTGTATTTGCGAGCTCAAATTAATTTATTATTTGTGGATTTTAGTGTTGTCCCCGTCCTCACCGCCGTCGATAGCCCGCGTCATTTCAAATTAATTTATTAATGTGATGAACTTGTATTAATTAATTTGGTCAGTACTATATATTTATGATGTAGTGTAATGGTTTTTGATATATTTATATAATGCAGATGAGCCGGCAATGGATGTACAGTGACCGACGCGGTCTCGACTTTATCAATGGCATGCATAGTTTTCTCCGTGTGGCTAATGATAACAAGCCGTCGAGTGGTTATATTCTTTGTCCATGTAGAGTCTGCAAGAATAAGCGGGATTACTCTACGTCAAGAACCATTCACGTCCACCTGTTGGAGGAGGGTTTCATGGATGGTTATTTTTGTTGGACCAAGCACGGAGAAAGAGGGGTTATGAGGGAAGAAAATGAAGAAGAAGAAGAGGGTAATGACACCTATGCTACGTTCACTGCAGACGGTGATACTCCAATGGGGGAAGACGAAGCTGAAGAAGAGCCCAATGATGATGAGCCCAATGATGAAGTTGGATAGCATGTTAGAGGATCACAAAAAATTGTTGTACCAAAATTGCGAAGATGGCCAGAAGAAGCTTGGTACCACGCTGGAATTGCTGCAATGGAAGGCAGAGAATGGTACAACTGACAGAGGATTTGAGAATTTGCTGAAAATAATAAAGAAGATGCTTCCAAGTGATAACGTACTGCCCCCAGTACGTACGAAGCAAAGAAGATTGTGTGCCCTCTAGGATTAAAGGTGCAGAAGATACATGCATGCATCAATGATTGCATCCTCTATTGCGGTGAGAAGTATGAGCATTTGAATGCGTGCCCGATATGCTGTGCGTTGCGGTACAAGATAAGGCGAGATGACCCTGGTGATGTTGACGGCGATCCGTGCCCCAGGAAGAGGGTTCCTGTCAAGGTGATGTGGTATGCTCCTATAATACCATGGTTGAAACGTTTGTTCCAAAATAAAGAGCATGCAAAGTTGTTACGATGGCACAAAGAAGACCGTAAGAAAGACAAGATGCTGAGACACCCCGCTGATGGGTCGCAGTGGCGAAAAATCGACAGGACCTTCAAGACGTTTGCAGATGACGCTAGGAACATAAGATTTGGTCTAAGTACAGATGGCTTTAATCCTTTCGGGGAACAAAGCTCCAGTCATAGCACCTGGCCTGTGACTCTATGTATGTATAACCTTCCTCCTTGGTTGTGCATGAAGCGGAAGTTTATTATGATGCCGGTGCTCATACAAGGTCTGAAGCAACCCGGCAACGACATTGATGTGTACCTGAGGCCATTGATTGAAGAACTTTTAGAGTTGCGGAGAGACGAAGGGGTACGTGTGTGGGATGAGCACAAACAAGAGGCTTTTGACCTACGAGCGTTGTTGTTTGTAACCATCAATGATTGGCCTGCTCTTAGTAACATTTCAGGACAGTCAAACAAGGGATACAATGCTTACACGTACTGTCTAGATAAGACAGAAAGTATATATGTAGGCAACAAGAATGTGTACATAGGTCATCGTCGATTTCTTCCACCTGAGCATCCCGTAAGAAAGAAAGGCAAGCATTTCAAATGTGAGGTTGATGACCGGACGAAGCCTACCTGCCTTGATGGTGATGCTATATATGAGATGGTCAAGGATTTAGAAGTAATCTTTGGAAAGGGTCCTGGCAGTCTATCCGTTCCGAAAGACGCCAACAAGCGCGTACCCTTGTGGAAAAAGAAATCCATATTTTGTGAGTTACCCTATTGGAAAATCCTAGAGGTTCGCTCTGCAATCGACGTGATGCACGTGACGAAAAATCTTTGCGTGAACCTGCTAAGCTTCTTGGGTGTGTATGGGAAGACGAAAGATACACCGGATGCACGACTGAACCATCAACATATTCACGAGAAGACGATAGACGACCACCTTAATCCAGAGAAGTATCAAGGTCCTGCCAGCTACGCTCTTACCAGAGAATAGAAGGAGCTCTTTTTTGAAGTCCTGAACAGTATCAAGGTCCCGTCTGGCTTCTCGTCGAATGTGAAGGGAATAATTAACATGGCAGAGAAAAAGTTCCAAAACCTGAAGTCTCATGACTGCCATGTGATTATGACACAATTACTACCGGTTGCATTGAGGGGGCTTCTACCGGAAAATGTTCGACTACCTATTGTGAAGCTATGTTCATTCCTCAATGCAATTTCTCAGAAGGTGATCAATCCATTGACTCTAGGAACTTTAGAGAAGGATGTTGTTCAGTGTCTTGTCAGCTTCGAGTTGGTGTTCCCACCATCCTTCTTCAATATTATGATGCACCTCATTGTTCACCTAGTCGAAGAGATTCAAGTTCTCGGTCCTGTATTTCTACACAACATGTTCCCCTTCGAGAGGTTCATGGGAGTCTTAAAGAAATATGTTCATAACCGTGCTAGGCCTGAAGGAAGCATCTCCAAGGGTTATGGAACAGAGGAGGTCATTGAGTTTTGTGTTGACTTTATTCCTGACGTTAACCCGGTCGGTGTTCCTCAATCGCGCCATGAGGGGAGATTACGTGGAAAGGAACACTAGGAAAGAAACAAATATTTTCTGACTGGGATTCTTTCAATCGAGCACACTACACAGTTCTACATAATTCGAGCTTGGTGGCTCCGTATATCGAGGAACACAAGAATACTTTACGCTCATTAATGGCTGAAGAATGCATTGAAAAAGAACACTTGAAGACTTTCTGCGGGTGGTTGCACACACGTCTCATTAATGACAACACTGTCGAAGAACAGCTAAACTTGTTGGCCAGAGGACCATCTTCGACTATATTGGCTTTTCAAGGGTACGAGATAAATGGGAATACATTTTACACGGCCGACCAAGATAAAAAGAGCACCAACCAAAACAGTGGTGTCCGCTTTGATGCATCAAACAACAATGGGACAAAGGACACATATTATGGGTACATAGAGCAGATATGGGAACTTGACTACGGACCTTCTTTCAAGGTACCTTTGTTCCGGTGCAAATGGTACAACCTGGATGGTGGGGTAAACGTAGACCCGCAGTACGGAATGACTACAGTGGATCTCAAGAATTTTGGGTGTGACAACGAACCATTCGTACTAGCCAAAAACGTGGCTCAGATTTTCTATGTGAAGGACATGTCTTCCAGACCAAAAAAAAGAAAAGATAAGCAAGCGAAGACATCATATGATGAGCCAAAGCGTCACATAGTTCTTTCAGGGAAAAGAACTATCGTGGGAGTGGAGGACAAGACAGACATGTCAGAAGATTACAACAATTTTGAAGAAATCCGGCCCTTCGCAGTGAAAATTGACCCAAGTCTCACGTTAAATGGAGAAGCTTGTTCATGGCTACGGCGCAATCAGAAGAAAGTGACAGGTAGAAAGTAGAAGAAGAAGTGTGAGTGATGTGTAATAATGTAACTGTGTGAGTGAAACGATCCGTATGCATCACTGTGTGAGTGAAACGATCCGTGTGTGTGAGATTTCTTTTTCCACAAGTGCACCAGTATCACGACCACTTCGTGATCCACATGACCCGGTTGGTGTTACCAACCGGGACTAAAGAAGCACACGTACCCTATATATAGCCCCCCTCCTCAGACAGGTTACTCACACACAAGACATTCCAGCGTCACTCGGAGAGGCATCTTTGGGCAACCAGCGGCAAGACGTCTCTGATGACCTGCGACCGTTCCAAACGGTTGCAGATCATCAGAGATGTGTTGCCGGACGGTTGTAGATCATCAGAGACGTCTTGCCGCTGCTTGAATCGAAGTGGTGCTCAAACACAAAACATTCCAGCGTCACTCGGAGAGGCATCTTTGGGCAACCAGTGGCAAGACGTCTCTGATGACCTGCGACCGTTCCAAACGGTTGCAGATCATCAGAGACGTCTTGCCGGACGGTTGTAGATCATCAGAGACGTCTTACCGCTGCTTGGATCAAAGTGGCACTCAAACCTAGGACAAGGGTGCTGCGTCGTCGAAAGGCAGGAGTGATGCGGGAGGCTTCGCCGGAGAAGGTAGGCACTATAAGATTTTATATTTTATGGCTCCACCAGGTGCCGCCGTACCTCCACCTGTCGCGGAAATGTGTTGTAATTAAATTTGTATAGATTTGTTGAAGAAAAGATGTTCATGTGTTTGATTGTTTGATATTATATGTATATATCTTGTATTGCTATCACTTGATATGATTCATTCCTTTTTGTTATGAAACATCTAAAAATAAATATTGAACATTTGAATTAGAAATAACAATTAAAAGAAACTTGATACAAACAATACAAAAAACATGTAAAAGAAACATAAATAGAAATAACAATTAAATCAATAGATATAAAAGAAACAAAATAGAAAACAGGTAACGACGGACGTGCTCGTCCTCCTCTCCGATACGGTGACGCACCTCCACCTCGGGGGCCGGCGGCCTCTGCACCGAGGCTGGCCCACGCGACGGCCACCAAACAAGATCCGGGTCGACGACGTCACCTGGATTCCTCACCAAACTACGTGTCCCGGAAGACACCTCCCAGCCCCCACCAACCCCACCTTATCCCGGCCCCTGGCCTTTATATAAGGAGGAAAGATAAACCTTATCTTAGTCAAAAATCAAATTTATCACGAAAGCAATTAAATCAATAGATATAAAAGAAAAAGAAAACACAAATAGAAACAAGAAAAAAAAAGGCCTTTCATATATTGGACCATTTAAGTTAAATTTTAAAAAGAAACTAAAATAACAATTCAAAAACATGTAAAAGAAAAACAAAACTACAAAAGCAATTAAATTAATAGATTAAAAGAAAAAGAAAACATAAATAGAAATAAGAAAAGGAAACAAGAAAAAAACACCATTCATCCCGGTTGGTAACACCAACCGGGACCAAAGGCCCGCTGGGCTTCGCGCGCAATTTTTCGCGGCCCAGACAGACCTTTGGTCCCGGTTGGTAACACCAACCGGGATGAAAGGGTCATCCATCCCGGTTCGTGGCTGGAACCGGGATGAAAGGTCTTTTAGGCGCAATATGTGGTGGTTCCGCTGCAAAATTTTCACAAGTCCCCAATTTTCTCCTCTCTGGCTCCCGCGTGCCGCCGCCGTCGCCCGTCGCCGTGCCGCCGTGGTGCTGCCCCGCGCCGTCCGCCGTCCGCCGTCCGCCGTGGAGCCGCGCCGCCGCCCGTACGTGGAGCCGCCCCTGTGCAGCAGTGCCGTGGAGTGGCCGCGCCGTCCGTCCACCGCTGCGCCGTCCGCCCGTGGAGCAGTGCCGCCGCCCGTGGAGTTGCTCCGGCCAGCGCTGCCGTCTCACCGCCCCCGACACCGCCGTCGCCCTCGCTGGTCTCCCCTGCCCGAGGTGCTGCTCGATCCACCACGCCGACCCGCTCCACCACCACCGTCGGCAAGGTGAGAGGTTTTTTTTTCATAATTTTGTAGATTAGTTATAATTATTTTCATAATTTTGTAAATTAGCAAATATAGGTTTGTAAATTAGCAAATTTAGGTTTGTAAATTAGAAAATTTTAGTGCCTATGTTTGTTATTCTAATTTTGTGTTAGTTAGTGATAAATTGTTAGTGTAGTTAGAGTTAGGATAAATTTTGATATTTGCATAGTACTAGAAGTTTGGATCACACATTTTGTTAGGTACATTTTCTAATTTTTTATATTTGCATAGTACAATTGTTAGGTTAGTGTTAAAATTTAGGGTTATGCTAATGATAACATTGTATTAATTTTGCATAATACAATTAACTTAGATTAATTTTGTTCTAATTAAGTTCACATGGAGATTAAAATTGATATGAATTTTGCTATGAATTTTGGATCCAAATCATTGATCTAAGTTATAGTAAAATTTGCCATCTTGTTCATCTTGTAAATCAATTTGCCATCTTGTAAATTTGCCATCTTGTAAAATTGATTAAAATTGATATGAATTTTGCTATGAATTAAGTTCATTTTGTAACTATAACCAAAATGAATTATATAGTTAAAATTGCCATCTTGTTCATCTTGTAAATCAATTGTAGGCTTTCTTCTTTTGCAAATTTTAGATGTAATTGAGCCATGGATTTGAGTGTCATTTAATTTTACATATGGATATTCATATTCTTGTTACAAAATTGATTGCAGGCACATTAATTGAGCCATGGATCCAAATTGTCCGGACGACTTCGGCATAGACGAGGAGCGTGGAGAGCCATTGGATCCACTTTTTCGGGCCTCGGCGTTAGAGACGAGGATCGTGAAGAGCGAATGTGTATGATTATAGCAGGACGTGCAGCCGCGCCTGTCGGTGAAGAAGACGTTGTGGCAAATTTAGAGGAATTCAGCTCCCAATTTCTCAATGACTCCGGTGAGGGAGCAGAAATTTGTGTAGAGAAGGAAGTGGTAGTAACAAACTCAGGCGAGGTATATATTAATTAAGCCTCTGTTGATCGATGACATAGCTTAATTATTTGATCCTGCGGTTATTAACGAATCTTTTTTTTCTTTAGCCCTCTGGAACAAGCAAATCATCTGCATCTAGAGTGTCGAAAGGGTCGAAAGGTCGAAAGCCATGAAGCCTCGAGGCCCGTCGAAGCCGATGAAGGAGGGTCAAAGGGTAGTGATCGACATAGTTGATGCTACTGGCCAACCAATGCAACCCTTAGAGTGCCGCCGCAAATTTATAAACCAATGCGGAGTTTTAGTTAGGGACATGGTACCGATCACATGTCAAGAATGGCATCCGCGGAAGGACGGGAGCAAGACTTGGACTTATGTCGACGACCAAACAAAAGATTTGTTTTGGGAGAAGCTCTTGACAAAGGTCACCCTGCCTCCAGAAGTGACAGAAAACGAGAAGTGGATGGAGAAAGTCAAGGAGTGGACTCTTGGCAAGGCTGCCGAACAGTTCCGAACCCACAAGAAAACTATATGGAAAGATTATTGTGAAGAGAAGGAAAAAGATCCTGAATACACTCCAGTATTCACCGGAGCACAAGTGAAGCTAAACGACCAGTGGCCCTTATTTAAAGAGCAAAGAGAATCGGAGGCCGCTGTGGCCCGATCGGAAAGAAACAAGTTAAATGCTGCGAAGAAGGAATATCACCACACTTTGGGGGCAGGTGGCTACAAGGCTGCCGTGCCTAAGTGGGAAGCATTTGAAGCAAAACTGCTTGATGAGGGGAAGATTCCACAGACAGCGGGCTGGCCCGATAGGTCCAAATTTTGGTTGTTCGCGCATGGCGCTGGGTTGGACCCTGACACAGGGAAGATTGTTGCTCAGGGAAAATGGGAGGCAAAGATTAGGTTTATAACCACAGAACTTGAGAAAGCAATAGAGCAAGTTCGAAATGGAACCTACAAGGTCGACAGAGAGAAAGACGAGCTGTCACTCGCACTCGGGAATCCTGAAAAAGTTGGACGAGTACGAGGTTATGGATACGGAGTTACTTGGGCACAAGGTTTTCCGGCAGACGCTCACACTTATAGAAGCCGTCAGAGAAAGAAAAAGGAGGAGAGCGACCGGTTATCGGCATTGGAACGCAAGGTGCATCAGCTGTTGCAAAGTCAGCAAAGGGAATCTCGTGTGCAGCTAGAAAGTCCAGAAGTCGAAGCCGCCCCATCTAATCAGCAAAAAAGCAGCGTGGGTTCCACGCAGATGGAACATTCTGAACTTGAAGCGCCGCCGACTCGATACCCCGTGGATGATATCACGGAGAAGACAGAATGCGAGCTACATATGGCAATGGGCAACTTGTCCTTCAAGGTGGCGGTCGGCTATGCTTTACTGAATGAACCTGGACCAAGGTACCATCTCGGCGGGATTCCAGCTGGCTATGCTATTGTCGGGGTGGATGACATTGTGCCGTTATATGCTAATCTAAATCTTGACATTCCTGGAGGTGACGGCGAGAGGACACTAGGAGATGCCAAGAAGTCCATCATTCTGTGGCCAAAGAAATACATCTTGTTTCCAAATTTGCCGCCGCCAAGGCCACCGACTCCTCCAAGTAGCAACCCCCCACCTCAAGATCCACCCTCCCCACGTCATGATCCATCCCCCCACCTCAAGATCCTCCCTCCCCACGTCATGATCCATCCCCTGCACCACCACCTCAAGATCCATCCCCCCACCTCAAGATGCATCCTCGCCACCTCGTGACGACTGTCGGGAGCCCAGCCCGAGTCATCCCCACCACCTCAAGAGAGAGTGCGCTCTGTTTCGCGGAAACTAAAGATCCCGTCGAAATATACAGAGAGGTGCGCTTTAAACTTCCCGCCAGAAACTCGAGAGGAACGTGAGTTGCGAAAGCCTCTTCCAAAGAGATCCTACGACTTGACTCCAGAGGAACTCGAGGAGTCGGTGCGAGCTGATGTGAAAAAACAATTGGCACCGAAACGGCACATGCGAAAGGAGGTAATAGCACCGGGAAAAGTGGCACAATTTCTGAAAAATCTATCGACTGGGCCGGCACGGCCGCCTATTCTGCGAGACGACTATGATCGTACCATTGAAAAGTTAATTAGAGAACGGAATTTGCAGGAGAATGAGGCATGTCGCCAAAAGAGGGAGCAGCAGCAGATGGCAGCTAAAAAGGCCCAGCAGGAGAAGGAGGCTGCATTTCGCCAAAAGAGGGAAGCTAATAAGAAATCCGGGAAACAAGTGGCCCAGCTCGGAGAACAGGCAAACCAGTCGGTCCCCGCGTTCAAAGTGGTGTCCGATAAGGAAATACAGCAAGACACAATTCGCATAGAAAACCCCAAAGAGTATATGTATGCATGGACATATGCCTACGGGAAGCCCTTGGTCAGACCTGAGATGGTCAAATCTCTGCCGACACAATTGCGACGTTTGCATGAGTGGTACGAGGGAGCCGTAAAGGGGCACCATGAGTATTTCCACGTTTCATATAAGAAAGACCATTATTTAGAGGATAACGCGATGTATGTGCCGTTTGACGAAATATTTCAGTTATTCAATCAAGACTCCCTCGACAAAGCCATCATCAGCTGCTATTGTTTGTAAGTGATTTATTTTATGCAATTTAATTAAGTCTCTATCTCAGCTCGTTCGTTGCCAATTATCTAACTTTATTCTTTTGTACGCTATTATATATGCAGAATGAAGATCGTCGAATGCAGAGACAACGGAATCTATAGTTTAGGGTTCATGGACCCATATTGGATTCATGAAGTAACCGTAAGGAACCATCCCGAGGACACCGAGCATTACATGCTCCAATATCTAGTGAAACACCATACATGTGAAGATATACTTCTTCCTTACAACTTCAGGTGAGTGTTACCGTACCTTCTACACATTCTACTTTGCTTACTCGATGTTTAGTGTAACTCATGGACATATAAATGTGTGAAGGAACCATTGGATTCTGGTAGACATTAGACCTGAACAAGCATGCGTTCAAGTCCTGGACTCGTTAAGGAAAGATATGGACGATTATATCAACTTGCAAGCAATGTTTCAGAGGTAACTTCAGTCATTATCGCTCTATATATCGATCTCTTTCGTTCGTTCAAGTCCTTTGATTTTTTCTTTTGCCGGCCAGGGTTTGGGAAAAGTTCATTACCGAGGTTCGTGGGACTTGGAAACCGCACCTGTTTTGGTATGAAACCAAGGTAAGTAGTAGTACTATATATATATGTCCGCGCAACTTTTAAATTCTAGTTTCAGCACCATTATCATGCTTGATTGTTATTTTGATTAAATTCTATTATTTGTAAAGTGGTGTCTGAGGCAGGCACAAGGGAATAATTTATGTGGATATTATGTTTGCGAGTACATACGATCTTTTGTTCATCAGCGGGATAGAAAGCTCAGAACAACAGAGGTCTGTATACACTCTCGGCAATTACTTCATTACCATATTTGTGTTCATTTCCATTTTCACATTTTCTGATGATTTCACATTTTCTTATTGATCGAGATGGAACGAGAGAAGGACAAGCTCATACCAACGAAGCGCCTTATAGCAATTCAAGAGGAATTGGCAGGATTTTTGAACAAGGAGGTCCTGAAGAAATCCGGAGAATTTTTTCACCCTAGAAATTATTTTCTGCCTCCAATGTAATTGACGTGATCTCGACGTGAGAAACGTGATGTCGGTGTGTGACTTAATTATATATGTATCAAAACGTATGTGTGTGACTTATATGTATGCATCACGCGTGACATCGATCGATGTGTCAACTTTATATATGTGTGTGACTTTGTATGCGCGACGTGATCTTAATTAATAGGAAATAATTAAATGGAAAACAAAAAATCGAAAACCCTAAAAAATAAGCAAATAAAATACAAAAGATGCAAACCCTTTGGTCCCGGTTCGTGTCACGAACCGGGACCAAAGCTCCCCCCCTGCGCGCCCAGCCGCGCCCACGTGGAGGCCCATCTATCCCGGGTCGTGGACACCCGGGATAAAAGCCACCCCCCTCTAGTCCCGACCATTTAATCCCGGTTGTAAACCCGGGATCAAAGACCCTCTGGACCCGGGATAGATGGTCTTGTTTCTACTAGTGATTTGACACCATCACTCAATCTACCCATTGATTGTGGAATCCGAACTCGCAAAAAATCCTTCTAATAACCTCCAATCCATGCAGTCATATGCTTTGTCCATGTCCAACTTATACGCAAATAATTTTGCACGTGCATATGTACCCATCTAAATAGAATGGATGCACTCGTGGGTAACAAGGGCATTATCTAGACGTTACGACCCGAAATTAATGTGCTTTGAGTCGGGGCAATGATATCTTTGAGAAGAGTCCGTAGGCGGTCGACGAGGCACTTTGAGGCCACTTTAAAGATCACATTGCAAAGGTAATGCCAACCTTGTTTTCGCTAAATCTTTCACATTTGTTTGTTTTAGTGTTGTGCCTTTTCGTACCTTCCAACTCGATATATCCTGCATATTGTAAACCTGACGATTGTTAGAGAATAAATATGTGATATTTTTTAATATTTTATAAAATATCTACCATGCGATATTTTATTAATGCAATTCTAAATGTCTACCATCCAACTGAAATTGCTAAATTACAATGATATTTTGGAAAATAGTTTGGGGTATTTGTTTCTTGTTTCTAAGACACCACCCACTTGCACTAAATTTAAGACATATTTTGCAAAGAAAGTGAGTTCATTGGTAGCTGTTTTCTTGTTCGGACAACGCCCCTTAGATTGGAAGAAGAACGTGCCTTGACGGATTAACATGTGTACTTCGATGAACTGTAGGTATATGTATGACATGGTGTCTTTTTGAGTATCACTAATATCTTGATAGATAGCACTAAAATATACCACCTAATAAATATCTTGATATTGGTTTCATTTGTTCTTTGAGCAAAAATATAGTGCATGATTGTAAATTTTATGTATACGTTGATAGAAAATTTTAGGGTATATAATGCGTCAACGAGGGGCCTTTTCAATGATCATTAGCAATTCTAGTTCATTGGTTCTTTCGTTATTAGGTTCAACAATCAGTTGGCCTCGTATGCACACCTTATATTTGATCTTGCTTGCGATACCATTAGTCAACTCAAATCACACCAAACGCGCCCAGTTTATTAACTGGTGATACTGTGTAAAAATGCTTGATTGTACTTGGTAAACTATCTAGCGTGCACTTGAGTACGACGGCAACCATGGAGGCATCAAGAAAGGAGGAGTATCACGATAATTTTTATCGAGCATGAACCTGGACAATCTCTTGTTTTCATTACTCGAAGCCATCTTGGATTGTACGTAGTGTATATGTTGTTACGCCGTTTGAATAAAAAGGTACATCGTCATGGTGCAACTACTACCCTAGCCACCAGATCTATAAGGCTGTAACCATTATTTGTTCACTTGTATTCTTCCCTAACAAAAATAACTTGATCCATCGTCATTTACCGCGAACCCCCCCCACATGTCTGGGACTGTACTCACGAAACCTAATTGCATTCTTCCATGCTTAGTAAGTACTTACTGAATATGAAATCATGACCTGGTGGTCCGCAAGATGCAAGGGCGCCCTACATCACATGCATGCCACATGCAAGAGCTTCCTCACCTCTTTGTGGTTTGTCTGTGGTTTCTTTTGGCAACTTCTGGAATTAATTGAGTTAGTTGGTATGGAGATTTATCTTGCCTCAACTTTGGATTTACGTGTGATGTGCTATAAATATTTCAAATATTAATTATTAGCAACTTGAATGGAATGTATTTACAAAATTGAAAAGAATACATATATAATCAAATAATTTTCCACGCTTTCCTTAGAAGTACAATTAAATTAAAATATAGTATACTGGGTCTTTCTCCGGACCTTGAATGCAACCTGCATCGTTTATTTTGGGTCCACCTAAGGGCTCTATACGACTGGTAGCTTCAGGTACTACTCAGTAAGAATGGGCTAGGCCCATCTATTTAATTCCTAAGGTAAATCCCAAAGGCCCTTGCATGTGCTAAGAGAATTGTGGGAACATTACTCCCACATGCATGGTGGAACTAGGGAGAGGAGAACCTGTTTATAAGGTGAACTTAGGAAGAACCTGATAGTCCCATACAAGCAAGCTTGCTACAATGTCTAAGACCGCAAGCTTTCGACTTACCGCCATATTGAGCCGGCATCCCGTCATTGTCGGCATATGTCCCAGAAGCCTGCATGACACCATGCTTTAGTCGGCAGGATCAAATCAGGAGCTGTTATGTCCAGTTGACGGGTTTAGACCGGCATATCACCATATCCCAGAGGAAGCCGGCGTATCGTCCTTCTCATGCTTACTTAATGCCAAGTCATGCCATAATCAGGCTTACAAGCCGGTTGAGGCGACGACTCAAAGATGACTCGGAGGACAACATATGAAGATCTGCACCAAGGCTCCTGGAAGATGGCTTCATATGAAGAAGTGCTTAACATGGAAGTTGCGCGTATCGCCGAGACGCACGTCTTTGCTTTTTGAGTCATCTCGATATGTGTTAAGGTGCAACCTACAGAGTCACGACAGAGACTAGACGGCTCAGTCTGTCACCTGCCAGATTTCGACTTAAAAGTAAAGATGGGCCCGTGGAGTCATCAGGAAAGTTTTAGATGTGAAATTGGCCCTCGCTAAGTTATTTTCCTCGTCGAGACAAACAAGTTTGATGTTTGTCTCGTCTCCATCCGAGTTAGTACGCGACTTCTACAGCCGCGAGAAGGAGCAGGACATGAAGGTGATGTGAATTCGGCGAGGAGTCCGTCTTAGAAAAAACTTAGGGATTTAGGACGTACTTTTTTTAAAAGGAAAGCTTAGATGAGTCCTATACTTGCACGGGAAGACCAGACGCCTCGTAATAACACCAATCGAATCAATCAATCCATCTATCTATCTTTTCGTGTTTGATTTACCTTTGTATCTATGGTTCTCGTTCTTCCGTAGTTTTCCATGTAGGCGAGCTGCGAAACCACGAGGCTCTAGGGGCGGTCAGGCCAACTATGAGCAGCCCATAGCCGCCGCGCTGGGGGATCCCGTGTACTGAGCTTGCGTGTATGGGACTATCAGGTTCTTCCTAAGTTCAACTTATAAACAGGTTCTCCTCTCCCTAGTTCCACAATGCATGTGGGAGTAATGTTCCCACAATTCTCTTTGCTCATGCATGGGCCTTTGGGATTTACCTTAGGAATTAAATAGATGGGCCTAGCCCATACTTACAGAGTAGTAACTGAAGCTACCAGTCGTATAGAGCCCTTGGGTGGACCCAAAATAAACGATTCAGGTTGCATTCAAGGTCCGGAGAAAGACCCAGTATACTATATTTTAATTTAACTGTACTTCTAAGGAAAGCGTGGAAAATTATTTGATTATATATGTATTCTTTGCAATTTTGTAAATACATTCCATTCAAGTTGCTAATAATTAATATTTGAAATATTTATATCAGATCACACTTAAATCCAAAGTTGAGGCAAGATAAATCTCCATACCAACTAACTCAATTAATTCCAGAAGTTGCCAAAAGAAACCACAGACAAACCACAAAGAGGTGAGGAAGCTCTTGCATGTGGCATGCATGTGATGTAGGGCGCCCTGGCGTCTTGCGGACCACCAGGTCATGATTTCATATTCTGTAAGTACTTACTAAGCTTGGAAGAATGCAATAATTAGGTTTCGTGAGTACAGTCCCAGACATGTGGGGGGGTTCGCGGTAAATGACGATGGATCAAGTTATTTTTGTTAGGGAAGAATACAAGTGAACAAATAATGGTTACAGCCTTATAGATCTGGTGGCTAGGGTAGTAGTTGCACCATGACGATGTACCTTTTTATTCAAACGGCGTAACAACATATACACTACGTACAATCCAAGATGGCTTCGAGTAATGAAAACAAGAGATTGGCCAGGTTTATACTCGATAAAAATTATCGTGATACTCCTCCTTGCTTGATGCCTACATGGTTGCCGTCGTACTCAAGTGCACGCTGGTGCATGTGTTCCACCATTAGCCACACGATAGTTGTCAACTCGCCGCCACTGCTGAGCTTCTTTGCATGCGACTCCCTGTTGCCTTTGTTGCCCGCATAGACGAGCATGTCCGTCCACACCTCGAGCAAAAGTTCCAACGACTCGGTAGTGCCATGTTTCTCCTCATGTTCCAGCAGTTTCTCGGCAACCGTTGCTGAATAATTGAGTCGAACAGTCTCGTAGGTGAACTCCTTGTGTGCGACATACTTATGGTACAAATTTTCTGCATGTGTCCTAATGTGGATGGCCATGGAAGTATAGCCAGCTGGGTCATCTCGCCAGCGGAACAAACTCTTGAGCACAGCGCATGTACTTGTTGGGTGATAATGGCTCACTCCCTGATCCAGAGCTTTACAGGTCCGTTGGTACAACCTATTTTGCGCGATGCCTGGCAGCATGTAGGGGCGTTCAACAAGAAGAAACGTCATGTAGTTTGACAGCGCCTTGATCGCGTTCACAAGACCCACCGATGCATTGGCCCTGTTGCACGTGGAGAGGAAAAAATCCGTGCCGATGTGCCAGATGATGATGCCCTCCTGAAACTCAATGCCAAGGGTCTCTTTAAACTTGTATTCCAGGTTACGATGTTTTAGTGCTGTAATGCCCCACTCATGTTTAATCATTCCCAGGGTGTTTAACCCCCCGTCCGTGTACAGCCGGTCAGTGTGGTTATTGATATACACCTTGATTGTTGAGACATGGTCCGATATATTAATGGCCCCGGAGAAATGCTTCCTGTTCCACAACTCTCCGAGTCCCACCAGATTGGCCAAGCTGCCGAGCAGAGGACGGGTGAGGAGAGTGTTAGGGCGAGTGCAAAAGTGCAGGATGTTGTACTGCCCCATGTTGCCAGACCACCTCCTTGCTCCTCCACATGTGACACCCAGAGAATTGACAGATACAACCAAACGACGAAGCCGGTCCCATCGCCCACTACACAGAAGTTTGTATCTAATCCATGTGCTCCTGGTGGTACTTAGGGTGGTAAACATCCAGGACGAGCCGAGCGCGTTCAGCAGGGAAGTCCAGTCCATGAACAAAGCACTGCCAAACAAGACGTATGTCATAGCACTGTCAACTTTTCTATGCCCATCTTCTTTACTGAAATGGAACAGCAGCAGCGAGGTTACAATGGCGAGTGGCGAGATAACACGGATAGCGTAGCCATGCCAGGTGTGGATCACAGCAGCTTTGGTGTACAAGATGTCATACATGAAGGAAAGTTCTATCTCTATGATTGCCCAAATTTCCACACCCTCCATTTTTTCCATGATATTCTGCCTGCCAGGTTCGTCTTCGGAAGAATCAACCATCCCACACTTGCAGATGTGGAACAAGGAGTGAGCTCGTCGCACACTGGATTCGTCGTCCAATGTTTCCAAACCATCCTCTGTCTCCTTCAACTTTACATCTTGTGGGTGAACATGACTATACATGGCAGGTGGTTTCTTCTTTAGGGAGTCACGGATGCTGCCGAGGTTGCCTCTCTGCAGTGCCAGCCACCTCTCCCCGTACTTGACAACAGCCACGGCGAACATCAATCGGGAGGCAAGCCGAAGGAAATTCCCACTGCTGTTTCTATATGTGTAAAGGAAATAGCCTCCTGCGGTGACCTGGGCAAAAAATGTTTGCAGGCTGCGAAGCGAGAGTTGGTTGTCTTGCAGTGCGTAGGCAGCGATGTTGTCCGGTCCGGCGAGGTGCAGCAGGAGGAACGGTGCCCATAACGCGACAAGCGGGTGCTCACCGGCGGCGCTAAAGAAGGAGAGGCGGGCGAGGGTATATGTAGCAAAGGTGTCGCCGAAATTGTATGCTAGCCAGAGGAGTACCACCCGCACCGGCACCCCGTTGGAGGTTTCCCTCCGACGGATCCCGGCGCAGAGGAAGAGGATGAATTGTAGTCCGAGGCTATAGAGTACCAGTATCTGCACTGGCAAGAGATTTTGGAGGTCCTGGAGCCCTCCAGCCATCGTTAGCTCCTGCTTGCACTGCCTACAATAGTACGTCACTCAAGTAAGCTCCTGCCTACATACTATACACTCGTACACCATTTTTTAGCATTACACGAACTTCGTTATGGGCCTCTTTTTTTTCTGCGTGAAGCACTTTTAAGGTGGTAGAGGTTAATTCTCCTAGTTTTAATGATGTGGATTATTATGGTGGCTTCTAGGCAGCCTAAAAAACATCGTCCATAACGATAGTAGGGTGAAAAGTACTTTCAGTAGCTCATAAAGAAGGCAAGCACCTCATAAAGTATACACCCTACGCAAAATATGCAGGTAAACTACACCCGCACGATCTTAACACATAAGTGAATGTGCATACATACCGGGAAGCTCGAATGTCGCCGCTGATAGCGCAGATCCGAAATCAGTCCGATCTGAAGTATGAGATGGAGGCAACTGGCAGAGTAACAAGATGTAGGAAGTCTGAAGGACCTAGGATGTCTGAAGGCGTATATATATACAGCTTCAGACATCGATCCCCTTTTCTGAAACTTATCTGGGCAGGGGTTACACTTCACCACATGTTGTTTCTATGCATGAGTAACGTGTTGTTTATGTGCATGATATAATGTCGAACCTTATCTATTGCAGATGCTTTGCTGTGATTAGTAGCCACGACATGGAATATGACCGGCGTGAATATCCGGCTTGTGTTATACTAGTTTTAAGAATGGTTTTGTTCTCATTACTCAGAATCTCAGATTTGACCGGATCTGACCCGAGTAGGTATTTTGATTCGATATCCGTTTCAATTTTACTGATGACGAGGAAGCCCTATGGAAGAATAAACAAGTGTCGGTTCATGTCCATGTCCATCATCAATTATTGGCACTCTAGCTCTAGATCTATCACAAAATTTGGTCCTATATAAGACTGGTCATAATGGGGAGTATCATACACTAGTATCATGTATATGATACTAATCTACTCCCTCCATTTCAAAATAGTCTACATTCTGGCTCCTTATTAAGTTCCAAAATACTCTACATCTTGGCTGGGTCCCACGTAGTACTAATTAAGTTGAGAGAGAAAATTGGGTAATCAAGTACGAGGGAGTAAGTTAATTGGGCAAATTGCATGGCTACCATTAATTAAGCTATGGGTAATTGGTACAAAGGCTTTGTTTTCTGTGATCAATTAATGCACTGCATGATTTGTGCTTGACTAAGTAGTACTAATAAATGTTTCGCTAATTTGTCTGAATTTTTCTAGGATGTAGACTATTTTGAAATGGAGTGAGTATGTTACTACCTTCATAATGGGGACTAACATATGTGTGGTATAATCATGAATTTATTAGGATATAGACTCATTTTGTCTCGAAATCTGTTATTATACAGTATCTACCTATGATACCACCATTATCTCTCTCATCATTAATTATACTGCCACATCATCTTTTTGGCAACATGGCATGCATGATACTACCTATGATACTCCCATTGTGGCTAGTCTAAACAGAGGGTGTTCGATGTGGGATTGCATGTTGCCTTGTGTAGGTTGGATGGAGGATTTCTATACATCCAATTGGCCTGTTGTGGAGTAGACAAGATGCTAGCGCACAGTGGCGGAGCCAGCCGGCTCACGGAGCCTGGGCAAAGGCAGTACACGCGACGACAGCTAGCAATTGCCCCGCCATGCATTAGTATCAACTACTGTGATTAGTGTAATTATCAGTGGCCACTCGCCGGACTAGCCCGGGCAGCCGCCCGGGGTCGTCGGGAGCAGGCTCCGCCACTGCTGGCGCGCCTCCTCTACGGTCGGGCCTGATTTTTCTGCTTCGCATGCGTATATCGTTGGCCTTATTTGCAGCTCATGCCAATCGTCAATACAACATGAATGCATATTTCTCCAAGGAAAAGTAGACCAATATGCGGACGAAGAGACCGGTTAAAACCATTCAAATAATGCCGCTACAATACTACAGCTGGGCAGTGGATACTCCCCTCAGAATGCCCTCTAGATTCTTTCATGCAGCCGAATGCAGGAGGACAGAAAGTAGAAGCTTCAAGGACCTGAGAAGCACTTGGATAGAAAAGGAAGTGAGTAGAGCAAATCTATCAAGCATTTTTTTTTGATGATCTATCTATCAAGCATTTTGAAAACCTTTTGATTACGATTTTGAGTTACTCTAAAATTAGCAAGGGTATGCTTCTTTTTTTTGGACGGACTAAAGTAGCCTTGCTACTGCATAATTTTATATATTTTGGTTTATGATAGAGTACAAAAGTACGAGAGATCTGTAGAAAAAAGAAGGAAGAGTTAAAAGAGCAAGAATCTAAATGAAGCTTATCCATGCTGAAAAACGAATGTAGGATTTTCCGGCTGCTCTATTTGATCCTATCCATTTCTTGCTGCTTCTTTTGAAATTCCAAAGTCTTGTCATCATGGGACTTCTAGACAGCTTCAAGTTCTTCCTGCTTCCTTTCAACTCTTCAATTTTTTCTTCCTTGGCCTATATCCTTACCCCCATTTCCTGCTGGAACCTTTGAGATGCAGGTATTGACTGTTGCTCCTGATCTTGAAGTTTTTCTTCGAAGTCTCGGATGCGTGCACATGACATGCTAGATGTTTTGCCCAAGCTTGACAGGCACGTGCTTGTCGAGCTCTGTTCCTTGAGGACTTCTTCAACAATCTGCAGATTGGTTCTGGCAGGCTTATCTTCTAGGTGCGTACCCATTTTTTGAGGTTCATTTCATACTCCAATAAGATTTAAATAGTTTTTTGTCAAGCGTAAGAAACAACATGTTTGACACGAGGAAAAAACTATGAGAACTTCGCGAGTAGGGCGGAAGCGTAGTTTCTCTCGTTCGCATCGGGGAAAGGTAAAAAAGAAAGAAAGATGCGGACGTACCGGTGTATCATAAATACACAAAGAAAACAAGAGATACAGGAACAGTATTTTAATAATCTTTGAGATAACAAATACAATTCCCAAGTGATTGTGCTCCGTGGCCTGCTTGCGCGGCCAACCTGACTATGGCGATTGTGGTCTCCTGGTTCATAGGGCCTCGGAAGGCTCCCGCTTAATTACTCCCGCGGGTTACGCCGCGAGACACCTCTGATTAAGCCGTGTGGTCGTCGTCGTCGTCTTCGCTTCACGTTCTGCATGCATATGATCGTGTGGTGTGTGTGGGCAGCGGGAGAGTCCGTGTCCTCATCGGTACATGCGCCGCTAAAAGCGTGGCCTTTGCTCGGCCTCGCCCGCCCTCGCCGTCGCGCCTCGTCGGTCTTGAACGGCGAAAATGAATGTTGTGGAAGTTGCATGATGCAGTATGTTTAGCTAGGACTTCTAGACGACTAGCAGCTTCGTCGGGGTGTGCCTCGTAGGAGTATCTTGTTAATGGAAACCGGCGTCGGTGTAGAACCAACACAAGCTCATGTCGGCATGACCGATATGGTCGGTGCCTCGTCTTGGCCTAGCACCGAGTTCACGGCAGTTGGCGTAGTCGGAGACGCCGTCACATGGACCTGCGGAGGAGTACTGTAAGGGTGCCGTCAGGCGATGAATCTGACGCACCGCCTCGGGACACGGTCCCACATGCCGGGTTGAACCTGTTCGGCACGAGCTACACCTGTACACCGGACTGCCGAGCTGAACCTGTCCGGCAGGCCAAGCTGCGCCAACCTGTACGCCGAGCTAGGCTGAGGCGGCCGAGCTGCACCTGTTGTCCGCCGGACC
Source organism: Poa pratensis (assembly GCA_947311845.1). Taxonomy (NCBI): domain Eukaryota; kingdom Viridiplantae; phylum Streptophyta; class Magnoliopsida; order Poales; family Poaceae; genus Poa; species Poa pratensis. The sequence continues at coordinate 1,224,170 of CAMZMU010000042.1, forward strand.
GACACTGTACGTCGTATACGCCGGACGCCGAGCCATGTACACCTGGCCGCCCTTGTACGCCGAGCATAGCGTCAACAGCAGAACCGGCACGTATTTTGTCATGTGCATGGGGCATGCATGCCATCGCGTGTGCTTCGTGCACTAGCCATGCACGCATAGCTAGTTGGCCATGCACGTCTGGTTCAGCTTTGTACTTGCTTGGCGCAACGAAGCGTGGGCTCAGACGGTGGTGGGCCGCATGTTGCCGTGGACTCGTAACATCCTACTCGACTCCGGCCTTCGGTGGGCAGGAAGCGGGTGGCGCCATGGCCGGCCTATCCGCGCCATCTCCAAGATTACAGCGTGGCCGACGGCGTGCTGCGTCTTAGCGAGCTCCGATGACACCGTTGTCGTTCCGTACGTGCGTGTCAGACTCCATCCACCACCATGGTGCTAGCAGCTGTGAGAAAGAAAGGGAGAGATTACATGTGGCCTTTACCATTGAAGGCAGCAGGGGCTCCTTGCGTCCATGGCCCTTCGGCTCCTAGGTTGCCGCCTCCATATCCCCGCATCGGTGGCGCGGCAACCGATCGGGCGTCGAGCTTCCTCTGCCATATGCTTGCTCAGCTTCTGGTTCTTTTCATGGCGCGTACGTGTGCTCTCCGCCGCCTCCGTGTGAGTATTGCGCTCTGGGCCTAGCTTCTCCTCCAGGCTCCAATCCCGCTCCGTGCGCCGAGGCCTCTGCTCCTTTTATAGCCGCTGCCGCGTGCTGTTAGGAGCATGCGCTGCCTCCGGGTCAGTTGGGATTAGATCCTTATCACCAACCGTCTCCTTTCATCGCCATATGCGCATGCCGATGGAGTCAGAACGTGCGTAGACGTAACAGAACATACCAACTCTCCTTGAGGTCTTCAAGTGAAGCTTTTAGATGAAGGAGCACATACGTGCATGGCACCGAACACATGCGCCTCCAGGTCCTCATGCGATCGATCGATAGCCGTTTGACGCATGCATGAAGGCGTCGGTGCCAATGATGTGGCCTTCCTTCACACCTAGTAGGAGGCACACCAGGTTGTTGCCGTGGGCAACGGCGGATACCACAAGCTCACAGCTGCGACTCCATCCGGACACAAGCGTAAGTGTACGCGTGGCCTGGACAGAAAAAAAAAAGTGTGCGTGCATGGCTGTGTGAAGGTTAGCGAAATACCAAATTCCACATGCCGTTTGGCTCCCCCGGACTATCTTTGCCATCTATTTTCAGTTGGAGATCCGTGCTGCTCAACCGGTCAAAGCTCTGAATGTTTTGCATTTTAGCCCCCGTGACTGTATATATTCAACCCGCAGTCCACCCACCTATATAAAATACCGGAACCGAAGCCCTAATCATTTCTTCCCTCTCCACCAAAAGCAGCCGCCGGTGCGTCGCCTACCTCGAGCCCACCTCCTCCGACCGTGAGCTCGGCCTCAGCAACTCCCATGAGACGCCGGTGGCGCCCCGCGAGCTCCGACCACGCCCTTGAGCCGCCGGCCGCGCCCCGCGATCTCCGGCCACGCCCTTGAGCCGCCGGCGGCGCCCCGCGAGTTCCGGCCATGCCCTCGAGCCGCCGGCCGTGCCCTTGAGCCGCCGGCGGCACCACGACCTCGAGCCCTCCACCTCCGACCTTGAGCTCGGCCTCAGCCACGGCCTCGAGCCGTCGACAGCGCCCCGCGAGCTCTGGCAACTCACTAGAGCCCTCCTCCTCCGACCGCGCCGGACGAGCCCCTCTGACCTCCGCACGGCAGGCCGCAAGCTATCTCGCCACGGATCTGAAACATGGAAGTCCGGATCTTGGTTTTTTTCATAATTTTTCATTTTCTTCAAGGTTTAGATCTTGTTTGACTGTGTTTTGTTTAAATACGTGTTGGTATGGGGTCTGTTCATTTTTTATTTAATCAAGTTGGTCCTAGATTCTTTGCACGATACAAAATCGGTTTTGCTAATTCTCAGTCGACTGAGAATTAAGAAAATTGGCTTAATTCTCAGTCGCTTCGGTAGCCGTTGGATTTGTACGTTAAGATTCCTACGTGTGGTGTCATTTTCTCGTTCTAAAGCAAACACTGACCGCAGGTACGTGAGGAATTCAGTTCTGGGCCTTTTGTTTTCTTGTAGCGATATGGGCTTGCCTTCCATGTATGTAAATGGGTTGTTGAACACTTTTGCCTTCTTTCCTCGTTTGTGCATACTTTCATATTTTGTTTTTTCTTTTATTATCTTGTAGCATTGTATTTTTATTATTTTTCCTTGCTTCCATTATTTTTATATTTTGTTTGGTTGTTTTGTATCTTTTTCTATATTTTTTTTGTTTTTTCTCATGGTTCACCAAATAATATAAGTCTTGTCTTTTCTAAACATAACATTTTTTTTGCTCAGTCGGTAATCTACCGACCGATTTTTTGCTCTAAGATTCGTGTGAATTATCGCTAGTCTCGTCGGTCCTCGTTCGTTTTTTTCTATTTGAGTACTGGTCTCGTCGCTAGCTTCGAGATGTACACGCGCAGACGTATGAGGGTGTCGTGTAGCTGGGCCTTTAGTTATTTCGTTTGTCTACTGCAGACGTAGCGCGCGTGAAGTTTGTAATAGGGTTTTTCTTCCGTGTAATTTGGATTCAAAATTGAGCCTATACCGGTGTGTGGGCTTTTTCTTGTGTTGTCATTTTGGTTGTTGAAGGGAGCAAAAAACTCTCGGTTATTTATCTATTTTTGTTTATTCTCAAAAGAAAAATATATATTTTGTTCTATATTTCCGTCTAGTAATTTATTTTTCTTATCTTTCTTTTCCATTTCCCTTGGCAAATCTGATGTGTCCAAATTTGTCTTTACATTATTATTTGAGTGCGTTGAACAATGCACTCATTTACTTTTTTAGAGGGTGCGAATTTTGTTTATTCATGATTATTTTAATTATATTTTTCTTTAACTATATTTTGGAATTACTAATTCTTAATCGTAAGAGTATTAGTTAAATCCCAGTCAACTTCGTATCTGTTAGATCTAGGCCGCCTGATTCATGCGAGTTGATTGTTGGATTGTGTAATTTGTTATTTTGCTTTGTATCGACCATGGTTTTTGGTTTTAGCGATGCAGCTACATGAATTTACTATGTGTCAGGGTTTTTTTCCGGTTGCAACTGAGATTTTATCAGTCGATAGTTCGTTTGCAACTGCGATCATTTTCTGTTGCAAGTGGGGCCGCAATTAAGATTATTCCAGCTGCTTGTCGGGGTTGCAACTGACTTAGCTTTAAGTCAGGGTGCAACTGATTTTTTCCAGTTGCAAGTGGAGTTGTAAATGAATTATTTTTTCTTGTTGCAAATGTGGTTGCAGCTAGGATTTTTTAACTGAGATTTTTTTTTCAGTTGCAGGTGCAGTTGTAACTAAGATATTGTTTTCCAGTTGCAAGTGGGGTTGTAACTGAGATATGTTTTGCAGTTGCAAGTGTGGTTGCAACTGAGATATTTTTCCAGTTGCGAGTGGAGGTGTAACTGAGATTTGTTTTACAGTTACAAGTGCGGTTGCAACTGAGATATTTATTCGAGTTGCAACTGGAGTTCTATCTGAAATATTTATATTAGTTGCACGTGTGGTTGCAAATGAGATATTGTTTTCTAGTTGCAACTGGAGTTGTAACTGAGATATTTTTTTCAGTTGCAAGTGTGGTTGCAACTGAGATATTGTTTTCAAATTGCAAGTGGAGCTTTAACTGATACTTTTCTAATTATAACTGCGGTTGCAGCTGAGATATTTTTTCTATTTGCAATTAGAGTTGAAACTGAATTTTTTTTTCCAGTTGCAAGTGTGGCTACAACTGAGATTTTTTTTCCAGATGCAAGTGGAGTTGTAAATGAGATACCTTTTCCAATTGCAAGTTGAGTTGCAACTGTTACTTAGTATTGATTTTCTTCAGTTGCAAGTCGAGTTGTAACTGAGATTTTTTCAGTTGCAAGTGTGGTCGCAACTGAGTTTTTTCCAGTTGCAAGTTGGGTTGCAACCGCGACTTTTTGCTAGTTGCAAGTACGGTCGCAACTGAGTTTTTTCCCAGTTGCAAGTCGGTTGCAAATGAGAATATTTTCAGTTTGCTAGTTGCTAGTGCGGTTCCCTTTTCGGGTGACACCTTTAATATGGGGTCGATACGCTTCTTCATGACATTGATGCTCGGCTCGATATTTTCTGAGACATGCACGGGGAAGAAGAGCTTCAAGTACGCCTAGGTTGTCGTGGTTGTGTCACGCTTTTGAGAGGTGGCGAGGCCTGAGGGCGTTTGTCGATGTAGGCTTGACATAGTTGGAGGGCTTGACAACGGGCGCGGCTAGTATTGATGTAGAAGATGTCTGATTGGTGTTGTTGAGGACTCCCGTCGAGTGTCGAGGTGATCTGCTGAGGCTTATCGAACTCCGCAATTAACAACCGGGTGGACATTGATATCTTGGCATTGTCGGAAGGCTCGGCAATTAACGATGGCCCTTGGCGAGATCCCATCGGGATACCCACCGGCTTGAGGTGGGCGTCGTCCCGGCGTGGCCAAAGTTGGTTTTTGGCCCGGGTATAAACATATGCGGACCACTCAAATGGCCTCTCGGAGAGACGACATAGATGGGGTCGGTGAGACGACAACCGCCGGCCAGCTGACAAACACGTGCCACATGTGAGTACAACCATTAAAAAAACATGTATGTACATGTATCGAGTACACACGCAAACTTGTCGAGCACTAGTAGGACCCTATAAATATAAACAGTTTTCCTTCCGACTATTAGAAGTTTCAACACCATCCTCAACTTCATGTGAGAATTACTAGTTGCTTGTAAGCGAGAGGGAGTGAAGAAAAAGGATCGTGCATAGCTATACCCTACGGCATTATTAGAATTGTACTTTAATTGAAGATCATCGTAGTATATATGAAAAAAAAAAGAGTAGCCCGTGAAGGCCCAGCAGACAAAATAGGCCCAAACTCAAAGCTAAACGAATGTTCAGTTGAAAAATGGTTACGCTGCATGCGGGTCAACAATTTATCGGGACAAAATTAAATCACTAGAAATCAAAACGTGGCTGACGTCAGCCGACTGAGAATTAGCTTAATTCTCAGTCGGCTGAGAATTAGATAGACCCATACAAAATACTCTTCTCAGATTTATCCATGTGATAGAAGTAGTTTAATTTTCTGTCAAAAACTCTAATATTATTGAAAAAATATATGAAAAAACTGTTCAATTTTTTGTAAATTGAAAATTTGCAGAGAATATCTAGATGAAATATTGATAATTCTGTGAACATGGGCTTTTCTGTACATGGGCTTAATGGAGTCCATTGGTTGCTACCTTGTAGCTGTTTTGTTTTGCAAGTTCACTAGCTATTGAAATAGACACGAAAGGGATGAAGGCTATATGTAATTAGGAAACAACTAGTCCTAGTTCATTACTTGGAGCATACCGGGAGTCATATGCATGTTTTGCTTCTAGTATCTTGTTCTTTTGTGTTCCTCTAGGTCTGATGCTAAACAGTCATGTGAGGTTTTGAACAGGAAAGCTGCTACTGCTAGTAACCTGTGGGTAACTTGCTTTACACTTGAGTGAACTGCAAATTTATTTCTTTGTATGACACTAGTTGAGAACAGATTCTTTGGGTGGTTAACAGAAAAAGAAAATAAAGTGGCAAGTACCTGGAAATGCTTATCATTTTGACCATCTGTTACTTTTAGCCTTCCAAGACTGTTTCACTAATAATTTGTAACGGACAACGATAATGCCTGTGTGTTGTTTGTGCGCAGGAGCTATGCCAATTTTGCTTCTATGCTTTTGAAGTGATGATGTTAATTCAGTGTGACAGTGTGATGTGGGCTGAGCCCCTCGTCATGACAGTGTTTCTTAATTTGGATCGTTCAGAATGTTCTGCCTATATGAATTTTGATATGGTTATACATGGGATGTGGGCTGTGTGGTTCTTTCAAGCTCCATAATTTTTTAATGTCAATCTTCTAATATGTTAATCAAAACTATGATCTTCATTTGCTGTTCTTTATATTTTTTTTCACTCAGTCTTCTCATTTGTTTAACCAAGCTAACATCTTCCCTGTATCTATTTTTACCCTTTAGAGTTTCTGTTTCCAAGCTTTTGTTCAAGTTCTTGTATGGAACTTCTCTGATACAAGTGTGAATGATTTATATTAACAGTTTGCCGGCCATGTATTTATCCTGAATGAGATGGTAGCAAACTTTTTGTGCCATTATTCTTAAGTTTTTTTTTTGTTAAATATGAGATCCTAGCAAAGCTGCAGTGCAACGAATAAAAAAGTTCAGTGCTATTCACTACAGATTCATAAATAGTTCACTACAGTTTATTTATTTATTTCCTATGTAGTTTACAACATTTCTTTTGATGGAAATTTCCTATATAGTTTATTTCTTTGTATGAAACTAGATGAGAACACATTCTTTGGGCGGTTAACAGAAAAAGAAAATAAAGTGTAGCTAGTAATAATTGGTAATGGAAAATGGGTTGTTTATGGGCAGGAGCGATGCCAATTTTGCTTCTATGCTTTTGAAGTGATAATGTGTATTGAGTGTGACACCCGGTAAGGTCGGGGGCAGGGCCTGGCGTCCCTACGGTGTGGACGGATCCCCTCGTCATGAATGTGTTTCTTTATGTGGATTGTTAAAATGAATTTCGATATGGTTCTTACTTGGTTTTCGTTATATTTTTTCACTCAATCTTCTAATATGTTTAACCAAGCTCGCATCTTCCCTGTTTCTATTTTTCCCTCGTTTCTATTTCCAATCTTTTGATGAAGTTCTTGTATGAATCTTGTGTGATACAAGTGTGAATGTGTTTTTACTATTTGCTAGCAATGTAATTATCTTTTATGAGATGCTAGCAAAAAAATTATGCCATTATTCGTGAGTTTTTTTGTTTCATATGAGATGCTAGCAAAGTTAGAGCGCAACGAATCGAGTCTGTCTTTCTTATTTAGTTCTATTTCAACCATGGTGTTGATAGTACTCTTGTCTGATGTGAAGGGTTGTGGCTGGAATTCAAGAATTGGGAAGGAATTTGTGAAACTGTTTTGTATCTAGTTACATTGGTGCATTTGTCAGTGTACACAACACCACACAACACCATAGTGGAGTAGGTTATATAACTTGTATTCAGATCTGGCATGTCATGTCACTTCTCACACTATGGGTAACACCACATTCGCAGTTTTGTGCCCACATGTTTGAGCTCATTTCTCTGCATATCTTACTGAGCATTGTTTTGATGATTTTTTTTGCTAATTCTAAGCAAGGAATTTAAAATTTGACCCTGTTAAATTTGCCATATCATTAAAAAAACTTTGCCCTTTTATGCTATTTTAAGTGGTAACATTGACCTGGAATTTTAAGAACTGGAATTAGCTGAACTTACTGGTTCTTTGTCTACTTTGTCTGTATGACACTTCCAAATTTCCAATTAAAAACTCTCAGTTTGGTGGGAGATTTATTTCTCCCATTTTCTATTGTATATGCTTCATAAAGGTAAGGAGTCACGTGATATGCTTCATGAAAGTTTGTCTAGCATGAGATTTTATATGATCGGAGGCCCAGACACCATTACACTTTCTCGTTCTTGTTACTGAAATTTCATTTCTTGATCCAGCATCTGTTCCTATCAAGAATCATGATATTAGTACAGTGGACTCGAGGTGGATGAAGCCAGCCGATGCAGCAACTGACATATCTTAAGTGTTCTCCGTTTAGTTTTTGGTTCAATCATATATGAAATCTGTGATGTGGTATATCTTGTAAGAATTTATGCTCTGTTGTGTTTGATCTTGTATGAGTATTGTTCTGTTAGATATAAAACACGTACGAATCTTGCTAGAATCTGTTTTTGGTGTTCATAATTTGCCCTGCGTTTTTTAAATCTTCTTCACAGATTGGGGATTTTTTTTCTTGCCTTTCTCGTTTGTGATTAGAAGATCTGTCTGATCCGTGATGTTTTTTCGAAGCCCCTTCTTTTTCCTATTCTTTTCCTGAAATGGATCTGGATCTACCGTTGCTTCTATCTTTCCCTATCCTTTTTTTGTATTATTTGCTGAAATGGATCTGAAGAGTTATTACGGGCTAGTTAGTGGAAAGGTTCAAAAAAAACTATAGAATCTGGTGTATCTGTTCTTCAAAATGGAAACCTATTTTTGATTATTTCACACTTGAAATGTCGATCAAAATAATTGTACCCTGTGTTCATGTATGTGTTCTGTACAGTGCAATTTGTGTTGTTAAATGCATTACCAGGGTGTTTGTTAATGCTTCTGTTTAAGAAAAGCTCTATTCATGCTTTATTCATGTATTTTTGTTCTGAAACATGTTGTACATTCTGGTCCTGGTGCTGTCCATTTTTATTTCGTCCACTATAGCAGATATACGTTGTACATTCTTGATACGTTTCTACTTCCTTTTTGGATTTGCTTGGTACAGATCTGGGTTTTATTCTGGTAGTGCATCGATCTAGGCATGGGGTTGGCATTTTCTTATTCCCGTTCTTTGGGTATTTTCGTTAGTGGGGATCACCAGAAGTAGATGTTCAATGTGAACAGCACCTTGTATGGATCAGATATTGTTATCGTTTTATTTTAGAGTTTTACAATGGCTTAAGTTTTTTGTTTGATTCTTCAGAACTGACTAGCTTCGAAAAAACTACTTGTGAAATGTACATATTTATTTTGAAATGTATCAAGATTTTTTGAATGATTTCGTGGCTTGAAGAAGATTTTTCATACTGTATGAAATGCTGGCCATTTTTCCAGCCATTATTCAATTCGTTTTGTTTCATGAGATGATAGCAAATGTTCTGGTGCAATGAATCCAAATTATTCAGTGCAATTCTCTGTTGATGCAAATCTGACAGCTATTCTTATGTAGATTGTTACATTTTTCTTTCATGGACATTCAAGATACCGTCAAGATCCAGTGAAGATTTATTGCTGCTCCATGTTTTCAATATCTTATATTAAATATTGTATGATACTTTGTATGAGTACTCCTAAAATATGTGAATCCTGTGTGACTCGGACACGAAACTGATATGAATTATGTTTCCTATTCTCTTGATATTTCAGTGTTATATGAATGTATATGGAAATGCATTTATCTTTTTGGAATCTGACAGAGATTCAAGACCCTAGATGAAACAAATTGTTCCCCTAAACTAATTTTGTATGAATACTCTATGAATTGTGTCTAGAAATTGTATGAAACAAATTGGAAATTTTTTTTGGATCTGTGAATTGTGTATGAAAATTGTATATTCTGTTAAAATTTCTTGTATGAACATATGTCATGTATATGAAAATTGTGTCATTATTCCAGTGAAGATCCAGTAGTATGACACTGAAATGTATATGAGTTTTGGGTCGGTCTTGTATGCATGAATCCTTGAGTTCCGTTTATTGAAATTTCCGAAGTTTTGTTATCTATATGTATTTTTGAATTTGAAAAAAATATTAGAAATATGTGTGGAGTTTGTTAGTATCTTAAATTTTTAATCTCCTGGTGGAAAAAATGGTCTAAGAGATTTGAAATCGAAGCGGAACAGAAATGAAACTCTTTTGAACATTCCTACAAAAATCACCTATGAAATCATTAGAATTTGAATCGAACCAACCCAGCAAAGTATCATGTGGTTGTGAGGATTTATTGCAGATCCTGTGAAGTTTAACTTATATGTGTTTGTGAGGATATTAAAAATCATGAAACTGTGTAAATCTGTAAGAAAATCTGTATGAAACTTATATGCGGTTGCAGAACTTATATACAGCACCCAGTAAATAATGTAAATCTGTATGAAAATATTCTACAATAATAGAAGAAATAAGTTTCTATGATGGTCTTGACAATTTTATTATGAAACTGTGAAAAATGTTAGTTCTATAGCATTAGTTGGGTTTTGTTAAAATCTTTGCATGAACTAAGGAACAATTTCATTTTGTTGCGTGAAAGGAAGGAAAAAAAAACAGGGACCCGTGAGGAGTGCTCTATAATCCAAAAGCTGTACGCAATAACAAGTAAAAAAAAGGGAACTGTGATATGTAAATGTTGATTTATGGATCTATATTATATGTTATAATGCATGATTTGGATATTTTTTTAATGCATGGATTTTGAAATCCATCAATCCCACGAACCTTGAAAGTTTGAGTGGAGATTTAAATCTTTCAAATATTATGTGAACCTTGAAAGATTGACTGGAGAGTTAAATCTTTCAAATATTATGTGGACTGATCAAGTGACACATGCTTTCAGGGTTCAGTAATACGAACGAAAAATTACCCTGCTTTAGCACAAAAAGAATGCATCCCAGCGAGGAGCAGAACTTGCAGACGAGTAAGGAGGACCACGGGGAGACCGGGCGTCGAGCACAAGTTCGCTGTCAGGGACGAGCACAGGCGGATGAAGCCACCGTGAAACATATATAACTTCGGTGAACCCCTAGTTAAACTCTAGGAAGACATGAAAACTTTGTGAAACTTTGACGACATATGCTGGAAACTTGAATGAAATATCTTTAGAACCGATATGAAACTTTGTGAAACTTTGACCCCCATAACCAGTTTGAATTCTAGTGAACCATGAAACCATGTGTAACCACTTGACAACACCCAACACGAACATATGGGATGACAACATGAATAATTACAAAATCAATGACAAAATTATTACTTCGCTGAAACCTCAATGAAACTCTAAGGAAAAATGAAACCCATGTGAAACCTTGATTAAACATATTGGTAACTTGAGTGAAACCCATACAAAACATTTAAATAATTGATCAACAAAAACGACCCGATTTTTCCAAAAAATATTAACACATATCAGGATTCTAGAAGTTTTTCATCATGTTACATTATGAAGTTTAATTGGCATGGTAGTATCGAGTAACGACTTGGTCTAGTCATCTTGCTCGTACCAAGCGGCCTCTGTAGTCTAATTTACTACCAGGAAACATGCTTTCTGTGGAATGCTATTTTGTGGCGCACCAAAATGGCCGTGTGCCACAAAAAAGATTATGTGGCGCACCCCAGGTAGTGCGCCACAGAAAACTTCCACATTCTGTGGCGCATGGAGGTCCCATGCGCCACAGAATTCCTGCTTTCTGTGGCGCACCCCGCCGCGTGCGCCACAGAAATAAGGTAGGGCCCACCACCAATCATTGGATTTCAAACTCTGGGATTGTTTCTGTGGCGCATGGGATCTGGTGCGCCACAGAAAGGGAATTTTCCCTTTCTGTGGCGCATCAGGTATCATGCGCCACAGAAATATGGTGGGGCCCCCATCAATGATTGGCTGGCTGATGTTTCTGTGGTGCATGGACCTACATGCGCCACAGAAAAGGGGATTTCTGTGGCGCATGGGGCAGATGCGCCACAAAATGCAACTTTTCTGTGGCGCATGTGGGCCCATGCGCCACAGAATAGCTTTTCCAGAAGTACAAAAAGAGGGCAGCCCCCTTTCCCCTACCCATTTGGTTCTTCTTCCCTCCACCCAGCTCATCTTCCTCCTCCCTCCCATCCCATTTTGCTCCTACTTTTCTCCATTTTTTGTAGTTAAACCTAATTTGGTTGATAGATAATTGGTGAGGGCCGGGGGAGGCTCTTCATATATACTCTCCTCCTCTCTCCCACATCTCTTTTTCTCCACTATTTTCTCTCCAACACCACACACTCTCTCATCGATCGCGGTCACGTCTCGGTAACGAATCTACTAGGTGAGGAAAGTTGGATGGACATGCATATGCATGTTTTGTGTGGCCGGCGGTGCATGTGTGGATGTAATTTGTTGTAGGTGAAGTTTGCACAATGGCATGACGATGTTTATACATGAATCTTGTGTGTTGTGCATGAATTGGTCCGGAAGAAACTTTTTGTTGTTGCTTGCGCCGGCGTGGTGCATGGATGTTTGCAGAAATGTTGATTAATTTCCATTTCGGCAAATTTTTGCACTACCCATATGTCATACTTTTAAGAGTGGTCATGCCGAATTTTTTCGGCGACCATGCATGCATGTGCGTGTTTGTGTGTGCATGTTGCGGTTCTAATTAACATACTCTTGTTTCTACTCTATCTATATTGCGTAGTCAACCATGGTCGTCATGATGAGCTCCGATCGAATCAGTAGATACAAGGAAGAAGCGAAGGCGGACATGATTCCGTGCAAGAGGCGCCAGATAAGATGTCCATGTCGAAAATGCAAACTTGTGAGCTGCATCGACCCTAATACTGGACAATTGGAGGATCACCTACTCAGGCGCGGTTTCATGCTGGAACAAGACGGACAAGATCATCATGATGAAGGAGATGCCGGTGGACAAGATCATCATGACGACGGAGATGCCGGCGGACAAGATCATCATGACGAAGGAGATGCCGACAAACAAGATCATCATGACAAAGGAGATGCCGGTGGACAAGATCATCAGGACGAAGGAGATGCCAGCGGACAAGATCATCATGATGAAGGAGTACATGGTGGTGGCGCGAACACGCAGACCCCGCTAACTTCGGCCTTCCAGGATGCTCATGTTCAAGACCTGCTCCTCAAGGAGACGAGCAACGTCAGAGCTGCAGCCAGAGAGAAAGCCAAGCTGGCGCAAATGGAGATAGACGGGATCACTCCGTTGTATCCTGGGTGCCGGCCCCAGGATACGCGCTTGCAAGTAACGCTTGATGCTCTGGAGATGAAGGTGGAAAACAAATGGACCGACGTGAGCTTCGACAAGAACATGAAATTCATGCACGATATTCTCCCCAAGGGGAACACATTGCCAAGTAGTATCGAGGAGGCCAAGAAAGTCGTGTGTCCTCTTGACCTACCGCACGTTAAATACCACGCCTACATCAATGATTGCGTAATTTATCGGGACAATTACAATGACATGGCCACATGTCCGGTGTGTGGCCACGGACGGTATAAGAGTGGGAACAAGAAAAATCCTCAAAAAGTGGTATGGTACTTTCCTATCACTCTCTGTCTGCAGCGGTATTTTATGGACCCTAAGGAAGCAAAGCTCATGCAATGGCACGCGGAAAGGGAGAAGCCCGAAGAAGATCCGGAGAAGGGCAGGATCCTGACACACCCTTCCGACGCTTGCCAGTGGGAAGCATTGGACATCGCCTTCAAAAATTTCTGGGGCGACGCAAGGAACGTCAGGCTGGGTATGAGCACCAATGGACTAAATCCGTTCGGCAACCAGAGTAGCACACATAGCACCTAGCCCGTGTTTGTATGGCCTTACAACCTTCCCCCGTGGCTGTGCACGAAGCAAAAGTACATACACATGAGTATTCTCATTCAAGGGCCGAAACAACCAGGTATAGACATACATCTGTATCTCGGGCTGTTGAAAGAGGAGTTAGCCACGTTGTGGGAGATACCAGCACGTACGTGGGATGCCTACACTGGAGATTATTTCAACATGAGAGTCGCGTTGCTCACGACGGTGCAGGACTATCCTGGTTGCTCATATGTATCGGCCCAGGTAGGCCACGGATTCTGCGCATGTGTCAGGTGCATGGATGAGACCCCGCATCTCCAGCTACCAAAGGATCTCGGGTCTTCAAAAACCGTGTTCCCAGGGGCTCGAAGGTGGCTTCGCATGGATCACCCGTGGAGAAAACGTGGTGATTTGTTCGATAGTCAAGACGAGCTCGAAAGAGACCCGCGCCCGAGGAGCGGCACAGAAATCGACGAGCTTTTGAAAAATTGGAAGGAGTGCCCTGCGCCGGGAAAGAAGCGACTGAGGGTAGATCCGCTGCTGGGTTTATGGAAAGCGAGGTCTGTTTTCCATGACTTGGAGTACTGGAAGGTCCTCCACATGCCCCATAGCCTCGATGTAATGCACATTACGAAGAATGTTACCAAGAGTCTTCTTGCCACTCTTTCCAACATGTCGGATAAGACCAAGGATGGCACGAAATCAAGATACGATCTGAAATGGCTTGGCATCAAGAAAGATCTTCAGGCCCCCGATAGTGATGACGATGATGATGATGATCAGACGGATGGGACTCAAGGTCGCCGCAAAAGGGTAAAGAAGAACGCGGTGATGCTTCCCGCTGCCTGCTTCACTATGAGTCCGGAGGAGCTCGAGCAGTTTTTCAGGTGCCTCCTAGGAGTCAAATTTCCTCACGGTTATGCGGGGAAGATAAGCAGATATCTGGATGGAACGAAGAAGAGGTTCAGCAGGATGAAGTCTCACGAATGTCACGTGCTGATGACGCAGATAGTTCCCGTTGTGATCCGAGGGATAATGGACAAGGACGTCCGTGATATGCTATTTGGCCTTTGCAACTTTTTCGACGTCATCAATAGGAAATCGATCGGCGTGAGGCAGCTCCACATGCTACAGGAAGAGATCGTGGTGATACTGTGCGAGCTCGAGATTTACTTCCCGCCCGCATTCTTTGACATCTGCGTGCATCTCCTTCTCCATGTCGTTGATGACATCCTGCAGCTCGGGCCGACGTTCCTGCACTGCATGATGCCGTTCGAAAGGCAGAACGGTGTCATGAAAGGATACGTTTGCAACAGGTCCCGTCCAGACGCAAGCATGGCCAAGGGATTTCTAACCTACGAGTGCATCTCCTTCTGTCAGAGTTATCTAAGCACTGAGAATCAGGATGTTGGTCTGCCCACCAAGACGCACCTCGGCAGGCTCGCTGGATTTGGTCACCGCGAGGTCTACCGCTCACTCCCTATCGGCATTCGTGGTCGACGCGACGTGTGACACCCCTCCCTGGCACATACCACCAGAGAGGCAGTCATCCCGTGCGCCATCCCAAGATAACTGGCCGCACGTCACAACAGTGTAACATAATGGAAATCATTACACAATCAGGCACATCAGTGCTACAAATGGTTTACAAGGCCATCAAGGAATGACAAAATATCAATCCCAGCATGGCACGATACAGAGTTTTAACTGGCAGCGGAAGACATATGAGAGGCTACGGCTTGGAGCGGCTCCACTCCACAGGTTCTGGCTAGGCTACTGATCCTAGCACGCTCTTGCTTCAAAACCTTACTGACGTGCAAGATGAATCCACGACAAAACCTGGCCACAATCACAAGGCCCGTGAGTACATTTGTATGCACTCAGCAAGAATCGCCACTCACCACAAACAATCCAACAATCATGCAACAAGATATACATTGGAAATAAAATCCTACAACATGGCAAGAGTCTACTCGAGATAGACCAGTATGATAACATAAAGGTAGCATGGCATCACAAGAAAAACATGGCATAAGCAAACAACAATAGTATCACCAGTACAGAGTCCAAGCCAGGTGGGGTTGGATCGTATACCGGCAATCAAACAAAGTGGTTACCTGTGACGAGTAGACGAGTGTATCAGTGGGTACCAAATCTTATAATTACTCCTGTCAACACAATCAGGCTTCCAAGCCTCTAGCCAACTCTGGCTATCTCCCGGGGCATGCACGGTTGATGTTGGCTCTGGCCTAACTATAGGCTTCCAACGCATCACACCGCCATCCCATTCACCTCACAAGTAACGTTCCCTGCATCATCTTATTTGTTCATTTAGTGAAATCATGTTGTTCATCTTTCTTTCAAGCAAGCCTTATGTTTAACCTCCTGACACGACACGGACATACAGTGTGACTGACACTGAACAGTTGTTCCATAACCTTGGAACGAGGCTAGACATCTAGATTTAACACTCTCGAGAGGTTCCAATTACCACCCACCTAAGTGCACCACACTGAGCCGTTACTTTAGGACAACATTCTTAAGGCGAACTCAACAAGATACACTCACCTGACCGTTCACGCTACCAAGACACTCCCTGTATAGTCACCGACATAACTCTATGCCTTATGCAGAAGTGAATCCGGCACGCTCCCAACTATGAGCAACGCCTAGCTCCGGAACCTTCGCAAGACTAGCCCCGACCAACTATGGTACCGACTAGACTTGCCAAAAGGGTGGCATCAAAGGAGGCTCATTAGGATTACGTAGGTCAAGGCCCGCCCATGTGAGCGACAGTGGCAGTGCGTTCGATGTTCAGATTAGTGGCACCGTGGACTGACCCTATCGTTGTTTGGAGGGGTGTTTCATTTAATCAAGTTCCATCATTCACAAGTCCAAACCAAGAGGATTAGTCCAACACAACAATCACAATATCATCATCATATATCGTCAATCAACAAGATAATAGCAGCATGATATTTCAAGCAATAGTTTGTTTGTATTGACCGGGCGACTACGGCGGCGATAGCACCGACCAGCGCCATCACAGATTAATACAAAATATAGCTTAGTTGGTTTGATCAGACGACTGTGGCGGTTCCTCCAGCCAGCGCCCTCGCAGATTAATTACAAAGTTGGTGAGGCATGTAGCCTCCAAATAATGAACCGAAAAGCAATCATAAGAAAGAAAGCATCCATTCCAGTCGAGGATTAACCTGACGTGGTGTCAGCAATCTTAGCAAAAAGAACCAAATGGAAAGTCCGCTCCCAAGCGTCGCAGTCCGGGTGGCTTACGCCAACCATATTTGACGGAGGGATAAGAAGCAAATAACTCTTTTGGCAAATGCCCCCAACTCCGAGGATCATAAGACGACATTCGTCCGCTCCTCACCTCGGCGAAGAAGAAGAAGCAAACAATCATAGGAACGCATGTTTTATGGTTGTTTATTTAGAGGGTTCGACAAAGCCGCGCAAGTGCGAGGCGCACAATTAATTCACATGTCATTCTAATGCATACAAGGATGATGAATATGACATGGCAGGAGAAATAATCGAAGCAACATATTAAACAAGAATAACAACAGCGGACCGACATAATATATACCGAACGCAGACAGATATAAACACTCGGCATGGCAACAAGTAAATACAAACAACATTGCGGGACAGTTCATAGCAAGCGGTTAGCTTGCCTGAAAACACGGGCTCTAGATGGTTCGGGGAGGTCTCGTACTCGTCGGGGGTCGGGGTCTTGACGAACGCCTGAACCCCGGGGGGTCAAACAACACATCAATATAGGCCACAAAATAAATAATTCCAAAAATGGAAAAGGATAGCTCCACTGGATAACTCTCCTCAAACCATGAATTTAGGAATTTGAATCGCCTCAATCGGAGCTACGGTTAAAAAGATAATGACGTGCGAAAACTAGCTATCCGCTGCTCACCCTGGAAAAGAAAAACAGATTCCGCGAAAAAAACCGCACGTGCTGCTTCTGTGCGCGGCTGGGCCGTTGTTGGGCCGTCGCGCGCTTGCGCTCTGCTGCGCCTGGGATGGGCCTCTGGCGTGCCGAGGCTGGGCCACGAGCTGCTGCTCTGCTGCGCTGGACGACCGCTGGACCGATCGATCGATCCATCAGCTCCAGCCTCCAGTGCGTTGACCTCCTGTGCGCGTCTCCTTCCTCGCGTACGGGAAGCCACGGGAGGCGGACGGTGCCGACCGCCGGGATGGCTGGGCCGCCGGCCGACGGCGGGGGCGGGGTGGCGGTGGTGGGGGTCGCGGCCAGGGGAAGCAAGGGCGGCGGGAGCTAGGGGCTACGGCGACTGGGCGTGCAAGCCGCGACCGGAGCTCGCACGGTGGACACGGCCGCGTCGCCGGCCGTTCGGGCGGCCGGGCTGGCGACGGCTCGGACGGGCACACCCCGCCACACCGCGCTCGGGGACGGCCTCTACGTCGACGGGGACGGCCGGGAGGCGCCACGTCGAGCTTTGGCCAGTACGGCCATGGCGGCTTCCCACGGGTGAGCTGCCACCGCGGTGCTGCTCCGCCAGCTCGAGGACGGCAAGGATGCGGTCACTGATAGGAAGGCTCTGGGATGGCTTCAGGCGGAAGGGAGGCTGGGGTTGCGTCGCCAGCAAGCTCGGGGAGCTTCGGCCATGGCGGCCAGTTTCTGGAGCTTCGGGTGGTCAGATTTTTTTGAAGAACCTGAGCTGGGGAAAAGGTGGCTAAGGCTACTGGGAACTCTCTCCATCGATAAGCACCAACAACCACGCTCAGGAGGCCTCGGGTTCTTTTTATACGCAAGGGAGAGGGAGCACCGACGGCCACGGCTCACTCCCAACCACAAGATGGTGAAAGGAACGAGGGGAGGGTGTGGCTGTCGTGCTGGATGCACAACAACGCACGAGGCTGCACTGTGCTAGAGGATTAGGTCAGTGCTAAGTTGGATTAGAGGCATGCCACAGTGTGCGTCCCGAACGTCCAGAGCACGACACAGCGGCATCGACGCGTTCCCGATGACTCGGAGCTCCAAACTGAAAACGGCTTCCACTACTGGGTTCGTGTCGACGAGAGGAACACAACCAAACAAAAATCCCACAGGGATTCTAAACTTTGTAAAATAGAATTTTCAGAAAAGCAAAAACACCGAAGGTGTTCGATGAAATGACAGGGGCCTTGCGCATCTCAAAAAAATCCCCAACAATTACCACTGAGTACTTGTGGCACAAGGAGGGTGTCTATGGAGTATAAGCTCAATTGGACATAGATAGATTGGGTTTTGGTAATGTGTCCGCTAAGCCGCGTACCGGCATCGGTTTTTGGCTTACAAAGGAAGTAGGTCAAAACTTACTCAAATGAGTTTGGGTCCAACAGAAGAAGTGTGGAAAATGCAAAAATATGCAACTCCCGAAATTATGGGAATTTTCCGAGACTTCTAAGTTGACCGAATAAAATTGGGATCGGACCCGACATTTACAGTTAACTCCGAAAACGGGAAATATAGAATTGGAGTAAGAAATATTTTTGGGCGGGTCTTCCGGAAATGGGCAGGGGAGTCCTCCGGTATTTCAAGAGAGAGAAACCTCCAAGTCAAATTGCCACGAAAATTTTTAGGAGACGCTTATTAAAACTAGAAAAAGTTTTCCGGCGTCCAAAATTAATTTAAAATTTGGTATGAATTTTCGGGGTGTTACAAACCTTCCCCCTTAAAAAGAATCTCGTTCCGAGATTCGGGGAGTTATACAAGGTATTTCTTGCATGATCCATAATACCCTACTGAAAAACTTTTTCTACAAAAATACTAGCATTTTAAATATCCAAAGAGATCCACACTCAACAAGATTTTTATTAAAATCATATATTTTTAAAAGTATGATATTTCTACCATACTCCGTGCATTTAAAAGATGGCATGGCAAAGGCTCACTGAATCAAACAACATAGGATCTACTCATCTGCTTATGAATTTAAAATCTAAGGTTTTGCACAAACAGGGCAAGATCAAACAAGATCTACAACCAAATTATCAAATAATCTAACAAGATCAACTGGGGTGAGTAAGAACTCAAAAACATTTATAAACAAAAGGTAGGGATATGCTAATCATAACCTTCTCCTAAGGTTTTATTTTTGAAAATTTATACACACACGGCAGGTGCCCCTTTCATGTGCGTACAACAAAAGGTTTTACTTTTGCAAAGCTATACATACATGGCAGGTGCCCCTTTCATGTATATACAGGTTTGGAAAAAGGAACAAGGTTTGTCTTCAAACAACGAGGTTCGCGCCACAAGAGTGGGATCACAAACACCAAAATTTTGTGGGATAGAGCCATTCCCAAAGTTTGTTTTTGCAAAGAAATTTTCCCTATAGAACTCCGGGTTACGAGGAAAATAACACGTCTCGGGGTACCTCTTCACGTTGAAGCAGTCACAGTGTCCTAGTTGGAGCAGAACTTGCATCATCAATTTCGGAAATTGTCCATCCGTGTACAGTTCGTGTCTTGCAGCAAGATTAAATGGCAGGGATACAAGCATGGGTAGGAGAATTTCTACTTGTAGCAAAACATCCTTTCATAAAATATTTCTGCATTTTATGGCCCAAAACAAAACGGCAGCAGCAGTATGCCATAATCATTTCAACCATACCGTATAGGCAAGCACAAGCAAACATAGACAGAAAACACTCTACAAAAATCATTCTGTGTTCCAGCGATGATTGGACACTCAACAAGCATACTAAAGCTTGTGATGGGGGGTCATCGTGGAGGGCTTGGGCCCTTACTTTAACATGGTTTGTCACAAGGTTCATATTGGGTGAGGAACCTTGCAGCGATACATGTACGAGTTTTTCAAACCTATGCACAAGCCAACATTAAGTGAGCGGGACACCGTGGTTACAGTGTCTCATCAAATACTTCCACTTAATAGTTAAACTTGTGCAACACACACAAAATAATTTGCATACTACAAAATAATCCCATTCAAAGTTTGCATTAACTCACAGGTGGGTATATGCGTCTGGGTTCACATATACCGTCCCTGTTTTAAGTGATCTATCGTTTCTTCAAAACCTTTAACTGAAGAAAAGGCATGACGTTCCATCATGTGTCAACCAAGTGGTCAACCAGGGGATAAGAACACCAAGTTTTATTTCGGCTGATTCGACATCAACCAAGGAACAGACAACAAACTTGCATTACCACCAACACAAGGAAAACAAACAACAAAACAAACAAGCTCACGGCTTCTCACCTACCAACATACGAGCGTCACTCTGACTAAACGAACAGGGGCTCTATTCCGCTCTACGGCCTCTGGGGGTCGGTGGAGCGGTGCCAAGATGAAGAGTGGTGTCCACATCTGCATCTTCCGGGGGGTGGGGAATCACCGGCCTGCCTTCAAGGACAACACCTGGTTCTTGGGGTTGCTGCCGAACTCGGGCCATGGCTTCCTCAAGAACAGAAAGACCAACATAGGGTGCCATCTGTTCAGGTACCTGTAGTGCCCACTGAAGTCGATCTGGCACGGAGCCTTTGTGGGATGGACCAGGGTCTGGAATCTGGGGTTTTCCTTGCTGGATTTGAGCTTGGTCCTATGTGGCTAAGATTGGATTCCTCATGGAAGCATGCTGCAGGAGTGCAGGGCCAAGACTTTGCCTGGCGACTCGGAGCTCGCCATGAGTGAATGGTTCAGGCTTTCCATTGCAGCAAGGTAGGAGACCAAGTGCACTATAGCTGAATCGACTTCTTTTTTGGTGTTGGCCCAGATTACCCGAGGACCAGACCGAGGCATAGCTGGGAGAAAGAAGTAGGCTCTACACCGCACAAATGCCAGTTCCATCCATCTGAGACGGGCTAAGATTTCAAAGGCGGTTACCTGGAAGGCTAGCTCAAGTGTAGGCATTAACTTGCCACTAAACTCATAGGGTTTCTTCTTGCGGTGGGGATGCGGCTTGATACTCACAACAGCCTGAAACTCATGCCCGGCAGGTGAGTCTTCGCTTCTGAACACCACATACTGAGGACGGGTCGATGCACCAAGAGCATCACGGACGACCTCCCAAAGAAGAAGGGGGAAGCCGGGGCAATGGTCGGCAGTGGTATCCATATAGAAGGTGGGTGCCATCTAAACTAGTGCAAGCTTCAGGGCTATGGGTGAGGCAAGAACGCGGGATACCTTAGCGGAATCCTGCTTCAATAGAGTTGGGTTGCCAAGGGTAGAAGGCGATGGTGGGGATGTCTGGAAGCTAGGACTGGGTCTCATTTCTAAGGGTTAGTGTCAATTTCTTCTCATGGAAGAAACTGGCGAGCCTCACTCGGGGATTGGGACAAGTCCTACTGCACCATACTGTTGACCAACAATAGCCATGCCGGTTAGGCGGAGATGGGTCAAATCCATCGGGCTCCTTGTCGGCGAATAGTATGGTTGAGCTTTCCACGCTAGGGTAGTCTACAGCCAGCCTGGTGCTCTGATACCATGCTCTGTGACACCCCTCCCTGGCACATACCACCAGAGAGGTAGTCGTCCCGTGCGCCATCCCAAGATAACTGGCCGCACGTCACAACAGTGTAACATAATGGAAATCATTTCACAATCAGGCACATCAGTGCTACAAATGGTTTACAAGGCCATTAAGGAATGACAAAATATCAATCCCAGCATGGCACGATACATAGTTTTAACTGGTAGCGGAAGACATATGAGAGGCTAAGGCTTGGAGCGGCTCCAGTCCACAGGTTCTGGCTGGGCTACTGATCTTAGCACGCTCTTGCTTCAAAACCTTACTAAGGTGGAAGATGAATCCTCGACAAAACCTGGCCACAATCACAAGGCCCGTGAGTACATTTGTATGCACTCAGCAAGAATCACCACTCACCACAAACAATCCAACAATCATGCAATAAGATATACATTGGAAATAAAATCCTACAACATGGCAAGAGTCTACTCGAGATAGACCAGTATGATAACATAAAGGTAGCAAGGCATCACAAGTAAAACATGGCATAAGCAAACAACAATAGTATCACCAGTACAGAGTCCAAGCCAGGTGGGGTTGGATCGTATACCGGCAATCAAACAAAGTGGTTACCTGTGACGAGTAGACGAGTGTATCAGTGGGTACCAAATCTTAAAATTACTCCTGTCAACACAATCAGGCTTCCAAGCCTCTAGCCAACTCTGGCTATCTCCCGGGGCATGCACGGTTGATGTTGGCTCTGGCCTAACTATAGGCTTCCAACGCATCACACCGCCATCCCATTCACCTCACAAGTAACGTTCCCTGCATCATCTTATTTGTTCATTTAGTGAAATCATGTTGTTCATCTTTCTTTCAAGCAAGCCTTAGGTTTAACCTCCTGACACGACACGGACATACAATGTGACTGACACTGAACAGTTGTTCCATAACCTTGGAACGAGGCTAGACATCCAGATTTGACACTCTCGAGAGGTTGCAATTACCACCCACCTAAGTGCACCACACCGAGCCAGTACTTTAGGACAACATCCTTAAGGCGAACTCAACAAGATACACTCACCTGACCGTTCATGCTACCAAGACACTCCCTGTATAGCCACCGACATAACTCTATGCCTTATGCAGAAGTGAATCTGGCACGCTCCCAACTATGGGCAACGCCTAGCTCCGGAACCTTCGCAAGACTAGCCCCGACCAACTATGGTACCGACTAGACGTGCCAAAAGGGTGGCATCAAAGGAGGCTCGTTAGGATTACGTAGGTCAAGGCCCGCCCATGTGAGCGACAGTGGCAGTGCGTTCAATGTTTAGATTAGTGGCACCGTGGACTGACCCTATCGTTGTTTGGAGGGGTGTTTCATTTAATCAAGTTCCATCATTCACAAGTCCAAACCAAGAGGATTAGTCCAACACAACAATCACAATATCATCATCATATATCGTCAATCAACAAGATAATAGCAGCATGATATTTCAAGCAATAGTTTGTTTGTATTGACCGGGTGACTACGGCGGCGATACCACCGACCAGCGCCATCACAGATCAATACAAAATATAGCTTAGTTGGTTTGATCGGACGACTGTGGCGGTTCCTCCAGCCAGCGCCCTCGCAGATTAATTACAAAGTTGGTGAGGCATGTAGCCTCCAAACAATTAACCGAAAAGCAATCATAAGAAAGAAAGCATCTATTCCACTCGAGGATTAACCTGACGTGGTGTCAGCAACCTTGGCAAAAAGAACCAAATGGAAAGTCAGCTCCCAAGCGTCGCAGTCCGGGTGGCTTACGCGAACCATATTTGACGGAGGGATAAGAAGCAAATAACTCTTTTGGCAAATGCCCCCAACTCCGAGGATCATAAGACGACATTCGTCCGTTCCTCACCTCGGCGAAGAAGAAGAAGCAAACAATCATAGGAACGCATGTTTTATGGTTGCTTATTTAGAGGGTTCGACAAAGCCGCGCAAGTGCGAGGCGCACAATTAATTCACACATCATTCTAATGCATACAAGGATGATGAATATGACATGGCAGGAGAAATAATCGAAGCAACATATTAAACAAGAATAACAACAGCGGACCGACATAATATATACCGAACGCAGACAGATAAACACTCGGCATGGCAACAAGTAAATACAAACAACATTGTGGGACAGTTCATAGCAAGCAGTTAGCTTGCCTGAAAACACGGGCTCCAGATGGTTCGGGGAGGTCTCGTACTCGTCGGGGTCGGGGTCTTGACGAACGCCTGAACCCCAGGGGGTCAAACAACACATCAATGTAGGCCACAAAATAAATAATTCCAAAAATGGAAAAGGACAGCTCCACTGGATAACTCTCCTCAAACCATGAATTTAGGAATTTGAATCGCCTCAATCGCAGCTACGGTTAAAAAGATAATGACGTGCAAAAACTAGCTATCCGCTGCTGACCCTGGAAAAGAAAAACAGATTCCGCGGAAAAAACCGCACGTGCTGCTTCTGTGCGCGGCTGGGCCGTTGTTGGGCCGTCGCGCTCTTGCGCGCTGCTGCGCCTGGGCTGGGCCTCTGGCGGGCCAAGGCTAGGCCACGAGCTGCTGCTCTGCTGGGCTGGACGACCGCTGGACCGATCGATCGATCCATCAGCTCCAGCCTCCAGTGCGTTGACCTCCTGTGCGCTTCTCCTTCCTCGCGTACGGGAAGCCACGGTGGACACGGCCACGTCGCCGGCCGTTCGGGCGGCCGGGCTGCCGGGCGACGGCTCAG
The DNA here is from genome assembly GCA_947311845.1 of Poa pratensis. Taxonomy (NCBI): domain Eukaryota; kingdom Viridiplantae; phylum Streptophyta; class Magnoliopsida; order Poales; family Poaceae; genus Poa; species Poa pratensis. The sequence goes on from CAMZMU010000042.1 coordinate 1,248,659, forward strand.
ACGGGCACACCCCGCCACACCGCGCTCGGGGACGGCCTCTACGTCGACGGGGACGGCCGGGAGGCGCCACGTCGAGCTTTGGCCAGTACGGCCTAGGCGGCTTCCCACGGGTGAGCTGCCACCGCGGTGCTGCTCCGCCAGCTCGAGGACGGCCGGGATGCGGTCACTGATAGGAAGGCTCTGGGATGGCTTCAGGGGGAAGGGAGGCTGGGGTTGCGTCGCCAGCAAGCTCGGGGAGCTTTGGCCATGGCGGCCAGTTTCTGGAGCTTCGGGTGGTGAGATTTTTTTGAAGAACCTGAGCTGTGGAAAAGGTGGCTAAGGCTACTGAGAACTCTCTCCATCGATAAGCACAAACAACCACGCTCAGGAGGCCTCGGGTTCTTTTTATACGCAAGGGAGAGGGAGCACCGACGGCCACAGCTCACTCCCAACCACAAGATGGTGATAGGAACGAGGGGAGGGTGTGGCTGTCGTGCTGGATGCACAGCAACGCACGAGGCTGCACTGTGCTAGAGGATTAGGTCAGTGCTAAGTTGGATTAGAGGCATGCCATAGTGTGCGTCCCGAACGTCCAGAGCGCGACACACCGGCATCGACGCGTTCCCGATGACTCGGAGCTCCAAACTGAAAACGGCTTCCACTACTGGGTTCGTGTCGACGAGAGGAACAAACCAAACAAAAATCCCACAGGGATTCTAAACTTTGTAAAATAGAATTTTCAGAAAAGCAAAAACACCGAAGGTGTTCGATGAAATGACAGGGGCCTTGCGCATCTCAGAAAAATCCCCAACAATTACCACTGAGTACTTGTGGCACAAGGAGGGTGTCTATGGAGTATAAGCTCAATTGGACATAGATAGATTGGGATTTGGTAATGTGTCCGCTAAGTCGCGTACCGGCATCGGTTTTTGGCTTACAAAGGAAGTAGGTCAAAACTTACTCAAATGAGTTTGGGTCCAACAGAAGAAGTGTGGAAAATGCAAAAATATGCAACTCTCGAAATTATGGGAATTTTCCGAGACTTCTAAGTTGACCGAATAAAATTGGGATCGGACCCGACATTTACAGTTAACTCCGAAACGGGAAATATAGAATTGGAGTAAGAAATATTTTTGGGCGGGTCTTCCGAAAATGGGCAGGGGAGTCCTCCGGTATTTCAAGAGAGAGAAACCTCTAAGTCAAATTGCCACGAAAATTTTTAGGAGACGCTTATTAAAACTAGAAAAAGTTTTCCGGCGTCCAAAATTAATTTAAAATTTGGTCTGAATTTTCGGGGTGTTACACGACGACTTCGACAGGGCTCACCGGGTCACGCTACAACACTTACAATTGATCGAACCTTGGGTGAAAGAGCACAAAAGCTTAATCGAGAAGAATTACATCGACCTGGGCCAGCCGAGGAAGAAGGGAGACGTAACCAGGGAGCACAACTCCAGCTTCACGAGTTGGTTCAAGAAAAGGCAACTGCTTGAAGCTCAGCGCAAAAAGCCATCTACGAAAGATGAAAAAGTCATATTCTCCTTATCACAGGGCCCCAGGCACAACACAAGGACCTATCAGTCTTACGACATCAGCGGTTTCAGATTCTGCACTAAGGAAAAGGACAGGAATAGCGAATATCAAAACTCAGGAGTAACTATGCTATCCTACGGTGATGACGAGGCTACTGTCAAGCAAATATACTTTGGAAGGATCGAGGAGATATGGGACCTCAACTACTGTGGAGAGTCGGTGCCAATGTTCCGTGTGAGATGGGCCAAGGACGTCATCAAAGAAGGCCGGTATTTCACCACCATGGTAATACCCGATGCCAAATCGAAGAATGCCTCCACGAAAAATGAGCCATGGGTACTCGCTAGCCAAGTTGAGCAATGCTTCTTCATTACCGACCCGTCAAAGCCTAGCCGTGTTGTTGTGAGGAGGGGCAAGAGGAGCATCATCGGAATGGAAGGAGACGCCAAGGAGGAAGACTTGGACAAGAATGGCGATCCGAAGATCGAGAAGGAATTCGACAAGTACTTCGACATGCCGACTACTAGTAAACAAAGAAGGAAGACCTCCCTACCTACTAAAAGTGGTCCGTCCACGTGAAGAAATCTCAAGGTGCCCGGCCTAAAGTATTCAACCGCGAAGAAGGGAAAGAAGAGAAGCTAGGTCGGAACCGGCCGGGACGAAGAAGACTTTTTTTGTGTATTAATTTGTGTGTGTGTGTGTGAGACAAGCATATATATGTATATCATGAATAAAATAATGGTCTACTAAAAAATGTGTGTATATTCTTTTCTTTAAAATGTATGTATGTTATTTCTTTAAATATAAATAATTTTTTTTAAAGAATAACAAATGTGAGACAACCAGAATAAAAAATGTGTGTCATGAATAAAATATTTTTTTAAAAGAATAACAAATGTGTGACAACCAAAATAAAAAATGTGTGTCATGAATAAAATATTTTTTTAAAGAATAAAAAATGTGAGACATTCTTTGGCGCATCAACGAACAGATGCGCCATAGAAACAGAGAATTCTGTGGCGCACCCCACCACAGATGCGCCACAGAATAACAAATTTTTGTGGCGCATCTGACGGGTGATGCGCCACAGAAATTGTTAGGCCCATTTACATGTGGGCCTGCCCCCCGGCCGGTTCCCTTTCTTCCCAAATTTCTCCAAGACACCGCGCGCCCGCCCTAGCTCTCCTCGTCGTCGACGTCGCCACCGCGCCCATCCCCGCCCTGCTCTCACCCCCGATCCCCTCGCCGGCGACGTCTCCACCGCTCGGCGTCAGAGCCGCGCTCGACCCGCCCCGCCACTGATGGCCAGGAGCACCACGCTCGGACCCACGCGAGCTCGGACCCGTCCACCGTGGCACCTCGACACCGGCGCGTCCGTATGCCGCCCATCCGCGCCCACGAGGAGCACATCCACCGCCGGCCTCGATGACCTCCCCTCCCTTCCCTCCGCGAGGTGCTGCGACCTCCCCCTCCCTTCCCTCCCCGAGTTTCTCTTCTTTGCTCACAGGGTGTTCCATAAAATTCCTCAGTAAGTAAATGATCAGTTTGGTTAGTGCTTGCTTGCTGCGGTAGGCCTGATACTGAACTTGTTAGTGCTTGCTTGCTGAACTTGTTATTGCTTGCTTGTTGCTTGCTAGCGGTGCAAGCACTTGCTTGTAGTCCAGTGCTTGCTTGCTTGGTTTGTGTGTGCTATTGCGTGGTTATTTGCGTGGTTTATAACTTGCAAGTATAAGTTGGTAGATGAAACTACCCTGTGGGGTTTTCTCCGACTAGCAAATTTTGGAATAAAACCGTAGTTGCAATCAGTCTTGGTGATATTGAAAGAACCCAAGTGAATTTCAGTTGGAAATCGAAAGTGCACTCCTTTACTACTCTGTTTTTTTATGAACTGTACACAACACATAAATGGCACCGTGCAGCTAGTAGTAGCTTCAATGGATTTGTGAAATATTCCACTGCACATGATCCTTTTATTTTATTTTTGTTGTACAGGTGCAGAGGTGCTTGTGTGTGCTGGGTAAGAAGATGCCCTTGGAATCAAGATTTGTGAAATATTTGCAGGTACCCCGAGAGGTTGTCTATGCTTGTGTTCTGTGCTACCACGACCATCGTGTCGTGGTTGTTTGTGCTCTGACCATCGTGTCGTGTATGTGGATGTTGCCAGCCAGCGATGCCAGCAACATGATTTGTGAAATATTTGCAGGTACTCCGAGAGGCCCTTGAGATTGCCGGAACGTCGATTAACTTCCGTTCCGGCAAATTCGGGTACTCCATATGTCCCTTTTTTAGCAAAGGTCATGCCGAATTTTTTCGTGAATTTTAGCATGACTTTGCTAAAAATAGGACATATGGGGTATTGCGACTAATGCATGGGCCGGGGTATCTTAGTACTTAATTAAGTGATTTTTTTCTTATATTTGTTGTACTAACTATTTGCCTCTTTTTAATGCAGTGCAAACATGTCGGCCAACGCGGAGTCCGGCCCTTCTAAGCACATGAGCATCGAACAAGATGCTAGAGACGCCAACAAGTCGTTCTGGGAGATGTCCTAGGAGATGGAGGAGGCTGCCGGAGCTGCTAGTGGCGGCGACCGTGCCGACGATGAGCAAGAGGGACGGGAGGACGACCCCGAATTCAGCTTACAAGGTCACGGCGGCCATGAGGATGACACCACCACCTCCGATGGCGGCGACCACACGGATGGTGGTATCGAGGGCAGCAACCCGGCCGCTCAGAAGCACAAGAAGCCAAGGAGCGATCGGACACCGCAATCGGTTGCCAACGTCATAGACATGTTCACAGAGGTCACGACAAGTGGCCTACCAGTGGCCCGCCGGAGCTTGCCAAAGGGTACGGCATGCAACTAGGGTGCATCCTCCGGGAAAGCATGTCGATCAACACGAAGGACCTCAGAAGCACAGCCAATGAGGCTTTGGTCGAACACCTCCTCAAGAGGGTTCACCAACGATACACGTTCCCGCAGCCGTTCAACCAAAAGGTGGACAATTTAGCCATCATGAAGATGAGCACCGCCTTGAGCAGCTGGAAAACCTGGGTGAAGAGCAAGATTGAGAAGGGTGACAGCTGTGAGGAGATTAGTAAAAAATACCCGCACATCACCGAGTTCGAGGAATTCAAGTTGTCCTTAAAATTTGAGGAGGCCAAAAAATGGACCCAGTGGGGGAAGGACATGCGGGAGCTGATCATAGGTAACCACCATTTGGGAAGCGGCGGTTACCGACGGAAAAATCCCGTTTGGGACAAGGAGGATGCCGACATTGCACGTCTTGGAAAAGAAAACCCGTGGGAAAATATCACGGACGAGCAGGTGAGGAACTTTGTCCGGTCCCGCTACTATCTGAAGTGGGCGACTGGGGAATTCGTTACCGACCATGAGGATGTGAAGGACTTCGAGAAAGTGCTGGCAAGGAATTTAATTACCGCGGATATCTCAAAGTTCATTACGCTGATCTAATTAGATAACAAAGCCAAATTTCTAAGTGGGTTCACCTTTGTCTGCAGGAGGAAGAGTTGAAGGCTGACGCTGAGGCCAGCCCGTCGTCCCAGGGGTCGACGGAGCCATGGGACATGACTTTGAACAGGTCAACGAACGTTTACATGAATAGGGAGAAGTCGGCGCCGCCGAGGTCAGCTGGCCATGTGTCCGGCTTTGGTACGAGCATGAAGTTCCAAGAGTACTACAACTCGGATGGCAGCGCGGCGAGAAAGGAGAGGAGGAGGACGACCAAGGATAGAGCCGAGGTTGTGGAGCTAAGGAAGAAGGTGGAGTCACTAGAGAAGGAAAAAGTGGACTCCAGCATGGTGGAACAGTTAGTGACCGACAGGCTCCGGCAGATGATTCCCCCTGGGTTATTTGAGGGGATAGCTGCCTGGAATGCGGGAGGTCAACAGGGACCGATACACGTGCTCAGCTTCTCCGGCAGCAACTCCAGCATGAACCTGAACGTGTCGCCGGACCTGGTGACCCTGCCGCCCAACGTCGCGCGCGCAGCCACCGCTCCATTTGCTCCCACTGACGCCCCCTACGGCGGCGGTGCTTGATAATGCACCCGAGCGGCCGGAGAATAATAGTCCGGCCGCCGGCACCGGCGCCCTTGTCTCGACATTAGCTGAGCTGGACGCCATCACCAAGGTAACTAATTAGTTAGTCCGCGTCATCTTCTATAATGCCTTTGATGACTGACATCTCATGATGCCCAACATGTGTTGACTCAGGACATGCCTTGCATACTCCTGCATAGGGTAGTGGCCGGCGGCGAGTTGATGGAAGTTGTTGTAGGCACTGTCATACAACCAAAGAGCCGCGATATGCACGACACTACAATGGACGAGGCCAATATGAAGGTCAGGATAGCTATGGTAGTGTCTGCGTTTTTCGACATCGACCCCCCCATTCAACCTCTGGGAGCCGAAGACCACATGGTCCTTGGAAAGTGCCCCAACTAGGTCACGCCATGGCCGAAGACCCACATTCGTCTTGGGGGGGTCTTCTTGAGGGGTGCAGGCGCACCACCGGCGCCACCTCGAAGTTCTGGGCTCCGATTCGTTCCCCGAAGCCCTCGAAGCCTACAGCCGTCGCCACCACCCGGAAGGAACCGGCGGTCGTCGCCACCACCAGCCGCCACCAAAAACTGTTGGGAACGTCTGAACCGCAACCGTCCCAATTAGGCAAAGTCTTTGCACCTCAACTTGATGGCAACGGTGACGATGATGAGGATAATGTCGACGTCGATGCCTTCATCAACACTGCCGCCGACAAAGATATGTTCATGCCTGCTGTGGATGACGAACCCTTCCGTGCTCACGCCAATCAACCTGCTCGTCCCACTACATGCGCGCAGCGCCTGACCTTCCAGGGTTTATCTCAAGGGACGCCTCCAGCGGCCAGCGATGAAGCTCTAGACAAACAGACTAACGTTTTCACCCCTGGCACACTGTAGAAGACGGTTCGCGAGGGATTTTTGGGGAGATGAAGAACAAGAAGCACCAGAAGAGAAAGTCAGGCGCCTCTTCGAGCCAGCCACCTATGATTATCCGGGGTCATGAAGACATGGTACCACCCTGTCCGGATGGCTTGGCATGCCGAATTCATGAAGATGGTAAACCGATACTGGCTCCAGAGCTGCTCCGCCTCGCACGTGGACACATGCGCTCTTTGCATCAATCTATCCTGCACCTAGAGGGCCTCCTTCTTAAAGACAAGAATCCAAATTACCCGGTGTTCACGGTCCAGGTGCCAAAGGTTGATGAATTGGACTTCGTCCATGAAGCCCCCGCGGATCTGTTCTTCATAGCGTTCGAGGACGTCTTCAATCAATTTCACTTTAAACGGCTGGACTATAACTTGGTCCGCCTATATGCGCTCAATATGGCGATGAAGATCATGAGAGATAATACCCCGAATGTCACGGTAGCGGATCCCTACTACATGCGTGACAACCAGCTGGTGGAAAGATCAAGGACACGGACCATGGCGACGGAGTAGCTCCGAAGGTTCATGCTGAACAACAAGACAAAGAACATCCTTCTTGTGCCTTTCTTTCCTGAGTAAGTACACATCCACTCGCCGCCGTCGTATCTTATGCTTTCTTATAGATTTCTTTTGTTGTTGATCATTTCCATCATTCCATTTCAATTGTGTTGAGCAGGGACACGTACTACACACTCATCATCGTAAACCCGAGGTGGTCCGTTGCCACTTATTTCGACTCGGGGACTTTGAGAAAGAAAGACTACACCAGAATAATGGATGTTCTCGATGAGACTCTCGAGGGCTACGCCCAAAAGGGAGGCCTCTTTGAAAAGAAGGCGGAAGTTTTTAGGAATGACAACAAGCACCGGTTCAAGCATGTGACCGAGTTCCATTGCCTCAAGCAGAAGACTGGCAGCGTGAAGGAGGCCTTCTACGCCCTCCATCAACTTAAAGGGTATGTCCAGGATGCGGAGGAATTGAGGATGCCATCTAGTATCCGAGAATGGGCCAAACTTGCGGATAAACTCACCGATGGTGATCTTATAGAAGACTTCCATCGCATCGTGTTGAAGTTATCGGAAATCATCGTCGAAGATGTCAACACAACGGGGGGGGGGGGGGGACTTACACTACAAAGGCAGAGGTAGGATGTGTTATAAAAGAAAGCCTTGCCTCACTCGCAAGAAGTGCTTCTTTATTTTCTTTTATTATAGACTTATCCACTTAGATGAATAAATCATATTCTATCTATCTACAGGGTTGTGCCAGAGGGACATCGAAGAACGCCTAGAGATGCAGAATGACACCAGGACGTGGACGACGAAAGAGATGTATAAACCGTTCCCGGCGCCGCTCTAGAAGAAGGCTCCATGATCGTCGTTCTCCCACTCTTGCTCACTATCATCGCCGATGTACTCGATTTGATCCTAGTGTAGGCGGTGAACACTTCATTTGTAACGTGTGACACGATAAACTTTTGCATCAAGATGTATAAAAATTCGGCACTTGTCACTATATGTATGTTATCTCGGGTTCTAAGTAATGTGATGACATAGTAATGTGTCTATTTTCATATACCTGTCAAAATATATGGTTGTTTCTACTATGTCTGTATAAATCCTGTAATATACCTGTATTTCTGTAATATACCTGTATTTGTACAACAGGCAGCAGCAAATTGCCAAATCCTGTCGAGGTATTCTGTGGCGCATGTTTTTTTTTCTGTGGCGCACCCCCTGTGGATGCGCCACTCAAACCATTTCTGTGGCGCACCGTGCTGGGTGCGCCACAGAATCTTGCTCTTTCTATGGCGCACCTGGGCGTGCGCCACAGAAATATATTTTTGTGGGGACGGTTCTGTGGCGCACCCACCATGCGACACAGAATGGCAAAGTGGGTGCGCCACAGAATGGCAAAGTGAACTATCTAAAAAACATCGCTATAACTAAACAATTTTCTAGACAATCATCTAATAAATTGAAAGTTCACCAACGCATCAAAGAAACCTCACTCGAACTTGATTATTTTCCAGTGAATCATATAAGGAACTAACGAAAGCAGATTTTTTTTGGACCTTGAAAAAGTATCACACAACCCCCATCCCATACAAGCATTTTTTTGGACCTTGCAAATGAATCAGACAACCCACATCCCATACAAGATCCATATCGTAATGCATATTGCTTGAAAAGAAAAGGAAAGATTCATACTCATGACCCCAATGACCCATAGACGATATTTGATGATTCATTGCATACATATGCTATATGTGTTTCTTTCTTGTAGAAAAAAAGATCTTATATTTTAAGGAAATTAATATAAATTTGTGAAGATACAAAATTATATAAAACCTATCCTCGTGATTTTCTTGCTCATATCTAGTGGTCCATATATTTTTGAAAAAAATGTGAAACTAACACGACACTTGAGTGAAACCACCGTCAAACCATTATAACTTTGCTGAAACCCTAGTTAAACTCTAGGATCAATCGAAATTGCTAAATGTATTGTAAAAGCTGAACATTCCTAGTCCTCCTACCATATATTATAAATAGATTAACTGATCATCTAGATTGATAAGATTCACTAAATGTGAAAAGATAAAACTGTAAGCATGATTTTGGTACAAATTCAGAAAACACTAATTAAAAGCAACGAAAGCAAAGCTGTTCACAATTCAGAAAATGTGCTAATTAAAAAGTACGGCTACTAATTTGTTTACTGATTCATAATTCAGAAAAGAAGCTGATCAAATACTAGACTGGGACCAAGTAGAGAATATACAGGACTGTGCTTTAAATGCAATTTGCCAAACACATACCAAAATCCCCTCTGCTTTTTCTTCAAACTTGTGGACAACTGCAGTACAATAGTATTCCTCATTCGAAGTATGTTATAAAATGATTTTTAAATCAACTACTTAGGATTGATGAACAGCATAAATCTCCATTCAAGCAAGTCTTTGCGTACCAAAGTTGGTACTGCTGCTTTGGCATATTGGATCCACGAATTTGGATTCTGAATCGGCACTTAATTTAGTTCATATAGCTCAGATGTTGCCATTGAATTGAAGAAGATTTAAATTAATAAGGTCAGCAGCACAAGTGCACAGCCAGTTCATTCTTTCATTCATGCACTCGACATGATATTGTATTGGACTAGCTGAGTGCCCGTGCGTTGCCACGATATCTTAATTAATTTCCTTGTTCCACATATGAATAAATATCACATACTATTTCTTCAAACAATAAGATTCTTCTTTGCTTGAAATGTATTTGATAAAGGATATAATAAGACATCATATGCATAGAAAGTACAGATGTCTCTTCGATATGTTTGCAGTGTGAACTTTCCAATATATGCCTCCCCTCCATGGCATCTCTTTCTTCTCTACATCTCTTCGACATTACGACCACGGCCTCACAGCACGACCTATTGAGCTGGTGTTTACAATTTCCTAAACAACAAAAACCAAGAGACCATTTCATCAACAAAATAATTAGTTTGTCATTTGCGATTGACGTAAACTTTACATGTACTCCCTCCGTTCTAATTTAATTGACTTGCTATGCATCACATGTGGATGTATTTAGGCATGTAACATGTCTAGATACATCCACATTTGGTGCATAACAAGTCAATTAAATTGGAACGGAGGGAGTAGGAAACAGTAGCATGCAAAACAATCGAGCTTTCCATTTTCATTTCTTTTCCTGCAGATTATGTATATGCTGTTTCAGCCCATAATAGTAAAGATATGCCAAATCCAACATGACAAGTTGTGTGCACAATCATTTATTTATCGTTTAAAAAAGAGCATGTCACAATCATCTTACTAAACAGAAATGTATTTGAGTAACATGACTCTGAACAAAACTAAAGTAAGTGCATCCCTTGCAAAATCCATAATAAAACTCATATTGTGACCCTCGATTTATAGCTTCGGCCCTTCCATGAACACTTAGGGCGTGTTCGGATGTCCTCCGGCTTCCTGCTTCAGGTCGCTCCGGGTCGGAGCACCGCCAAACACGCCAGCTTCACGGAGCCAGATCCGCGAAGCTGGACGAATTGCGTGTGTAAATCGCGGAGCACCTATTTCGGCGATCCGCGGAGCAGTCTCGTGCGGAGCAGCGCCAAATTACGAAGAGTGCCACCGCCAAGTCAAGAAAACGGTTTGCTCTTTTCTTTTCTCCCCCGAGCGAGGTGACTGCTTCTCTCCCCCAAACAAATCGAGCGACTCCACCACCCCGTGACCTAGCAGCCGGAAAGAAGCTGCGGCGACCGGACCTGACATGTTCTTGGCCGGCAGAAGGAGGTTGAGAGCTCCGGGGTGAGGGGAATCGACCCGGCGTGGGGTGGAGGGGGGGTGGGGGTGGGATTCGTCAGAGAGTGTGAGGAGAGTCGCCACTAGATACTGCCTGCCTGCTGGGGAAGACGACCAGGAAACTGGCTATTTGGGCTCAATTTCCTCCCAGTGTAATGGGTCGAAAACATGTTAATGGGCTCCCAGCCCACCAGGTACATGGAGCTGCGCCGAACGAGTTCTGATCCGTTCGTGGCGCCGGATCGAGCGTAAAGAAGCTGGATCGAAGGATTTGCAGAATCTGGACCACATCCAAACATGCCCTTAGCCTTGGATACCAATTAGTCATATAGAAACATAGCTAATTCATCAGTTATAAATATATAATTGTGTACCATGATTATTCAATATAACACCAGCAATTCTGGTCATTCCAACAAACGAACAAAATAAAACCAAAATATGCTATCATCTCACATATGCAGTCTCCCTCACCAGCAAAGTGAATCCATCGGGTTCTATTTCTCTGGTGATCACATCCTGCAGAAATGAGACATGACACAAATCAACCCAGTGTGCCAAAGTAACTCAGATGGGTATCAAGTGGCATAAAGTATACTTCATTTTCATGAGAAAAATGAACATAAAAAAGGCTTAAAAATGAGGATGAGAGTGCAAGGGATAAATGCATGACATGAAGGTTTACTATACTTGCTCCAAATTAGCATCTGTGTGTAAGCAGAAAAATAAAAAGTACAACATCTATAACTAAGAATTTAGTTGCTGTACACAAGGATAACAGCCACAAGGAAATTTGACTATTAGAAGAAAGATCATACCACCAAGTGGAACAAATAATTATAGCCGGAACGGGTAGGTGACAACGTCCTTATCCCCTCCCTCCCAAAACACTGTTCGAGAGAGGCGACTCGGGGGCGCTCTCTGTGCTCGGTCCTCGCCGGCGACTCCGCTGCTCCCCTTCGCCTCCGGCTGCCGTTTCGGCGCCGTGAGGTGGAGGGGGAGCTCCGGGCCTTGTCATGCGTGTAGATAGTAGGGTTGTGTTTAGTTTCTGTGGCCTGGCCGCGGCATCGAAGATGGGGGCGATGGCGTCGGTGTGTTGGGCTCTGGCCTTCCCCTCCTTTCCCCGTTCCGGCCTCGTCGCCGGGGAGGCAGTGAAGGTTTGTCAGGTGCGCTCTTCCTTCTTCGTCTATCCGGCCGGCCGTGGTGGCGAGGGGAGAAGAAGGTGCGAGTTGGTCGCCTGGTTTTGGTGCTGGTGCGGGAGGTTGTCTTCCTCGCGGGTTTTGCTCTGGCCGGCCGTGGCGGCGAGGGGAGCAGCCTGCTGGATGTTGCTGGGAGTTGCGGGTGGTGGACCTGGGCGGCGCCGGGCCGGCGGGAAGAAGGGTGGTTCGGGGGAGTTGGCGCTTTGGCCGAGCGTGTTCAGCGGCTTCGGTCCCGTCGCGGAGCGGCGGGCGGCTCAAGCGGTCTTCTACAAAGCGTGGAGGTGCTCGCTCTCCTTCGGCAGGTGGTTCGGCGGCTCCGGCGAGGCCTAGGTGCTCCGGCGAGCGGCGCAGGGATCCGATCGTGCTCTTCCTCGGTGGCTTGGGGGGCTCTCTGCATTTTACTGGGTCCTGTTGTAATTTCTCTTCCTTTGTGGACCTCTCTGTAATTTGCTCGAGCTGCCTGTGTTTCTGGTCGGATTCTGTTCAAAAAAAATAAAAATAATTATAGCCGGAACAAAACAAATGCTAAAGATCGAGGTGATTATTTTTAGTAAGGTAATGCTAGAAGAGTGAATGATTGAGGATCTAAGTGGAGAGGTCTATACCAGGTCAAAGACCGACATTCAAAAACAAATGCTAAAGGTCTCCCTGTGAACCTTGTCCAGGGTCACAACAAGAGTCACGATGAACACATAGTCGACATGTGGAAACACTGTAATGACAAATGTGTCCTTGTCCAGCACATCCGAAATAGTGAGCTCACGGTTCATCTGCAATAACACATGGTTAATGTATATTAGACAAATGTTTCATGAAGGTTCAAATATGACAAGACATTTGAACCAGAGTTCGGTACTTACTTTAGCTACGATTGTGGTGGAGTTGCCAAAATAGAAGGCACATGACCTTTTGAAGTAGTTGCTACGACTCAGTTTAGAAACTGGAGCCTGGAGGTCTGACTGAATCGGGATAATAGCTCCTAGCTATGCGATATTTTTGAGCTGAATTATCTCCAATGCTACATCGTTGGCTGAAATAGCTCTCGTGCGACATTTCACCCCGAATCACGTAACTAGTTTTTATGGCGGCGCCCTCACACGAAGAATCTGATTGTGCAAAGAAAGAACTAATCTGACAATCTGTGCTCTGTCTTTCGAACTCGTTCACGTGTTAGAATATACACACAGATAACAGATGATTTCATGAAAGACGAGCATCTCAGTTTTGGTTTCGTCTTCAGAATTACTGATAGCTCCACGGAAATTTGATCGGCCGGGTGAAGAAGATGAAATACAAACTGGCAGAATTACCTTCTCTTGCATTGGACTGGCCGGCGGCGTCGAGGAGGACGCGACGGTGCGCATGCTGAAGATGATTTAACCACCGCATGCTGAAGATGCATCCCTTAACGGCTTAACCTTCAGCACGACGGCGCCGTTGGCGTCGGCAATAGCGAAGTCGCCGTCGGAGAGGCTGAGCCCCGAGAGCCTTCTTGGTCACCGTCAGCGGCACCATGTACGGCGCACAAAACTGGTGCCACACCACCTGCAGAGGTGCCGGTGGGGCTCCGCTGGCCGCCGGGAACGCCATCAATCAGGCTCACGTCTGCCGCTGCGGCCTGCGCGGACTGGCGGCGCGGCCCCGATCCCCGGCTCATCGGCGTTGGTGCACAGAGGGACGGGCCTGTGAGGTTGTTAAGAGTATAGTGCGGTACATAACCGACTAGGATAGAGATAGGATTTGTGTCTTGTCTTGTACTACAAGATGGTCCCTGTACGCCTATATATACTCGCCCTGAGGTTCAATAATACATCCAACATATTTCGCATATCCCTCTCTATTGTTGTACATGGTATCAGACTAATTCGATCCCTAACATAGAGCCACCGCCGCCTATACCCTAGCGCCGCCCCCGGGGAGGCCGATCTCCATGATCTCCGCCGGGGGCTGCGCAACCCATACGCAGGCTTCGTCCGCCGATCCGTGATCGGCTGCCCTGTAAGTCTCTTCTCCGATCTCTTGATCGGTTTTCTTTTTTGGTTTACCGATCTTAGATCAGATTGAGTCGCCCACCACCGTCGTCAACCTGCGCCTCTACTCTGACAACGACATCGACATGCACCGGCCATCTTCATCAACCGCTCGGCACGGCCGCACGCGCCGCACACGGGGCGCCCCTACGTGCGTCGCAGTAGGCTGTTCTCGTCCGTGCGGTCTCCTTCGCCGGTCCGTCTTCGTCGTCATCGCCCGGGACTTCACCGACCACGTCGCCATCAACTCTGATCTGCGCGTCGTCGTCCACGCCACAGCGCGTCCTGCGCCTAAGTCGGTCTGATCAACCGATATGCGCACATCGCCGCCAAGCACGTCCCCGAGCACGCGCCTATCCCCGATCCAGCAACAGGCCGCCGCCGCCTTGGTCCACCCTTCGGCCTCGAGCGCGCCTTCCCTGGTGCTATGTCGCCGGTGGCCTCAAGCCTCTGCACCAACTCGCGTGCTGCAGCTATGTCGTCCCCTCGGACCGTAGTGCTGCTACACGCGGTCTACCTCGCCGTCCCGGCGCACCGACATCTCAGGCTACCACCGCGTCGCTCCCACGACGCGGGTCGCCGCCGTCCGCGCATGGTCTTCGTCAAGCTGTCGGCTCTTCATCGCCCAGTTCGTGTACCGCCGCCGCGCCTCCTCACGTAACCTGCACGGCCTCCGCCGCCGCTGGTTTCGCCGCCTACACCTTCGTCCTCGTCCAGTACAACTTCGTCGCCTACGTCATCACCACCACCTGGCAACGCTGCCTCCCGGCATCGCCACCGACCACCCTCGCGTCTACTCTGACGACCGCGGACTGCATGGGCTCTTCCCCGTCTTCGCCGCTCTGCGCCTCGCTACTGTCCTGGAGCCTTCTCTGCTAGTCTATCACCGACATGGCACGACACTGTACTGGTCCCGCTCTACGCATGCTCGGTGCTGGCAACACCGCTGCGTGCCTTCGTCCCCGACGCGTCCCCGTGCCTGGCAAGCTTGGATCGGCGCCTCGTCTTCATCGGCATCGACAACGTCTTCTTCGGCATCGACTCCTACGACTGCCTCGACCGCGTTCACGACGATTCTTCTTGCATACTCGGTTCTAGCAAAACCGTAGTATGCCTACGCCCCCGGCGTGCGCCAAGTTCTGGCACAACTATGGCTGCACATCATCCTCGACGGCTCGGACTGCATCGACCTCGGCATCGACATCCTCGGCGACTGCCCCTCGACGCGTTTCCGTCATCATCACCATGGCGCCTTCTTCGCGCCGGTGGCTTCATGTGCGGCTACATTGACACCGGCATCTCCGACCACGACATCAACGACGGCGTCCCCTCACAACGGCTACCTCGACCTTGGCACCGCCTCACGCTCTCGGATCCCTCGACATAGGCACAAGGGCTACCACCTCGCCTGAGCTCTCATCAGCTTCCTCTCCAGTCCAAGCATTCGCGCCGCGACATCGACCACGATGCTCCCGCTACGACTGCGGGGGGTGTCAGCCTTCTGGGTCTACTTCGGTTTATCTCCACTCTGACCGTCCACGTCGTTCATGTTGTTCACGACGCTCCAGCTACGACTGCGGGGGTGTTAGAATATACGTGCGGTACATAACCGACTAGGATAGAGATAGGATTTGTGTCTTGTCTTGTACTCGAAGATGGTCCCTGTACGCCTATATATACTCGCCCCGAGGCGCAATAATATATCCAACATATTCCGCATATCTCTCTCTATCGTTCTACAGATGTTCGCGGAGGGAAGGTCGAGGTGGCGATACCTGTTCTCTCCAGCGCGGATCGCGGCGACGCGCGCAGTGACGGCGGGACGTTCGGGCACGGCGCCTGTAGCGTGCGGCAGGACAAACGCATCGTCCAGTCGGGGCGCGGTTCCTCACCAGAATAGGACGACTGAGACAGGGCGCCTAGTTGGTTGTGGGAGAGGGGGCCGTGTTCGTGGGAAAGTGGGGCAGTTCAGAAATCGGGAGAGGGAGATCTGTCATGCCTCTGCGTTATTTCTCAACGATTTTTTCTTGCGATTTTCCTCTCGCGGGATCGCAGCAAGTGCTGGGAGTCTGGGACGACGTACGACCATCACCACCAACTCAGCTTTAAAGAATAGTAAAGATAATAAAGCACCAATTCCAATCATCCAGAGAGCATTGCTAGCATGATTTTGCTTCGTATTAGATCAATCCCAGCAAGTTGTTTGTTGTTGAGAAAAAAAAGAAAAAGAAACACGGCGACATTGATGTTGAGGAGTAACAAAAGGATCGATCTAATCGAACACGGTCAGCTTCTGGTACTCCTCGCCAGCCATGGCCGCATTCATGATGACCTCAGGAAGATCTGCTGTAGCACAGATCCGGGCTAAGGTCACCGCCGGCCACCACGACAGAGTTCATGGTCGCGCCTGTGCCTACCTCCTAACGAGCGCCGTTGCCGAGCTGGGGGCACATCTCATTCGTTGACTGTCGGGACAGCGGCCACCCGCGCCGCCGCGCGCCCAGCCGGTCTCGACCACCACCATGGTTAGGCCGAGTAAGCCCAGATCCGGGCAGCCCTGCATGGACGCGGCCGGAGAGGGGCAGGCGGCGCCCCAAGCCGGTCTCAACCACCACGACGGACACCTTGCTCTGGTTGACTTGGAGGCGTAAGGGAGAGGGAAAGCATGGTTGAGGACAGAGGGGAACGGGACGGCGCCGCCGGTAGCGTCACCGAGGTGCAGCCGGAGGAGGGATGGTTGGGGCGCCGTCGATGGCAGCTAGGTGGAAGGCCAGAAGGGGGAGGAAACGAGGGGGTGGGAGGAGGGCGCTCGGGATGGGGTGTGGCCGTGGCTCTAGACTGCGGGTTGATTCAGCCTTTTTGGAGGGGGCATAATAGAAATGTGTACTGACCGTTGATCTGAAATTAACCGACGGTACAGATAGTCCGGGGGGGCCAACTTATATGTGGAAGTGCATTTCCGGCGAAATACTCGTGTGCATGGGCCATGCACACATGTACGTGGATGTTTGCACCATGGTCATGTAAACGCCTTGGGTGTGATGTTGTGGCCGTGATGACATAGTCGTGACGACGGAGCATGCTTGGCCAGGCGTCGCTGCGCTTAACACGCCCCAGCTTGAGGGCGCGTCATGTATTTAAGTGTGGTGCAGGTATGTCCGTCCGCAGTTGTATTGGTACGATCATGGTTGACGAGCGAGGCCCACTTTGTCTTCATTCCAAAGCAAGGGTGGACGGCATCCCCAAGGGCGTCGAGAACTTTGCGAAGGCCTCATCGCCGGAGGACATGTCGCGCACGACTCATATGAAACATAACGAGGTGGATGATCGATCCAAATGTGGGGTAAATACATTATTGGCCACCTTTCCCAAATGTGTACACAGCACCATAAACAATAGGGCCACGAATGAAGCCATTTGGTAACCTACGACGGAATTGTACTGGTAACAACCGAAACCGAATAAGCTGAACGCGACAAATTAAAGGAGAATGCATGACTTGCTAGGCCCTCCTGTTAGCTACTGCTGCTGCCATAAGATCATCGATCAGACGATGCAGGTCACGGTGCGAGGAGCCTCCTGGTGCCACGGCCGCGTGTAACTTTGCGGAAAGGTCCATGGCATTGATTTTCATAGCGTCCCCTGGCCCTCCAGGGCGCATGAACTCCGTCAATGCTCGTGCCACGTCTCGAGCGGGAACCACCTCGTTTTCTTCACAACGCATGCTACGCACGCCGGCACCGTCAGGCACAGCCGCACGCCGATTCTTAGAACCTGGGTGACTTGCCTCTGGGTCAGGAACTGCTCGTAGAACAAGGGCCACGTGAGCACGGGCACGCCCGCCGCCACCGTCTCAAGGACGGAGTTCCACCCACACTGGGTCAGAAATGCAGCCACCGCAGGATGTCCTAGTATAGCTGTTCCCGAGGACTCCAGCCCAGCAGCAATCTCGTCCAGCTGAGCATCCTTGAACCGGGCCACGGTGCCGAAGGATAAGTAGAACACCGAACGGTTTGGCTTGGAGTCCTGCCAATCCATGATGGCACACTTCTTCTTCTTCTTCTTCTTCTTCTTCTTCTTCTTCTTCTCGGTGTGTGATGGCAGCAGCGCGAGAGGCCCTAGGAAGTATGCACGCTTCACGTAGCCTTGGCGCGTGTACATATCGCAGGATTGTTTCTCCAGGTCGGATGATGTGTTCATGACGAGGCCGAAGCAGTCGGCTTGAAGCGAATTCAACGAGTCATGGGACGAGGGATCCGTATAGGAGGTGCGGGGAACCCGGGGACCTCCCTGACGGCGTCGTCATTGCCAACATCGCCCGCGAGGTGACGCAACGCAAGCACCGAGAAGGCACCCATGACGCTGAATGCGACGCACGACACGCCGAGCTCGTCGTCGAGACGGCCGTTCCAGGTGAAGAACATGTCGGTGATGATCACGTCGGGGGACTCCTCCTAGACGACTGCCTCCTGCGCGGGGTGTTACCGTTGTATGCGCATAATTGATCTACCGAGAATCAAACAATCACAGCAGGACGACGACACCGAGATTTGTTAACGCAGTTCGGCGAACTCGCCTACATCTGCGGGGCATGACTACGGGCGCTCCTCCCCTCTGATACCGCAACCATGGCCTCCCTAGGAGCCGACACAAGCCACCGGTTTCCCCTGCGTGCCTGTTGCTATCAAGTCGTCATAGGTATACGTGTGGTGCTCCCCTCATTATATGGGAGGCCCAGGTTACAAGAGTTCGACTCGAACACTACTCGGATCCTATCCACACCTAATACAACTCCAAGTCCAAACGTAACCCAACTCGTACATAATATTGGACACAAACACAACAAACTCCACCTTGGCGAATATTCTCCACCACCTTAAATTCGTCAATGCGTCAAATCTCCATGTACTCCGGACTTGGTTGTCTTCATGAGCTCCACCGCTACTTCCAGAATCCACGTGACTCCACCTGCAATTGTAGTCCATTCTTCCCGTTCAACACTATCACACACCGACCACTTGTCTGCGTGAAAGTGCTTTAAACTTGAAGTAATTTCACCGTCACCTTGTAGTCACCTTGAGTCAAATTCACAGTCGTCTCATCCTGAATAGTCTTCTACATGTCACACAACTGTAGCACTCCGACTCCTTCTGTATCTAGTCATCCACATTTTACCATGTGCGATGAGCATCTCAGAATATACGGCCATGTACTCTCCAAGATTCCGACATTTCAGACTTTACAACACTTTCCCAGATTCCCAATGGCCGACTCTTGTCCATCACTTGGCGCCAATCCCGATAGACCCAGTCACCAACTTGAATCCGGTACTCGCCAACACTACGTCAGCACCCCTTGAACACATGTCCGACCGCCTGTGCCCTGGTCTGTCGCTCTGTCCCGTGCTTACCGCACGCCTCACCGCAATTACCGCATCGAGCATCCGCAATCTTGGCCAAAATCTACCGGGTCGCTAACCCACACCATCTTAGGCCCCACTGCAGATAACAACTAGTCATACCCGACCGATGCCGAGTTTCACATATCTCTCGAACCCTGACGTCCAGTCCGACCAACGTGCTTCTCACCTTCCCGCTGACTAGGCTTCGACACTCCGTGCACTTACGCCGTAGCCCCTCCATCAGGCGAGTAGAATACTCCACCCGAGACTCCAGCTCCACCTTCAACATGACTCCTTGGTAGATGATCGATCCACCCCACGCACGTCGACCTCAAGATCTCATGTGTACACCATCTTGAATCAACTCCGCGTCATCGCATGTCGAAGCACGCATAACCATGCGCCGCGTGTTGTCACGCCACAGAATTCGGACACCATTAGCCCTCACGCTTATACGTCATCGTCGCCGATTTTCACCGTCTTCTGTCCGTCAGACTGTCCAGTCCAACCCAGCCGAACATATCCAACTGCAACCATGCTCCACCTCGCATCATATCATCCCAACACCAACGTGCATTGATCGACGCCTTTTGGTACATGATCCCTTCATGCCACAATCCAGGCTCCTAGACCTTATGCGGACATCGCCAATCTAACAACCATCTGGAAGTGACATGGATGTACATCTCGGGTACCCTACCATGAGGGTACCTGGTGCACGTAACGACTGAGTCCCAATCACGAAGAGCCTGCTCGAAGCCCAAGACAGGAGGTCCTAAGAAGATGGATACCTTCCAAGATTTAGACATAGGTATAGTCGGTTAGGACTTTCCTTACATGTAAACTAGGTCGGTTACGTATTCCTGAGACCCAGCCTATTTAAAGGCTGGGAGGGGCGCCGATCTGGGACAAGCCATACTCGAACCACCAAAAGCCCTAGCGAGATCGACATCCCGCCAGAGCTCCCCTGTAATCGCATAATCTCACACAATCAATACCAGACAAGCAGGAAGTAGGGTCTTTACCTCCACCCGAGGGGCTGAACCTAGTTAAATCTTTGCCTCTGCTTGTCAGCCGACGAAACTATCAGTACTACCACGTTCTCTCCCCATAATCCCAACCCTAAGTCCTAACCATGGGATTTGATGATTTAACCCCTCGTCAATTGGCGCCGTCTGTGGAAAAGAATAGTGCTGAACTCACGGTTCCTTCGGTTCCATCGGAAAGCGGCAACTCATCGATCGGATCTACAAACGGCAACTCGCCGGCTGCGTCAACAAACCAGAACTCACCGACTTGGGCAGCACACGGCAACTCGCCGACTCACTCGACGAACTGCAGCACGTCAGCTTCACCTGCAAAAAGCACATCAGATCTTCAGATGAACTTTGAGCCGCACTCGCCGGAATTCCAGGAGGCGTTCGCTGATCTCGAGTCAGGTTTGGGTTTAACCGTTGGTTCGTTCATTTTTTTCGTAAACAAGCTTGGTATGCAGGACTTGACAGATCCACGCCAACTCGCCACTTCCACACCCGAGGCTCCATCATTTGTGGCTCCTTCGACTGCGGATCCATCAACTACGTCCATACCATCGTCGATCCTCCCAGCCTGCTCATTTGCAAGAACCATGTCGACTCAAGAGATCAACGAGCTCATTGAAGAACTCCAAGGTGAGGAGGCCGAATCAGCATACCACACAAATGATCCCGAGCTCAACCTTCCACTCAAGGATAGCTTCGACTGCGGGATCTCTCTCCGCAACTTCGACGAGCCCAAAACTCATATCGACAACCACGTCGACTCCGAGATCTGCACCAACAACAACCTTGACTTCGAGATCCATAACGACTTCACCGACATCGAGATGACGTCAACGGCGAGCTCCGCCCAGATGGGCCGTTCGACTGGCATACATACCCTCGGGTGCTACCCCAGCAGGTCTACGTCGCCATCGCCGCCGAATCATCTGATGTTGCGCCCAGTCGCAAGCCTACAGAATTCCCGTGCACAGTTACTATGACGGATGGAGTCACAACTCTCATAATTACTGCTGAGATGGCAGCAAAAGCAGATAAAGTGATCAAGGAGTGCACAATGATGCCCGTGGACGCAACACGGGAGGAGATGTTAACATTCCAGTATTTCAACTGTCAGGAAACACTTCGACTGCAGCAGATCAGGGCAACACTCGAAGAACGTAAAAAGCAAGCTTGCTTGTCGAGTGTACGGAGAAGACAGCTCTCCATGAGCTCCACCAGGCGAGCAGACACAAGGCCCAGATCAAGGCTGTCACGCCTCGCGGAAGACGAGAGGGAAGCACTCACCCGCAACTTGGGACACTCTTTCATGACATTCGATGAGGAGGGAGTACCAGTACCCAAAACAGTTGCGGGTGCCCTCTTCACTACGGCGTCATACCTAGAGGCAACCAAGCCTCCGACGGATGACCCCAATGCAAAACTATATCGCCAACAAATCAAATCACTCGCTTTAGCGACAAAGGCTAGACGCCAAATCCCACAAACTCCAGGAGGGAGTCGAGACCGTGCCATAGTAAACACACGCCGTGAGGAGCATAATCGCAGTGGTCGCGGTCACCACTCGAAGGAAAGGAGCGGCTCATGTCGGCGCAGTTCCAGGAGCAGATCACGCAGATCTTACAGTAGCGACTCGTACTCTTATCAGGAGCCTCAGTCATGCGGAGCTCTGTGCTTCACTCGACGCGTCCGCGAGACACGGATGCCCAAAGGGTTCAAACTCACATCTGAACAGTCCAAATACACGGGCCGACAATAACCTTCAGGATGGCTCGAAGACTACAGACTGACTGTCTCGTGCCAGCGAGGCACGAATACCACAGCCATGCAATACATACGACTTATGCTCGAAGGCACAGCCCGCGACTGGCTCAAGGCTCTGCCTCCATCAACATATGACTCGTGGGATCACTTTCGCGCAGAATTCATCAAAAACATCGAGCCTCTATGCGAGCGACCAAAAACGTTCGAAGAGCTCCGAGCCTGCATTCAACGGTCAGACGAAACGTTGAGGTCATACATCCGATGATGGACTGAGATACGCAACTCAGTCGGGGTAATTTCAGAAGATATGGCCATGGATGCCTTCATCATGGGCCTCGCCAGGCGAGACTTCAAAGAAGCACTCGGTCGCCAGAAGCCAACCTCTGTGGCTAACCTCCTTAAGTTTGCGACTGAGTGGGCAGACGAAGAAGACATGGCGCGCACCACATGCGGGTCCTCACCCCGTGACAATCATGAAAGCGGCAGTCGAAGCCGCAGAGACTCATACAGAGACGACCGGAGGCGCAAACGCTCAAAACGTCATTACGACGACGATAGACCCGAATTCATGGCGGCTGGATTCTCCACACCCCACAACGACCAAGACAGAAGCGACCGACGGTCAGAAGATCGACGGGACAGTCGAGATGATCGGCGGGATAGTCGAGATGATCGCCGGAACAACCGAGATGATCGCCGGGGCAGTCGAGACCGCGACCAATGCAGTGATGGCTACAAGAAGAAAGATTGGCGCAAGTCGCGCTTAGGCGCACAAAACGAGCAATCATTCGATGACAAGATGGATGCTAATTCCAGGTTACACCTATACAAGGGGGAAGATGGAAAATTCCGCTGCAATCACTCGATGAGAAACTGCAGAGAATTCGAACAGCTAGCATCTGACTACGTGCAACTCAGAAAGACAGCAGCCGCACACACACCTGCACCTGCAACGGTGCCTCAGCCAAACAATGTGCCCGTTCTGATGGAACCACCTCCACCACCACAGCCTCACGCAGGCGGGAACATTGCAGGTGCCATACAACCTGTAACTCGGGTGGACGAACCTCAGTACCCTCCACCCCAAGGGCAGATGTACATGATACAGAAAGGTCTCCCATCTAACAGGGAGCAAAAACTTCGCACTCGACAAGTAAATATCGCGGTGATGCATGTAAAATGCATAGATGAACTTTACATTTTATTACATGTTATGCCATGTTATTTGCATCATATAAGGGTTATATTCATGACTTATATTGAGTTTTGGGGATAAGTAACAATTTCCCCATTTTTCTGGAATTAACCCTGCACTATCAGAAAACCCCTTTTTCTATATTTTTACGTTTCAAGCGACCAAATCACGTCATAATGACCTGAGATTTTACGGGGATCAATTTTTTGGAAGGAACGAAACGTAGGCGCAAAGGAAATGAAGAAACGGAGACCTGAAGGCCAAAAGAGGTGGGCCCACGCGGCCAGATTCCCTGACCGTGTGGGACCCACCAAAATGGCCCTCGGGCCTCCGCTGTCGTCGATCCTTCTTCCCGAAGTTTCGTCTTGACCTAAAAACGACTATATAGACCCCCCAGGGCTTTCGCGAAAGAGAGCGCCGCAGAAACAGAGAAACCACGAAACAGAGACCTGGAGCTGAAGATCGGAGGGGGAAAACTCCGGCGGGGCGCTGCCGGCGTGGTCTCCTTCTCCTCCAACAACATCTCCACCGACACCATGATGAAGAGGGAGTAATCCACCCCTGGACTATGGGTTTGTGGAAGTAACTTATGTATCTCTCTCCTCTCTATGAGCTTCACTAATTAGTACCGTATGAGCTGCTGAACATGATTACGGTCATCTATGTAATTCCTTTGTGATGGATCTTTATTATGAGTTAATACATGTTTGAGATTGCAATAGTTTTGTTTCAGTTATGAAAGTAGATGCATATTATGTACCCCGTTCTTATTTACTTGTCATGATCAAGCATGTTTATGAGAGCATGTGAGGGGGAACGTGTGCATTAGTTGGAGTAACGGGGGGTGGCTAGTGCAGTGAACGTGACAGATAGTTCTGCGATCCACTTGGGTTTTTTACCTTACTTTGTTGTCTCACTAGGGATAAAAAAAATACCATGCTACCGGAGAGTAGATGTGACCTTGGCCACTACCTCCATGACTAGATCTAGCATGTTCTTATTTTAACTTCATGTCATTGAACTTATTGCTATGCTCTGATTTATCTTAATTACTAAGGTGTTATGATTTAGTTCGCATCTTGGTGGAGCGTAAGAGAGAACAACTTATACTTGAGATCTCTATGTTAGGACGTGATGCCCATATTATTAATAACTTGTCAAACCATGTCTTGCAATCTTTCATGTTAATTTTAGTGTTCCATTGTCTACCACGTTATCAAGAGAGAGTGCATTGGTGAAACCATGAACCCCGGCCCATTTTTAATCATAAGAAACACCTTTCCAACACTTTTATCACCACTTTTGTTTGCTGCCATTTTTAATTCCGAAAATATGAAAACACTTTTACATCTTG
The DNA here is from genome assembly GCA_947311845.1 of Poa pratensis. Lineage (NCBI taxonomy): Eukaryota > Viridiplantae > Streptophyta > Magnoliopsida > Poales > Poaceae > Poa > Poa pratensis. The sequence continues at coordinate 1,273,468 of CAMZMU010000042.1, forward strand.
CATTCATTATAAAAAAAACCAAAAATATCATTTATCATTGTTTCCACCATCATTGCATATTTATCTTACCATTATTGCATATTTACTATTGTTTGCATATTTATTTTATTATCATTCTCACACCTTGTGCTTGACAACCACTTGGTGAGGTTGAGGGCACAAAATAATTTATTTTGTTGCAGGTTCTCAAGAGAAGGATAAGGAGATAACACCTGAAATACTGGTTCCCCGAGAGTTCGATATTAAACCCTCGAGTCACCCCTTGTGGGGAAAACTGTCTTCCACTACTACATACACTCTGCACTTGGAGTATCAACCTAACCCATTTACTTTTCACGCAGGTACCACGCGAAGGGGCTAGCAACTGTTTTCTGGCACCATTGTGGGGGAACTACGTGAAGGGCCATCAAGACCATTTTCTGGCGCCGTTGCCGGGGAACCACAGCTGAAAGGTTTATCTAAGGATCACTCACATCAAGTCAACTTCATCACTAGCTTGTGTAACAACCTAAGCTTGGGGAGGTTGCACCTACGTGAGCATCATCTTATCCATCTTTACCTACAATCATTTTATTTTGTTTTGTTCTTGTCTTGCATATCATCTTTATATTTCGGTTTGCATATTTATATTCAGTTTTGCATTTTTGTGTTGCATTTGTTATTTCGAGTTGCATTAGTGTCATTTAACTTTTAGTTTTGCATAAAAATTAAAAACATATAAAAACTTGCTCAATGGAGAAAAGAACTTTTTGGCCATTTAGTGTTAAGAATTTTCCTCAAGATAGGAATTTCCCTGTTAAAGAATTCGAGATAGATCCTAATGTCACTAAATTGATTTTTGAAAATCGTTTTTTTGGGAATGCGAAAGAAGATGCCTTCAACATCTTAGTAAATTTAATGAAAGATGCAAAGAATTAAACCTGATTCATGCCAATGCTAATGTGATCAAAGTAAAGCTTTTTCCTTATTCCTTGGCTGGAAAAGCTCTAGATTGGATATTAAAATGGCCACCTGGGAATTTTAGCAATTGGTTTAATTTGAAAGCTACATTCATCGAGATGTTTTGTTTTCAGCCATGGTCTATAATATTAGAGAAATAGTTATCACCTTTAAACAAAATAAGGAAGAAACCTTGGTTAAAACTTGGGAAAGGTTTAGAGGTATAGCTTATGGAATCGAACATGGTATTAGTGATTGGATGCTCATGCACATATTTTATAAAGGATTGTCTGAAACTTCTAAAATCTTTTTAGACAATGAATGTAAGGATTCTTTCATAAATACTACTATTGCTGATGCTTACATTCTACTTGATGGCATGATGTTGGAAGTAAAAATTAAAGAAAGTTTAGAAAAAGCTCAATTACCTGAAGATGTGTTTGATGACCGTTATGAACTATTTAATCTATATAATAGAAATAGAAAAGTTGACAAAGTTAAAATCCTTAGTGAAGTTAAGGAACCATTTGTTGATTTAGAGAAGTGTAACTTGCATGAATTAATTTCTATCTTACAAAAATTTGCAAGTGATCCTTCTGTTAATATTAACCAGGCTGGTTTTGGTTCCTATATTGCTAATCATGTCTTAAAAGAAAAGATTGCTAGGTACTATCAAGAAGCTATGGATCCCTAAGGTACCAGTAACTATTGGAAAAGAGACACACCATACAATTTTAGATCTAGGCTCTAGTGTCTCTATATTATCTGAAGAACTATATGAAGTCCTTGAACTTAAAAATATTGAGAAATGCTCTATTGAATTTGCACTTGCTGATGATTCCATTAGTCATGCTCTAGGAAAATTAAGTGATGTTATGGTAGAGTTACACATGACTTTTGTGCCTGTTGATTTTCTAATCATGGACATGGAGAATAAAACCTCTAGTCCTATTATTTTGGGAAGATCTTTTCTTCGTACTACAGGTGCCATTATTGATTCAAAGGAAGGGAATGTGAAGTTTCAGTTTCCACATAAGAAGAGCATGGAACACTTCCCAAGGAAGAGGGACACACCAAGGTTCAAGCTCCCTCATGAGCTACGTCCACTTTGATTATCAAGTAAGTAAGCCTAGCCATATGGCTATAAAGAAAGCGCTTTCCGGGAGGCAACCCGGTTGTTTTTGTTTGAGATTTTCTTTGAGTCCTCTTGCTATAACAAGAGAGTAGTTTGTTAGTTTTGTTTCTGAGATTTTAAATAAAGAACCAAGTTTTACCTATTTTGGGTTTGAAAAGTTGCTATTCATTTTCGGAGAGTTTTTTGCCTACACAAAGTCTGTGCACGGTTTAATTTGAACAGTAGCTTCAACTTTTCATCCTCTGCACACGTGATTTTTTGCAGATGTTTCAGATGAGTTTAAGTAGGGTAGAAAAATGCGTTTTGCTGCTGCTGTTTTTCTGGACAGATTCTGTCTTGATATTGTTTGATGCATTCTTTGAGCTTTTTGCTTGAATCTTTTTATTCAATTGAGTTTATGAGTAGGCATACAACATTATATACTCTCTGGACATTCATATGAATTTTTGCCTAAGAATTTTATGCAGCAAGGAACCTATTTGTTTATCACTACTAATATCACCCCACAGAAAAGAAATGGGAGAAACGGTGTTTTGAAGTTTTTTCACAGGGATTAGAGTAGCTGCACCAAGAGCTATCCAAGGATGGTGAAGACCATAAGCTTGGGGATGTCAAGACAACCCCACTAGACCAACACACTCTCGGTTTGCACATGTCTAACTTCTGTTTTTCGATCAATGCACTTTATCGTATAAACTTGGAGCATCTTTTATTTGCTTTTGTTATTTCGGTTTGATTTTTATTTTCTTGAGACCACCACTATCATTTATATATAGAGAGCTACTGGAAGTTTGGGTTGAATTATGTTGGATGCTATTAAATATATTGGGATAGGGATGTTTGAGTTGATTTTAAAAGATACATATAGTTGCATAATTCATGTGCTTTGAATGAATGTTAATTTGCAAGTGTGTTGTCAAGAGCTATCTTTTACCATGTTTAGATGTTGAATTTTAACTTTACTTGGTTTAACATGGATTGATTAGTTCTATGGACACTTATGCATGCATTTAGATGGTCAACTTTCTCCCTATTGCTAGCCCAAAAATTACAACAAGTAAAAAGCTTGTTTCCCAACACCTTCAACCAAAGTTTTTCCAGTGAGTCCACCATATCTACCTATTAGCTTTATGCTATTCCAAGTATGTTTATCATTTTATATTGTGTTATCTACATTTCTGAATTTAAATGCTTATGTTATTGATTGTCATGGAAAAATTGGTTAAAAGCTCTCACGAACTTGATGCACAATTTACTTTTATTGCATTTAATAAGCATGAACCATTGTGATTAAAATTATGAAGTTGTGGGCTTGACAATAGTTTTGGTTGGGAGTTAGCCCATATGTGCTGTCACATGGCAAGCTTTCAACATTGCACTTATTTATATTTAGTTGATGTCATGTACTTTTGTTTATGGATGCCTATCATGGGTGAAATGAATGTGGATACTTAGTAAGTTCAAAGAGTTTGTATAAATGGTTAGAGAAATGCCTGGGCCGCTAATCTAAGCCATGCATCATTCATGGTGGAAATTTACAGCATAACCATAATGTTCATTCAGTGATGCAACTCATAATAAAAAGCTATACCCATAGTAAATAAAAGAGTGCTGAGATTGTTCATTGTCTGTTTGTCTTGTTGTTTTGACATGGGCTTGTTCATGTCAAGGGGCAAGAGGTACCCCAGTGCAGTTCTTGATGATACTATTATTACTTGCAATGACCTTTATTTGAATTTACTTTGTGGACCAAAGTGAGTAACACATGGTGTAGGTACTTGTATTCAAGGGACATGAGACATTCAACCAATACATTGTCAAGCACACCACTCATATTTGCTTTCACTTTAAACATTAATCATTCAAGATGCTATGATAGGGGTAATGAGAGCTCCACACCAATGACTACCACATTGCAAGCATTAACTTAAATAGAAGTGTTTGGAAGTTAGATGAAACTTATTCATGCTTTACCTCTACTTATTTATCTATCCAAAGTGTCCACCTTTTATATTCAGTTTTCATAAGAAGTACTCTATGACCACCATAGGATGTTTTTACTTTTCATTATGCATACATTTGGTCCATAGTACTTTCTTCTATGTTACACTTTGTGAATTTATCATTGAACATCTTTACATTGAGTATTTGATATCACTTCATAATTTATCTTGCATATTGTTATTCCTTTGAAGAATGAATCATTTGACTTTATGTAGCAATAGTAATCACCTTTGATATCCATTGATAGTATTAAAATGCAAAGTCCATGTTAGTTTTATCACCTTCATACTCGGGACGAGCATGGGTTAAGCTTGGGGATGTTGATGCATGTAAAATGCATACATGAACTTTACATTTTATTACATGTTATTCCATGTTATTTGCATCATATAAGGGTTATATTCATGATTTATATTGAGTTTTGGGGATAATTAACAATTTCCCCATTTTTCTGGAATTAACCCTGCACTGTCAGAAAACCCCTTTTTCTATATTTTTACGTTTCAGGCGACCAAATCACTTTTTTGGAAGGAACGAAACGTAGGCGCAAAGGAAACGAAGAAACGGAGACCAGAAGGCCGAAAGAGGTGGGCCCACGTGGCCAGATTCCTGACCGCGTGGGACCCACCAAAATGGCCCTCGGGCCTCCGCTGTCATCGATCCTTCTTCCTGAAGCTTCGTCTTGACCTAAAAACGACTATATATAGACCCCCCAAGGCTTTCGCGAAAGAGAGTGCCGCAGAAACAGAGAAACCACGAAACAGAGACCTGGAGCTGAAGATTGGAGGGGGAAAACTCCGGCGGGCGCTGCCGGCGTGGTCTCCTTTCCTCCAACAACATCTCCACCGACACCATGATGAAGAGGGAGTAGTCCACCCCTGGACTATGGGTTTGTGGAAGTAACTTATGTATCTCTCCCTCTATGAGCTTCACTAATTAGTACCGTATGAGCTGCTGAACATGATTACGGTCATCTATGTAATTCCTTTGTGGTGGATCTTTATTATGAGTTAATACATGTTTGAGATTGCAATGGTTTTGTTTCAGTTATGAAAGTAGATGCATATTATGTACCCGTTCTTATTTACTTGTCATGATCAAGCATGTTTATGAGAGCATTGAGGGGGAACGTGTGCATTAGTTGGAGTAACGGGGGGTGGCTAGTGCAGTGAACGTGACAGATAGTTCTGCGATCCACTTGGGTTTTTTACCTTACTTTGTTGCCTCACTAGGGATAAACAAAAATACCATGCTACCGGAGAGTGGATGTGACCTTGGCCACTACCCCATGACTAGATCTAGCATGTTCTTATTTTAACTTCATGTCATTGAACTTATTGCTATGCTCTGATTTATCTTAATTACTAAGGTGTTATGATTTAGTTCGCATCTTGGTGGAGCATAAGAGAGAGAACAACTTATACTTGAGATCTCTATGTTAGGACGTGATGCCCATATTATTAATAACTTGTCAAACCATGTGTTGCCATCTTTCATGTTAATTTTAGTGTTCCATTGTCTACCACGTTATCAAGAGAGAGTGCATTTGTGAAACCATGAACCCCGGTCCATTTTTAATCATAAGAAACACCTTTCCAACACTTTTATCACCACTTTTCTTTGCTGCCATTTTTAATTCCGAAAATACAAAAACACTTTTACATCTTGCATACATTATAAAAAATCCAAAAATATCATTTATCATTGTTTCCACCATCATTGCATATTTATTTTACCATTATTGCATATTTATTACTGTTTGCATATTTATTTTATTATCATTCTCACACCTTGTGCTTGACAACCACTTGGTGAGGTTGAGGGCACAAAACAATTTATTTTGTTGCAGGTTCTCAAGAGAAGGATAAGGAGATACACTAGTATAGAACGACACATCCGATACCCCTCTATGGAAACGGCACGAGTTAGGCGACGGAGAATCGCGCTTTCCGCGTGAGAAAACCCGCCCCGCCAGGCAAGCTGGCCCACGTCCCGCCTTCATAGGCAACGGTCGCGAATTATTAACCGTTGCCGATATGTTGGTAACGGAGTTTCTTTCGACTCCGTTTGCGATATGTTCTTCAATGGCGTCGGACATTTGTATACAACCATTGGCGAGGTTGCTTATATAAAATTCCTTTTTTAGCACTATCTTGGATATTATAAAAGACTGTCGATTCGCCCTTGTTCCTCCGCTCCAGCTTGTTTTTACTCTGCACTCGTGTCCTCCATGGCCAAGAGCATGAGCTCGTCGGGGAGATCGAATGCGTCCTCCTCCTGCGCCGCCGGGGCCGGGTCAGATCTGCCGCTTTTGAAGTGCATTTGCTGCCGCTGTCGGAACGCGATTCGTCGAGTGTCGCGTTCGGATCTGAACCCAGGCTGGATCTACTTCAAGTGTCTAAATCACAGGGTTAGTTTGACGCTTCGACCAGTTTTGATTGATTCTATTCTATGTGTGATGCTGATTTGCCTCTGGATTCGATTTACCATTTGGTAGGGGAGGGGCGAAGAGTATTCTGGGAGCTGTGATTATTTTTTTTGGATTGAAGATTATGTTGAGATGCTGCTTGCTAATGGCGTCGAAGTGGAAGCTGCAGAGCTGGAAAATGTAGCCTTGATAGTCAAGAAGGCGAACATGGAGATGAAGCCGCACACTGCAGCAGCTCTAGCTGGTTTGGCATGGAGCCCAACAAACAGTTCGACTAAATCTGACCATGTTGTTGTTGTACGTAAGGAGCGGCATGAAGGAACAGAAATAGCTCAGTTAAATGTTCTTGTGAGCATTTCTAGAATGATTTTGTGTGTTTGTGTGCTGCTGTTAGGTGTGAACTTGTATGCAGCAATAAAAATCAGTAGAATGTATTAGATTCGTATGCAGCTATGCAAATCAGTACAATGTATTAGGTTCGTATGCACTTTGAAAATCACTAGAATGTATTATGTTTGTATGCAGCTACGGAAATCATTAGCACATAGTAGTTGTGAACTTGTATCCAATGGAAACGGTTATATAAAATATCCGTTGCCAATTGGGTGCCTATAAATGTACTGGCGAAGCAAGCTCCATCAGTCTCATTCTCAATCCCTCACTGTCCATCTTTCAACCCTAGCCGCCGCACATTGTAGCTTTTTACTCTCCTCACTCTCTCATGGCTTCCTCTGCCGGCGCTTCTAGATCTCGCCATCACAGCCGCGGCTCTAGCGGCCGCACCGATCTAGCTGCATCTGTTCGTGATACGGCAGATCTGGAGGCGGCTGTGATGCGGCGGGTGTGGGAGCGTGTCAGGCTCAGCACCTCCGGTGATGCCCCGCGTCCTCTGGGCCACGCAGAGCTGGATCGGATCATTCATCGGGTGCTGATGCAGCAGTTGTGGCGGATCCACCGTCAACGGAGGCCAATCTGGAGGCCGCCGTCGACGGAGGAGGAGGTGGCCGATCTGGAGGCGACATCCCCGGTGGAGGAGGTGGCGTCCACGGTGGAGGAGGTGGCCGATGTGGAGGCGCCGTCCACGGAGGAGGAGGTGGCCGATGTGGAGGCGCCGTCCACAGAGGAGGTGGTGGCCGATTTGGAGGTTGCCATCGAGGGAGCAGGAGGTGGCCGATCTGGAGGCGACATCCCCGGTGGAGGAGGTGGCATCCACGGTGGAGGAGGTGGATGATCTGGAGGCGCCGTCCACGGTGGAGGAGGTGGCCGATCTGGAGACGCCGTCCATGGAGGAGGAGGTGGCCGATCTCGAGGCGCCGTCCACGGAGAAGAAAATGTGAGGTCTAAATCGCTCAGCTCATGAACTAGTTCATCAATTGGTTTTATATAGAACTTGTCTAGTATATAGAACTTGTCTAGTATATAGAAAACTCGTCTAGTATCTTGCACTTTATTGTTTCTATCTAGTTTTCTAGTCTAGCATAGAAAACTTGTCTTGTATATAGAAAACTTGTCTAGTATCTTGCACTATTTTAAAGTCTAGTAGGGTGAATTAATTTCAACACTTTGTAGTACTACCGATGATGAATAGATCCAGTCACAACTTATTGTCAATGTGCTAATCCTCGTTATTGTTTTGTGTAGCTAGTGTATGAAGTAATAGTATTTCGGTGACACTGTATAAAAAATGGTGAGGCTCTTGAAGGAAACATCACCTTCAAGTTATGCCTCCAAATTGTTTGATCGGACTGCAAGCACACGGATATAGGCGCTTAAAGGTGTGAACTGTTTTCACATTAAATTATATCTATGTCATGTAGCATCATATTTTGGCTCTTCTCTAACTATCAATCCATGTATTTTTATCCAGAAGCACAAAGCTGATCCGAACGAACTTTAAATGTGCTACTTATAAAGTGGGATTATATTTCGGCGACACCGTCCAAGATGGAGCAAGCCTCAGTACGAAGAATTTGGCAATTTGGCTTGGTGTAGTTTCTGTTTTTTCAGTTTCTCAGGCTATTTTGTGGATGTGTGTTTAGGGAGCAAGCCTTAGCTGCAGTTTAGGGAGGCATGAGAATGATAGGATTAGCGAAGCATGTGTAACTCATCTTTTGATGCTATGTAATGGTGACAATTGTTATATAAGTTATGAACGGTTTTGCTAGCAACTTTGTGCTTCTGCTGTGATATTTTGAATGTCAATTGGCAACTGTATTGCTGCTGTAGGCTTATGAAAAAACCTTAATGCAAACGAGTAAAACAGAATCTCCGTTTCTGATGTCCAGATATATCGGCAACGGAGACTAGATGACAACCGTAGCCAAAATCAAGCCTCATCGGTGACGGTTTTTTGCCTCCGTTACCGATGAGAGCCTTCACATCAGTGACAGGGTCGGGGACACGGACCCTTTTTCCATTGCCGAAGGGGTTTTTGGCCCGTTTCCGATGTGTCGTTCTGTACTAGTGATAACCCCTGAAATACTGGTTCTCCGAGAGTTTGATATTAAATCCTCGAGTCACCCCTCGTGGGGAAAACTGTCTTCCACTACTACATACACTCTGCACTTGGAGTCTCAACCTAACCCATTTACTTTTCACGCAGGTACCACGCGTAGGAGCTTGCAACTGTTTTCTGGCACCATCGTGGGGGAACTACGTGAAGGGCCATCAGGCGGTCATGTCGCCTCCTATCATAACTGAATTCTTAAAGTGATCCGAGACTGCAATAAGTTTTAGCAGAGAGGACCACCCACCATCGGTGGTTCATCCAGGGCACTCTGCTCTGGTATTCGACGCCCAAATTGGTGGTTACGCCATGTCCAAGGTCTTCATGGATGGTGGAAGCGGCATAAACATCATCTTCGCAGATACGCTCCACAAAATGAACAGGTCAGTCGAAAACCTGCCAAAATCCTGAAATACCTTCCATGGTATCGTCCCAGGCAAAGCAATAAGCCCAGAAGGCACCATACAACTCGACGTTACGTTCGGGGACAAAAACCACTTTAGGACAGAGTCGATTGAGTTCGAAGTCGTCGACTGGAAGTCACAATATCACGCTATACTTGGACGCCCAACGTTCGCTCAGTTCATGGCGGTGCCACACTACGCATACCTCCAGCTGAAAATGCCTGGACCAAAAGGAGTAATCACAGTCAAAGGAAACTTCCAAAAGTCTGATTCTTGCGACCGAGAGTTTAGCAAAATCTCTGAGATGTTCGGCATGGAAGCAAACTCGCCGATCTAGCGGTCTCCAATGATCGAACACTTATGCCGGAGCACAAGAAGGTGGCAGTCGACATAGCATTCAACGCTACCAATGACACAAGGTCGCATCAGGTCCACCCGACCGATCCGACCAAGACAGTCAATGTCTCATCGAGTCTGCCTATCGCATAGAAAAGCGCGCTCATCGAATTCCTCCGTGAGAACTAGGATATATTTGCGTGGTGTCCAGCCGACATGCCAGGTATTCCCAGGGAATTCGCCGAGCACTCTCTCCAATTATTTCCAGATGCTAAACCAGTCAAGCAAACAATGCGCCGCATATCCGGCCCGAAAAGAACCGCAGTCGAAGCCGAGGTCGATAGACTACTCGCAGCAGGTTTCATCAGAGAAATCAAGAAATCACAATGGGTGGCTAACCCCGTACTTGTAGAGAAGAAGAACACATATCTACTTTGGATGTGCGTAGATTTCACAGCACTCAATAAATGCTGTCCAAAGGATCACTTTCTATTACCTCGAATCGACTAGATTGTCGACTCCTCCGCCACGTGCGCTCGGCTGTCCTTCCTAGATGCTTACTCAGGTTACCACTAGATAAGGATGAAGGAAGAAGATGAAGAGAAAATGGCATTCATAACCCCACTCGGGGTCTACTGCTACACAACTATGCCTTTCGGGCTCAAGAACGCAGGCGCAACCTACCAGCGCATGATGCAAGACTGCCTCAAGAACCAAATTAGGTGAAATGTCCAGGTCTACGTAGACGACATCGTCATCACAACAAGGGAGGAAAACACACTACTCGATGACTTGCGAGAGACGTTCGCAAACCTCAAACGCTTCCACATCAAGCTCAACCCGAAGAAGTGCACGTTCGGCGTGCCAGCCGGGCAGCTCTTGGGGTATCTATTCTCGGCTCGTGGAATCGAGGTGGACCCGGAGAAAATACATGCCATCTTGACGATGCAAAGGCCTTCAAAACTCCATGACGTACAAAAATTGGCGGGTCGAGTGGCAGCACTCAGTCGATACATCAGCAAACTGGGCGAAAAAGCAATCCCATTCTATCGACTGATGAAGAAGGTACACAAATTCGAGTGGACGCCAGAAGCCGAAGCAGCCTTCACGGACCTCAAACGAGTCCTCACAAGCCCTCCAATCCTCGTCGCACCAAGGGAATGAGAGCCACTATACCTGTATGTCTCCACAACTAACAGGGTGGTTAGTACCGTACTGGTAGTCGAACGTAGGGAGGAGGGACACGCCCAAAGCATACAACGCCCAGTCTATTACTTGAGTGAAGTGCTCTCCATATCAATGCAGCGGTACCCGCATTATCAAAAGCTGGCCTACGCCGTGTTCATGTCCTCAAGGAAGCTGACGCACTACTTCGCAGAGCACCCAATCACTGTAATCAGCACCTTAGGGATCGGAGACATCCTCACAAATCCCAACGCAACTGGGCGAGTCGCAAAATGGCTCATCGAGCTAGGACCGCGAGATATCAAGTATGATTACTCGAAGGCCATCAAAGCACAAGTCTTACCTGACTTCCATACCGAGTGGATCGAAGCTCAGTTGCCAGGAGCACCATATGTGTCCAACTCATGGACTATGTATTTTGATGGCTCAAAGAAGAACAAAGGCCCAGACGCGGGTGTCATCCTCATATCACCAAAAGGCGACAAGCTTCGCTATATACTGTAGATGGGATTCGAGTTACCATCCAATAACGAAGCAGAGTACGAGGCCCTGATCCATGGCATGAGGATGGCCAAAGACCTCGGGTGCACTCGACTGATGATCTATGGTGACTCGAATCTTGCGGTACAGCAAACGATGAAGGCCTACGATGCAATCGCAGATAACATGATCGCCTACCGCGATCTGTACAACCTAATGGAGGGCAGATTTGAAGGCTGCGAGTTGCGGCACATAGGGCGTGAGAGAAACGCAGAAGCAGATAAGCTAGCCAACATTGGCGCGATCAAAGCACCAGTTCCACCTGGTGTCTTCCTCGAGCGCATCGAGCACAGGTCCATCAAGAAAAAACGAACATCTACTACATCAGCCGCACCAGCCAAGAGCAAGGCACCTAGCACAGAGGACCCGCCAGTCGAGGAACTCCTCATCGAGCCAACTTGGACTCAACCTTTCCTCGGATACATACTCCACGGCGAGGTACCTGAAGACATAACAGAGTCAAGACGTGTCACTCGATGATCTAAAGCATACACCATCATCAACGGCGAACTATACAAAAGCAGCATATCAGGTATGTTCCAACGATGCATAGCATTCGAAGATGACCAGTCCATCCTTCGTGATATTCATACAGGTACTTGCGGGCATCATGCCAGCAGTCAATCACTCGTAGCCAAAGCCTTTCGCGCAGACTTCTACTGGCCCACAGCACTCAAAGACGCGGAGGACATACTCAAAAGGTGCATCAGCTGTCAAAAATTTGCCACAAAGCCACACGCACCCGCATCAGCGTTGAAGACAATACCATTGGCCTGGCCCTTCGCCCAGTGGGGGCTCAATATGGTCGGGCCACTCAAAAAATCCTCCCATGGAGGGCATACTCACCTTCTGGTGGCGGTCGACAAGTTAACCAAGTGGATTGAAGCAGTCCCTATCACAAGTTCGACTGCCACTACAGCAGTCAATTTCATAAAATCCATCATATACCGTTTCGGTGTACCAAGCAGCATCATCACTGATAACGGTACAAACTTCACGGCTGAAGAGTAACGAACTTTCTGCAAAGAGCAAGACATCATGCTCAACTATGCATCTGTGGCACACCCGCAGTCCAATGGCCAAGTCGAAAAAGCCAATGGACTTGTAACAATTGGAATCAAGAAACGCCTCCTAGTGCCACTCAAAAGAGCTGCGCGTGCTTGGGTCGAAGAACTCCCATCTGTGCTATGGAGCCTACGCACAACTCCTAACGCTTCAATACAATTCACCCAATTTTTCATGGTCTACGGCACAGAGGCAATCCTACCATCAGACATAAGATTCAATGCACCAAGAGTCGAAGCATACAACGAAGAAGACGCAGATGAAGCACTCGAAGACGCAGTCGACTTGCTCGAAGAAGCACGCGAAGACAGGCGAACTCTTGCACAATCCTTGGAACGTTGCGCAGCTGTGCCGTTTCTATGCTTAGATTGCTCGGTCGCACAATGTAATAGGCACATATGTCGGATGGCTGCAGGTTTCAGACGCGCTCATTTCCTTACCAGGGTACCTACGGGGACTGGAAGGTTTTTAATGAGGCGGCCTGCAGCTTAGCATTCAAAAAGGGAATATAATCAATGATTCCTCATATTTCTTCCCGCTTACTACTCGCATAAATTATTCGCACAAACTTAGCCTCACCCCAATACTCGGGGGCTGCGCTATCAACAAACATGAACTTTCGCTCCCCGCACAAATAAACAACCCGGACGCACCCGAATACTCGGGGGCTGGGTCATACAAAAGGTGGTACAAACAAACAGCCCAGCCTCACCCGAATACTCGGGGGCTGGGTCCTAAAACAAAAATTCATAAACAGCACTCTCCGCCGCATCCGAGGACTCGGGGGCTGGATAATCACAAGTTTACAATAAATTGCATCACACACCTCACTCAACAGGCTCGGGGGCTGCGGAGATGCACATATTTAAGTTCATAAAACTTACAAGTATTATATTCACACTCGGGGGCTGCCCTTCTGTACACAAAGTACGCGCGCAATAGTTCCTATTCTTCAGGTTCATCCTTGATGGGCCCGGCAGGGCCAAGGAGTTGATGATGGCATCGCTCGACCAAAACCTCTGCAGATCGAAGTGTGCCATCAAGGTCTTCTTGAGGCAAAGTCGATCCAACGGCACGAAGTTGGGACGTTGACTCCGCACATACGCCATCGCCGCGTTGGCTCCAAGTACAAGTTTCTGAGTAATCACCTCTTGGATAGGACCTGACAGTCGAAACAGTCCAACCAGGGCGTGGATTCCATGCGGCTGTGGCCTAGTTGGAAACAGGATCTCGTTAAGGAGACTAAATGCCACCCTGCATATTTCGAGTAGCTGTGCGCTTCGCAACGCTCGATCCTTCAGAGTTGCGAGTGTGCGCGCTCGGAACCTATCAAGCCAAAAATGCTGACGGCCAGTCGTCGGGTTGTCAGTAGCATTATCCAGACGCTCTTCGACACGAGCTTGATCTACAGGGAAGTTAGAGACAAAACCTGCACAAAGAACAAATCACGTTACTCGCAATGAGAGTAGCCAAACAATCCTTAATTAGAAAAAGGATTGTACTCACACTCGAGTTGCCTGTTAACAAGGTCCATCTCGCCAAGCACGTAATCTTCTCGTTCTGTGGCTGGAGCTGCCTCATTCTCAGGGTATCCAGCTCGCTCTGGGCAGTCTTTAGATCTTCCTCCAGTTTTACGACTCGAGCCTTCATATAACGCATTACTACGACATCATTTGCCGCCTGGGCTCGAGATCGAGTGGGAGCACGATTCCCCGACGAGCCAGATGAAGTTGCGGCTGCCCGTTTCTGTTCCAAACATCATAAAAATCTCATGTCAGGCATGAGAGATTCATCATAAAGCTCAGGCGAGTAATAGCACATAGCCTTACAGGCGAAAACACAGCAAGGAACCAAATTCATACAAGTGTAGCAAAAGCATATGCATACTCACGATATCATAAAAGTATAATTATAGTCCATAAAAAGGAAAGATGGCCCTAAAGTCTATGATGCAGACTCCGATCTAGCCCTACCCGCGCGATTGGCGACCTCTGCTGACCGGCGCTCCACAGTAGTCATAAAAATTTCAGCCAGCTGCGCGGCTGGCTCGTTCACATGCTTGAGAGACACCAACATCCCGTCCGGCCTCCGAGGGAAATCAGACAGAGCGGCCTTGAAGTCACCCTCTATCCCATGACCAAAAAGGAGCTTGAGGGTGGTTTCTGAGCCGCGTACCATCAGGGTGGGAGCAAAACTCGCCATCGTCGAGGTTCCCGGGCCTAGGACATCGGCAGAGCCTTCCACATTCGATGGAAGTTGGCCATACATGCACACGCCCTTGTATACGGCGCCGAGTGTGCTCGTAGACTTGGCGAGTGCATCCTTAGCTTGGCCGGAGACGGCGTCTAGGTCACCAATAGCACGGTCGAGGGATAAATCGCCACTCGCCTGGTCTACAGGTGCCGGTACGCCAACAACTCCTTCAAAAATCAGAAAGAACAGAAAACTCTTACACAACATTCAGCGGCAACAGAAGTAAACAAAAAGTGGCAAATTTTACTCACCGCCCACGTCTCGGGTGAGGCTAGGGAGACGCTCAGCATACTCTTTCTCGCGCAAGGCAGCGGAGTTCTTGGCATCATCCAAAGCCTTCTTCGACTCAGCACGCTGCTTGGCGAGGTCATCTTCTAGGTCCTTCAACCGAGACTCAGCCGATGCCTTGTCATATGAATTTGATGGCAAGAAGTAATTCAAACACTCGACTAAGCAAAGACAGTTCAAAAAGTAACTTCGGGTTACGAATCAAAATACACTTACGAGTGAGTTGTTCCAAACTGGTGCGCAGACTGTCCCGCTCGTGCTCTAGTTGGACAAAAGGCTTGCCCGATTCTACCAGGTTGAGGTAGTAAGGCTGCAAGCACACGAAACCAGCATAAGTTATACATAACCAGTCCCGTATGCGGACTCGACAAAAAAAATACTTACGTGTTCTGTCCAAGGCGCGGGCTTCGTGGCTGATGTCCCAACCTCCGGAGTTGCGGCAGTCATAGCCTTGGCCGTCTCAATAGCAGTAGTCGTGGCTGCTGATTGAACGACCTCCGGAGCCACGTGAGAGACTTCCGGGTGCTCAGGGGTCATAATTTTCTCAGATGGAGGAGTCGGTGGACGCACAGTCTCAGCACTGCGAGTGACAGAAGAAATACATCATAAGCACAAAAATCAACAAAACAAAAACTTTAGTACAAAAATCTCAGGAGCATACCTGTGCTCTTCTTCCTCCTCACTATCAAGGTTGTCAAAATTTGGACCTCCAAAAAGCAGCTCCTCACCCGAATGTGGAGGAGGAGCTGAGCTCAACGGGCTCACGTTCAAAGGAGCAGCTGTGGCAGCAGGAGACGAGCCTGAGTCTCCGTCATCTTTCACATCTGATTCCTTCGCGGGTGAACTCATGGAGGAAGACACAACTCGGGCTACCCGACGACGCTTGCGAGTCTGCACTTCCTCTGCCTCTTCTTCGACTTCCTCTGCAGGCGAAGTGGTGGCTGATGGAAGAGGCAAGTCATCAATTCCCTTTGCTCGTACCTCTTGCATCTCCTGCACCTCTGTCTCCGCTGTCGGGCCATTCTCTGGGAGAGGAGGAAGAGACGAAGTAGTCGAATGGCCCTGCATACAAAATACAGCAGTCAAAAGTTACAAAGATGCGCAACAAAGTAACAAAAACAGGAGATCATAAACATGATTGTTCACTAGCCTCCTCCAAAGGCCTATCAGGACCATAAGGAGTGACAGGACAGTCGACGTTGCAGGTGTCGCTGGATTTTGTGCTGGTGATGGACCGCACATGTGACACCAGCTCACTCTTCGACAGTTCGTCCTTGCTCATTCGGGTGGCGTTGAGCGCACCCTCGTACTCCCACATGGGGTGGGCGCCAATGCGGAGCGGCCATACCCGCATCTTCACAAAGGTGGCAATCAAATACACACCAGTTACGCTGCTTAGCATCTCTCCAATCTTCGACAGCAGAGGCGCCGCTTCTGCCTTTTCTTCAGCCGACAGCGGGTGGTCCCAGGCATTCGTCCTCACGAGTATGCAACAGTCAAAAATGGCGGGCCTCCTTGCTGGTAGACGCACACATAGAACCACCTATTCCTCCACCCTTGCGCCGAGTCGACTGGCTTCAGGGGGAAGTAGCGGGTGTTGCTGCAGAACTGGATCTCGAATCCACCAACAGGATAGGTGCGGCCGCCTCAGTTGTTGGGCCGGACCATGAAAATCGACTTCCAGAGGGCCCACCTGGGAGAAACTCCCAAGAAGCACTCGTATAATACCATAAAACAGGCAATGTGCATAATGCCATTCGGGGTGAAATCATGGATTTGCACCCCGTATGCATACATCAATCCACGAACAAAGTCGTGGAAGGGAAGCGAAAGACCCCTAGGCAGAAACTCCGCACAACAGACACGCTCGTTAGCGCGAGGCTCGGGGAGTATCTCCTTGTGCGACGGCGCGCGACGAACAACTGGTCTGCGGGTGGCAGCATTCCCTCCTCATGAAGCTTGTCCAGATGCGTCTCCTTGATGGTGGATTTCATCCAATCGCCGTCGCTCTTCTTGAGGTCGACAGCGGGCGCAGATGCGCCAGCCGCAGTCTTCTTCCCATTCAGAGCGGCCGCGTCAGCAGCAGCAACCTTTCTCTTTGGCGCCATGGCAGTGGTGGTGAAGGGGAACAGCGGGAGCTCGGGCGCAAGAACAACGGAGAAGCGAAAGGAAGACGATGAAGCAGGGGCAGTGCGCAGAGCAAATGGCAAGTAAAAAATAATGCCAGCGTCGTTCCCCTATTTACCACAAATCAAAAGCAATCACAACCGTTCAGATCCTAATCGTGCGTTACGCACGCAATCTCACAATACACGTGGCAAACGCGGAGGGCAACCGTCGCCCAGTAGTGGAGACGTGCCCTTCTGTCCCGGCACGTGAGGGGCTTTAGTCCCGGTTGGCCAAGCGGGACTAAAGGCCCAACCTTTAGTCCTGGCCCTGTAACTAGCCGAGACCAAAGGCCCTCCACGTGGCCGCGATACAGCGATTGGGCTGGAGGAACTTCAGTCCCGGCTGGTAAGCCCAACCGGGACTAAAGATTATTTTCCGAAAAAAAATCAATTTTTTTTCCAACATTTTTTTTCAATTTCTTAATTAGAGTCTCTAATTAGAGGCGTCTCTAACTAAGCATCGTGTTGTGAATGCTCTCCTAATCCTAGTGACTCTAATTTATTTTTTGAACTGTTTGACTCGTTACTCTCTCACTTGGACCATTTTTAACACTAATTACACTTAAACTTTAGTCACATTCTAGTCTTGGTCAGGCTTCTCGGTCGGTCTCCCATCCTCACACTACCCCATCCTCAGCACGCTTAACTTCTCTGTTCCTTCCTGCTGTAATCCCGCGAATCTGATTGTACCTTGTTGTCAATACTACCATATCAATCCTATTAACTCTTATATCATTGTGTCACATGTTTGTATTTTTTGAAACCAAAAACAATTATTTAAGTAAACAATAATGAATAAGTAATAATAATATTGAATTCCAATGAAAATAAAATAAGTAATAAAACTATTTTATTCATTTATTGCCATTTATTCATATAATATGGCATAATTAATATCTTTAAATCTGTAAATCACAATTGGACAAATAATATATCCATTATTATCAGAAAAATGTGAGGAATCTGTAAATCGCAATTGGACACATAATATATCCTTAAATCTAAATATGAAATAATTTAGTTTTTAAATATTTTATTCATTTTTTGTTATTATTATCATATAATATGGTATATAATATCACTTTAAATCTATAAATCGCAATCGGACAAGTAATATGTATGAATCGATCAGAAAAATGATAGGAATCTAAATATTGTCTCCATATCATCTTTTGCATAAATATTAATGATTAAGTAATAATAATTATTAATTCATTTTTTTGTTATTTGTAGAGAAAAATCAAATTATTTTTTTGAATTCCAAACCTATGTTAACATAAACATTAATGATTAAGTACTAATAGTTTTGAATTCAAATAACAAGAAAATCAATTTTACATTATTATTGTCATTTTCAATTTAATATGGATAAATTCATATCTTTAAATCCGTAAATCGAAATTCGAAAAATAATATGTATAAATCGATCAAAAAAATGATTAAGTAAGATTTTTTATTAAGTAATAATAATTATTAATTCATTTTTTGCATAAATATTACTTCAAATTATTAATAAAAAAATTAATTCATTTTTTGCATAAATATTACTTTTTTGCATAAGTAAGATTAATGATTAAGTAATAATAGTTTTGAATTCAAATAACAAAAAATTAATTTTACATTATTATTGTCATTTTCAATTTAATATGGAAATATTCATATGTTTAAACCGGAGCTGCAACCTTCGTTCTAGGCTCTTCTTTCCCCCATTGGCCGATATATATAAACACCGGCTGCTAACTGCATCTTCCGTATAGTGCCTTCCTACTTTCTATTCCTCAGCAAGCGAAAGAGAAAGCAATGGCCGCCGTCTCCCGTCTGAACCCCGTAGCCTCGCCATTCATTCCGGTGACACTCCTCCCCGCTATATGCTACCCCTCTCCTACTCTGGCCGCCACTATGCCTGGATTGTTCGCGTCCCAGTTCTTGTACCCCTCTCCTTAATTATTATTTCATTTTTTTGTTATTTGTAGAGAAAAATCATATTATTTTTTTGAATTCCAAACCTATGGTAACATAAACATTAATGATTAGGTACTAATAGTTTTTAATTCAAATAACAAAAAAATAAAATTTACATTATTATTGTCATTTTCAATTTAATATGGAAATATTCATATCTTTAAACCGCCTGCTAGCTGCAACCTTCGTTCTAGGCTCTTCTTTCCCCCATTGCCCGATATATATAAACACCGGCTGCTAGCTGCATCTTCCGTATAGTGCCTCCCTACTTCCTAATCCTCATCAAGCGAAAGAGAAAGCAATGGACGCCGTCTCCCGTCAGAACCCCGTAGCCTCGCAATTCATTCCAGTGGCACTCCTCCCCGCTATATGCTACCCCTCTCCTACTCTGGCCGCCACTATGCCTGGTTTGTTCGCGTCCCAGTTCTTGTACCCCTCTCCTTAATTATTAATTCATTTTTTTGTTATTTGTAGAGAAAAATCATGTTATTATTTTGAATTCCAAACCTATGTTAACATAAACATTAATGATTAGGTACTAATAGTTGTTAATTCGAATAACAAAAAATTAATTTTACATTATTATTGTCATTTTCAATTTAATATGGAAATATTCATATCTTTATACCGGCTGCTAGCTGCAACCTTCGTTCTACGCTCTTCTTTCCCCCATTGCCCGATATATATAAACACCAGCAGCTAGCTGCATCTTCCGTATAGTGCCTCCCTACTTCCTTTTCCTCATCAAGCGAAAGAGAAAGCAATGGCCGCCATCTCCCGTCTGAACCCCGTAGCCTCGCCATTCATTCCGGTGGCACTCCTCCCCGCTATATGCTACACCTCTCCTACTCCGGCCGCCACTATGCCTAGTTTGTTCGTGTCCCAGTTCTTGTACCCCTCTCCTTAATTATTAAATCATTTTTTTGTTATTTGTAGAGAAAAATCATATTATTTTTTTGAATTTCAAACCTATGTAGATGAGCTTACATTTTCTCCCGTTGTGTTTTCATTTCTAAGGCGGTTCTATTTTAGTATCATGTTAAGGGCAATGTCACACTTGGAAATAATATAGCACATTCAGAGGAAACAATTTGGTTATTTGTGCATATAACATGGTATAGTATTTTCAAAAAAATTATTTCTCAAGTTTTGCAACATATTTGTGGTTGGTGCTTTGCAAAAAAACACATTTTTCACACTCGGAAACAATATAGCACATTCAAAAAATGTATTTCTCAAGTCTTGCCCAATTGATTTAAATATAGGAAACAATACGAGGCACCTGGATTGCCCAATTGATTTAAATATAGCACATTTAGATCGACACATTGAGACATACGATCACATAGCACCGAGAGTCCTCCTAGCAACCTCGTAGCCTAGGCGAGCGTCCCGAGCGGCATACTTGATGCGATAAAAGCTCAATGGTAAAAGCTCAATGGAAACTTGCCCCAACCTAATGTGAGGTTCTCTTCTTCCTCCTTCTTCTTCTCGTCCTCCTTCTCCTCCTCTTCCTTCTTCTCGTCCTCCTTCTTCTTCTTGTTGATCTTCTTCTTCTTCTCAAGCGTTATGCCAATAGTAAAATTGGCTAGAGTATAGAGACTCAGAAGATTAGGGTACGTTGGGTTAGGTTGAACGGCCCGCTGGAGGTCGACGGCGGACGAAATACGAATTCCACAAGGCCCCAGCAAACGCTGATCGTTGTTGATAGCCGCGCCACAGAATTTGATGGTTTTGTCCATCAAGAAGTCCTTGAGGGCCTGTGGAACCCGATCAGCGTGACAAATATGGAACACCAACGTGTCGGTCGCCACGGAGAGTTGCAGGACGGCGGCACGCTGCCTCTCCTCGGGTGCGGTGTCAATGAACTCGCAGTCGAGGCCCACGATCTTCATCGGCGCGGTGTCGAGGTAGCGCCTCTTGACGTCGCGGATCCATCTCTCCATGGTTGATGCGCGGAGAGTGACCACGACCTTGAAGTGCATGTCGACGGCGTCGTCCTTATAGTGGTACTCCTCGGAACAAGGTGGGGGCGTGGGTGGCTCCATGGCGCGCGGCAGCGATTCGAGAGAGGATTTTAGAGAAGATTAGAGAGAGGAGATGGTGCATTTGGCAAATGGCACTGTAGCTCTATTATATAGAGCTAGTAGGGGAGATGAGGAGGTGGGCCGTGGTAATTAATCCGGCCGTGTTTCAACTTCCCAAAATCCATTAAGCCATTTGATCAACTTCCAAGACATTAATCGATCGTTTCATTCCCCGGCCGTGTGATCAACGACCAGCGCGGGAACCCAAGGGTCCTTGTTTGAACATCATTAGTCGCGGGTTGTATGTAGGACCGGGACTAAAGGGTCCTCGTTTGAACGAATTAGCCGCAGACCCCTTTAGTCCCGGTTTGTATCTCAAACCGGGACCATTGGTCCCGAACGGGCCGCGACTAATGATTGCCGTACGCTTTGGCGTTTTTGGGGCGACGTGTCCGGACCATTAGTCGTGGCCCGGACCGCGGACGGGACTAATGGCCCGGACGAAAGGCCTCTTCTCTACTAGTGGCCGGCCACTCCGCCCACTACGCACGCAAAAAGAGGAGCCATCATCACGCCTCCGTAAAAAGTGGGCCAGAGTGGTCAAATCAAGTCCAAACGGCCCCATCGTTCGGTCAGCGCTGCACAATGGGCCCACCTATGTGTCACGTCCCATCCATCACAGCATAACGCACGCCACCGCGTGTCAGGCAGCGCAGTCACCAAAAATGTCATCCCTGACGTCATCTCAAGCGCTCTGATCAGAAATACATTCGAGTCTGCCCAACGCATATCGGTCACTCGACTGCCTTGTTTGGTTCAGGTGTGAAAAAACAATGTTAAGGCAAAATTGGTCACTCGACCGTTCCTTCGGCTGAGGCATATTACTCCCATCGGGAGCATATCAAAAAATTCTTTGACTGGAGATGCTCAAGATAAAATGATTTTGAGATTATCCTCCATTACAAGAAATACAGCATAATCTCAGGGGCTACTCCTATCGGGAGCACTGTCATACACCCGATAGAATTACGGAAAAATTTTATTCGATTAACATATGCAGGGTAAGAAGATATGAGATTATCCTCCATTGCAAGAAATAAAGCACAATGTCGGGGGCTACTCCCATCGGGAGCACTGTCGCGCACCCGATAGCATAACGAAAAAGTGACAGTCGACAAAAGGATCGACTCAGTTCATATACAAAATCATACTCGAAACATTCCCGAGTTGCGTCCGCCGCAAATACCTCGGATGCTGCACGCATAGTGCAAAGGTAAGACCCGCCGAACTTTCAAGCTTGGCTAAGGACCGTTCCAGCAACGTTAATCCTTATACTTTCCGTGTCAGCAGACATGATGAAAAATCCTGACGGACGCATTGGGTAAAATTCAAATCTATACTGCAGATCCACTCAGTAAGACCTCCGCGGCCTAGTCGAATCTGACCAGTTTGTTCCAGATTCTAGTCCGGGGACTCGAGTTTGATTGAAAGCTAGCAAGGTTTTACCCGAATGTGTAGTTAACCAGTCCCGATCCGTCGAGTGTACTGGGCCTGCTAAGCTATTATCACATGATCATCATAAGCAAAAACCACAGTTGATGAGATACTATTCATACAGGAATTCCAATTATAACATACAAGTACAAAGCATACGACGTGCACCTACGAAAGAGTCCATCCCCGATTCTTCGAGTCAGACAAGTACTCGGGGGCTATTGACATGGATGTACATCTCGGGTACCCTACCATGAGGGTACCTGGTGCACGTAACGACTGTGACCCAATCACGAAGAGCCCGTTCGAAGGACAAGACAGGAGGCCCAAAGAAGATGGATACCTTCCAAGATTTAGACATAGGCATAGTCGGTTAGGACTTTCCTTACATGTAAACTAGGTCTGTTACGTATTCCTGAGACCCAGCCTATTTAAACGCTGGGAGGGGCGTTGATCTGGGACAAGCCATACTCGAACTACCAAAAGACCTAGCGAGATCGACATCTTGTCGGATCTCCCTGTAATCGCATAATCTCACACTGTCATGTCTCGTTGCACGGACACCGAGAGTACAGGATACCCACTTTTAGGTTCGGCACGGGGCGTGAAGGAGGCTGAGAATCGTCTTCTTGGGCGGCGTCTAGATCAAGCTCTCCTCTCCACGATCAAAGCATGAAACCAAAGGGACACAAGGAGCTACCCAGGTTCAGGCCGCCCGAAGGCTAACAGCCGTACTCCTACATGTCTGGATTGATGGGTTCTTCATAGTGCAGCTTACAATGGAACCTCCCGGGCAGGGTACCCGGAAGGGTTTTGGCTGGAGGTAGAAGAAGGACAGATCCTGACCCGGAGGAGTTCACCTTCCTCTCTACCTTCGCAGCCCTAGTCTAGTCTTGCTCTGGTTCTAGCTTGTGTTTGTCCTTGGTCCGACCTCCCCCTCCTCCGTGCCTTGGTCATCCTTTTATAGGCTAAGGGGTTGCCACATGGTCACGTGAGGGGCTTGAGGGACCTTCGGGGTGAAGGACCCTCCTCATCTATTTTAGGAGGAGACGTGGCCTCTCCTCAGCCTAGCGTCTCCTTTGGGTTAGGTGGGAGCGTCCGCCTCGGGGTGGACAGGAGCTGACACCACCACGGGGCGTGCTTCCCGCCCGCGCTGCCTTCGCCTTGCTTCCCAAGTATTCCGTGGTGAGGTGGAGAGCTTATCCACAGGGACGTGGGGAAGTACCCGAGAGGGAGCCTGGCCTCCTGCCGGGAACTCGGGCTCTCGGGTCCTTCCTGGCCTTCTTGCTTAGTTCGGGGATGCGGAAGGTCCCCAGGACCGGAGCCCTTTGTCGATGTAGGCCATGCGTGTCTTGACGGTTAACCCGCCAGCTTGACTTGAGTCTTGGTCTTGTCCATCTTCATCTTGGGCCCACATGGGTGGACCCACTTTGGCAGTACTAGGGGAACCCCATGTTCCACTGCTGCGATAGTAGCCCCGGGCATGGTCCCGGCGGCTCTTACTCTAGCTGCCAGGGCCATGGCCTAAAGATAGGTCAAAGTGGGTCCCCGGGCACCTGGTCTTCCTTGCTCAGCTTCGCTGGTGGCCTTAAAGGTCTTGGAGTTACTCCGCTCGGGGGAGTCACTGCGGTGGCCTCCTCGATTCCCGATAACGGAAGAACCGAGGAGACGCCTGACAGAGGCGCCGCCGTGGCTATAAAAGCGAGGCGCACCCCTGGCTCTTTAGTTCATCTTCTTGCTCGACCCAACTCCAGGCCTTCTCTCAAGCTGCCTGCGCCAATGGCGAGAGCGAGGAGAGGAGTTGGGCGTCCTCGTTCTTCTTCAGCTGCGGCGGAGAGTGGCCCCTCCACCGTGGTCGAGCTGTTCCGCGAGGTCATGGGATTCGCGGTCGCGGCGGCCGTGGAGGCCGTGGCACCGCTGCTCCTCCTCCTAGGAGCATGGTTCACACCACTTTGCGCCGTTCGAGTTCGTCGTGGATCTGAATCGCAGGCTCGCAGCCGGCTCCTCCTGCCGGATTCCTTCACGATGGCGACGGAGGACATCGGGCCCTCCGGCTTCTGGCTGTAGGTGGAAGGCTGCCCCAATGGCCCCTCCTGGGCCATGGCGGAGCGCACCACTGATGGCGCCATGCTTCTGGGTCCGGGGTGGATGTCGTTCTCCCGCGCCCGCCGCCTGTCCGGGGGCAATGCTTGGTGTTCCTGCATGACGGAGATGCAACGCTCTCGTGAAGATCTTCGGTGTCGATGGCGGACGCATGGAGTGCTGCATGGAGAGCAGCAGCAGCGGCAGCTCGAGCTCCTACGACGAGGATGAAGATGAGGAAAACTCATCTGACATCAAGGTCGAGGGGAGCTCGTCTTCCTGAAGGCGAGGAGCTTCGGACGGGCGCCATGGAGATCTCGTTGACCTCCTCCTTGGCGGCCTTGATGGCGTACATCTGGAAGTAGCGTCTTCCATTGTACGGCGGTGCTCCTTGCTTGGCGGGAGCCAACCTTTTTGTTGTAAAAAGATCGTCCCCTTGTAGTCCTTGTAAATGAAGAAGATCGTTTTCCTCCTTGTCTTCGTGTCGCGTCCGTGTGAATGAGAACGAGTTTTTTGCAAAACGCGCTCCCATTACTGCAGCAGCCGTAGCGTCAAGGGTAGGTGGAGCGTGGGAGGCCTATAAAGACCATCCAGACTCCACCCCTTCGCCACACCTTCTCGCCTTGCTCGCTCCTCTTCTTCCTTTGCCTCCCCTCGTCCCACAGAACAATGTCCGGCGAAGCAGAGAGGCCTTGTCCGATGTGTCGACGGCGGAGTCCGTCTTCCGAGGAGCGGCGGAGGCACCCAGCGAAGCTGGAGCCCGAGCCACTGGAAAGGACGAGGTCGTTCCTCGCCCTCGGTCTCCTTGGTTTTCCCCGCAGTGGGGAACATCGCCGGTTCCGCTGCCATGGAAGCGTCAGTGGCGCTGGCGACCGGAAGGATACCATCAAGATGGAGCTGTGGAAGGAGCCGCAGGCAATCAGAGATTGATCCGCCTCCTCTGCGATCTTGACGATGTCTTCAAGGTAAGGCTGCCTGGTTCTGGCAATACGACCCTTGGAAGATCTGCGCCTTGACTCGATTTCTTCCTTCGTACAGGATGAGGAAGACATCATGGATAAGTTCGTGGACCACGTGCACCTCCTCTGCAGCCAGCATGTGCCGGGGTTTGCCCGGAAGTTCCCCGCCCGTGGACCCCTGAAGATCCTGCGCGAATGCCCTCCTTCATCCCAGGCGTCCCCGGGAGTCCGGAGTTCACCCGGCAGGCAATAAAACAGAAAGACAGAGCTGCACAGCCAGGAGCCCTGAGCTGGCCTTAGTAGCATAGGCTAGATATGTATCCAGGAAAAGCTTCGACTGAATGTAATTCAGAATTGTAAATTCAGAATGTAAGTTCAGATGAATGCAATCCTAGGGCTCAACTCCCGGGGTCATTTCCCAAACCTCCCTTTGCACTAACGCGCCGTCAAGTTTTCTGAGGAGATCTCTTAGGTGACAAGTACTCTAACCGCCCGCACCGGTAGCAGCACCCCTAAGAGCACTATGCCTTCCGGGAGTCCACTCCACAGCCACGGGTACTAGGCCAGAAGGGAAATCTGACCGTTCGCCGGGAGGACGCATTACCCCCGCAAAGGTTCTCATCAACTGTCAAGCATGCGCAGGTTGGTGGTATATTGACTCCGAGCGAGATATTATGCCTAGAATGCCAGATGCACATGCAAAGACTTAGCTGGTTTTTGCCGTGCCCTTGATCTACTCTGTCCTTCCCGGGTATCCAGCTCCTGAGCCGCTCTTCAGCATCCATTCCTGTCCCGGGAGAGGCGCTACACACAACACACTTTCAGTAGGAAAAGAATGGACCCTCCCTTACATGTCGTGAAAGTGTTTCATCCGGAGCAACCCGCAAGCAAAGTTGAATGTGCATTTCTGTGTTTAGGTTCTTTAAAACACAGCACTGCCCGTTCCACTTCTTACCGCGGCAGTACGGCACGATCAGGTGGCAGCGCCTACTGATAGGCTGCTCGCGCTCGACCTGTCAGCCACCGGCACCATGTCAGCCCCCTGCTTGGGGGTTGTTACGGATAACACACTTCACGACAACAAGAGAGGCTCACGGAATTGAAAAACTTATCTTTTATTCCTTGGCGACGATTCTTACACCCTTATACAGAACACTAGCCCCTTGGGCGTGCTTAGTTGACTCGAACTATCTGCGATTCATGTTCGTATTCAGGGGTAGAATTTCCGGAGATTCTCGATGTTCCAGGCGTTGCCCTCCGGCCTGCCTTTCTCGTCCTCCAGATAAACAGCTCCGGGTCTCAGGGTATGCGTCACCCGATAAGGTCCTTCCCACTTGGAGGACAGCTTGTTCATGTTATCAAGCTTCTGCTTCTTGCGGAGAACCAGGTCTCCGGGTTCCAGTACCCGTGAACGGATATGGCGATCATGATAGCGGCGGAGCCCTTGCTGGTATCGAGCAGATCGTAAGGAAGCTCGGCACCGCACCTCTTCCAGGAAGTTGATGTCATCAATCCTCCTCTCAGCTTGTGCGTCTTCATCATAGGCAAGTACCCGGGGGATCCATGCCTGAGCTCTGTTGGCAAGACGGCTTCTGCTCCATAGACAAGGAAGAATGGTGTTTCTTGAGTGGCTCTGCTTGGTGTGGTTCTGAGGGACCACAAGACACTTGGTAGATGCTCAATCCAGTTCTTGCCCTTGTCTTCTAACTTGTCAAAGGCCTTGGTCTTCAAACCCTTTAGGACCTCCGCATTGGCTCGCTCCACTTGCCCATTGCACCTTGGGTAGGACACCGAGGCAAAACACACCTTGATTCCCAGCTCTTCACAGAAGTTGAGGAAGGATCGGCTTGTGAACTGAGAGCCATTGTCCGTTATGATTCTGTTGGGTACTCCGAAGCGGTACACGATCCCTTCAATGAACTTGATGGCTGCTTGAGCTGTCTGTCTTGGTACTGGCATCACTTCCACCCACTTTGTGAACTTGTCGATGGCCACGAAAAGGTATTCATGGCCCCCGACAGACTTGGTATCTTCCCCACGATGTCCAGCCCCCAGACCGCGAATGGCCAGGAGATTGGAATTGGCTGTAGAGCTTGCGCCGGCTGATGTATGTTCTTCGCATAGTATTGGCAGGCTTCACAGGTCTTGACTAGCTGCTCCGCATCACTGAGGACTGTTGGCCAGTAGAACCCGTGACGAAAAACTTTACCCGCCAGTGATCTTGATGCCACATGACTTGAACATGTGCCCTCGTGGATGTCCCGTAGCAGTACTTGGCCTTGTTCTTGAGGGATGCAGCGGAGCTTGACTCCGTTGTCCCGTCGCCGGTAGAGCTCGCCGTCGATCATGACGTAGAGCTTGGCTTGACGAGCCACCCGCTCGGCGTCGTGATCGTCCTCGGGAGGGCGTGCTCCATGATGTACTTGACGATGTCCCGGGCCCAGGGTGGGTGGGCTCCTTCCACCGGTAGCACCATCCGACGGAAAGAAAGCATAGCTTCCTCCGCTGGAGGGGCTGCCGGGTCTTGAGCTTCTGGGCTGGCTACCCGTGTTGTCGAGGTAGAAGGGTCGCCAGCCCCCGGCGCAGATCTTGTCGCAAGCCTCTCGGGTGGGATCGAAGGTCGCCTGAGGACCTCGATGTAGATCCCGGGAGGCACTGGTTCTTGCTTGGACGCCACCTGCGACAGCTCATCCGTGGCCGTGTTTTCTCCCTGTGGGACGTACACAGCCCGGAAGTTGTCGAAGCGCCTCTGCAGTTTCCAGACCTCTTCAATGTATGGTGCCATCTGAGGGCACGCGTACTCCTTGTTCACTTGTTTGATGACTAACTGAGAGTCAGGTTTCCTCTTCCGGGTCGTCGAATGCCGTAGGAGCCGTCGAAGTGCATGGTCCAGGCGATAGGATATTCCTTCCCGGGGAGGCAGGTTTCCTCTTCCGGGTCGTCGAATGCCGTCTCGGTCCACTCGGCCATAAAATCCGCCAGCGCCTGACTCTTGATGTTGTCCGTGTGCTCGAACTTGAGATCGAAACCTTGAAGCTCCATGGCCCACCATGATATGTGACCAGTGGCAAGTGGGTTCTCCAGGGGGCTTCTTAGGTTGTACTTGGACACCACCATGATGGGATGGCTTTGGAAGTACGGCCTCATCTTGCGGGAGGCAATGAGGATTGCCAGCAGCAGCTTCTGCATCATGGGGTACTGCTCCCGGGCGTCTCGCAGCACTGCGCTGACGAAGTAGACCGGGTGCTGCACCTTGCGGGTCGCCGAGTCCTGAGAGGGCTCGGCTTCCTCCACGTCGATGCCTTGGGGTAGGGACGAGGTAGCCCCCGGCGAAGTCTCATCGGAGGGAGATTCTCCGCTCCCGATGGGCTCCGCGCCGTATGGTGAGGTTGCAGTGACGTCAGGGTCATGAGACCCCTGGTCACCCGACTGCCTCTTCTTGCATGGTTGCCCTGGGAGAGAGTTCCCGGGTCGCTTGCCCTTGATCTTGCTTGACTTCTTTGGAGGAGCGTCACACTCTACCACAAGCACAGCGCTGATCACCTGGTTGGTGGCAGCAATGTACATTAGTAGGGGCTCCTTCTCTTCTGGTGCCACGAGGATGGGTGGTGAGGCGAGGTAGCACTTAAGGGACTACAGGGCTTCCTCGGCCTCGGAGGTCCACTCCACGGGGCGTGACTTCTTGAGCAGCCTGAAGAACGGTAAGGCCCGCTCCCCAAGCCTTGAGATGAAGCGCCCGAGTGCAGTGATGCACCCGTTTAGGCGTTGTACGTCCTTGACCCGCCGGGGCGCCTCCATGCGGTCGATTGCCTTGATTTTGTCCGGATTCGCCTCGATCCCTCGGTGAGAGACCAGGAAACCCAGCGCTTGCCAGAGGGGACACCGAACACGCATTTGTCGGGGTTGAGCTTGAAGTTGACCCGACAGAGGTTCTCGAAGGTCTCGTGCAGTTCTTGGATGAGGGAGTCCTTGTACCGGGTCTTGACCACGATGTCGTCGATGTACGCTTCAATGTTGCAGCCCAGCTGAGGCCCAAGGCATGCTTGCATTGCGCGCTGGAAGGTAGCGCCGTCATTCCGGAGGCCAAAAGGCATCCGGGTGTAGCAGTAGCAGCCCTTGGGAGTGATTAAGGCCGTCTTCTCTTGGTCCTCGAGTGACATCATGATCTGGTGGTTCCCAGAGAAGGTGTCCAAGAAACACAGCAGCTCGCACCCGACCGTGGAATCTACGAGCATGTCGATCCGCGACAGGGGGAAAGGGTCCTTGGGACAGGCCTTGTTCAGGTCTATGAAGTCGATGCAGAGTCTCCACTTCAAGGTCATGGGCTTCGGTACCACCACGGGGTTGGCCACCCAGCTTGGGTGAGGAACCGACCGGATGACACCAGCTTCTATCAACTTGTCCACCTCGGCGATGATGAACTCCAGCTTTTCCTTGCTTTGGTTCCAGAGAACCTGCTTCACGGGGCGAGCCCCCGGGTTGACCGCCAGTTTGTGCTCGATCATATCCCTTGGAACGCCGGGTAAACCTGACGCCTCCGACACGAAGACGTCAGAGTTTTCCCAAAGGAAGGCGACGAGCACGCTTTCCTATTTGTCGGTGAAGCGGGCGCCAATGGTGATGGAGCGAACTCCGTCGCTGGTTAGCGCCACCTTCTTGGTCAGCTGCGGATCGCCATGGAATGGTGCCTTCTTGGGGGGAGTAGATGTGGAGCCCCCAGGGTGCCCTTCGCCCCTGGGAGAGCCCCATCATCATCCTCCTGTACACCTTGAGGGACATCCGCCGTGGTTGCCACCGTCTGGTTCAGCTGGTGAACGCAGTAGATAGCATCGTCGATGTCGGCCTTGACCTTGATCACACCCCACGGTGCCGGAATCTTCAGCATGTTGTAGGCGAAGTGGGAGACGGCCATGAACTTGGCCAGAGCAGGTCTGCCAAGTATGCCATTGTATGGTAGCGGAGTGTCGGCGATGTCGAAGACGATTTCCTCGGTGCGGAAGTTCTTGGAGTCGCCGAAGGTGACTGGAAGGGTGATCTTCCCGAGGGGTCGAGTAACACTTCCGTTCATGCCTTGGAACACCCCGGTGTCTTGCAGGCGAGACAGGGGAATTTGAAGGATAGCCAGGACCTTCGCCGTCAGCAGGTTGAGGCTGGAGCCTCCGTCGACCAGCATCTTGGTGACCTTGTAGTTGTGGATGACGGGAGACACGATCAGTGGCAGGGTCCCGACCCCGACAGTGTTTGCAGGGTGGTCTTCTGGGTCGATGGTGATGACTTGACTAGACCAGTCCAGGGGCTTGGACGGAGTAGAAGTAACCGCGTTCAGCTCCCGGATAAGTCTCTTGCAGGCACCATTGGAGGGAGGCAGAGACGACCCTCCGTGGATGCACCCGACAACTCCCGTGGCTTCTTGATACTTGCCGCCGTTGCCTCCTTGGGGAGCCAGAGCTTCCCCGTTGCCGACGTGGGCGGCCTCCGGAGTGTTGTACCTGCGACCACCTTGACCGCCGCGTCCTCCTCCACGGCTCCCACAACAACTGCCTCGGTACCATCCACGGCCGCCTCCGCCTTGGCGACCCGTGGGACAGTCACGAGCGATGTGCCCGGCAGTGCCGCAGTTGTAGCAACCGTCTTGACTGACCCCGTCAGCTCGACGTTGCTCCCGGACGGCGAGGTTCTTGAGCATGCGGCAGTCCTTGAGCAAGTGGTTGCCTTTTGGATGAATGTGACACAAGGGATCACCTTCATCTTCTTCCTCGGAAGTCGGCGCGGGCTTGGTCTTCTTTGGAAGAGGCTCGGTGACGAAGATCCGCTTGTCGGGTCCAGGGTCCCGCTTCTTGTTCTTGGCTGGAGCGACCTTGTCCTCGGGTTCGTCCTCCCCGAGGAACTTGGCTCCTTCTTCGGCTCGAGCGCACCGATCTGCAAGCTCCCAGAGCTTACGAGAAGATTCGACGCGATGGATACTCAGCTTCTCGCGCATCTTGGGATTGCGGACGTTGGCATGGAAGGACTGGATCACCAACTCCTCCTTGATGCACGGGATGCCGTTCATCTTCTGGGTGAAGCGCTGGATGAACTTGCATAGAGTTTCACCCGGCAGCTGCTTGAAGTCGTGGAGATCACTGGGAGCCCCCGGGCGCTCGTACCCGCCTTGGAAAGCCCCCAGAAACTGCTCTTTCAGCGCCCGCCAGGAACGGATGGAGCACTTGGGAAGGTTGAGAAGCCAAGTCTGGGCGTCTCCCTTCAGGGCCAACGGGAACTAGTTGGCCATCATGACCTCGTCGGCCTCGGCAACCATCGCAGGAAGAGAGTAGATCTGCAGAAATCCCGGGGGTTCGTGGTGCCGTCGTAGCGGAGAACGTCAATCTTGAACTTCTTGGGCCAGTTGAAGTGGCGAAACTCGGGGCAAGGGCGAGGCAGCCTTCGGCGAGGTCGATGCCCCGATCTTCTCAGCGGTGACGTTCTCGGCGACGCTCGATGCGGGTGCGCATATCCTCGTTCTGATGGCCGTGATCGCGGTTTAGCCGATCAGCCATCGGTGGCACGGTGCGAGGAGGCACCATCTTGGCTTGACGTTCACCACGAGGCTGGCCCCGCGGATCACGTTTCTTGTCTTGTGCTGCTCCGGGACCATCGATGGTGGGAGCTTGAGTGGGCTCGACCCACGGACCACCATCGGCGAAGTCGAGGAGCCTTTCGACGTGAGTCCTCCATTCTTGGTAGATCTTGGGGTCGCCGCTGCTTGGAGGGAACTTCATCAGGGCCTTGGCAGCAACTAGAGCATCATGGCGAGCTTGCACATCCAAAGGCAAATGCGCGGAGGTCTTGCTCTTGGATGCTCGTGGACCCTCACTGGGGCGAACGCCATGGTTCCCTACCCCAGCAGTGGGTTCCTTGCCAGTGCCGTTGCAGACGCTCGTCTCCCCCGAGCGAGGAGGAGGCATGGTGGCGCCTTTTGGAGCCACCGCTCCGCCAGGGCCGTCGTGCTTGTCGCGACCGTCCACTTCGTCCGGCTCCACCCTCTCCATGGGAGGCGGGGACGGAGAGACGCTCCGCCGTGCGCCAGCAGCGCGGCGTTCAGCTGAAGCTTGAGTGCGTGAGGGAGAAACCGGCTTGGATGCCGCAGGGTCTCCCATCTTCTTCGGCGGCATGCTTGACGAAGAACTTGCCGATGAACTTGATGAAGATGAAACCAGTGCTTGCGCCCCCTACCTGGCGCGCCAGATGTCGTGTCTCGTTGCATGGACACCGGGAGTATAGGATACCCCCTTTTAGGTTCGGCACGGGGCGCGAAGGAGGCTGAGAATCGTCTTCTTGGGCGGAGTCTAAATCAAGCTCTCCTCTCCACGATCAAAGCATGCAACCAAAGGGACACAAGGAGCTACCCAGGTTCAGGCCGCCCGAAGGCTAACAGCCCTACTCCTGCATGTCTGGATTGATGGGTTCTTCATAGTGCAGCTTACAATGGAACCTCCCGGGCAGGGTACCCGGAAGGGTTTTGGCTGGAGGTAGAAAAAGGACAGATCCTGACCCGGAGGAGATCACCTTCCTCTCTACCTTCGCAGCCCTAGTCTAGTCTTGCTCTGGTTCCAGCTTGTGTTTGTCCTTGGTCCTCCTTTTATAGGCTAAGGGGTTGCCACATGGTCACGTGAGGGGCGTGAGGGACCTTCGGGGTGAAGGACCCTCCTCATCTAGTTTAGGAGGAGACGTGACCTCTCCTCAGCCTAGCGTCTCCTTTGGGTTAGGTGGGAGCGTCCGCCTCGGGGTGGACAGGAGCTGACACCACCACGGGGCGTGCTTCCCGCCCGCGCTGCTTTCGTCTTGCTTCCCAAGTCTTCCATGGTGAGGTGGAGAGCTTATCCACAGGGACGTGGGGAAGTACCGAGAGGGAGCCTGGCCTCCTGTCGGGGTCTCGGGCTCTCGGGTCCTTCCAGGCATTCTTGCTTGGTTCGGGGACCCGGAAGGTCCCCAGGACCGGAGCCCTTTGTCGATTTAGGCCATGCATGTCTTGACGGTGAACCCGCCAGCTTGACGTGAGTCTTGGTCTTGTCCATCTTCATCTTGGGGCCACATGGGATAAACCCACTTTGGCAGTACTAGGGGAACCCCATGTTCCACTGCTGCGACACACACAATCAATACCAGACAAGCAGGAAGTAGGGTCTTTACCTCCACCCGAGGCGCCTGAACATGGGTAAATCTTTGCCTCTGCTTGTCAGCCGACAAAACTATCAGTACTACCACGTTCTCTCCCCATAATCTCAACCCTAGGTTCTAACCATGGGATTTGATGAGTTAACCCTCGTCAGGTAGAATCTCATATGCAATTAGCAACATCTCCAAAAGAAAATCCAGTTATCCTGGTAGCTTCGTCTGCAAACAACTCCCAAAACTCTTTTTTCCTTGCCATGTTGTCACACCATGCATGCACCGATTCACCATGATCTAAATTGGCATTTTTTTTTGTTCTCACAACAAATCTCAAATGTGCTGTAGCGCTGCAATTGATCCCTCTCTGGCCTTGGCTCATCGCGCGCGCCTGCTGCTCGTGAGAGCCACGCACACAGCATAGCCCTTGTGTCCAAACCTGCAGCATGTTTGCTTCTTCCGCTCGGGCCTTCCAGCGTATGTGGGTCTCCTGCCTCGCATGCCCAGCGCCCGAACAGCTGCTTGTCGTGCCCCAGCGAGCCCTGAGCGGATAAGCAGCCTCCGATCGAATCGATCTGGCCAACCTAATCAACCGCGCCCTGCCGCCGCCACAGCTTCTCCAGATCCGATCTGCCACTACCGATGTCGATTGCTTCCACGGATACAACGTTTCTCCTCGAATCATCCGATCGCATCTGTGCCTCTAGATCACTGATCTAGCACGACACGCAAGCTGCTCGCACGAGCGACTGTTCCAATGCCTTAGAACCACGATCTGACTCGAGCCAAACCTTCCGCGACTCTAGATCAATAATCCGCGCCGCCGAACCTCGCTCTGATACCAATTATTACCGTCGTATGCGCATAATTGATCTACCAAGAACCAAGCAATCACAGCAGGATGACAACACCGAGATTTGTTAACGCAGTTCGACGAACTCGCCAACATCTGCGGGGCATGACTACGGACGCTCCTACCCTCTGATATTGCAACCCTGGCCGCCCTATGCGTCGGCACAAGCCACCGGCTCCCCCTGCGTGCCTGTTGCTATCAAGTCGTCATAGGTTCCACGTGTGGTGCTCCCCTCATTATATAGGAGGCCCAGGTTAGAAGAGTTCGACTCGAACATTACTCGTATCCTATCCACACCTAATACAACTCCAAGTCCAAACGTAACCCAACTCGTACATAATATTCGACCCAAACATAACATGGGGCAAGTCAGGGTCTCGCTTACCGCAATGAGGATCATGCGCGACATGTCCTCCGGCGATGAGTCCTTCGCAAAGTTCTCGACGCCCTTGGGGATGCCGTCCACCCTTGGGAATGGGTAGGTACTATCTTCTCATTATGTTGCCCACTTGGATAAATAGTCCGTCGCAGCACAGATGAAGCGATGCCCCTGGAAGATGGTGGATCAATGGGGCCGATGACGTCAATTCCCCGGGCGTCGATTGGCCAGGAGGGAACTGTGGGGTGTAGAGAAACCGGTGGTTGATGTTTGAAATCGTCGTGGATCGGCAGCCATGGCATGACCTGGCAACCTGAAGGCAGTCCTTCATGATTCCGGGCCAATAGTACCCAGCTAGAAGTATATCGTGATACATCTTGGCTCCGCCTTGGAGGCCACCGCAGACTCCGTGGTCAGGGGCGGAGCCAGCATATATGCGTTGGGTGCATATGACACCAACGGATTTAGCCGGTCAAGTAGTACTATACGTGTAGTCAGGTGGCTGAACCCAACAAAAAATCACGTCTGAACCCATCAAGTCGTCAAATAAGCTAGCTAGAAGGCTTTTGGCCCATGTATAATCAGTCTCACAAGTCATGATTGACAGCCCACAAGTAAAACAAATTAACCTGGACTCCTAGTCTCGTATAATCTACTCTACAGAATACATACCGGCAGCCCCACATACCTTGCTCGATTAGCTTCGCCAGCGCCGCAACACCGAAAGCGAAAGAGCGACGGTTCATCTCTGAACTCTGGTTCTCTGAATCTCCGATCTCTCGTCTTTTGGACGCCGGCCGTCGGCAGCGATCAAAATTTGTATTTCGCGATCTAGGCAGGGATTTAGCCATCTAGGTACGATGATCTCTCCTTCTTTTCATCTTGTGAAAGTCCTGCCTAGCCCTAATGTTCTGATTGTTTTTCCCTAAACATTGTTTGATCCTAGGTGGAACGGTATTATGGGAAGACAAAAAGGTCAATGGATTTAGTTACTGATGAAGGTACTGGTAATGCTAGTCTCATTTCCAATCAGAGGGAAATTGATCTCAACGAACGGCCTTATGATCCTGCTGATCGAAAGAGAATGTCAGAGTACACTCGTAATCCTAGGAAGCAAGATGAGATCAGGAGAAGATATTTAACCAGGGGACCAAACAGGCCACCACCGGATTTTAATTATCCATGAATGACAACTGC
The DNA here is from genome assembly GCA_947311845.1 of Poa pratensis. Taxonomy (NCBI): domain Eukaryota; kingdom Viridiplantae; phylum Streptophyta; class Magnoliopsida; order Poales; family Poaceae; genus Poa; species Poa pratensis. The sequence continues at coordinate 1,309,820 of CAMZMU010000042.1, forward strand.
ATCAGCGGCAAGGGTGCACCTGCAGACCAGCTAAATGGGATGTGGTGCGTCGTCCTGAAGACCAGGGCGGCCTCGGTATTCAATACCTTGAGGCAACAAATACTGCTTTACTTAGTAAGTGGCTATTTAGGCTACTAACTGAGGATGGGGTATGGCAAAACCTCTTGAGCAGAAAATATGTTGGCTCAGAAAGCGTTTCCCAACTGTATTGGAAACCAGGGGATTCACAGTTTTGGGCAGTTCTTATGACGATGAAGAAGCAGTTCTTCCGTTATGGATCTTTTCTCATTAAGGACGGTTCTGAGATACGTTTCTGGGAGGAATCCTGGCTAGGAAATGCTCCTCTTCGGGAACAATATCTAGGTTTATACAACAGTCCACATAACAAAAGCGACGATCGCTAATGTATTGGGAACACCCCCACCGAATGTATCATTTAGGAAGGAACTCGTGGGTGTGCGATTGGCATCATGGCAATGTTTAGCTGTCATTCAATTGTCACAAGGACATGATGAATTCTGATTAAATTTACGTGAAAATTGTATTTTCTGAGTGGAATCCATGTATAAAGCACTAGTGCTTTCCGATGCGCCGGTTCGAAATAACAAGCACATTTGGAAAATGAAGGTGCCACTTAAAATAAAGATATTAACATGGTACCTAAGCGCAATTGGTCTGGGAGTACAAAGTGTTGCTTGTGTCATCATGACGAGAATATGAACGACTTGTTCTACCAATGTAAGTTTGCTTGTTTCCTGAGGAGAAAATATGTGGGCTCAAAACCTTCAAACATGTATCCGCCTAGCATTGTATATTTTTGGCAATTGGCTGCATGACATAGATCACAGGGATAGAAAGCATCTACTGTCGGGAGCGATTGCTTTACTATGGTCACTTTGACTGTGTAGAAATGACAGGGTTTTAAATGCAAAATTTTCTTCTCCAATGGAAGTTATTTATATATCGTTGTGCTCGTTATCTCCGGGAGTGGTCTACTCTTCAGAGACCGGAACACTGTGCCCTGTTTATGGAGACATGCTTGCGGTTGGAGCGAGTGGCGAAAGATATTTTTACCCTTCATGTGTGACAGCATAATCTGCCGATTGCTCCTCCTTCACCATACGGTTTTTCCATCGTCACGTCTGACATGTATTTTACCTGATGAGTTTCCCTCCTTCTTACTCTAGCATATATTTCTGCTTCTTTCTATTTATGCAGAGACTGGGTGTGGACACTAACACAAGCAGCATCTCATCCTGCTTCCTGCATCGTCCAATTAATCATCACTAAGTCAGCTGCTCTACCAGTAATAATGTAGACTGGTTGCGCGTCAAGCTCCCAGTAATAAAGCTGTGGAATTCCATTACGCAACGCGCAATGGCTAGTAGAGAGCGTGTGCCTGGGGATGAAGTCGGTGCTAGCTGCTGTGCTCGGTCGTCTTTATCCTCGGTGATTGGGTTTGTAGAGACGTTTTCATTACATTTACACCCCAACTTGCGTGACGGTGCATCCAGTAATGGTTGATGGTAACACTCGGGGACTACAAGTATAGTGAGACTTTTCCATTACATTTACACCCCAACTTGCGTCAAAAACTAGTTTCAAATCAAATAATCTAACAACAACAAGTTGCTTAATTTGCCGATTGGTAATGCCCAGCTTGGGAGGGATCAGACTGCACCGGCGCCCTCGTCGGAGACGGGCATGACCGCCATAGCCTGGAATGCTACGTTGAGGGCATGCCGACGTATATCTCGCCGGCCCACAGAAGGGAGAGGCAAGATTTGTCCACAAAACCACCATAGCCTTTCATTGGCCAGCTATATAGCTCCACCACTGGACGACTAGCAACCGGTCAGGTCAGTCGTCGGTCGGAAGAAGAGCACTGCTTTCTATAGGAATTGATAGGAGAATTCTGGACCGGTAAACTGTTCTAGGCTTTCGGACCGGTAAACTGCTCTACTACTACTGAAAAGTACACTGCCGTGCCAGAGCGAGTGATATGGCCGGCGGCCGGACTCGAGACATGGCCAGTTTTGCTGGAACTAATCTTGTTATTAGCGCTAGGTCTAGGTTATTAGATCATGTTTTATTTTGTACTCCCTCCGTTTGGAAAAGGATGTCACAAAAATGGTATATCTATAGTTCATTTTTGTGACATCCTTTTCCGAACGGAGGGAGTAGTTGTGTCGTACACTAGAAGCTGCGGCTGCATACGCATATACAGACGTGTTTACGTGTGTGCAATGCAAAGCTATTAGTGTTAGTGAGTTGCATTGCATGCATGCTTAGTTAGAGAAGTGGTCCACGTTGAGGGCATGCATAGATAAGTCAGGTGAGTAGTTGCGGTGCATGTGGTCCTCGCACCACCCTCATCGGAGACGGGCAAAATCTTGTCGTAGTAGAGCCTGTTCTAATAAACAAACACTAAGTCGTCATGCTAAGGCTCAAAAGGATTAACGCACCTAAGCAACAACCACCGCCAAAGATAATAACTGTAGATCGGAAGAGTCGAACTTGCAACCAAAGACAAAAACATGCCATATCTTAAGTGAACTGCTGCACACACAACTCCATGCTTCTTCCGCCAACACAAGGCACAACAACAAAGCAGGGATAGGGTGCGTAGGACCTTATTCTGACGGCCGGGTGTCGCCGCCGCCTCATCACCCCGAGGAAGACAAACAAAATAACTAAAACAAGAAACCGAAACCCTCCCGCTGACAAGACATCCTGGTCAGCCGCACCTCCAATCCCTAGAAGACCATCGGAGGCGGGTGGACTAGCGGCGTCACTGGCGCAGGGGATGGAACCCTAGCCGCCTGAGCATCCCTTTGTTTTCTCCTTTCTTCATTATGTACCGGTTCCATTCGTTTCTATTGATATACAGTTGAGCTTCTATATCCAACTCTAGGCAATCACTCTTTGAAATTAATCGTCTAGTTCGTGCTAGATTGTCATGTATGCGGACCTAATGAATGGACATACTAGATATCTATGCAAATACCTTTGGCACATAACGGATCCTCTTCCTAGATAGATTTATTAGGCGAACGGCTCTGCGTCACCCCCGCGGGCAACCAGGGTGAACCCTAGCTTCCTCCTCCCCTGGCGTCCCTCCTCGTCCCCTGGCGTCCCTCGTCCTCCTCCGCCGCCGGCATGCGCCGCCGGGCAAAGCCCGTCTGGTTCTGGCGGTGGCGGGTGCTCCTATTTCTGCACGTGCGGCGAGCTACGCGGGGAGCTCCTGCCAGCGGTTGTGCGTTGCTCAATCTCGGTGCGGCTCGGAGCTGTTGCGGGCCCTATTCTGTAGGACGGCCCCTGGAGCGGTGCGCCCAGAGTCCGGGATGGCATCGAGCACCGATTCTGGGCAGCGTCGGAAGGCGCAAGGAAGGGCCGGCTCTGGGCTGCAGTGGGCCAGGCGGGTCTACAGCGGCCTGGAGCAGGCATGGCCGGCACGGCGGCACCTGGAGGCGCTATCGGAGGTGCGGTGCCCATTCAGCATGGCAGCCGTTTCTGCTGCCGTGGGTGTGCGGGCCCAGATCTGGCGGCGCCCTCATGGATCCATCTTTGACTTGCCGGGCCGTAGGTGTTAGGAGGCCGTCGCTACTTGGCAGAGGGCCTGGACGCCGAGGTGGCGGCCCCGGGTGGTGGACCGCATGGGTGCCTCTCCGGCGAACATCATGGCGTTGGTGGTGGTTGCGTCCTTTGGTCGTGTGGGCGGCATTGGGAGCAGCAGCGGGTGGCTCGGGCGTGATCTCTGCGGCGGTGGTGCCTAGATCTGGACTTGGTTGGCTGCTTATCACGTGTGTGTCACGGGGGAGCTACCGGGCAAAAGCCAGGTGCTTCGGCACTGACGACGGCGACGCCCACGGGTGCCAGGCTTCCTCTTGAGGTCGTCGTCGGGGTGCTCTTTCCCGTGCCAAAGTTCTGGGTGAAAACCTAGGTCCAGTTGGACTTAAAGATGGCATTGTCGTGGAGGTCTGCTGCCCTTGGGCATACATGGGGTGGGGTGATCAGTCCTTCCAGAGTGCATGCTTGGCTTTGTAGGTGTATTGTTTTTTCGCCTTTTGGCATTTTTCAGTGCGACCTATGTCATCCGGTTATATCTTCTTTGTAAGAGGGTTACCTCACTATCTTGTATCGTTCGGCCATGTGTGGCTTTATTTATAAAGCGGGGCATGTTTCGAGACGACACATAATAGGAAAAAAAACTAATTGGCCACAATACCACTCTAAGGCAATCCATGGGAGGACCAATCTTATTTTTTTTTGCTGCGGATATCTGGTAGCTAGGATAACAGGGAATGTCAAGTCTATTATTCTAGTCATGAAGTGTATGGCGCTTAGTTCTTATTAACTTTTTTTTTTGACATGGAACCCTCGTATTCCATTAAGACACGACAGAGTCGTTGGTCACCAGACGGGTTACAGATGATGGATAGCTCAGTGTCCACATCACATTGCTACCAGGAGCTACATCAACACCCATGGCCACTAACTCATGTGCTAGCCTATTGCATCCGCTAGTTCTTATTAACTAAGTACTAAGCAATATGGTCTTATATATGTTGTCCTTCTTCAAAATGCCGAAAGGTGTTCTCCATCGTTTGGATTATTTCCGATTAAGATTTTTTTGGGCAAGGGGATAGTGAAAAAAAGAACGGAAAATCTACGGAGTGGCGCCCCCGCATTGTGTTCGATGGACTGCTGTAACAGACTTTTTTCGTAAGTACGTACTATCGAGAACAATTCATTGTGTGCCACAGGCCAACATAATGTGCGATACAGTCCACGCTACAGTACATCATCTATACACTACAGTACATGCTACAGCAGACACTGGACATCATGCTAGCTTTCGTGCTATATTAAACACACAATTTCGCTACGGGTACACCTGCGAACCTTCCTTCTATGGCCATATTTTCGAAATAATTGTTCTCATACTTACAACTTTATTTCAAATACTAGTATATACACACGAGATACTTCCACGTGATGCTAAAGAACATGTTTTCTGTTACACAACAGTATAATATTGGTTTTGATAGGCATTTTAAAATCGGACACCAATGGAAATTGTGTTTGCAAAACGTGAAAGCTGAACCGGAGAACCTACGGGTGCATTCAAAATATCTGATAATTGTGTCCGAATAATAAGGTAGCTAAACCGGAGAACCTGGCGGGTGCATTCGAAATACCTGATAATTGTGTCCGAACAATGTGGTACCTGAATCAGAGAATCTGACGGGTGCATTGGAAATATTTGATAATTGTGTCTGAATAATGTGGTAGACAAATTGGAGAATCTGGCGGGTGTACTTGAAATATGTGATAACTGTGTCCAAACAATGTGGTATCTTAACCAGGGGAGAATCTAGGGGACTGGAGCATTGGGTTCAGCTCACCCTAATGTTGTCTATTTCTAAATCTGAGCAGAAAAAATGGGGATAAATCAAAGGATTTGCCCAAAGTTACTGGTGTCAATGATCCCAAGACATACATAGTAGCTCTGCCCCTAGCTGAACCGAAGAACCCGGCGAGTGCATTCAAAATATCTGATAAATGTGCCTAATCAATGCGGTAGCTGAATCAAAAAATTTGGCGGGTGCATTCGAAATATCTGATAAATGTGCCCGAATAATGTGGTAGCTGAACAGAAGAACCTAGCGGGTGCATTCGAAATATCTGATAATTGTGAACGAATAATTTGGTGGCTGAAACGGAGAACCTGGCGGGTGCATTCGAAATATCTGATAACCGTGTCCCAAGAATATGGTTGGTGGGTGCATTTGATATCTGCTGAACTACGTGGTAGCTGAACCGAAGAAACTTGGGGGTGCATTCGAAATATTTGATAATTTTGCCCCAACAATATGGTAGCTAACCCAGAAAACATGGTGGGTGCATTCAAAATATCTGATATGTGTCTGGATGGCTGTGTCCGAACAATGTGGCAGTTGAAACGGTGAACCTGGCGGGCGCATTCGAAAGAGTCCATCCATTCAGAATTAGTTGACGTAGAATTGTCTAAATACGGATGTATCTAACATATTTTAGTGTGGGATGCACATGTATCTAGATAAACACATGTAAACTAATTTGAAACGGAGAGCATATCGGATAACCGTCTGAACAATGTGGTAGCTCTGTTTTGAAAACCCGGTAACCGTATCCGAACAAATATGACAACTTCGTCAAATAACCTTAAAATTGCCTTTAAAAAAATCGGGTACACACGTTTAAACCACGTGGTTACTATTTGGCAGGCAAACAGTTAACTGTTTTCCATGAGACACTTGCAGTGACAGACTTTTTAGTACTGCATAGTCCCTATTTACTTCAGTGATTTTTAATTCTAAAATCGGCATGCATTCCCCGGTCTACTACCGAGTATAACCAGCGGGCGTGAGCGGTGATGTGCTCGCGACGTGGCTGCAAAAAAGTCAAAATCATGGACACAACTATGAACAGTGACGTTCGGGTGTAATTTACTATTGGTACTGTAGCTAGTACGGGCAGTTCGCATTCTTTTCACGAGCAGTGACACTCCACTGCACTACACGTCGATGGATTAGCTTGCATGCCGGGTTGGTGGAAGTGATTAGGGCGTCTACTGGGCTAATTTGGGCCGCCGCTCGCTGAGGCATCCGTGCGACGCCGCCCTGTAGTCTGGTCAAAAAAGAAATATGGACTTGCTAAATGGGATGTGGTGCGTCGTCCTGAAGACCAGGGGCCTCGGTATTCAATACGTTGAGGCAAAAAATACTGCTTTACTTAGTAAGTGGCTATTTATGGTACTAACTGAGGATGGGGTATGGCCACATCTCGTGAGCGGAAAATATGTTGGCTCAGAAGCCGTTTCCCAACAGTACTGGAAACAAGGGGATTCACACGTTTGGGAAGGACTTATGACGACGAAGAAGCAGTTCTTCTGTTATGGATATTTTCTCATTAAGGACGGTTCCGAGATACGTTCCTGGGAAGAATCCTGGCTAGGAAATGCTCCTCTTCGGGAACAATATCTAGCTTTATACAACAGTCCACATAACAAAAGCGACGATCGCTAATGTATTGGGAACATCCCCACCGAATGTGTCATTTAGGCAGGAACTCGTGGGTGTGGGATTGGCATCATGGCAATGTTTAGCTGTCATTCAATTGTCACAAGGACACGATGATTTCCTATTAAATTTGCGTGAAATTTGTATTTTCCGAGTGGACTCCATGTATAAAGCACTAGCGCTTTCCGATGCGCAGGCTATAAATAACAAGCACATTTGGAAAATGAAGGTGCCACTTAAAATAAAGATATTCACATGGTACCTTCTCTGAGGTGTTGTTGTAACTAGGGACAACCTGGTTAAGCGCAATTGGCAAGGGAGTACAAAGTGTTGCTTGTGTCGTCATGACGAGAATATAAACGACCTGTTCTACCAATGTAAGTTTGCTTGTTTCCTGAGGAGAAAATATGTGGGCTCAAAAGCTTCAAACATGTATCCGCCTAGCATTGTATATTTTTGGCAATTGGCTGCACGACATAGATCACATGGATAGAAAGCATCTACTGCCGGGAGCGATTGCCTTACTATGGTCACTTTTACTGTGTAGAAATGACACGGTTTTTAATACAAAATTTTCTTCTCCAGTGGAAGTTATTTATATATCGTTGTGCTCGTTATCTCCGGGAGTGGTCTACTCTTCAGAGACCGGAACACTGTGCCCTGTTTTTGGAGGCATGCTCACGGTTGGAGCGAGTCGCGAAAGATATTTTTACCCTTCATGGGTGACAGCATAATCTGCGGATTGCTCCTTCACCATACGGTTTTTCCATCGTCATGTCTGACATGTATTTTACCTTATGAGTTTCGCTCCTTCTTACTCTAGCATATATTTCTGCTTCTTTCTATTTATGCAGAGACTGGGTGTGGACACTACCACAAGCAGCATCTAATGCTGCTTCCTGCATCGTCCAATCATCACTAAGCCAGCTCCTCTCCCAGTAATAATATGTAGAGTGGTTGCGCGTCAAGCTCCCAGTAATAAAGCTGTGGAATTCCATTACGCAACGCCCAATGGCTAGTAGAGAGCGTGTGCCTGGGGATGAAGTCGGTGCTAGCTGCTGTGCTCGGTCGTCTTTATCCTCGGTGATTGGGTTTGTAGAGACTTTTCCATTACATTTACACCCCAACTTGGGTGACGGTGCAGTAATGGTTGATGGTAACACTCGGGGACTACAAGTATAGTGAGACTTTTCCATTTCATTTACACCCCAACTTGCGTCAAAAACTAGTTTCAAATCAAATAATCTAACAACAACAAGTTCCTTAATTTGCCGATTGGTAATGCCCAGCTTGGGGGCAAATAGCTCCTATGCGACTTCTTTCCCACCAAATGGATGCACGGCGACGTCGTTGGTTGGAATAGCTCAGACGCGATATCTCTTTGAGCACAAATAGCTCTGCTGCGACATTGCTCTTAATCGCAGTCAGTTAGGATTAAGGGGAGCCGGGTGGGACCCACAATTGTCCAGGTCAGCAGCGACGACCGTTACATCTCTTCCCGTGCGCTCGCATTCTCTACTTCTGCTTCTTCTTCTTCTCCGGCGACGGCGACTCTTCCCCTGCGCGCACATTTTCTACTTCTGCTTCTTCTTCTTCTCTGGCGACGGCGACGCAGCGCGGCAACGCCGGCGAGGCAAAACATAAATAAATGCAGATAAAATAAACAAGCGGGCGCATATAGTAGATAAACTAAAATTTTAAACTGAATTACATTACACACGGATTAGTTAAGTTCGTAGGCTCATCAGATCAAAAGCCACACGGAGATAAACTAAAAATGGGCTACCGCTGCTCCTACCCCTAGCTACGACCCAAAATTGGGCTCACACCGGAGCCCCGGGGGTGCGTCGGCGACGAGGCGGCGGCCCGCGCCGCTCAGTCGGAGTCGAAATCGAAGTCCGAGTCGGAGCTGAGCTCGATGACGGGGTGGAGGGATTCGTGGATCGCGGCCTGGACGCGGAGTTCCTCGAGCTCCATCTTCATCTGACGGTCCGCCTCCTCCTCCTGCCGCCGCTGCTTGTTGCGATCTATCACCTCGGCGGTGATCCAATCGAGGTGCTCATCGTCGGCGAAGTCCCCGGGCAGGAGTCCGGCGCGTGGTGCATGCTCCTCCTCCTCCCTCTTGGGCGGCGGCAGCGGTGCCCGTGCAATGGAGGAGCTCCCCGCGCCGGAGGAGCTTCCATGCTCGTAGCGGCTGCCGCCTCGAGCCGCCGCCGCCATCTCCATGCGCCGGTCGTACTCTTCCACCTCGCGGCGGAAGTACGCAGGCGGCGGCGCCAAGCCCTTGTTGGTGTACTTGCGCGCGCCGCGCTTCCGACCACCGTCGGAAGCAACCCGAGCAGCGCGAACGGGGTCAGCGGGGGGCCGCCCCTTCCGCTCCTCGTCGGAGCCGTTCCCGCCACCGGAATGGCCACCTCGGCCCGCGCTTGAACCCAGCCACTTGAACATTGCCGCTCGGCGGGGCTGGATCTGTAGCTAGATGTGGATTTGGTCGCCGGCGGCGGGCAAATCGGGGCGGCGGCGGCAGTGGGAGCGGCGAGTGAGTAGGGATAATAGCTAGGGCACGACATATTTCCGTGGATAAGAAGGGGACGGGAGGCGGTCGGCCGTGGCGTTGGGCCATGGCGAGGCCGTGGTTGGGCCATGTTTGACATTAACACTAGTAGGAAAAGGCCTATCGCTGGCGGACGGAAATGGCCTACCGCTGGCAGGCAGGCGAGCATTACGTCAGTGGTAATAATTACCGTTGGCGGGTGGCCGTCCACCAGCGGTAAGGCTGGTTACTGTTGGCGGACACAATTTCCACCCGCCATTGTTATCTGCCACAGCGCTGGCTGGCAAGCGTCCGCCAGCGGTAAGCCACCACGGCCGCCAGCAGTACTAGTTGACGTAGAATTGTCTAAATACGGATGTATCTAACATATTTTAGTGTGGGATGCATATGTATCGAGATAAACGCGTGTAAACTAATTTGAAACGGAGAGCATATCGGATAACCGTCTGAACAATGTGGTAGCTGTGTTTTGAAAACCCGGTAACCGTATCCGAACAAATATGACAACTTCGTCAAATAACCTTAAAATTGCCTTTAAAAAAATCGGGTACACACGTTTAAACCACGTGGTTACTATTTGGCAGGCAAATAGTTAACTGTTTTCCATGAGACACTTGCAGTGACAGACTTTTTAGTACTGCATAGTCCCTATTTACTTCAGTGATTTTTAATTCTAAAATCGGCATGCATTCCCCGGTCTACTACCGAGTATAACCAGCGAGCGTGAGCGGTGATGTGCTCGCGACGTGGCTGCAAAAAAGTCAAAATCATGGACACAACTATGAACAGTGACATTCGAGTGTAATTTACTATTGGTACTGTAGCTAGTACGAGCAGTTCGTATTCTTTTCACGAGCAGTGACACTCCCCTGCACTACACGTCGATGGATTAGCTTTGCATGCCGGGCTGGTGGAAGTGATTAGGGCGTCTACTGGGCTAATTTGGGCCGCCGCTCGCTGAGGCATCCGTGCGGCGCCGCCCTGTAGTCCGGTCCAAAAAAGAAATATGGACTAGCTAAATGGGATGTGGTGCGTCGTCCTGAAGACCAGGGGGGCCTCGGTATTCAATACCTTGAGGCAAAAAATTCTGCTTTACTTAGTAAGTGGCTATTTATGCTACTAACTGAGGATGGGGTATGGCCACACCTCGTGAGCGGAAAATATGTTGGCTCAGAAGCCGTTTCCCAACAGTACTGGAAACAAGGGGATTCACACGTTTGGGAAGGACTTATGACGACGAAGAAGCAGTTCTTCTGTTATGGATCTTTTCTCATTAAGGACGGTTCCGAGATACGTTTCTGGGAAGAATCCTGGCTAGGAAATGCTCCTCTTCGGGAACAATATCTAGCTTTATACAACAGTCCACATAACAAAAGCGACGATCGCTAATGTATTGGGAAGATCCCCACCGAATGTGTCATTTAGGCAGGAACTCGTGGGTGTGGGATTGGCATCATGGCAATGTTTAGCTGTCATTCAATTGTCACAAGGACACGATGATTTCCTATTAAATTTGCATGAAATTTGTATTTTCCGAGTGGAATCCATGTATAAAGCACTAGCGCTTTCCGATGCGCAGGCTATAAATGACAAGCACATTTGGAAAATGAAGGTGCCACTTAAAATAAAGATATTTACATGGTACCTTCTCTGAGGTGTTGTTGTAACTAGGGATAGCCTAGTTAAGCGCAATTGGCAAGGGAGTACAAAGTGTTGCTTGTGTCGTCATGACGAGAATATAAACGACCTGTTCTACCAATGTAAGTTTGCTGGTTTCCTGAGGAGAAAATATGTGGGCTCAAAAGCTTCAAACATGTATCTGCCTAGCATTGTATATTTTTGGCAATTGGCTGCACGACATAGATCACAGGGATAGAAAGCATCTACTGCCGGGAGCGATTGCTTTACTATGGTCACTTTGACTGTAGAAATGACACGGTTTTTAATGCAAAATTTTCTTCTCCAATGGAAGTTATTTATATATCGTTGTGCTCGTTATCTCCGGGAGTGGTCTACTCTTCAGAGACCGGAACACTGTGCCCTGTTTATGGAGGCATGCTCACGGTTGGAGCGAGTCGCGAAAGATATTTTTACCCTTCATGGGTGACAGCATAATCTGCGGATTGCTCCTCCTTCACCATACGGTTTTTCCATCGTCATGTCTGACATGTATTTTACCTTATGAGTTTCCCTCCTTCTTACTCTAGCATATATTTCTGCTTCTTTCTATTTATGCAGAGACTGGGTGTGGACACTACCACAAGCAGCATCTAATGCTGCTTCCTGCATCGTCCAATCATCACTAAGCCAGCTCCTCTCCCAGTAATAATATGTAGAGTGGTTGCGCGTCAAGCTCCCAGTAATAAAGCTGTGGAATTCCATTACGCAACGCGCAATGGCTAGTAGAGAGCGTGTGCCTGGGGATGAAGTCGGTGCTAGCTGCTGTGCTTGGTCGTCTTTATCCTCGGTGATTGGGTTTGTAGAGACTTTTCCATTACATTTACACCCCAACTTGGGTGACGGTGCAGTAATGGTTGATGGTAACACTCGGGGACTACATGTATAGTGAGACTTCCATTTCATTTACACCCCAACTTGCGTCAAAAACTAGTTTCAAATCAAATAATCTAACAACAACAAGTTCCTTAATTTGCCGATTGGTAATGCCCAGCTTGGGGGGCAAATAGCTCCTATGCGACTTCTTTCCCACCAAATGGATGCACATCGACGTCGTTTGTTGGAATAGCTCAGACGCGATATCTCTTTGAGCACAAATAGCTCTGCTGCGACATTGCTCTTAATCGCAGTCAGTTAGGATTAAGGGGAGCCAGGTGGGACCCACAATTGTCCAGGTCAGCAGCGACGACCGTTACATCTCTTCCCCTGTGCTCGCATTCTCTACTTCTGCTTCTTCTTCTTCTCCGGCGACGGCGACTCTTCCCCTGCGCGCACATTCTCTACTTCTGCTTCTTCTTCTTCTCTGGCGACGGCGACGCAGCGCGGCAACACCGGCGAGGCAAAACATAAATAAATGCAGATAAAATAAACAAGCGGGCGCATATAGTAGATAAACTAAAATTTTAAACTGAATTACATTACACACGGATTAGTTAAGTTCGTAGGCTCATCAGATCAAAAGCCACACGGAGATAAACTAAAAATGGGCTACCGCTGCTCCTACCCGTAGCTACGACCCAAAATTGGGCTCACACCGGAGCCCCGGGGGTGCGTCGGGGACGAGGCGGCGGCCCACGCCGCTCAGTCGGAGTCGAAGTCGAAGTCTGAGTCGGAGCTGAGCTCGATGATGGGGTGGAGGGATTCGTGGATCGCGGCCTGGACGCGGAGTTCCTCGAGCTCCATCTTCATCTGACGGTCCGCCTCCTCCTCCTGCCGCCGCTGCTTGCTACGCTCTATCACCTCGGCGGTGATCCAATCGAGGTGCTCATCGTCGGCGAAGTCCCCGGGCTGGAGTCCGGCGCGTGGTGCATGCTCCTCCTCCTCCCTCTTGGGCGGCGGCAGCGGTGCCCGTGCAATGGAGGAGCTCCCCGCGCCGGAGGAGCTTCCATGCTCGTAGCGGCTGCCGCCTCGATCCACCGCCGCCATCTCCATGCGCCGGTTGTACTCCTCCACCTCGCGGCGGAAGTACGCAGGCGGCGGCGCCAAGCCCTTGTTGGTGTACTTGCGCGCGCCACGCTTCCGACCACCGTCGGAAGCAACCCGGGCAGCGCGAACGGGGTCAGCGGGGGGCCGCCCCTTCCGCTCCTCGTCGGAGCCGTTCCCGCCACCGGAATGGCCACCGCGGCCCGCGCTTGAACCCAGCCACTTGAACATTGCCGCTCGGCGGGGCTGGATCTGTAGCTAGATGTGGATTTGGTCGCCGGCGGCGGGCAAATCGGAGCGGCGGTGGCAGTGGGAGCGGCGAGTGAGTAGGGATAATAGCTAGGGCACGACATATTTCCGTGGATAAGAAGGGGACGGGAGGCGGTCGGCCGTGGCGTTGGGCCATGGCGAGGCCGTGGTTGGGCCATGTTTGACATTAACACTAGTAGGAAAAGGCCTATCGCTGGCGGACGGAAATGGCCTACCGCTGGCTGGCGGGCGATCATTACGCCAGTGGTAATAATTACCGCTGGCGGGTGGCCGTCCACCAGCGGTAAGGCTGGTTACCGTTGGCGGGCACAATTTCCACCCGCCATTGTTATCTGCCACACCGCTGGCTGGCAAGCGTCCGCCAGCGGTAAGCCACCACGGCCGCCAGCAGTACTAGGCGCTGGTTTGGGTTCAGGGAGCGCTGTCCGCCATCGGTACGCCTCTATGTCTGCCAGCGGTATTATTTCGTGGTATTTTTTTTCCAGAAAATCGTATTTCAGCAGTATATCGAATATAAATACAGTATATTCAGGTACAAGCGACCAAAATAACAATAACATAGACAATATCACATACAAAAGCGTCAAAAGTTGTCATACACGAATACATGTCGATAGATTCATACACGGAAGTTTTCCAAATCAACTACTCTCATCTAAATCACAATCACATACAAGAGAATGACAATGACGATGAGTAAGAAGGGGATCACGATGAAGTTGGACTTCATCCGGTTCTTCCTCTCTTCCGCAAGCAGGTGATTCAAGTATCTAGCGTCTGTCTCCGCTTTACAGTTGAAACAATTGTGGTTGTTCACGATGATGTTGGACTTCATCTGGTTCTTCCTCTCTTCCGCAAGAAGGTGGTTGAAGTACCTAGCTTCTGCCTCCGCTTTACTCTTGTAGCTTTTGTGGTTGTTGCCTTTGAAATTGTGCACTTGCTTTAGACAGTCTTCCCACTCTTCATTGACTCCTGGAACATGACCTTGGTACATCACATACCACTTCTTCATTTCTCTGTACACAAGATATAAAAGTATAAGCCAAATAAGAGTTGTAAGAAAAAAGATATGTGTACATAAGATAGAAGAAAATATAGCATCGATCACACAAAATCAAACGACTTTCGAATCTAGGCAAGTTAATTTAGGGATGTAGTTTACGAAGACTGTTAATTGTTGCTCACCTTCTCTTCGGTATCTACGGGAACGCGTTACCACCATCTAACGAGTTGAATAGCCTATCATCACCCGAACATCTCATGCGATGTTCTATCTCGGCGTTAGGTGGTGGTTTAAAGCCGAAGTAGAACTCCCCATCTTTTTCTAGGACGTCACACATGATGATTCGCGCGATCATCTTCTGGATGTAACGGAACTCATCTCTGATAACATAATCAGTGGGTTCCTTCAGCCTTTGGCACTATTTGTTAATATCACCAACAAATTGGCCTCGTCGTTGAAACTTTAATAACCACCGCATTTGATAGACTAGGTACCATGACTCCATAAAACACCTTGAATCCTGCTTGATGCAGTAGAAATACGTTCTGTGGGAGAATTTATAGCTTTCATCATATGTCTTCTTTTTTTTAATCGGGCCACCCTTTAAGGCGTAGCCGTTGAGAGCATTATTCAGAACAATCTTGATGTCGGTGTAGTCCCTTCTAGTAGCCTTGTCTTCATAACAATCCCCGCTGTCGAGATACACGGCACTCAAATCTACCATGTCCAACCAGATGAGGGTGCCGTGTTTGTTTCTGCGCAAAATTTCACCATTCAAAATGCAAATTCAACGATGAAAATCTATGGAAGCATGTTAATTATGACAGGTACGAATGACTTACTCGGGAAAATTAGGCAAGAGATAGGTGCGTTTGTGAACATTGTCGAGGAAGAGATATTTGAGGTAACGCGTCACGTTTTTCCTACCCTCAGGGTTGTTCATGAAAATTTATTGTAAATAGTAGGGGTCAATTACCACGATTTTGGGTGTATCCTCCATTTTGATTTGGTACGCCATATGGAGCGCAACAAGTCGAACCATGGATGGGTGGAGCGGGAGCATATGGAACATTCTGAAGATATCATCAAATCTCACAAAGAGCAGGTCTGCGCCATCTTCTGTGACAAAGCCCAACCGTTTTGGTACCTTTGCAATAAAAACTAGGTATGTTGGATTCTCTTGCTCGAGAAGTCTCATCTCCATAACAAGAACAAGCTCATGTAGGTCCAACAAATGTCCAGACAACTTTTCCACCAAATCCGCCGGTAGGATCGATTTACCCAAGTGATGCGTCGTATGCCAGTTCTTGATGGGTATCCTGTCCACAAACCGGAAATCAGTCCCCTGCTCCAGCCGGCTGTTGGAGTCATCCAACTTTTGTTTCTTGTATCTTTTCTGTGCCTTCTTAGGCTTGTTCACGGGCGCATCTTCTGGCGTATCATGATTTTGCACAATAGGCATCCAATTGGTGATGGAGTTGCCGTAGCCATAGCCGATCATGGGGGGAGGCCCTACTTAGCCTCCATTCATCCAAGTCCGAACGAACTCACAGACGGTAGGAAACATGGATATGAATGTGTTTGTGAGTTCGTTCTCGATGAACGCCTGCATAGGATCCTCCACTAGTACAGAACGACACATCGGATACCCCTCTATGGCAACGGCATGAGTTAGGCGACGGTAAATCGCGACATCCCCCGCGTGCCCGCACTGGGCCGTCAAGCAGGCCCACAACAAAGGCAACGGGTGAATAGTGGAATATATGTTGGCAACGGAGTTTGGTTTAACTCCGTTACCGATGTGTGTTCATCGCACACGGACAGTTTCGTAATTTCCGTTGCCATTAGAAGCAGCCCGACAGCCGGCCTATAAGAACCTACTATGCCCTTCACTCTCACTGCCTCACTTCCAACCCTAGCCGGCGCTGGTAGATCTCCTCTCTCTCCACTCTCTCGCACTCTCTCGCATGGATTCCACCGTCGGTGCTGGTAGATCCGGCCATCGCTGCCGTGGCCACGGCCGCGGCAGTGGCCGCCCCACCCTCCGGGCCTTCAGGCAGCAGCAGCGTCAGCTGGTGTTGCGGGACGAGCTTGCGGAACAGGCCGCCGCCGATCCGGGCCCCGCGGGCCAGTCCCGCAGCCTTGGCGTTCGTCCGCACGGCGAAGGCTCCGGCCGCACCCGCTCATTTGGCCACCATTGCAGCTACCGTGAGATCCGCCAGGCGATGTACCCCGGCCGCCATCCGTCTTCCTCCTCCTCCTCGTCCTCGTCCTCCGACGAGGAGGAAGAGGAAGAGGAGGAGGATCGTGATCTGGAGATCGCTTGCCAACTCTCCCGCGCCGATTTCGAGCGCGAGGACGTCAAGCGTCATCAGGGGTGAGGCCGATCTGGAGGTGGCGGTCCTCCTCTCCGAGGCGTCGACCCAGGTCGAACGCGCCGAGGAGGCGGTCTACCAGTCTGACCTCCGGGCCGCCATAGCCCTCTCTTTAGTCCACGGCGAGGGCAAGGCGCCGCCAGGGGAGGCCGGCGCTAGCTCCGTCGCCAGCGGCGACGCTAAGCGAGCCCGCCTCGCCTAATGTAAGACCCCAGTTCAGTAGGATAGCTGTTTTCTACTCCCTCCGTTCCAAATTACTTGTCTCAACTTTGTCCAAATTTGCATGTATCTAGACATATTTTAGTGTAGAGATACATCCAAATTTAGACAAAGTTGAGACAAGTAATTTGAAACGGAGGGAGTAGTTGTAAGTAGCTAATTGTTTATCCATAGATTTGCTCTATTTTTAGTAGGCATTGTTTACACATAGATTTTAGTTGTTTTCTAGTTGTAAGTAGCTAATTGTTTATCCATAGATTTGCTCTGTTTTTAGTAGGCATTGTTTACACATAGATTTTAGCAGTTTTCTAGTTGTAAGTAGCTAATTGTTTATCCATAGATTTGCTCTGTTTCTAGTAGGCATTGTTTACACATAGATTTTAGCTGTTTTCTAGTTGTAAGTAGCTAATTGTTTATCCATGGATTTTCTCTGTTTTTAGTAGGCATTTGCTCTGATTTTATCTTTGTTTCTATTATGCCGATGATTAAAATTAGGTGACACCGTGTGACCCGGGGGTGGCGCTAGTGATCCTTGTGATATGCACAAATACACATCGATCTTGTGCATCCTACTTGGCTCGCTTGCTCCATCCCTAGAATTTGTGTGTCCAATCTACCTATATATGAGGCATTGTTTAGGCTATGTTCTAGTTGTAATTAGTTCTATATTTTCTGTAATGTCGATGAAGAAGCATATGTCTTGTGTATAGAGATGAAGGAGCTTACATTTTGATTGTTTTCATCTCCTTTAGGGCGAGGAGGAAACCTGGAGACTATGCGGCGGCCGTGAAGACGTAGGAGCGGGGCTCCGTGCACACGGTCCACTGAAGGCGGCGCCTCCAGGAGCAAGACTTTTGTGCAGTACTAGATAGGTAGAAGAAGACCACGCAATGAAGCTGGACGAAGAGGAAGGTGAAGAACCGGCGGCCGTCAAGCAGGAACCACAGGGCTCCGTCGATAGTGCAGCAGGCGTCACGGTTTTTTTTTTTCCTTTAGCCCTCATTACAAACGGTCAAGAACTAATCTCCGTATCTGATGTAAAGACTAAAGGCAACGGTTATATATTATGCCCGTTGCTAAACTTATTGCAAACGATAAAAATCTCCGTTGCCATTGTGAGGCTTCACATCAATGACAAAGGCAGGGACACGGACCCTTTCTCTATTGCCGAAAGGGTTTTTGGCCAGTTTCCGATGTGTCGTTCTGTACTAGTGCTCGCCTCCTATCTGAGAACCCTCGGCCTCGTCGTTGTCAGCCATGTTCACACTAACGAGAAAAGTCAAACTTAGTATAACAGGGAAAATTCACTTAATTAAGTACTAAGATACCTATGAGTCTAAGTTTGCCGGAATGTCCGTCATGGCAAGTGTAGGCACTCAAATATGTCTTTTTTTTAGAAAATGTCATGCGAAAATTCATGAAACATTTCGGCATGACCTTTGCTAAAAATAGGACATATGGAGTACCCGAATTTGCCGGAATGGACGTTAATCGACGTTCCGGCAATCTCAAGGGCCTCAAGGGTACCTGCAAATATTTCACATTCATCGACAATTTGTCGATCGTCATTCCGGCAACCACAAAATCATTACCACATTCACCACAATTGCATCACACCACCACCACATTCACCACCAAATTACATTCACCACACATTCACATGAATCAATCATAGGCATTTGAACAAAATATGGGCAAAAAAATAATATAGGCATTTTAACAAACACCTTCCGTGCACGGCGGTCACCGGGTGGGAGGGGAGGGAGGAGGGGGCGGGTGAGCTCACCAGGAGGGGTGCGGCAGCGTGGAGGAGGAGGCCGGGGCCGGTGTGGGGTGGTCGGGGCACAACGGCGTGGAGTAGGAGGCCGGAGCCGGCGTGGGGTGGTCGGGGTGGCGGGGTGGACGCAGCGGCCATGGGGTGGTCGGGGCGGAGGGCTGGACGCTGTGACCACGGGGAGGAGGTGGCGGGGAGGAGGAGGACGGGGCCGGCGTGGGCGTGGAGGGGCGAGGAGGTTGCGGCGGAGGTGGCGGCGGGGTCACGGCCGTGGTCGGAGGTGGCGGCGGGGTCGGGCGCGGCCATGGGAGGAGGTGGCGGGGGGGGGACACGGAGGGGCGAGGAGGTGGCAGGGTGGTCGACGGCGGTGTGGATGCGGCGACGGCGGCGGCCGGTTAGGGTTAGAGGAGAGAGAGCGCGGGTGGGGGAAATGGGAAAAAAGAGGAGACCGGCCGGCAAGTAGGGGAAGTGTACGGCCCCACATTACCACTAGCGGACGGGCCACGGTGCCCGCCAGGGTATGCTATTACCACTGGCGGACAGCCTCCGGTGCCCGCCAGCGGTACGTTTCTATTTTTAATTTTTTTGGTTATTTTGTTTTGATGTTTTTGTTACTCCTTAATATTTTCAAATACAATTGCGCATCTCAAAATACATTTGAAATATTTGTGTCCATTTACAAAATACGTTTAAAATAGTTGAGTGCATTTACATAAATATTCATACACATCATTGTTCAAAAACATGTCAAATACAAATTTAAAATAACACACGTCTCGTGCTTCTCTCTTAGCGTTTGGCCGTCTTCTTGCCTTTTTTGGTCTTAGTTGCATAATTTAGCCCCACATTATGACTTCTTCTTTTAAATGGAAGATCTCCTCTCGTGGGTAGCGTGGTTCTGCTTCTTCTGAATGTGTATGGCGTGTTATCATCATCTTCAATATTAGGTTCACCATACTGGTCGAAGTCATCCTCGTTGGCGATTCCATCCATTCCAATGATGTTTATTTTGCATCTCCTCACGACTACACGGCTAGGCTTTGACGGGTCGTTATGTAGAAGCATTGAGACATGTGCTTAGCCAATACCCATGGCTCATTTTGTGCGGTGACGTTCGTACTGCTTGATGAAGTGCCGGCTTCGGATAAAACCATGGTGGTGAAGTATTGGTCTTCTTTTTTGACGGTGGATAACCTAGCCATCTCACACGGAACATCGGCACCTTCTCTCCAGAGTAGTTAAGCTTCCAGATCTCCTCTATCCTTCTAAACTTCTTGTCACCGACGTAGGATTCCATCGTTACCCCTCAGTTTTGAGAGTCAGAAGTTTTGTCCTTTTCCTCCATGTAGAAAGTGAACCCGCTGATATCATATGCTTGAAATGTCGCGAGGTTGGGGGCGGGGCCACGTGATAAGTCGTATAAGAGTCTACCTTCTGCACAATCCGTTGGCGGAGCGACAAGCTCATCTTTGAACCAACGCAAGAAAGAGGAGTTGTGCTCTCTGATTATTTCTCCTTCGGTTCTTTGTCTGCCCTGGTCAATGTACTTCTGCTTAATCGTGCTTTTGTGCTTTTCCACCCAAGTATCGACCATTTCAAGATGTTGGAGAGCTACTAAGTTTGCCCTGTTAAAGTCGGCCATTCGATGAGCGAAGCCCACATGTAAGTCCCGCGCGCCATTTTTGTGACCTGACCCACCTAACTTACCAAAGTGCTTGTTAGGGGGAAAACCAACAGGGTTATCAATTATCTCCAGATGATTGGTGTAGAAAGAGATGCACTCTTCAGTGAGAAAGCCTTGAACGATGCTTCCATCCGGACGGGCCCTGTTACGAACAAATCCTTTTATGACCCCATTCATCCTTTCGAACGCCATCACGTTGTGGAGAAACAACGGTCCGAGATGAATGATATCATCCACGATGTGGACCAACAGATGCACCAAATGTCGAAGAATGCGGGCGGGAAGTACATCTCAAGCTCGCATAGTATCACAGCAATTTCTTCCTGCAGCCTTGAGAGTCTCTTTGCTGTGATTGACTTTCGAGAGATCACGTCAAAGAAGTTACAGAGGCCAAAAAGGGTGTCACGGACGTGCTTGTCCATTATCCCTCGGATTGCAACTGGGAATATTTGCGTCATCATCACGTGACAATCATGAGACATCATCCGCTGAACTTCTTTTTCTGCCAGTCTAAGAATCTGCTTATCAGCCCCGAGTAACCCATAGGCACTTTGACTCCTAGAAGGCACTTGAACAACTGTTCGATCTCATTTGGACTAAGAGTGAAGCAAGAGGGGGGACAGTAATAGTCATTCTTCTTAACCCTTTTAGCAGGGTGACCGTCCGTCTCCTCATCCGACTGGTCGTCATCCCCATTTTGTATCCCCCTTGAAGCTCTTCCCTAATGTTCATATGTTTAAGGTCACATCTTGCTTTCGGCCCATCTTTGGTCCTGTTCGCCCTGTTGAGCACAGTGCTAAACAAACTCTCATACACATTCTTCGTGATATGCATTAGATCAAGGCAATTTGGCGTACTGAAGATGGGCCAGTATGGCAAGTCCCAAAACACAGACCTCGTCTTCCAAACACCATGGAGCGGTTTTGCGTCTGTCGCTTCTTTCCCGGCTCAGGGCACTTTCCCAACCATTCAGCAACTCGTAAATTTCATCGCCACTCCTCTTACGTGGAGGTCCTCGGGGCTCATCTTTACCGTTGAAAAGGTCTCCACGTTTCCTCTATGGGTTTGTATTGCGTAGCCACCTTCGATGGCCTATGTAGATGGTTTTCGAAGAACCGGCTTTCTTGAGCTGGTGGAATGTCGGATCATCCATGCACCTGACGCATCCGTTATTTCCGTGGGACACCTGGCCACCAACGTATGCGCGGTCGGGCAAATCGTGCACCTACACAACAAGGCAGCTCGCATAGGGAAATACTCTTCTGCGACTGCGTCCCAAGTGGAGACCCCTTCTGGCACCCATAATGTGGCTAGCTCATCTTTCAGTAGCTTCAGATACAGATTGATGTCGCAGCCTGGTTGTTTCGGCCCTTGAATTAGCATGCTCATGTGTATGTACTTCCTTTTCATGCACAACCAGGGGGGAGGTTGTATATCTATACAAACACAGGCCACGTGCTGTGTGTACTGCTCTGGTTGCCAAACGGATTGAGACCGTCGGTGCTCACACCCAACCGATGTTCCTTGGATCGTCTCCAAACTCTGCATCGTAAGCGTCTAATGCTTTCCACTGGCTTGCATCCGAAGGGTGTGTCAGAATTATATTTTCACTCCACTCTAAATCTTGCAGCACTGCCGCCCTTCTTTCGCGTCTCTTGCCAGCGCATTCGCTTTTCTTCCTTACTGTCTGCGAAATATCGCTGCAGACATGGAATGAGTGGAAAGTACCACACAACTTTGCGAGGGGCTTTCTTCCCGGTCTTGTATCGAGCAGCTTTGCACACTAGACATTTGATCATTTCCTCATCCTCTTTCCGAAATATGTAGCAGTCGAAGATGCACACATGGTACCTCTCGTGCAGTAAATCAAAGGGGCACAAGACTTTCTTGGCTTCGCCACAATTTTTAGGACACGTGTTGCCCTTCGGAAGGAGACCGTGCATGTATTCTAGATTAGCGTCGACGCTTTTATCACTCCATTTATGTCTTGTCTTCATCTGCAGAACATCAAGCGATACTTTCAAGCGGGAATCTTCCGGGTCACAGCCTGGATACAACGGAGTATTTGAGTCTTTCTCCAATTGCGCCAACTCTTTCTCCAATTGCGCCAACTTAGATTTCCTGTTAGTCGTCTTCTGAAGAAACAATTCTTTTAGATGAGGGTCCCGCATGACTGAAGTTAACGGTGTTCGTGTGTTCTCCTCATCTGGTACCACCTGATGATCATCATCGTCTTCTTCAACGTGATCATGTTGGGGATCAGGCTCTTCGTCTTCTTGCCCCTCGTCTTTATTGTCTTGCTACCCTTCCTGATCATTTCCTGCAGCCGCACCATCATTTTCATCATCTTCTATCCAACGAGTGTGGCCATCCATGAAACCACGCGCTAAGCAGGTGTTCCAGCAAATCTCCAGTAAATGGAGTGAAGCCGACCTCCAATTTGCATGTTCGATAGGGACATTGTATATCTTTGTGTTTATTCTGCAGCATGTCTTCCGTCGCGTGTCTCAAGTATGTATTCACGACACGTTCACTCATAATAACCATTATCACCTGCACGTTGTAGAATCAAGACAATAATTAATCACCATTTTATATTTTATCGGGTTTCACGAAAAAATTCGCCATGACCTTCCTACAAATAGGACATAAGGAGAGTGCCAAAAGTTGCCGAAAAGGAAAATGAGTCAACATTCCGGCATGGTATTGGCACCCTCATTATTAATTTCACACATCACAATACAAAATTATTCATCACAACAAAATTTCACACATTCCAAGCCATTTCATCATTTCGCATGGTTACGAGCGCATTTTATCCGACCAAATTTTAAGAATATGCATTTATATCGATAAAAGATCACCTTAATAAGTAAAACACACGTAAAAAAACCACGGAAGTCGACCAGAGATGAAATCTAGATCTTGAGATAAGAGTGACTTGAGTGGATTTTTTTTGGTCAAAGTTGGATCTGGGAGAGAGATTTAGTGGGATCTATCAACTAAATAAGTTTTTATTGGCTAAAAGTGATGAATTTGATGGGGGAAAGTAGCCACAAATGAGCAAAACTCGAGCTAGTGAGAGAAGCAAGTGTGAGGTGCAATAATGGAGGGAAGGGGTTGGTGGCCACACTTATGCCACTTTCCCAGGTTATCGCTAGTGGACAAATATGCATGCCCGCCAGCGGTAGTTAACTTACCGCTGGCAGCCGGTCTGGAACGCCCGCCAGCGGTAACCTGGGATATTTTTTCCCCGGATGGGCACAGCCGAGCCAGTTACCGCTGGCGGGCACTCAAAACCATCCGCCCGTGATAAGTTTCGTACCTCTGGCAGGTACTTACTCCGTCCGCCAGCGGTAGTTTGCCCCACCTCCTCGCAAATTCCTGCTACTACCGTTCGCGGGCAGAGTGGGCGTCCGCCAGCGGTACGTGTAAAACCAGTGGCGTGCTCCGAAACCAGCCCGCCAGCGGTAGTAGCGCTGGCGGACGGAAATGACGTCCGCCAGCTGTAGGCTGGTGGCTATAAGCCTTTTCCTAATAGTGTAATAAAACACTACAGACAAAAAAAAACTTCCGCACTTGCGGTTTAGCATAACTAATTAATTTTTTTTAAACTATGCCACTTGCGCACATAGTCTTTTAATACCCTATAGTAACGAGAAAAAAATATAAATATGTTACATACATTTTTACAAAAAAGGCTTTAAATAGGTTTGACCGATTTCAAAATAAGCATAAAAAAAATCAAAAAACATCAAAAAAATGGAAAAACAATTGCACATGTTCTTAGTTTGTCATATACTAACAACTCAAATTTATTTGGCTGTTTTAGACATGGTGGACAAAAAACTTGCTTAGAAATTTTCAAAATCTCACAGAAGCTTCATTTTGGTGTGACTAAGAAGGATCCAATCTTGGTTTTTCAATTTCATTTTTAAAACTTGTTTAAATGTTGGTCAAACTTGGGTTTGACCGATTTTGAAATAAGCATAAAAAATTAAAAAAAAATCAAAAAATGAAAAAACCAGTGCACATGTTCTTACTTTGTCATATACTAACAACTCCAATTGATATACAAGGTCTAGATACATTAAAAAAAATGCTTCAATGTGATGTGAAATCTCAAATCTCAAACTATGAACTCTCATGTGTGAAGAGAGGTGGTTTGGGATTTGCAACATGAAATTTTCAAAAAACTCACAGAACCTTCATTTTGGTGTGACTAAGAAGGATCCAAGCTTGGTTTTTCAATTTCATGTTTAAAATTTGTTTAAATGTTGGTCAAACTTAGGTTTGACAGATTTTAAAATAAGCATAAAAAATTTAAAAAAAATCAAAAAAATGAAAAACGAGTGCACATGTTCTTACTTTGTCATATACTAACAACTCCAATTGATAAATAAGGTCTAAATACATTCAAACAAAATATGATTCAATGTGGTGTGAAATCTCAAATCTCAAACTATGAACTCTCATGTGTGAAGAGAGGTGGTTTGGGATTTGAAACATGAAATTTTCAAAAAACTCACAAAAGCTTCATTTTGGTGTGACTAAGAAGGATCCAAGCTTGGTTTTTCAATTTCATGTTTAAAACTTGTTTAAATGTTGGTCAAACTTGGGTTTGATCGTTTTTAAAATAAGCATAAAAATTCAGAAAAAATAAAAAAATGAAAAAATCAGTGCACATGTTCTTACTTTGTCATATACTAACAACTCCAATTGATAAACAAGGTCTAGATACATTCAAACAAAATATGCTTCAATAGATGACATCTTTTATAGTGACAAATGGCACTTTATTTACCACTTGGTAAATAAAGAAGTAAATCATTGTCTATAGATGACATCTTTTATAAGCGTCTACCTAGTTGACAAGGTTTCAACTTAAGAAAAAATCAACAGAGCAGTGCCATTTGCGAATGATACAATCGGGCGTGTCTAGAGCGCGCCCCCAAAGGTATTCGACAGTACGCCAAATGTAGCTATATGTTGCCTCGCATAACTATCAAGAACAAGGAACACAAGAATAACGCAAAGTGAGCTAGATGTTACTCTTGTTGACAAGGTTTCACCTACCGGAACGTGCGAATACTAACATCGGCATGTCCAGAGCACGCCCCCAAGGTGTTCTACATAGTCATTACATGGCCAGTTCGCAAAAGTACTCCCCCACACGCTCCCAGCGCTGGGCAAACACTGCCTGAAAGAGTTTCAGGCAGCTAACAAAATTCACCAGACTTCTGGACTATAGTCTGCAGCTCATTCCTCCAGCCTCCATCTTCCCTCCGAACGCCATGGCCCTGGAGCTGTCTCTGTAGCTGATTCCTCTAGCTTAATTTCATCCCGCAGTGAATTTCTGAGCACACTAATCTATCCTCCGCCTGCCCGGTAACTTGACTGAAATCCTCTATTCTCACCGCTACTTCGAAGTCCAGGCACGGGGTTGAGCGTTCTAAAATCCTGCTCGATGAGCTCCGGCCCGAGCTGCTCTGGTCGCCCGCAGCAATGTTGCGCATCGAGGTAATCCTCAGGTACCTCTGTCTCGCCCTCGGTGGTGAATGACGGGAAAGTGGAAAACCCTTGCCGCCGTAGCCGTGACGCAGCCATGCCTGCTTCAACACCTGCTTCACCGAAATCCGGTATCGCTTTACCCTGCAAAGATGATGGGTTGGATCCCTCGCCGCTGCCCGAATCACGAATCGGGCCGCCGGTCTCCTCTGCGATTGTCGACCCTCCCTCATCGCCGTTACCTACGATTGCGACTGCAAGCCCTGTGTCGCCGCCCGCCTCCTCGACTCCGATTGCCGCGCCGCTCGACTCGCCCGCTCCATCTACCGCCATTGCCAGGATTGATTTCCTCTAGCCGGGAAAAGCCGAGACGACAGGACAGGAGAGTGAGCTCCAAGCGACGCTGGCGCGTGGCAGAGATGGTCGAGCAGAGGCAGGGGTCGCTACAGTGCAGGCATGCTCTCTGTCTCATCCACTTGACGGTCAAATGGGATTGACCGCGTGGGGAAAATGAATTAACAGCCATGTCGCAGCAAAGCAATTATTGCTCTCAGAGATGTCGCAGCAGAGCTATTACAACCAACGATGTCGCTCTCTATCCAATTGATGAGAAAAACGTCGCATAGGAGCTATAAGCCCCAGCTTGGGAGGGATCAGACTACTCCGGCGCCCTCGTTGGAGATGGGCATGACCATAGCCTGGAATGCTACGTTGAGGGCATGCCAATGTATATCTCGCCGGCCCACAGCAGGGAGCTAGAGGCAAGACTTGTCCACAAAACCACCATAGCCTTTCATTGCCCAGCTAGCTCCACCACTAGACGACTAGCAACCGGCCACGTCAGTCGTCGGTCGGAAGAAGAGCACTGCTTTCTATAGGAATTGATGGGCAAATAGCTCCTATGCGACGTCGTTTCACGTAATCGTTCAAAACGCGATGTCGTTCCCTGAAATAGCTCACGTGCGACGCCATCTCATGGCTAAAATAGCTCTCATGCTACAGTCGGGGCTTAACCGCAAGGGACATGTTAGGGTTGAATTATGTGAGTCTGGTGGGACCCCAACTAATCCACATCAGCAAAGGACCCACAGGAGCACCTCCGACCATGGGACCCACCTCATTAGCTGGTAGAAAAGATAGCCATCTCGCCGCCGTGCCAGAGCCAAACCCATCCTCTCGTCCCCCTTCTTCCTCCGGCGACAGCGTGCAGCAACGCCGGCAGTAGAGGTATGTCATCGAGCTCCGCTTCTGCAAGCGTAAATGGCCGAGCTACGGTCCAGTGCCACTGGGAAGGTGCCCTGAATGCCCACAGACGGCACCCCTGAAGCGGCGAGTCACCACGAGCGACAAGAATGGCAACGCCGGGCGCAAGTATGTGAAATGTGAGAGCAAACCAGAGCTGGAGAAGGTGAGATCTGAATTTCCCTCTCCCAATTACATTTTATTTTCCTCAATTTTGGGTTTTCATCCGATTTGGGAATTAAGGTTCATATTTTCCTATTTTCAGGATCTACCGACATGCGATCATTTCGAGTGGACATCAAGAGGATTGAAAAGGAGGGCACATCCCTGGCCCCAATTTTCTATCGGCGGTGGAGCAATTGGGATCTGCTACGGGGGTTGCTACGGTGCAGAATGCGGATGGGCTTGCGGAAGTGAAGGCCGAGTTGAAGAAGATGAACAATCAGCTACAGAAACTTGTCGATCTGAAGAAGCAGGACAATCTGATGGCTGCAATTTTTTATTCATGTGCAATTGCTCTTGGAGTTGTCTATGTGCTGATCATTAGTCAGTAAACAATGTTTGTTCTTCAGTTAACGGTCAAATACAATTTGTGTCACCTTGTCAAAATCAGCCAAACAAATTCAAACGAATTCACCTTGTCACTCTAGTGTTCCTATTGTTCTTCGTCTTCTTCAGTTGTGAGATGGAGGGTTGTACCTATTACCTCCTAATGGTGGTAGATTTGTCTCAAACATAGGCATAGCCTAGTGGCAAGGGTTGATGCCTCCCTTTGCCCACCCAAGTTCGAGTCCCCATGCTAGCAATTTAAGTGTTGCACATTATTCCTGGTCCAGTAGCTTCGTGTGTCGGGCAACTTACTATTATAGATTAATCTATAATAGTGAGTTGTCCCATCCATTAAGATGTTGCACTGGGACAAATTTTTTGAATTAATCTTCATATTATTTATTTTCTTTTGATTTTTTGTCTCATCTGAATTCAACATTGGACCAAAATTCAAACTTTTACATGCTATTTCTACTAAGATTGGATGTTGCAATGATTTCAAACTATTATGCACTTGTTTGATCTAACTAGGTTATCAATCCGATGCCTTTTGCTAAGTTATGTAAAATGTATTTCAAATGAGCTCTAAAGGTAGGGTAAACAGACCCATTTCTAAGTAAGTTTTTTGTCCACCATGTCTAAATCAGCCAAATAAATTTCCTAGACTTGTGTTCTATCTATATAGTGTCATTGTGAAGTCTCACTATTTATTGAATCAATCTTCATATTATTTATTTTCTTTTTAATAATGGTTTAATTGCAAAATCAGACTAAGACCATGTGCACATGTTTTCCATTTTTTTGATGTTTTTTGAATTTTTTATGCTTATTTTGAAATCGGTCAAACCTAAGTATGACCAACATTTAAACAAGTTTCAAACATGAAAATAAAAAACTAAGCCTGGATCCTTCTTAGTCACACCAAAATAAAGCTTTTGTGAGTTTTTTGAAAATTTCATGTTCCTCACCCAAAACCACTTCTCTTCACACTTGAGAGTTCATAGTTTAAAATTTGAGATTTCACACTACATAAATGAATATTTTGTTTGAATGTATCTAGACCTTGTTTATCAACTTGAGTTGTTAATATATGACATACTAAGACCTTATGCACATGTTTTCCATTTTTTTGATGTTTTTTGAATTTTTTATGCTTATTTTGAAATCGGTCAAATCTAAGTTTGACCAACATTTAAACGAGTTTCAAACATGAAAATGAAAAAATAAGTCTGGATCCTTCTTAGTCACACCAAAATAAAGATTTTGTGAGTTTTTTGAAAATTTTACGTTCCTCACCCAAAACCACTTCTCTTCACACTTGAGAGTTCATAGTTTGAAATTTGAGATTTCACACTACATACATTAATATTTTGTTTGAATGTATCTAGATCTTGTTTATCAACTTGAGTTGTTAGTATATGACATACTAAGAGAATATGCACATGTTTTCCATTTTTTTGATGTTTTCTGAATTTTTTATGCTTATTTTGTAATCGGTCAAACCTAAGTTTGACCAACATTTAAACAAGTTTCAAACATGAAAATGAAAAACTAAGCCTGGATCCTTTTTAGTCACACCAAAATGAAGCTTTTGTGAGTTTTTTGAAAATTTGATGTTCCTCACCCAAAACCATTTCTCTTCACACTTGAGAGTTCATAGTTTGAGATTTGAGATTTCACACTACATATATGAATATTTTTTTTGAATCTATCTAGACCTTGTTTATCAACTTGAGTTGTTAGTATATGATATACTAAGACCATGTGCACAGGTTTTCCATTTTTTTGATGTTTTTTGAATTTTTTATGCTTATTTTGAAATCGGTCAAAACTAAGTTTGACCAACATTTAAACAAGTTTTAAACATGAAAATGGAAAAATAAGTCTAGATCCTTCTTAGTCACACCAAAATAAAGCTTTTGTGACTTTTTTGAAAATTTCATGTTCCTCACCCAAAACCAGTACTCTTCACACTTGAGAGTTCATAGTTTGAGATGTGAGATTTCACACTACATACATGAATATTTTGTTTGAATGTATCTAGATCTTGTTTGTCAACTTGAGTTGTTAGTATATGACATACTAAGATCATGTGCACAGGTTTTCCATTTTTTTGATGTTTTCCGAATTTTTTATGCTTATTGTAAAATCGGTCAAACCTAAGTTTGACCAACATTTAAACAAGTTTCAAACATGAAAATGAAAAACTAAGCCTGGATCCTTCTTAGTCACACCAAAATAAAACTTTTGTGAGCTTTTTGAAAATTTCATGTTCCTCACCCAAAACCATTTCTCTTCACATTTGAGAGTTCATAGTTTGAGATTTCAGATTTCACACTACATATCTGAATATTTTGTTTAAATGTATCTAGACCTTGTTTATCAACTTGAATTGTTAGTATATGACATACGAAGACCATGTGCACAGGTTTTCCATTTTTGTTTGATGTTTTTTGAATTTTTATGCTTATTTAGGTTTGACCAACATTTAAGCAAGTTTCAAACATGAAAATGAAAAACTAAGCCTGGATCCTTCTTAGTCACACCAAAATGAAACTTTTGTGAGTTTTTTGAATATTTCATGTTCCTCACCCAAAACCATGTCTCTTCACACTTGAGAGTTCATAGTTTGAGATTTGAGATTTCACACTACATATATGAGTATTTTGTTTAAATGTATCTAGACCTTGTTTACCAACTTGAGTTGGTAGTATATGACATACGAAGACCATGTGCACAGGTTTTCCATTTTTTTTATCTTTTTTGAATTTTTTATGCTTATTTAGGTTTGACCAACATTTAAACAAGTTTCAAACATGAAAATGAAAAACTAAGCCTAGATCCTTCTTAGTCACACCAAAATGAAGTTTTTGTAAGTTTTTTGAAAATTTCATGTTCCTCACCCAAAACCAATTCTCTTCACACTTGAGAGTTCATAGTTTGAGATTTGAGATTTCACACTACATACATGAATATTTTGTTTGAATGTATCTAGACCTTGTTTATCAACTTGAGTTGTTAGTATATGACATACTAAGAATGTGCACAGATTTTCCATTTTTTTGATCTTTTTTGAATTTTTTATGCTAAACCCTAATTTGGTCAACCCACACAAAATACTGTTGACCCAGCCGAAACCCCAAAATCACTTGATTTAACCTTGGCCGTCCGATCATGCCTTCTAGAAGGAAACCCCCCGATCCTCACCACTCTCGTTCTGTGCTCTGATTGGCTTGTGTATTTTTTTGGCTAGACTGTTTTATTAATTTCAAACGCGCATAGGCCACGGACCAACCAACTACGGCCCAACTGGTGTTTTTTTCCTTTTCCGACCGCCTCGCCACGGCCGATCACTGCCATGGCCCAACTCCATGACCCAACGCCACGGCCCAAAAAAGTTTTTTATCTGTTCCGACCGCCTCCCGTTCCCCTTCTTATCCACGAACGATGTCGTGACCTAGCTATTTTCCCCCATTTCCCACACTCGCCGCCGCTCCCATTTGCTCGCCGCCGGTGATCAAATCGACCTACGCCAAAAGATCCAGACCCGCCGACCGCCGATATTTAGGAGGGGAGGTTCAATTGTCGGCCGTGGTGGCCATTTCGGTGGCGGAAACCGCTCCGACGAGGAGTGGAAGCGGCCGCCCTCTGACCCCGCTCGGGCGCATTGTGCAGCTTATGACGGCGGTCGGAAACGCGGTGCGTGCAGGTACACCAACTACGGCGCCACGGCGCCGCCTGCGTTCGCCCGCTGAGAGGTGGTCGAGTATGACTGCCGCATGGAGTCTGCGGCGGCCGCCGGCCGCAGCCGCTACGAGCATCGAAGCTCATCCGGCGCGGGGAGCTCCTCCATGGCAGCACAGCTGCCGCCGCCGAAGAGGGAGGAGGAGGAGCGCCCACCGCGCCGCGGCCTCCTGCCCGGGGACTTCGCCGACAACGAGGACATGCCCTGGATCACCGAGGAGGTGATCCAGCGCAGCAAGCAGCAGCAGGAGGAGTTCGAGGCGCGCCGTCGGATGGAGGAGGAGCTCGATGAACTTCGCCTCCAGGCCGCTCTCGAAGCATCCCTCCACCCCGTCATCGAGCTCAGCTCGGACTCCGACTCCAACGGGCCCGACTCCGACTCCTACTGAGCGGTGCCGCCGCCTCGTCACCGCTGCACCCCTGGGGCTCCGGTCTTAGCCCAATTTTGGATCCAGATTAGGGGTAGGAGCAGCGGTTCGACGTCCCCGATGTAATTAGTTTAACTCCGGGTGGCTTGGGTGCTTTTGGTCCGATGAGCCATTGACGAACTACGAACTCCGTGTGTAATATGTAATGGGATCAGTCTTATGTATGTTTAATTCGCGTTCTGTTCAGTTTAGTATGCGCGCTCGTTTAGTTTTATTTGCACTAATGTTTGCCTCAAGCGGAGCTCGACATCTCTCGCCGGCATTGCCGCGCTGCGTCGCCGGAGAAGAAGAAGACAGGGCCCGGGAGGATGCGTGCGCAGGGCAGGAGGATATAACGGTCGTCGTTGCTGACGTGGATAAGTTGTGGGTCCTACCCGGCTCCCCATAATCCAAACAGATTACAATTAAGGGCCATGTCGCAGCAGAACAATTTGTGCTCACAGAGATGTCGCAGCAGAGCAATTCATGCCAACGCCGTCGCTGTCCATCCAATTCGTTGGAAAAACGTCGCATAGGAGCTATTGACCCAGGAATTGATAGGAGAATTTTGGACCAGTAAACTGTTCTAGGCTTTCGGACCGGTAACACTAGTGGAAAACGGGACAACAGTCCCAGTTCCAGAGGCCCTCTAGTCCAGGTTACGCAACCGGGACTAGCAAAGCGGGACTAAAGCCCCCACCTCATTAGTCCCGGTTGCTTACGAACCGGGACTAGAGGCCCACCCACGTCGCCACGGCGCAGCCCGCGCGGGCTCGGAACCTTTAGTCCCGGTTCGTAACATGAACCGGGACTAGTGTGTTTATGTTTTTTTCTATTTCGATTAATTTTCTGGATTTAGGGTTTTAGGAGGGGTTTAGGGGTTTCGGATGGTTTCCATCATACAAGGAACACGTCAATGCGCCAAAAACATGAAGATGAAGTTGATGCATATATATTTAACACATACAAATTACATGAAGATCACGTTGATGACACAAACAAATTAAGTAGTACATGAAGATCAAGTTTTCCCGGTTCCAGGTACCTAATTACATGCAGATCACTATTACATGGAGGCATACTATTTTGCATTATAGTAGTAATCTCCTGTATCAGGTATGACCTCCGCAAGGTAAAATCCCGCCAATTCCACCGCAATTGCTTCGAAGCAGGCCTCTAATGGTAGCTTGCTGCGCTTTCTTGCCAACTTTAAAAGAATAAGATCAAAATAAATACATGAGTTGTATGTGTATACATATATATCAAATGAATGAAACTCAGCACAACTGATGGTAAAACAATAACGTTGTGAATATTGTTTACGTACTTCTTTACTTCTTTACTCGGAAATGAAGTATCCACAGAAATCAGTTCCGCGCAAGACTATACAAGAATAGAATTCAATCAAATAATAATCAAGTATGATAATGGTGCGTGGACCTAGGTAGTACTACTTACATTGTTCAGACGCCATATCAACTTGTCTTTCCATTGACCGGGTTCTTCCTTGATGAACTCTTTCCAAACGCTGCCCGACAAATAAAATTAACAAAGGAGTTATTAATGACTTGATATCAGGAAATGAAATTACTTTTCGAGCATTGTAAAACATGTCTTGTATTCTTTTGGACTTTTCCTTAATCAGTCAAGGAAATGAATTTCTCCATCGTGAATTTTAATGACGAGAAGAATATAGTGGAACCTGCACACGTTTATATACATAGTCATGCATAACTCATCAGTTAAACTTAACATCGGGTGAGCAAAATATAATGTGTCGAAGAGACAGTAACACTCACTTGAAGTTGTAAGCCCAAAATATAGTCTTTTTGTCACGGTGTTGCTTGAAATACCTTAGCAAATCCCCCGGTGTGTCCTTGTTATATAAGGGATCTTCTATGGTGACTTGATGAAGTTTATCTGGGTCAATGAACCCAAAGTCCTTGTTTTTTTGCCTTTTCAATTCGAGCATCTTCATTCTACAAAATATAGCGTACAAAAGATTATAGTGAGGATAATTACAGACAATGAACGAGCTGAGGTAAAGACTTAAATTACAGAAATAAATCATTTACAGACAATAGGAACTGAGGATAGATTTGTCGAGGGCCCGGATATTGTATAACTGAAAAAGTTCGCTAAACTCAACGGACACAGCGTATTCTTGGCAGTAGTGCTCTTCCTTAACTCCCACCATGAGACTGATATTCCCCGCTTTTGCGGCTGTCTTGTACCAGGAATGCAACGCACGCATTTTTGTTGATAACCTGCCATCGACCAAATTTTCCCTGGGAACATATTGTTTTACTAGATCAGTGATGGCGTAATCGGTTGATGAACCTATTTGTTGTGGAGTACATTGCGCGGCCACGGCAATACGATGTATTTCTTGTTTGTCAAACACCTTGAGCGGGGGGACCGATTGTGCATCTTGTTCTCTGAGCTGGGGAACTTGTTTACCTTTTTTCGGCGACAGGAGCTCCATCAGATCGTCATATGACTTGTCAATAGAACGCTCATAGTCTGATGGCAGCACTGGTGGAGAGTTATATAGGTTATCGATGGAAGTGCCAGGCGCTCCGGGGATATTGCAGCGGTAAAGTTTGGCTCGGGTATTTTCGGCGCAAAGAATGCTGTATTATAGGCCTTCACGGCGGCGGCTTTTTCCTCGACAATATTATCATAAGGTAACTTCTCAGGAGGCAGCGGTGTTTTCTGCTTTCTAGTTCCCCCCCTAATCGGCGAACCGACCTTGCGCTTCCTCGGGAGAAACTTAACGGGCAATTTCTCACGTGGCGGAGATCGAGATGGACTCGCGCTGATGAAGTCCCTGTCTAGGAGGCATGGGCTTTGCTGATGAGGTGGACTGCTACAAGGAGGAGTCGATGGCCTTGACAAGAAAATGTTTTTCTTGTTCCACAGGGAAAAACCACGCTTGACTTCTCCCAATGTCGCCTCAACGTCACCTCCAGGAATCTCAAGAGACAATGTTTCAAATCCCGGCATAATTTCATCCACCCAGACCCGAGCATAGCCAGCTGGAATGTCACCATTATGGTAGCTTGCTTCGGGTTCATTTGGTAAAGCATAGCCGACTGCCACCTTCATGGATATGTTCCTCATTGGCGTATGTAGCTCACATTCTGTCCTCTCTGTGACATCGTCCACGGCGTAGTGAGCATCGACTTGTAGTTGCGTGGAACCCACGCTGCTTCTAAGCTGAGATCGGTCGGCATTGGCCTGAGGATCTTCTAGCTGCTGCTGAGACGGCCTTTGCTGAGTAAGTGACTCCATGAGCTGCTGCACCTTGAGTTCCAATTCCGATAACCGGTCTTCACCCTTCTTCTTCTTTCTTGCACGGCTTCTATAACTGCCAGCGCACTCCGGAAACCCAGTCTTCACGGTGACACCGCCGGGACAGCCTCGTAATCGTCCAACGTGTTCAGGATTACCCAGGCCCGTGTCAGCTCGTCGTCCTCTCTATCGGGTTTGTACACACCCGGCAAACTTCATCTATTGCAAGTATAAGCTTCGGGACAATTGTTTCTACTTTTTTCTTCCATCTTCCGTGTGCAACAATCAGCCCTGTTTCCTCGTCCAACACTGCACCATGCGCGAACATCCAAAATTTGAACCTCTTGGGCCAGTCCATTGTCTGTGGAGTGATCCCTTTAGCAAGCAGTCTGTCTTCAGCGGCTAACCACGTAGGAATGGCGGACCTCTAGCCACCTGTCCCCAACCTATGGTGGTATATCTTCTTCTTGGCATTTGCCCTATTTTTGACCGATCGGGCCACAGCCGTAGATGATTTCTTATACGCCTTAAACACGGGCCAGTAATCTTGTATCTTCACTAGTTTTCCAGTTCCGGAATTTCCACTGAAATCTGGATCTTTTCCAGTTCCGATCGGGCCACATATTTTTTCCATATTGTTTTCTTCCAGTTCCGGAATTGTTCGGCCATCTTCGAGAGAGTCCACTGCTTGAGTTTCTCCTTCTTGATTTCAGAGACATCTTCCGGGATGTTAAAATGTGACAAGAGTGTGTCATATACCAAATCTTTTGTAATCTTGTGGACATAGCAGGGGTCATTGTCGTTTGCGGCCGCCGGCTTATGCCATTCTTGTATGGTGATCGGGAGCATGTCCCTTACAATAGCTCCAGATTGAATTATAAATTTACGGCGGTTCTCTTTGGGTTCGAGCGGCTCGCCATTATCACCAATTACATAGATCGGTAACTTTGGATCATCGCTCATCATCCTTTTCGTGCTGCCTCGAGGGGCTCCCTTTTTAGCAGATTTGCTCGATCCGGAGGGCTAAAAGAAAAATAATGCGTTAATAAGTGCAATACAAATCAATTACTGAATCTAGTGATCAACAAAATAGCCTTAATATATATACCTCGTCGGCTCTTCTTTCTTCGGACTCAATACCCTCACTATAGTCCATCAGAAATTTTGAGGTGAAATCCTCATCATCTTCTCCACCGGCATTGGTTCCACCGACGACATCTTCTCCACTGGCATCGGTTCCACCGCCGACATCTTCTCCACCGGCATCTTCTCCATCGGGATCATATCTATTGGCATTCTCATATATCTCTCGCATAATTTCGACTTCATTCTCCTTGTCTCGCACATAGTTAGGATCCATAGCTCAATGTCCCTGTAATCAATAAAATTTGCATCTATAAAATTGGTACACAAAAATTTGCTAACTTATCAAATTTGCAATTTATAAAATTTGCATCTATAAAATTGCTACACAAAAATTTGCTAACTTATCAAATTTGCAATCTATATATGGGCAGATAAGAGGTTATGCTTGCCTTGTTCGTCGGAAATCAGATCTTGTTCTTCAAATACAGCGGGGTTGATCTCTGAACCATGATCTACCGAGGAGAACAAACACCGGAAAAGAACAACAATCAACACATGGCATTGATGCAATGCGCAATATGTATGCATGATCAATTTAATGCATTGACATGGAGCTCTAAATCATGTTTGAAATGTTATTTGAATTCAAATTGCAATTATGAGCATTTAGTTAAATTAATTCCATAATTAGAGAAAAAGCATTTAAGTTATTCCCAAATATTTACCAAATTTAAATGTTCCAAATTGTTTGTACTTTGACATAAATGGTTAGCATTTTTTTTTCTAAACATTTTGATATATTATTTGTAATTTTCTGATAAACATAACAAAAGATATAGAATTTACAAGATTTTATTATTTTCTGCAATTATCAACTTGCTCCGGGCCCACCTATCAGAGATTTAACATTTTCTGAAATCATTTTGGGAAAAGAATAAACGGCTGACGACCGGGGCCCCCATGTCAAAGACACAGATAGATGGCAGAGGCTCTGCCGAGCTTGCTCTCGACGAAGGAGAGCGCTCTGGATCGCGCGTACACGGCGGCAGAGCTTGCCGGAGCGGTGTTGACCAAATGGTCACCGTACACGGCGGCAGAGCTCGCCGGAGCGGACCTCGACGGCGGTGCACGGCGGCAGGACGATTACGGGCAAGAGAGGAAGAACAGAGGGTCTCTAAAGAGAGAGTAGCTCACCAGGAACGCGTCAAGGTGGTCAATGAGCTCAGGGAAGCCTGTACGCCGCTTGAAGAACGGTGGCGGCCGGAGTTGGAGACCTCCGTCGCGAGCTACAGGGGAGGGGCGCGAGGCAGGGGAGACCTACCTGCGGCGTCACGGCGGCGCGGCGAGGCAGGGGAGGGGCACGGCGGCGTGGCGAAGCAGGGCTTCGCCGTTGGGGGCGTCGAGGCGGAGAGCAGTTCTTCGATTTGGGGGAGAATGCCAAAATTTCGGCCGCGGCCACACAAATCCCCGTGAAACAGACCTTTAGTCGCGGTTCCAGCCACCAACCGCGACTAAAGACCCTTTAGTCGCGGTTGGTGGCTGGAACCGCGACTAAAGGTCGAATTTGGACCGCACAAATTTGCGCGCCAGCCCACACCCTTTAGTCGCGGTTCGTGGCTGGAACCGCGACTAAAGGTCTTTTTTCTGTTTTCTGTTTTCTTTTTTGTTTCCTTTTTTCTGTTTTCTTTCCTATTTATTGATTTAATCATCCAAATTAGCTCAAATTAGTCTCTAAAAAATTGTCAATCAACAACTTAATTATGTACATCTTTCATAATTTTTTTTTCTGTCTACAAAATACTTCAGTTCATCAAGCTCAAATTCATTATTATTACACATGCTCCTTACATAAAGGTTTAATACATTCCATAGAATGCATTACATAAAAGGTTTAATACATTATTACACATCACCAACATTATTCTACATAAACGGACTTGCTGGCTCGAAGGCCGTAGGATTAGGGGGAACGGCGGGAGGAGCCAGCCCGGTTCGCGGCCGCCTGGTTCTCGCGCGCACGTTAGCGGAGGAGGGCAAGATCCATGGAGGATGAGTCTTTCAGCGCCCAATCTAGCTCGGAAGCCTTCTTCGCCTTGAGCTGGTAGGCAGTCTTGGCTCGCTGGACAGGGTAGTTGCGGACAGACTGGAAGGAGGCTTCCATGGCCTCCTGTATCTGCAACCCACAACCCTCTTCCCTGTCGTCGCTCCAGTCGAAGTCATCGTACTCCTCCACGGGAGGAGCGGCGGCGACTGGTGGAGGGGCAGCAGTGCCAGGTTGAGGTGCGGTGGCACCTGGTGGAGCAGGAGGCCGGTAGCTGGGCATTCCTCTCCACACCAGGCTCGTGGGCATACGGCGGGATAGGCTCCCGCGGTTGCGCCCAAGGCTAGGAATGGTGGATTAGGGTTTACCCCGTTGGCGACAATATATAAAGACCTCCAGGCCAGCGCTGGGGGAGGACACATGCCCAGGGCAGCGCTGGGGGAGGACACGTGTCGTGACCGCAAAGCCCGCCTTTAGTCCCGGTTGGTGTTACCAACCGGGACTAAAGAAGCACACGGATCGTGTGTTTCTTTCAAGCGCTTGTGAGACGTTGGATCAGGGGTGTGTTTCTTTTGAGGGATTGTGAGCTGTTGGATCAGCACTATCACAACCACTTCGTGAGTCACTTGACCCGGTTGGTATTACCAACCGGGACTAAAGAAGCAAACGGACCCTATATATAGCCCCCCTCTCGGACATGTTCAGCCCTCACTCTGTACTCATTGTCGTTCATTTCGTAAACAAAGCATTCGGATTCCCTGCATACGTCCGACGGTGCATTTGATTTGCGGGCACTCACGAGCCACCGTCGGGCTGTATGCAGGGGAAACCGTGTGTTTTGTTTCAACTTTCAGAACACAGTTACATAAAAGGTTCAATACATTATTACACATCACCAACAACATCCCTATCTAGTGTTCACTTGTTCTTCGTGTGTGTCCATTTCTTCTGATTGCGCCGTAACCATGGACAATCTTCTTCATTTAACTTGATGCTTGGGTCAGTGTTCACTGTGAAGGGCGGAATTTCATTAAACTTATCATAATCTTCTGACATATCTGTCTTGTCCTCCACTCCCATGATGTTTCTTTTACCTGAAAGAACTATGTGGTGCTTTGGCTCATCGTATGATGTATTCACTTGCTTATCTTTTTTTTTGGTAGGGTAGACATGACCTTCACATAGAAAAACCTGAGCCACTTCACTGGCTAGGATGAATGGTTCGTTCTCGTACTCAAGATTCTTGAGATCCACTGTAGTCATTCCGTATCGTGGGTCTACCTCTACCCGCCTTCTAGGTTGAACCATTTGCACTTGAACAAAGGGATCTTAAAAGAAGGTCCATAGTCAAGTTCCCATATCTGCTCTATGTAACCATAATATGTTTCCTTTTGCCCATTGCAGTTTGTTGCATCAAAGTGGACACCACTATTTTGGTTGGTGCTCTTTTTATCTTGGTCGACCGTGTAAAATGTATTTATATTTATCTCGTACCCTTGAAAAGTCGATATAGTCGAAGATGGTTGCTTGGCCAACAAGTATAGTTGTTCTCCAATATTGGTGTCATTAATGAGACGTCTTTGTAACCAACCAACGAAAGTCTTCATGTGTTCTCCATCAATACAATCTTTTCATGTGTATTTGGAGCGTAAAATGTTCCAGTGTTCCTCGATATACGGAGCCACCAAGCTGGAATTATGTAGAACTGTGTAGTGTGCTCGAGTGAAAGAATTCCCGTCTTGACATAGTGTTGTTTTTTTTCCTAGCGTGCCTTTTCCACGCAGTCTCCCCTCATGGCGCGATTGAGTAACACCAATCGGATTTAGATCAGGAATAAAGTCAACAAAAAACTCAATGACCTCCTCCGTTCCATAGCCCTTGGAGATGCTTCCTTCTGGCCTAGCATGGTTATGAACGTATTTCTTTAGGACTCCCATGAACCTCTCAAAGGGGAACATGTTGTGTAGAAATACAGGACCGAGAACGAGAATCTCTTCGACAAGGTGAACTATGAGGTGCGTCATAATATTGAAGAAGGTTGGTGGGAACACCAACTCGAAGCTGACAAAACATTGGACCACATTATTCTGTAAACTTGGTAGAGTTAGTGGATTGATCACCTTCTGAGAAATTACATTGAGGAATGCACATGGGTACTCGAACATTTTCTGGTAGAAGCCCCTCAACGTAACTGGAAGTAATTGTGTCATAATCACGTGGCAGTCATGAGACTTTAGGTTTTGAAATTTTATTATTCTCTTTATATTCGACGAGAAGCCAGATGGAACCTTCATACTGCGAAGACATTCAAAACATATTTTCTTCTCTTCTTTCATAAGAGCATAGCTCGCAGGACCTTGATGATTCTCTGAATGAGCACCGTCTCGCTCCATCATACGTTGATGGGCTTGTCTTGCTTCCGGTGTATCTTTTGACTTCCCATACACGCCCAAGAAGTTTAGCAGGTTCAAGCAAAGATTTTTGTCACATGCATCACGTCGATTGCAGAGTGAACCTTTAGCATTATCCTATAGGGCAGCTCCCAAAATATAGATTTCTTCTTCCACATGGGTACGTGGTTGAGAGCGTCATTCGGAACAGATAGACCATATCATGTATAACAGAACTAGAAGGGCGGGTAGGCTTCGGCCGACGATCTGCCTCACCTTTGAAATGTTTGCCTTTCTTTTTTAAGGGATGGTTGGGTACAAGAAATCGACGATGGCCCAGGAACACATTCTTGTTACCTAAATGTATACTTTCAGTCTCACCTAAACAGTGCGTGCATGCATTGTATCCCTTGTTTGACCGTCCTGAAATGTTACTAAGAGCAGGCCAATCATTGATGGTTACAAACAACAGCGCTCGTAGTTCAAATTCCTCTTGTTTGTGCTCATCCCACACACGCACACCTTCTTCACGCCACAACTGTAAAAGTTTTTCAACCAATGGCCTCAGGTACACATAAATGTCGTTGCCAGGTTGCTTCGCCCCTTGGATGAGCACTGACATCATAATGAACTTCCGCTTCATGCACAATGGAACGTTGCCCCATCTGCGAATTTGGTTTGTCAAGAGCGGCATACTTGACTTGATCGTAGCTCAATGGAACGTTGCCCCATCCGCGAATCCGGAGGTCTTCTTCTTCGTCGCCGTCGTCCTTGCCCTTCTTCTTGTCCTTCTTGTTGTTGTTCTTCTTCTTTTCAAGGTTTGTCCCAATGATAGCATTGGAGAGAGCAACGAGACTCGGAGTACGATTACCGGTTGGGTTCCGCCTATCCCTCTGGAGGTCGACCGCGGACGGAATTTCAATTCCATAGTAGCGCAGCATCCGCAAGTCATTGTGGATAGCCACACCGTAGAACTTAATGGTCTTGTCACCTAAGAAATCCACGAAAAGCTGTGGCACCCGATCAGCCTTGCAGATCTGGAAGACAAGAGTCTCGGACGCCACCGAGAGTAGAAGGACGGCGGCGTGCTGCCTTTTCTCGGGTGAAAGATCCCTCTGTCGACCCGGGAGAGGGTCGTCGAACTCGTAGTCGAGTCCAACGCACTTGATCGGTGCGGCGTCGAGGAAGAACTTCTTCACATCGCGGATCCACCTCTCCACGCGATATGCACGGAGGGTGACCCATACCTTGAAGTGCATATCCTCCTTGATGAAGTAGTACAACCGAGACAGAGGTACGCGCGCGAGTGGCTCCATTGGAATAGAAGGAGAGGGATCGGGAGAGAGTTTTTGCAAGGAGATTAGAGAGATTGTGTGCTTAAGGCCAAGATTAGTGTTGCTTTATATAGGGCAGAGAGGGGAGGCCAGCCGGCGGGTATGGGAGGCCGGAGGGCCGCCGCCATGGATTAAATCGCGCCGGGCGCTGATCGTCTTCCAAGGACCATCAATACGGCGGCGGATTGATCAACTTCTAAAGCGCACGGCGGCGCGCGGGAGACAAAAGGTTTGAATGTTAGTCCCGGTTCTTGCCCCGAACCGAGACTAATGCTTCTCGCGCTGGGCCGCGGCTCTGTGGCCGCACGTGGTGACCCTTTAGTCCCGGTTCGTGGCTAGAACCGGGAATAAATGTCCCTCGCGAACCGGGACGGGGCTGGGCCATTGAAAAAGCGAAAAATCGACCCCATTAGTACCGGTTCGTAAGGGAACCGATACTAAAGGGCCAAACGGATTGCCCTTTTTCCACTAGTGTAAACTGCTCTACTCCTACTGAAAAGTACACTGCCGTGCCAGAGCGAGTGATATGGCCGGCCGGACTCGAGACATGGCCAGTTTTGCTGGAACTAATCATGTTACTAGTGCTAGGTCTAGGTTATTAGATCATGTTTTATTTTGTAGTTGTGTCGTACACTGGAAGCTGCGGCTGCATACGCATATACAGACGTGTTTACGTGTGTGCAATGCAAAGCTATTAGTGTTAGTGAGCTGCATTGCATGCATGCTTAGTTAGAGAAGTGGTCCACGTTGTGGGCATGCATAGATAAGTCAGGTGAGTAGTTGCGGTGCATGTGGTCCTCGCACCACCCTCATTGGAGACGGGCAAAATCTTGTCGTAGTAGAGCGTGTTCTAATAAACAAACACGAAGTCGTCATGCTAAGGCTCAAAAGGATTAACGCACCAGAGCAACAACCACCGCCAAAGATAATAATTGTAGATAGGAAGAGTAGAACTTGCAACCAAAGACAAAAACAGGCCATATCGTAAGTGAACTGCTGCACACACAACTCCATGCTTCTTCCGCCAACACAAGGCATAACAACAGAGTAGGGATAGGGTGCGTAGGACCTTATTCTGACGTGTCGCCGCCGCCTCATCACCCCGAGGAAGACAAACAAAATAACTAAAACAAGAAACTGAAACCCTCCCGCTGACAAGACATCCTGGTCAGCCGCACCTCCAATCCCTAGAAGACCATCGGAGGCGGGTGGACTGGCGGCGTCACTGGCGCAGGGGATGGAACTTTAGCCGCCTGAGCATCCCTTTGTTTTCTCCTTTCTTCATTATGTACCGGTTCCATTCGTTTCTATTGATATACAGTTGAGCTTCTATATCCAATTCTAGGCAATCACTCTTTGAAATTAAATCATCTAGTTCGTGCTAGATTGTCGTGTATGCGGACCTAATGAATGGCCATACTAGATATCTACGCAAATACCTTTGGCACATAATGAATCCTCTTCCTAGATATATTTATTGGGCGACCGGCTCTGCGTCGCCCCCGCGGGCGACCAGGGTGAACCCCAGCTTCCTCCTCCTCCTCCGCCGCCGGCATGCGCCGC
Source organism: Poa pratensis (assembly GCA_947311845.1). Classification (NCBI taxonomy): domain Eukaryota; kingdom Viridiplantae; phylum Streptophyta; class Magnoliopsida; order Poales; family Poaceae; genus Poa; species Poa pratensis. The sequence goes on from CAMZMU010000042.1 coordinate 1,353,521, forward strand.
CGGGCAAAGCCCGTCCGGTTCCGGCGGCGGCGGGTGCTCCTATTTCTGCACGTGCGGCGAGCTACGTGGGGAGCTCCTGCCAGCGGTTGTGCGTTGCTCGATCTTGGTGCGGCTCGGAGCTATTGCGGCCCCCTATTCGGTAGGGCGACCCCTGGGGCGGTGCGGCCAGAGTCCGGGACAGCGTAGTGAACCGATTCTTGGCAGCATCGGGAGGCGCAAGGAAGGGTCGGCTCTGGGCTGCAGTGGGCCAGGCGGGACTACATCGGCTTGGAGCAGGCATGACCGGCATGGCGGCCCGTGAAGGCGCTATCGGAGGTGCGGTGGCCATTCGGCATGGCAGCCGTTTCTGCTGCCGTGGGTTTGCGGGCCCAGATCTGGCGGCGCCCTCCTGGATCCATCTTTGACTTGCCGGGCTGTAGGTGTTAGGAGGCTGTCGCTACTGGGCAGTGGGCCTGGACGCCGGGGTGGCGGCCCCGGGTGGTGGACCGCATGGGTGCCTCTCCGGTGAACATCATGGCGTTGGTGGTGGTTGCGTCCTTTGGTCGTGTGGGCGGCATTGGGAGCAGCAGCGGGTGGCTCGGGCGTGATCTCTCCGGCATTGGTGCCCAGATTTGGACATGGTTGGTTGTTTATCACGTGCGTGTCACGGGGGAGCTACTGGGCGAAAGCCAGGTGCTTCGGCACTGACGACGGCGACGCCCGCGGTTGCCGGGCTTCCTCTTGAGGATGTCGTCGGGGTGCTCTTTCCCGTGCCAAAGTTCTGGGTGAAAACCTAGGTCCAGTTGGACTCGACGATGGCGTCACTACAAGAAATATGCTAACTTGTGACCCTCGATATTGGTCACATAAATGGTCATCAACTGTCATTTATGACCTTTTTGTGACGAAAAGCGATTGGTCAAAAGATGAGCGTCACTAATGGGAGTTCGTGGCCTATTTTGGGGATTGGTTTCAAATTCTATTAGAAATTGTTTTGGTCACTACCAATCTGGCCAGTCCACGTCAGATCCAACGTGGCACAGCTGAAGTGGAAGAGCCGATGTGGCCAGTACCAGTCAGATCTAACGTGGCAGTGCTGACGTGTCAAAATTGTGACCAAATGAAATGGTCGTAAATCATAATCAGCCTAGTCCAGTTCAGCCCTCTAAATGGGCCGAGCCCAATAATTCAGCCCATTAATGAGTTTTTTTCTGTTGGTGAGGTACATGGGCCAAGCCCAACATTTCAGCCTTTTAATTTTTGGTCCATGGCCTTTTTGTTATCCTTTTCGTGCAGGCTTTTTGTTTTGATTTTTTCAAATACACATTTTTTCAAATTACTTGGGCCAGTAGAATATTTGGCCTTTTAAATTCACAGGTTCCAATTTCAACTGCATACAAATTAATAATTATCTCTCGCATGAATGACTCAATCAAATATTCACAACAACAGATACAGGTCTAATTATAGTTTAGATCCAACAAGTGTACAAACATTCAAGAACAGATACACATGCACTAAACATGATCTCCAGGATTCTTCTATTCTTCTATCCCAGCAGCAGCCTTCACTTCAAAGAGGGAGTACTTCTGATTTATATTTACACATGATGGAACCAGTAACTAAACTTTCAGCATGCTTATGTCTTTCAATTTGTGAAGCTCCATCTGAAGTAAATTGCAATCCCCTAAGTAAACAACCATACAGCAGCGAACAAGGCTTCTGAACCCTGCACATGAGCAGATGGATGATTAGACAGTACATGTACCTTGGTGCTGATGATCTTCACCTAGGATGGAGACCATCCAGCTGATCTTGCTATAGATGGCGCACTGGCCAACTTCAGCGAGAACATCTCCACCATCGTCTGCTGGAGTTTCTTGCCGCAGTCTAACATGAACACCGAAGCAGAATTTCAGCGGAAGGATCTAGAAGTAATTTAGCTCATATTTTTAAGTTAAGCACAGAAATCATATACATTTTCTTGAATAACATATGAGAAGAACAATATTCAGCAAATATGTATCACAAATATTCTGATGACACAAGACTAGATAAATAAATTTTCTAATTGACTAGTACCCAAATATATAAATGCACCAGTTCATGGAATTCATGACTTGGACAGTGTATTAATAGCAGATATGACGAACTAATTTTATCTAGTTGGATACATGCAGAATAAGTTCCTGGTATAATTTGAACAAGATCAATCTACTTAAATATGTTGCTTCCATCCCAAATCTGATGTATTTCCGTGCATAGGTGCATACAATTGTATATCTCCGCACACATACTATATAGCAACAAAACAAAAAAGCGAACCAAATTATGGGTGAGGTTACAGGACCTTGATGCCTTGAGGAGACCGAGGAGCCAGATCAGCTTCATCATGACCACCAACCTATAATGTTTCAACACAGATATTAGCTACATCATGAGTATCAGCTAAACATACATGAAAATCAAAGCCAAAAGAAATAAGCATCTGTCAGCAAGAGAAACTCTACCAGGAGGGTCAGTCAACAAATTGATCATACAAAAGAAAATTTGTAATGCTCATGTTTCAACTAATTGGGATTCCAGAATTGAAGGACTTGGGCATCTCATAGAAAAATGAACTTGGGGTATATTACAGTAAGGAAATTTGATCAAAGCCTCGTGAAATGAAATTGAGGTACATTTCAGATTAATGTAGCCTACAATAGAATATTATCTTGCTCCCTGCAACTTATTTTCATTTTCAAATGGAGGCACAGCATATTTTAACTTCAAACCATCAAAGCAGCGAACACACCCTTGGCTTGACGGGACAAACAATTCAGCTCGCGCTAGATTCCCTGAACGAAGAAGGCACGTACCAAGACGTCAAGCTGGATGCCGCCCTTGACGACCTCGTAGCCCCTCCTGGACACGACGGAGACCTTCATGCTCCTCATCTACCCTCCGCCGACCCCGTGTCTTGTCCTGCTGGAAGTGCTTCAGTTCATAATGTCCTGCAGGAAGTGGAACACATTACAGAACAAACTGGACAAAATATAGTAGGACAGTTCAGTCAGGAAATCATTATCTTTTGTGTCCATTGCCTTGACAAGGCTACCAGTCTACCACCATGAAGAACAAAGATGTGAATATTCGTTAACTATACTAACTAGGACATTAGCATGCATATAGAAGTAGCCTGCATCGATCAAACCTAAAATTAGTATGCTAAATATACTAACGTGGGCATCACAATAGGAGTTGATCGATTCTAGAGAGACATGAACAACTAGCACACGACACAGGGACATATAAATATGCAGGGAGCAGGAAACCTTACCGGGAAACTCCCATGGCTCGAACGCGTGGAGGTCGACCTTGACGAGCGTCCCCCGCGAGGCTCGTTCGTTGGTCACCTTCTTCTAGAGATAGTGGCAGACCAATTTCTTGGATACCAAGATGGGGGTCGCGCGCATCCGGTCCAGATCTGGAGCGGGCGCGAGGTCATGGGGCATGTCGGACTTGCACGCGCCGCCTTCGGACCTCTACGGCTCCACGTGGAGAAGGGAGCGACTTGGGGAGGAGGTTCGCCCATGGCACTGTCTCAAAAGAGGAGAGCAGAGGAGGCGCCCTAAGATCGGGATCTAGAGAGGAGAGCATGGGGAGGCGCTGGATCGCTGGGAGGAGGAGCTAGGGCCCCAGCGCGGCGGAGGAAGGTGGTCGGGGAAGCTATGGCGTGGCGTTGCGGTGCTCGCCAGTGGCGGGACCGAGCCGACCGGGTGTGGGTGTGCGCGCAGGGAGAAGTGAGAGGGATGGCGAGAGGGAGAGGCGGCGTTCGAGGGAAAGAGGAGAGCGATGGGGTCGGGGATTAGGGTTTGGGTTGGGTGTGGCGCCGGCGGCGGGTGTTGGTGTGTTTTGGTTTCTCGGGAGACTTCCACTGCTCGATGCGTGGGTGATAGACGGCTAAGATCGCGTGCAATGCTGTGATCCGTCTGGAGGCGGTTCCTCGCGTCTCATTGGCCAGCTTTCTTGCCTTTAAATCTCCAAAATTTGGACTTAAATCTTCAATGATTTCAGCTGTAAAATGCGGTCAAATCATTTTTAGATACACAAGTATCTATTCTATTAGAGATAATCCAAGAGTTTCGCAAGCCACCTCCTGTAAAAAAGACAAATTTAAGCTGAATCAGCTGAAATCGGGTAAAATTTGAAATACAGTTGCTTCGTAGTTTCCTTATGATTTTTTGAAAAATTCATTTTTAGATACTGATGGTCCCGAAGAGCAAGGCTTTGATACCTGCAAAAGTAAACGGGATTAGGTTGAGACTCCAAGTGCAGAGTGTATAGTAAGTGGAAGACAGTTTTCCCCACGAGGGGTGACTCGAGGGTTTAATATCGAACTCTCGGGGAATCTGAAGTGGTAGATTTATCTTCTTATCCTTCTTTTGGTTACCTACAAAACAAGGTTAGATGTTTTGGTCCTCAACCTCACCTGTGGTTGTCAAGCACAAGGTGTAAGAATGATATCAGGATAGTTATGCAATGCAAACAAGAAATAAATATGCAATGATGGTGGATGCAATGATAAATGATATTTTTGGGTTTTTGAATGATGTATGCAAGATGAAAAGTATTTTTGTATTTTCGGATTTAATGATGGCTGAAAATAGAAAAGTGGTATATGGTGTTGGAAAGGTGTTTCTTATGATTAAAAATGGACTGGGGTTCATGGTTTCACAAATGCACTCTCTCTTTATAAAGTGGTAGACAATGGAACACACAAAGTTAACATATGAGATTGCAACACAGGGTTTGATAACAAGTTACTTAGATATATGGGCATCACGTCCTAACATAGAGATCTTTTGGTTATTAACCTCTCTTATACTCCACCAAGATGCGAACTAAATCATAACACCTCAGTAATTAAGATAACTCAGAGTATAGCATTAAGTATCATGACATGAAGTGAAAATAAGAACATGCTAGATCTAGTCATGGAGTAGTGGCAATGGTCACGCCCACATCCCCGGTAGCATGGTATTTTAGTTTATCCCTAGTGAGGTAACAAAGTAAGGTAAAGATACCAAAGTGGATCGCAGAACTTTCTCTCACGTTCACTGCACTAGCCACCCCCGTTACTCCAACTAATGCACACGTTCCCCCACACACGCTCTCATAAACATGCTTGATCAAAACAAGTAGACAAGAACGGGGTACATAATATGCATCTATACTCATAACTGAAACAAACATTGCAATCTCAAACATATATTAACTCATAAAGATCCACCACAAAGGTATTACAACGGTGACCGTAATCATGTTCAGCAGCTCATACGGTGCTAATTAGTGAAGCTCAAGAGAGGAGAGATACATAAGTTACTTCCACAAACCCATAGTCCAGAGGTGGACTACTCCCTCTTCATCATGGAGACGGTGGAGAAGTCGATGGAGAAGATGGAGACCACGCCGGCAGCGCCCCGCCGGAGTTTTCCCCCTCCAATCTGCAGCTCCTGATCTCCGTTTCGGTGTTTCTGTGTTTGTGCGGCGCTCCTTCCAGAGAACGTCGGGGGACCTTTTTTATAGGCGTTTTTAGGTCAAGACGATGTCGGTGGAGAAGATCGAAGGCAACGGAGCCACGAGGCCCAAATGGGTGGGTCCCACGCGGCTACAGTACCTGGCCGCGTGGGCCCCCCTCGTTTGGCCCTCGGCCTCCGTTTGCTCGCTTCCTTCGCCCACAGGTCTTCTTCCTTCCAAATATTGACGCCCGTAAATTTCCAGGTGATTTCGTTGACGTTTGGGTCCCTGAAACATTAAAATAAGAAAACGGGGTTTTCTGCCTGTGCAGGGTTAATTCCATAAAAATAGGAAATAATGAATATTCCCAAAATCATTATAAAACATTGATATAACCCTTATATGATGCAAATATGATTGGAATATAAGCAATTAAAGTGCAAAGTTCATGTATGCATTTTACATGCATCAACATCCCCAAGCTTAATCCATGCTCGTCCTCGAGTATGAAGATGATAAAACTAACATGGACTTTGCAATTTAATACTTAACAATGAATATCAAAGATGATTACTATTGCTACATATAGTCAAATGATTCATTCTTCAAAGGAGTAGCAATATGCAAATAGTTTATGAAGTGATATCAAGTATTCAAGACAAGGATGTTCATTGATAGTTCACAAAGTGTAACATAGTAGCAAGTAATATGGAACACATGTATGCATAATGATAAGTAGAACATCCTACAATGGTCATAGAGTGTAGATGAAAATCTGAATATGATAGGTGTACACTTTGGAAAGATGTATATGTGAGTAGAGGTAAAGCATGCATAAGTTTCATCCAACTTCCAAACTCTTCTACTTAAGTTAATGATTGCAATAAGGTATTCATTGGTGTCAAGCTCTCATTGCCCCTATCATAGCATCTTGAATGATTAAGGTTAAAGTGAAAGCAAATATGAGTAGTGTGCTTGATAAAGAATGGGTTGAATGTCTCATGCCCCTTGAATACAAGTACTTACACCATGTGTTACTCAACTTGGGAAACAAAGCAAGTTCAATTAAATATCATTGTAAGCATAATAGTATCATCAAGAGCGTCAACTGGGGTACCTCTTGTCCCAAGATATGGAACAAGCCCATATCAAAATGACAAGACAAACAAACAAAATGAACAATCTCAACACCCTTTTTATTTACCATTTGGAATAGTTTTTTATTGCAAGGTGTATCACAGAAGGTTCACCATAGTATGTAAGTAAATTTCCACCATGAATGATGCATGGCTTAGATTAGCGGCCCAGGCGTCTCTCTAACCATTTACACAAACTCATTTAAACTCACTCTATTTCCACATTTATTTCAACATGATAAGCATCCATAGACAAAAGCACATGATATCAACTAAATGAGATGAAGAGCGTGTTGAAAGCTTGCCATGTGACAGCACATATGGGCTAACTTCCAACCCAAAACATTCATCAAGCCACAAACATCATAATCTTAATCACAATGGGTCAAGTTTTATTATGCAAATAAAAGAACATTGTGCATCAAGTTCGTGAGAGCTATATAACCAATTTTTTCCATTGCAATCAATAACATAAACATTTTCATTCAGAGGTAAGATAACACAAACAACATGTTAAACATACTCGGAATAGCATAAAGCCAATAGGTAGATATGGTGGACTCACTGGAATAACTTTGGTTGAAGGTGTTGGAAACAAGTTTTTGCTTGTTGGAGTTTTTGGGCTAGCAAAAGGGAGAAAGTTGACCATCTAGATGCATGCATGAGTGTCCATAGAACTAACTAATCCATGTTAAACCAAGTGAAATAACAATCAGCACCAAAACATGAATAAGTGATAGCTCTACAAAAAGAATTTGCAAACTATTACTCATAAACAAGCTCATGAATCATGCAACTATATGTATCATTAAAAATCAATCAAACATCCCTTTTCCCAATCTTATAAAAGCATCCAACATATTTCAACCCATATTTCCAGTAGCTCTCTCATATATAAATGATAGTGTGGTGGTCTCTCAAGACTCAAACAAAAACAAAAAGACGCTCCAAGTTTATGCGATAAAGTGTTTCGATCGAAAAACAGAAGTTGGACGTGTGCAAACCGAGAGTGTGTAGGTCCAGCGGGGTTGTCTTCACATCCCCAAGCTTATGGTCTTCACCATCCTTGGATAGCTCTTGGTGCATCTCCTCCAATCCCTGTGAAAAAACTTCAAAACACCGTTTCTCCCATCTCTTTTCTGTGGGGTGCATTAATAGTGATAAACAAATAGGTTCCTTGCTGCATATAATCCTTGAACAAAAATTCATATGAATGTCCAGAAAGTATATAATGTTGTATGCCTACTCATAAACTCAATTGGATCAAAAAGATTCAACTTAAAAGCTCAAAGCATGCATCAAACAAAATGGGACAGAATCTGTCCAGAAAAACAGCAGCAGCAAAACGTATTTTTCTACCCTACCAAACTTTCTCGAAAAATTCCGAAAAATTCATGCATACAGAGGATGAAAAGTTGCAACTACAGTTCAAATATGAGCTCATTCGGAGTTACAGAATAAGAATTAAAAATCATACCGTGCACTGACTCGTGCAGGAATAAAATCTCCGAACGCTATAAGCAACTTTTTCAAACCAAAAAGGGTAAAACTTGGCACTTTATTAAAAACTCCAGAACCTAAACTATAAACAAAGTCTCTTGGTACAGCAAGAGGACACAAAGAAAATCACACATAAAAATAACCGGGTTGCCTCCCGCAAAGCGCTTTCTTTATAGCCATATAGCTAGGCTTCTTACTTGTTGTTTTATTGTGGACGAAGCTCGTGAGGGAGCTTGATAACGTGGGTTTGATAACAAGTTACTTAGATATATGGGCATCATGTCCTAACATAGAGATCTTTTTTTAATTAACCTCTCTTATACACCACCAAGATGCGAACTAAATCATAACACCTCAGTAATTAAGATAACTCAAAGTATAGCATTAAGTATCATGACATGAAGTGAAAATAAGAACATGCTAGATCTAGTCATGGAGTAGTGGCAATGGTCATGCCCAAATCAACGGTAGCATGGTATTTTAGTTTATCCCTAGTGAGGTAACAAAGTAAGGTAAAGATACCAAAGTGGATCGCAGAACTTTCTCTCACGTTCACTGCACTAGCCACCCCCCGTTACTCCAACTAATGCACACATTCCCCCACACACGCTCTCATAAACATGATTGATCAAAACAAGTAGACAAGAACGGGGTACATAATATGCATCTATACTCATAACTGAAACAAACATTGCAATCTCAAACATATATTAACTCATAAAGATCCACCACAAAGGTATTACAACGGTGACCGTAATCATGTTCAGCAGCTCATATGGTGCTAATTAGTGAAGCTCAAGAGAGGAGAGATACATAAGTTACTTCCACAAACCCATAGTCCGGAGGTGGACTACTTCCTCTTAATCATGGAGACGGTGGAGAAGTCGATGGAGAAGATGGAGACCACGCCGGCAGTGCCCGCCAGAGTTTTCCCCTCCAATCTGTAGCTCCTGATCTCCGTTTCGGTGTTTCTGTGTTTGTGCGGCGCTCCTTCCAGAGAACGTCGGGGGACCTTTTTTATAGGCGTTTTTAGCTCAAGACGATGTCGATGGAGAAAAGATCGAAGCAACGGAGCCACGAGCCCCAAATGGGTGGGTCCAATGCGGCTACAGTACTAGGCCGCGTGGGCCCCTCGTTTGGCCCTCGAGCCTCCGTTTGCTCGCTTCCTTCGCCCACAGGTCTTCTTCCTTCCAAATATTGACGCCCGTAAATTTCCAGGTGATTTCGTTGACGTTTGGGTCCCTGAAACATTAAAATAAGAAAAGGGGTTTTCTGCCTGTGCAGGGTTAAAACCATAAAAATAGGAAATAAATGAATATTCCCAAAAATCATTATAAAACATTGATATAACCCTTATATGATGCAAATATGATTGAAATATAAGCAATTAAAGTGCAAAGTTCATGTATGCATTTTACATGCATCAGATACACAAGTATCTATTTCATCATAGATACACCAAAAGTTTTGCAAGATTCAACACCTACCTAGGAACACTCATGTCCGCCGGTTTGAACGTATTTTGAAATCGACGTAAAGAATTGAAAAAAAAATCAAAATAATGGAAATCCTCCGCAATGTGTCATTATATGTGACCTAGTTTTGAGAAAAAAAATACGGAAAATATATTTAGAAAGTGTTATAAGAAATGATCTATCAAGATTCATAACTTTTAGTCCAAATGAACATAGTTTCCATCCATATTGTGCACAGTTTGTTGAAATCCACCCATATTGTGCGATATTCATGGCATAGTTTGTTGAAATCCACCCATATTGTGCACAAGCGTGCATCCTTGAATAGAGAACAATGTTGCCGAATAAAGTTTTCAATTTCTTTGCACAAAAAAATCATTTTTCATTTTCTGAGTGCAAAAAAAGGGTTTTTCTGTGAATAAACTACCAAATATTTGTTGCAAAATTGTAACACGGCATTTCCTAAAACAATTAGACCATATTTATGTACCAGAAATCAAATGGTTGCCTCTCAAAAGGTTTCCATCCACCTCTTTTAAAAAAGACAATTTTAAGCCGATTCGGCTTGGAGTGGGTCAGATTTGAACTACATGTGCTTCGTTGTTTGCTCATGATTTTTTGAAAAATTCATTTTTAGATACGCAAGTATCTATTTCATCATACATACACCAAAAGTTTAGCAAGATTCAACACCTGCCTAGGAACGCTCATGTCCGCCGGTTTGACCGTATTTTGAAATCGACGTAAAGAATTGAAAAAAAATCAAAAAATAGAAATCCTCCGCAATGTGTCATTATATGTGACCTAGTTTTGAGAAAAAAATATAAATTTAAAATACGGAAAATATATTCAGAAAGTGTTCTCAGAAATGACCTATCATGTATGAAGATTCATAGCTTCTAGTCCAAATGACCAATGTTATGGCGACATTCATGGCATAGTTTGTTGAAATGTGCCCACGACACAGGGACATATAAATATGCAGGGAGCAGGAAACCTTACCGGGAAACTCCCATGGCTCGAACGCGTGGAGGTCGACCTTGACGAGCGTCCCCCGCGAGGCTCGTTCGTTGGTCACCTTCTTCTAGAGATAGTGGCAGACCAATTTCTTGGATACCAAGATGGGGGTCGCGCGCATCCGGTCCAGATCTGGAGCGGGCGCGAGGTCATGGGGCATGTCGGACTTGCACGCGCCGCCTTCGGACCTCTACGGCTCCACGTGGAGAAGGGAGCGACTTGGGGAGGAGGTTCGCCCATGGCACTGTCTCAAAAGAGGAGAGCAGAGGAGGCGCCCTAAGATCGGGATCTAGAGAGGAGAGCATGGGGAGGCGCTGGATCGCTGGGAGGAGGAGCTAGGGCCCCAGCGCGGCGGAGGAAGGTGGTCGGGGAAGCTATGGCGTGGCGTTGCGGTGCTCGCCAGTGGCGGGACCGAGCCGACCGGGTGTGGGTGTGCGCGCAGGGAGAAGTGAGAGGGATGGCGAGAGGGAGAGGCGGCGTTCGAGGGAAAGAGGAGAGCGATGGGGTCGGGGATTAGGGTTTGGGTTGGGTGTGGCGCCGGCGGCGGGTGTTGGTGTGTTTTGGTTTCTCGGGAGACTTCCACTGCTCGATGCGTGGGTGATAGACGGCTAAGATCGCGTGCAATGCTGTGATCCGTCTGGAGGCGGTTCCTCGCGTCTCATTGGCCAGCTTTCTTGCCTTTAAATCTCCAAAATTTGGACTTAAATCTTCAATGATTTCAGCTGTAAAATGCGGTCAAATCATTTTTAGATACACAAGTATCTATTCTATTAGAGATAATCCAAGAGTTTCGCAAGCCACCTCCTGTAAAAAAGACAAATTTAAGCTGAATCAGCTGAAATCGGGTAAAATTTGAAATACAGTTGCTTCGTAGTTTCCTTATGATTTTTTGAAAAATTCATTTTTAGATACTGATGGTCCCGAAGAGCAAGGCTTTGATACCTGCAAAAGTAAACGGGATTAGGTTGAGACTCCAAGTGCAGAGTGTATAGTAAGTGGAAGACAGTTTTCCCCACGAGGGGTGACTCGAGGGTTTAATATCGAACTCTCGGGGAATCTGAAGTGGTAGATTTATCTTCTTATCCTTCTTTTGGTTACCTACAAAACAAGGTTAGATGTTTTGGTCCTCAACCTCACCTGTGGTTGTCAAGCACAAGGTGTAAGAATGATATCAGGATAGTTATGCAATGCAAACAAGAAATAAATATGCAATGATGGTGGATGCAATGATAAATGATATTTTTGGGTTTTTGAATGATGTATGCAAGATGAAAAGTATTTTTGTATTTTCGGATTTAATGATGGCTGAAAATAGAAAAGTGGTATATGGTGTTGGAAAGGTGTTTCTTATGATTAAAAATGGACTGGGGTTCATGGTTTCACAAATGCACTCTCTCTTTATAAAGTGGTAGACAATGGAACACACAAAGTTAACATATGAGATTGCAACACAGGGTTTGATAACAAGTTACTTAGATATATGGGCATCACGTCCTAACATAGAGATCTTTTGGTTATTAACCTCTCTTATACTCCACCAAGATGCGAACTAAATCATAACACCTCAGTAATTAAGATAACTCAGAGTATAGCATTAAGTATCATGACATGAAGTGAAAATAAGAACATGCTAGATCTAGTCATGGAGTAGTGGCAATGGTCACGCCCACATCCCCGGTAGCATGGTATTTTAGTTTATCCCTAGTGAGGTAACAAAGTAAGGTAAAGATACCAAAGTGGATCGCAGAACTTTCTCTCACGTTCACTGCACTAGCCACCCCCCGTTACTCCAACTAATGCACACGTTCCCCCACACACGCTCTCATAAACATGCTTGATCAAAACAAGTAGACAAGAACGGGGTACATAATATGCATCTATACTCATAACTGAAACAAACATTGCAATCTCAAACATATATTAACTCATAAAGATCCACCACAAAGGTATTACAACGGTGACCGTAATCATGTTCAGCAGCTCATACGGTGCTAATTAGTGAAGCTCAAGAGAGGAGAGATACATAAGTTACTTCCACAAACCCATAGTCCAGAGGTGGACTACTCCCTCTTCATCATGGAGACGGTGGAGAAGTCGATGGAGAAGATGGAGACCACGCCGGCAGCGCCCCGCCGGAGTTTTCCCCCTCCAATCTGCAGCTCCTGATCTCCGTTTCGGTGTTTCTGTGTTTGTGCGGCGCTCCTTCCAGAGAACGTCGGGGGACCTTTTTTATAGGCGTTTTTAGGTCAAGACGATGTCGGTGGAGAAAGATCGAAGGCAACGGAGCCACGAGGCCCAAATGGGTGGGTCCCACGCGGCTACAGTACCAGGCCGCGTGGGCCCCCCTCGTTTGGCCCTCGAGCCTCCGTTTGCTCGCTTCCTTCGCCCACAGGTCTTCTTCCTTCCAAATATTGACGCCCGTAAATTTCCAGGTGATTTCGTTGACGTTTGGGTCCCTGAAACATTAAAATAAGAAAACGGGGTTTTCTGCCTGTGCAGGGTTAATTCCATAAAAATAGGAAATAATGAATATTCCCAAAATCATTATAAAACATTGATATAACCCTTATATGATGCAAATATGATTGGAATATAAGCAATTAAAGTGCAAAGTTCATGTATGCATTTTACATGCATCAACATCCCCAAGCTTAATCCATGCTCGTCCTCGAGTATGAAGATGATAAAACTAACATGGACTTTGCAATTTAATACTTAACAATGAATATCAAAGATGATTACTATTGCTACATATAGTCAAATGATTCATTCTTCAAAGGAGTAGCAATATGCAAATAGTTTATGAAGTGATATCAAGTATTCAAGACAAGGATGTTCATTGATAGTTCACAAAGTGTAACATAGTAGCAAGTAATATGGAACACATGTATGCATAATGATAAGTAGAACATCCTACAATGGTCATAGAGTGTAGATGAAAATCTGAATATGATAGGTGTACACTTTGGAAAGATGTATATGTGAGTAGAGGTAAAGCATGCATAAGTTTCATCCAACTTCCAAACTCTTCTACTTAAGTTAATGATTGCAATAAGGTATTCATTGGTGTCAAGCTCTCATTGCCCCTATCATAGCATCTTGAATGATTAAGGTTAAAGTGAAAGCAAATATGAGTAGTGTGCTTGATAAAGAATGGGTTGAATGTCTCATGCCCCTTGAATACAAGTACTTACACCATGTGTTACTCAACTTGGGAAACAAAGCAAGTTCAATTAAATATCATTGTAAGCATAATAGTATCATCAAGAGCGTCAACTGGGGTACCTCTTGTCCCAAGATATGGAACAAGCCCATATCAAAATGACAAGACAAACAAACAAAATGAACAATCTCAACACCCTTTTTATTTACCATTTGGAATAGTTTTTTATTGCAAGGTGTATCACAGAAGGTTCACCATAGTATGTAAGTAAATTTCCACCATGAATGATGCATGGCTTAGATTAGCGGCCCAGGCGTCTCTCTAACCATTTACACAAACTCATTTAAACTCACTCTATTTCCACATTTATTTCAACATGATAAGCATCCATAGACAAAAGCACATGATATCAACTAAATGAGATGAAGAGCGTGTTGAAAGCTTGCCATGTGACAGCACATATGGGCTAACTTCCAACCCAAAACATTCATCAAGCCACAAACATCATAATCTTAATCACAATGGGTCAAGTTTTATTATGCAAATAAAAGAACATTGTGCATCAAGTTCGTGAGAGCTATATAACCAATTTTTCCATTGCAATCAATAACATAAACATTTTCATTCAGAGGTAAGATAACACAAACAACATGTTAAACATACTCGGAATAGCATAAAGCCAATAGGTAGATATGGTGGACTCACTGGAATAACTTTGGTTGAAGGTGTTGGAAACAAGTTTTTGCTTGTTGGAGTTTTTGGGCTAGCAAAAGGGAGAAAGTTGACCATCTAGATGCATGCATGAGTGTCCATAGAACTAACTAATCCATGTTAAACCAAGTGAAATAACAATCAGCACCAAAACATGAATAAGTGATAGCTCTACAAAAAGAATTTGCAAACTATTACTCATAAACAAGCTCATGAATCATGCAACTATATGTATCATTAAAAATCAAATCAAACATCCCTTTTCCCAATCTTATAAAAGCATCCAACATATTTCAACCCATATTTCCAGTAGCTCTCTCATATATAATGATAGTGTGGTGGTCTCTCAAGACTCAAACAAAAACAAAAACGACGCTCCAAGTTTATGCGATAAAGTGTTTCGATCGAAAAACAGAAGTTGGACGTGTGCAAACCGAGAGTGTGTAGGTCCAGCGGGGTTGTCTTCACATCCCCAAGCTTATGGTCTTCACCATCCTTGGATAGCTCTTGGTGCATCTCCTCCAATCCCTGTGAAAAAACTTCAAAACACCGTTTCTCCCATCTCTTTTCTGTGGGGTGCATTAATAGTGATAAACAAATAGGTTCCTTGCTGCATATAATCCTTGAAAAAAATTCATATGAATGTCCAGAAAGTATATAATGTTGTATGCCTACTCATAAACTCAATTGGATCAAAAAGATTCAACTTAAAAGCTCAAAGCATGCATCAAACAAAATGGGACAGAATCTGTCCAGAAAAACAGCAGCAGCAAAACGTATTTTTCTACCCTACCAAACTTTCTCGAAAAATTCCGAAAAATTCATGCATACAGAGGATGAAAAGTTGCAACTACAGTTCAAATATGAGCTCATTCGGAGTTACAGAATAAGAATTAAAAATCATACCGTGCACTGACTCGTGCAGGAATAAAATCTCCGAACGCTATAAGCAACTTTTTCAAACCAAAAAGGGTAAAACTTGGCACTTTATTAAAAACTCCAGAACCTAAACTATAAACAAAGTCTCTTGGTACAGCAAGAGGACACAAAGAAAATCACACATAAAAATAACCGGGTTGCCTCCCGCAAAGCGCTTTCTTTATAGCCATATAGCTAGGCTTCTTACTTGTTGTTTTATTGTGGACGAAGCTCGTGAGGGAGCTTGATAACGTGGGTTTGATAACAAGTTACTTAGATATATGGGCATCATGTCCTAACATAGAGATCTTTTTTTAATTAACCTCTCTTATACTCCACCAAGATGCGAACTAAATCATAACACCTCAGTAATTAAGATAACTCAGAGTATAGCATTAAGTATCATGACATGAAGTGAAAATAAGAACATGCTAGATCTAGTCATGGAGTAGTGGCAATGGTCATGCCCAAATCAACGGTAGCATGGTATTTTAGTTTATCCCTAGTGAGGTAACAAAGTAAGGTAAAGATACCAAAGTGGATCGCAGAACTTTCTCTCACGTTCACTGCACTAGCCACCCCCCGTTACTCCAACTAATGCACACATTCCCCCACACACGCTCTCATAAACATGATTGATCAAAACAAGTAGACAAGAACGGGGTACATAATATGCATCTATACTCATAACTGAAACAAACATTGCAATCTCAAACATATATTAACTCATAAAGATCCACCACAAAGGTATTACAACGGTGACCGTAATCATGTTCAGCAGCTCATATGGTGCTAATTAGTGAAGCTCAAGAGAGGAGAGATACATAAGTTACTTCCACAAACCCATAGTCCGGAGGTGGACTACTTCCTCTTAATCATGGAGACGGTGGAGAAGTCGATGGAGAAGATGGAGACCACGCCGGCAGTGCCCGCCGGAGTTTTCCCCCTCCAATCTGTAGCTCCTGATCTCCGTTTCGGTGTTTCTGTGTTTGTGCGGCGCTCCTTCCAGAGAACGTCGGGGGACCTTTTTTATAGGCGTTTTTAGCTCAAGACGATGTCGATGGAGAAAAGATCGAAGGCAACGGAGCCACGAGCCCCAAATGGGTGGGTCCAATGCGGCTACAGTACCAGGCCGCGTGGGCCCCCCTTGTTTGGCCCTCGAGCCTCCGTTTGCTCGCTTCCTTCGCCCACAGGTCTTCTTCCTTCCAAATATTGACGCCCGTAAATTTCCAGGTGATTTCGTTGACGTTTGGGTCCCTGAAACATTAAAATAAGAAAAGGGGTTTTCTGCCTGTGCAGGGTTAAAACCATAAAAATAGGAAATAAATGAATATTCCCAAAAATCATTATAAAACATTCATATAACCCTTATATGATGCAAATATGATTGAAATATAAGCAATTAAAGTGCAAAGTTCATGTATGCATTTTACATGCATCAGATACACAAGTATCTATTTCATCATAGATACACCAAAAGTTTTGCAAGATTCAACACCTACCTAGGAACACTCATGTCCGCCGGTTTGAACGTATTTTGAAATCGACGTAAAGAATTGAAAAAAAAATCAAAATAATGGAAATCCTCCACAATGTGTCATTATATGTGACCTAGTTTTGAGAAAAAAAATACGGAAAATATATTTAGAAAGTGTTATAAGAAATGATCTATCAAGATTCATAACTTTTAGTCCAAATGAACATAGTTTCCATCCATATTGTGCACAGTTTGTTGAAATCCACCCATATTGTGCGATATTCATGGCATAGTTTGTTGAAATCCACCCATATTGTGCACAAGCGTGCATCCTTGAATAGAGAACAATGTTGCCGAATAAAGTTTTCAATTTCTTTGCACAAAAAAATCATTTTTCATTTTCTGAGTGCAAAAAAAGGGTTTTTCTGTGAATAAACTACCAAATATTTGTTGCAAAATTGTAACACGGCATTTCCTAAAGCAATTAGACCATATTTATGTACCAGAAATCAAATGGTTGCCTCTCAAAAGGTTTCCATCCACCTCTTTTAAAAAAGACAATTTTAAGCCGATTCGGCTTGGAGTGGGTCAGATTTGAACTACATGTGCTTCGTTGTTTGCTCATGCTTTTTTGAAAAATTCATTTTTAGATACGCAAGTATCTATTTCATCATAGATACACCAAAAGTTTTGCAAGATTCAACACCTACCTAGGAATGCTCATGTCCGCCGGTTTTACCATATTTTGAAATCGACGTAAAGAATTGAAAAAAAATCAAAAAATAGAAATCCTCCGCAATGTGTCATTATATGTGACCTAGTTTTGAGAAAAAAATATAAACTTAAAATACGTAAAATATATTCAGAAAGTGTTCTCAGAAATGACCTATCATGTATGAAGATTCATAGCTTCTAGTCCAAATGATCAATGTTATGGCGACATTCATGGCATAGTTTGTTGAAATGTGCCCATATTGTGCACAAGCGTGCATCCTGGAATAGAGAACAATGTTGCCAAATAAAGTTTTCAATTTCTTTGCACAAAAAAATCATTTTTCATTTTCTGGGTGACAAAAAAGGGTTTTTTTGTGAATAAACTACCAAATATTTGTTGCAAAATTGTAACATGGCATTTCCTAAAACAATTAGACCATATTTCTATACCAGAAATCAAATGGTTGCCTCTCAAAAGGTTTCCATCCAGCTCTTTTGAAAAAGACAAATTTAAGCCGATTCGGTTGGAAGCGGGTCAAATTTGAACTACATGTGCTTCGTAGTATGCTCATGCTTTTTTGAAAAATTCATTTTTAGATACACAAGTATCTATTTCATAAGAGATACACCAAAAGTTTTGCAAGATTCAACACCTACCTAGGAATGCTCATGTCCGCCGGTTTTACCATATTTTGAAATCGACGTAAAGAATTGAAAAAAATCAAAAATGGAAATCCTCCGCAATATGTCATTATATGTGACCTAGTTTTGAGAAAAAATATAAACTTAAAATATGGAAAATATATTTAGAAAGTGTTCTCAGAAATGACCTATCATGTATGAAGATTCATAGCTTTTAGTCCAAATTACCAATGTTATGGCGACATTTGTGGCATAGTTTGTTGAAATGTGTCCATATTGTGCACAAGCGTGCATCCTGGAATAGAGAACAATGTTGCCGAATAAAGTTTTCAATTTCTTTGTACAAAAAAATCATTTTTCATTTTTCAAGCGCCAAAAAAGGATTTATTTGTGAATAAACTACCAAATATTTGTTGCAAAATTGTAACATGGCACTTCCTAAAACAATTAGACCATATTTATGTACCAGAAATAAAATGGTTGCCTCTCAAAAGGTTTCCGTCCGATTCGGCTGGAAGCGGGTCAAATTTAAACTACATGTGCTTCGTTGTTTGCTTATGATTTTTTGAAAACTTCATTTTTAGATACACAAGTATCTATTTCATCAGAGATACACCAAAAGTTTTGCAAGATTCCACTCCTACCTAGTAACTCTCATGCCCGCCAGTTTGACCGTATTTTGAAATGGACATAATAAATGGAAAAGAATTGCTCTGCAATGTTGTGCACAAGCGTGCATCTTGGAACCAAGAATAATGTTGTTTATTAAGGTTTTCAATTTATTTGCACAAAAGAATCATTTTTCATTTTTTCGAGTGCCAAAAAATGTTTTTTGTGTGAGTGAACTACCAAATATTTGTTGCCAATTTGTAAATTTTTAAAAACATTTAGACCATATATTGAACAAAAACAGTTCGTGGTAGTCTATAATTACGGAGGACATCTTTACAAAACTTATTTGATTGAAATTGGAGTTCAAAATGAAAAGTTGTAAAGGAAAACATAAAAGACTAATAAAAAGGAACAAAAAAAAAGAACCACCCAGCCGGCCCAATAGCTTGCCGCACCGGCCCACGGCCTCAGGCCTTTTTCCGTAGCGACTACACTATAAATAGGGTTGCATCTGAGTTATACCATCATCACATTGTTAGCCCAGCGGTAGAGAGCCATTCGAGGAAGCTGAGGGTCATGGGTTCGAGTTCCCACTAGAGCAAGGTTTTGCCTAATATTTCCCCCACTCGAGCAGGTGGGTGCGGGCCCAGATGTCAGGGGCGGGACCCACTATGTTGCGGGTCCCACATGTCTGGCTGCGGAGTGGGAGCCACCTGTCACGGTACTGGTCCCACTCGAGCAGGTGCGTGCGGGCCCACGTGTCAGGGGCGGGACCCACTACGTTGTGGGTCCTACATGTCTGGCCGCGGAGTGAGACCCACCTGTCACAGTACTGGTCCCACAAGTGTCTAGGTGGGTGCGGGCCCACATGTCAGCGGCGGGACCCACTATGGTGCGGGTCCCACATGTTAGGTACATGGGTGCAGGTCCCACAGGTCAGGCCACGGGTGGGACCCAGGGAGGGATATGGGTGGGTCCCGCATGACAGGTCGGTGTAGGAGGCGGGATCCACATGTCAGCAGGTAGGGGTATGGGTGGGTCCAGCATGTAAGGTCAGGGTTGGGAACAGGTCCAACATGTCAGGCTGGTCCCACATGTCAGGTGTGTTAACAATAGGTCTACATGTGAGAGTGACACGTAAGCGAAAATGACAGCTAAGCAGTGACACATAGGCGAGACTCCTGAGTTGGTTGTCCAATGAGAGTGACAAGTAAGCGAAAATGACACATAAGCAGTGACACGTAGATGAAAAAGCTTAGTTGGCGGTCAATTTATTCGAATGACATTTAAATTTGTCGTAACCGGGCAGAAAAAAGTTTCTAAATTAGTGCTATCTGCATTATGACCAATCCATGTAAGAACATTATGACCTTTTTGACAGATTCGATCGTTATATTTTAAGATTTAGACCCTCCAAAGTAAGGCATGACCAAATTGTGCAAAATGGTCACAAATATATGACCAATATTTTCAGGGTCACTGTCAAAAGGTCATAAGTTAGCATATTTCTTGTAGTGCATTGTCGTGGAGCTCTGCTGCCCTAGGGCATACATGGGGTGGTGTGATCAGTCCTTCCAGAGTGCATGCTTGGCTTTTTAGGTGTATTGTTCACTACTAGGAAAGTGGCTATAGGTGGAACCACTTTTTGTGGCGCACCAAAACAGCCGTGCGCCACAGAAAATATTCTGTAGCGCACCAGCCACGGTGCGCCACAGAATTCCTCTACTTACTGTGGCGCATGGCAAGCCCATGGGCCACTGAATTCAAGCGTTCTGTGGCGCATGCTAGCCCATGCGGCTCAGAAATAAGGTGGGCCCCACCACCAACGGCTGGCTTGCATCCTACGGCCCTTTTTCTATGGTGCATGGAGCTGGATGCGCCACAAAAAATGTTGATTTCTGTGGCGCATCTGGACCCATGCGCCACAGAAATATGGTGGGCTCCGGCACCAATGATTAGGTGGGTGCCTTTTCTGTGGCGCATGGGTCTAGATGCGCCACAGAAATGTGGCCCCATGCGCCACAGAAAGAGCCATTTCTATGGCGCATGGGGCCACATGCGGCACATAAATACTTTTCCATATCTACAAAAGGTGGCAGCCCCTACCTACCACCCATTTTCTTCTTCTTCCTCCTCCACCCAGCTCACCTTCCTCCTCCCTCCCATTTCATTTTGCCCATACTTTTCTCCATTTTTTGTAGTTAAACCTACTTTGTTTTGATAGATAATTGGTGAGGGCTTGGGGAGCCTCCATATATACTCTCCTCCTCTCCCAATACATCTCTTTTTCTCTATTTTCTCTCCAACACCACACACTCTCTCATCGATCACGGTCACTTCTCGGTAACGAATCTACTAGGTGAGTATTGTTGGATAGACATGCATATGCATGTTTTGTGTGGCCGGAGGTGTGTATGGATGTTTGTTATAGGTGAAGCGCTTGTCGTGCGCGGGCGGTTTGCACGATGGCGAGACGATGTTTATACATGAAGCTTGTGTGGTGTGCATTTCGGCAAATTTGCCGAAATGGAAATGTTGATTCATTTCTATTTCGGCAAATTTTTGCACCACCCATATGTCCTACTTTTAGGAGAAGTCATGCCGAATTTTTGCGTCAAACATGCATGTGTGTGTCTGTGTGTGTGCATGTTGCGGTTCTAATTAACATACTCTCGTTTCTGCTCTATGTATAACACGTAGGCAACCATGGTCGTCATGATGAGCTCCGGTCGAATCAGTAGATACAAGGAAAAAGCGAAGGCGGAAATGATTCGGTGCAACAAGCGCCAGATAAGATGTCCGTGTCGAAAATGCAAACTCGTGAGCTGGATCGACCCTGATTCCGGACAATTGGAGGATGACTTGCTCAGGCGCGGTTTCATGCTAGGATTCAACCAGGCGCCGACAGCAAATAGTGCGCATGAAGACGAGGGCGGGCGAGAAGACGAAGAATCTCCCAGATATGGTTATCATGATGAAGGAGATGACGGCGGACAAGATGATCATGATGAAGGAGATGTCGGTGGACCAGATCATCATGACGAAGGAGATGCCAGCGGACACTGTCATGATGAAGGTGTAGATGATGGTGTAGAAAACACGAAAACGCAGAACCCGCTAATGTCGGCCTTGCGGGACTCTCATTTTCAAGAACTGCTCCTCAAGGAGATGAGCAACGCCAGAGCTGTAGCCACAGAGAAAGCCAAGATGGCGCAAATGGAGATAGACGGGAAGACTCCGTTGTATCCTGGGTGCCGGCCACAGGATACGCGCTTGCAAGTAATGCTTGATGCTCTGGAGATGAAGTCAGAAAACAAATGGACCGACATGAGCTTCAGCAAGAACATGCCATTCATGCACGATCGTCTTCCCGAGGGGAACATATTTCCAACTAGTATTGAGGAAGCCAAGAAAGTCGTGTGCCCTCTAGACCTACCGCACATTAAATACCATGCCTGCATCAATGTTTGAGCAATTTATCGAGGGGAGTACAAGGACAGAACCACATGTCTGATGTGCGGCCAAGGACGGTACAAGAGTACTGGGAACAAGAAAGTTCCTCAAAAAGTGGTATGGTACTTTCCTATCACTCCCCGTCGGTAGCGGTACTTCGTGGACCCTAAGGAAGCAAAGCTCATGCAATGGCACGCGGAAAGGGAGAAGCCCGAAGAAGATCCGGAGAAGGGCAGGATCCAGACACAACCTTCAGACGCTAGCCAGTGGGAAGCATTGGACATCGCCTTCGAAATTTTCGGAGGCGACGCAAGGAACGTCAGGCTGGGTATGAGCACTGATGGACTCACACTAGTAGGAAAGGCCTACCGCTGGCAGACGGAAATGGCCTACCGCTGGTGGGCGGGCGCCCGCCAGCGATCATTACGCCAGTGGTAACAATTACCGCTGGCGGGCGGCCGTCCGCCAGCGGTAAGGCTGGTTACCGCTGGCGGGCATAATTTCCGCCCGTCAGCGTCATCTGCCACAACGCCGGATGGCAAGCATCCGCCAGCGGTAAGCCACCACGGCCGCCAGCGGTACTAGTAGCTGGTTTGGGTTCTGGGAGCGCTGTCCGCCAGCGGTATTATTTCGTGGTATTATTTTTTTCTTTTTCGAAAATCATATTCCAGCAGTATATCGAATATAAATACAGTATATTTAGCTACAGGCGACCAAAATAACAATAATTCCACATACAAATCACCAAATTGTGATACACAAATACATTAGTTGATTATCACGTGCATTACAAACCATAGTAGTACCAAAATAAGTTGTCATACACAAATACATCACATAAAAGATATAGAGAACCACAATGTTTAAGAGAGGCACGATGAAGTTGGTTTCGATCATCCGGTTGTTGGTGCTCTCTTTTAGTGGCTTCAAGTCATTATCTTCCGCCTCCTCCTAAGATACTCTCCCACTTCTTCATCTGTATACACAAAAGGCAAATAGAAATGTTAGCTTAGCAACTAAATTGTTCACATGTCGTGCAGAAATAAACAAAGTAGACAAATAAACTAAGCCAACTCGAAAGAATGCCTCATATAATAGATTGGACACACAAATTCATATAGTGCGCCTCATCATTTTAATCATCGGCACCGTAAAAAATGAAGTATTATTGGAAGACTAGAGCTAGGCAATTTAAGAGAGATGGTGTAAACTAGAGCTAGGCAATTTAATTTAACAAGAGTACTAAATCAACAACACACCTTTCACTTCTTGCTCATCTTGGTCGGCTTTGACATTGGCTTTGGCGGGAACGGTTCAGAACCATTCAAAGAGTTAAATGGCCTGTAGTCACACTGTTGTGCTATGCGATTTTGTAGATCAACGTTAGATGGTGTTGCACCTTGGTAGTAGAACAACCCGGGTGGCGTGTCACGACAAACATCCGTGACGATTATTGCAGCAAACGACTTCTGGATTAGAGCAAACTATTGCGTGATATCAGCATCAGTGGTTTTCGCCAGCTCCTTGCACCATTTATCCATAGCAACTGGAAATTCTAGTCTTCGATGACTCCGTATGAACTGCTGCATTAGATAGATGACATACTAGGCATCCGTCGGACTGCTATGCATCTTCTTGATGCAGGTTAGATCCACTTTGTGGGTGAATGCCATCTTGCCTCTCTTATTATTAGTTCTTCTTAGGATGCCTTCATTTAGAAAGCAGTAACCGTTGAGAGCATCATCGAGAACACTACAGATGTGCCTGTAGTCTTTCTTCTCATCACTACCCGCGTCGAGATAGATGGAAAACGACTCTTTAGGGTACAGAACGATGAGTGTGCCATCTTGGTTACTATACAAAACAATGAAAAGAGACCATCATTCTCACTTATGCAAAGTTAAAGATCAAATGTACGAATAGATGTTATGGCGGCAAGGTAATGACTTACTTGGGAAAGTAAGGCATGAGAAATATGTTCTGGTACTATTCGCCCTGAAGATATCTTCGATGAACTTTGTCACGCGTGTCCTACCTGTAGTGGTGTTCACGAAGCAGTCGGACATGTAGTAGGGGTCGATTATCATGATGTCCGAATTTTTATCATTAATGAGCTGGCGCGCCATACTTAGCACAAACAGGCGGACCATGGATCGCTGAATGCTTTCATGTCGTACATGTCAAATATGTCATCAAATCTCACAAAGAGCATGTCTCCGGGAGTTTCTTGGAAAAAACCCATAACCTTTGGTACCTTTGCTATGTAAAGCGGGTATACGTTACGTGATTCTCTGAGAAGTTTGTTCTCTGAATAAAGAACACTTTCATGTAGCATCTTCATGTCCCCAGACAAACAACAGGACCACTTCAGCGGCAGGATCGGTTTAGCCATCACATGAGTACCATGCCAATTGGGGATGGTTATCCTGTCTTGAACTCGGCGCGATTTCAACTTAGATCCCAGCACTGGCTGGCTCATGGACTCATCAAGAGCATGTTGCTTCCTTTTTTCGACACCGCCTTCCTAGGCTGCTTAGCTATCGTCTGTTTGAGCACATCATTGAGTGTGCCCTGGCTGAGACCGTTAGATGGCTGAGCATCAGGCTTTGGTTGATAACTAAATAGACGCTTTGTGCAATTATGTTTCTCAGGGAGAGTAGGCACAGCACTATTCACCATCAGATCATGGTCAAGTTTATCAAGAGGACTGACGTTGTCCAAAAAATTGAGGTAGTCAATGGGGTCTTCATTAACATTGTCCTCTATCGCGGGCTCAGTTGGTGGAGTGGCCTTTTCTTGGCTTGGCGTCGACCCGGAAGGGTCCAAATGAATTAGTGATTTTGGCCATAGCAGGAGCCAAATCAAGCATTGCTCTAGTCTTAACTCGCTTTCGGCTTCGAGGGGTTGAGTTGGAGGATCCAAAAAACCACAACCCTGGAACACCCGAGCCAATGAAACCTTATAAAATTCATCAGAAATAGGCTGGTTGTGATGGATGCGGTTAAGTGGTGTCTCGACGGTTGCTTGTGCCACTTCCTTCAGCTCACCGTCCACAATTAGGAGCAAAGTGCATCTTGTATGGTCAGCCTGTTCACCGTTCACAAGTAAGGAGTTAGATAGGGTGCCATGCAAGAATGAAGTAATATATAACATGGTTAATTAAATTACCGTGAGGGCGTTGAGCTCGTCTAATGGCGACGGACCGGGGACGGCCCCCGGCATGCAAGAGATGGAAGGGCTGCTACGATCCGCGGTATGATGTACGGATCTGTCAGGATTAGGGTTGGCGTGTGGCGTTTGTTCGTATCTGTCAGGATTAGGCTTGGTGGGTGGAACATTGATGGAGTTGTTGCTAGCTATTATGCTGTTTGGTAAGCTGGGAACGGGCCTAGGTCCTTTTCCCCCCCTCAAGCCAACTCCCAAACGACTCATACATGGTGGCCTGCATGGTCGGAAGGAGGGCAGCGATGGCCTTTGTCACTGCGCTGTCAGTGGTGGCCTGCATGGAAACCGTCTTCCTATCATGACGCTCCTCCTTGGACTCGGGGTAGTAATGTGACCGTTTGCGACCGACTCCGGCCTCGATCACCTGGCCACGATGTGGCGGAAGTGTCACCTCCAAATTCTTTCTCTTGTTCATCATCCTGTGAAAAGAGGTGTCCCACGGGGCCTTCGTCACAGACGATGAGTCGCTTTGAGATTGAGCAAGTTGTTCTTCTTCCAGAATTTCCTTCTCAAGTTCCTTGATTGTCACGTTCAAGAGAAGTTCCCCTTTATTCTTGGGATCCTCCCTGTAATGGGATCTGATATATCGTTTCGCCAACGGGTCTTTTATCTTGGCATAGGGGTCTTCCCCTTTCCTTTCTCTGTCCTGCTTTGCCAAACATATTCCGCCCCCTCGTATCCACGACATCCGAGATTGTGGGGACCTAAATTCTTCCCATGCATCTTTTTCCCCGACAGGGATAGCGCCTTTGTTGAAGCTAGGCCTTGTTTATCCGAGAAAATGTTGTACTCTTCTTCAGAAATGGAGGGCCACTTGGCGTTGATCTTATCGTAATCATCACCATTAAGAATGGCCTTTCTCACTTCTGATCTCCAAGTTGAAAAGGCTTTGCTGAACTTGCCGAAGGCGCATGTGTTTACGATATTCTTCTGAGTACGATGCGTGCAACTTGGAAATAAGGAGTGTGGCCACATGTGAGTTCTCTTTATCCCTTATGTTCTCCTGGTTGATGTTGCCGAAGTCCCGCACAATGCATCCCAAGGCTAAGCCGTACCCTTTTGCATATTTTTTTGGCTGCGTAGGAATCCCATCTGAGTTCACCTCCGTAAATGTCAGTCGACCGCTAGGGAGCCTATTTGGGTGCCTTGGCTTACGTTCACGCTGGGATCCGCCAGCAGATGTGGTCTCGTTGCCACCTTCTTTGCCAGTAGATGTGGTCTTGTTGCCACCTTCTTTGCCAGTAGATGTGGTCTCGTGGCCACCTCCGCCGCCATCAGAAGTGGTCTCGTGGCCACCTCCGCCGCCAGCAGATGTGGTCTCGTGGCCACCTCCACCGTCACCAGATGTGGTCTCGTCATCGTCGGCATCGATTGACTTCCGAACCATCCTCAAATAATTATCCTCCGGCTCCTTGTTGACTCCACCTCGAGAAGTCGTGGCCTCCATATTGTTAGCCATCTTCGCACATACAAAAAATCATCGTTAGTAAAACAACATTATAAGAAAAAAATTCACTTGGGTGGTGATGAAAAGTTTGCATATACCCATGAAACCATTTGAGACTTCAAATGACATCAGTTACTCCATATGTCATAATTTTAGCAAGTCATGCCAAATTTCACGAAAAAATTCGGCATGACCTTTGCTAAAATTATGGCATATGGAGCACCCGAATTTGCCGGAATGGAAATTAATCAACATTCTGGCAATCTCAAGGGTACCTGCAAACATTTCATACATAGCCACAAGGCCGCAATCGCAGCCACCACCACAAGCACAACAAATTAATCACCATCACAAGACTGCGTTCACAGCCACCATCACCATTTTGAACTAAACAATCACTTAAAAACTAATTTTGAACTTCACAAATTGGGCTAGACATTTTCACAAACACCTTGTGGGTGCTAGATATAAGAAGGGGAGGGTGCGGCCGAACCATGGGGCGGCAGGCTGAGCTGTGATGTCGGAGGAAACGGCGGTGCAGGGGTCGACGTAGGAGGTCACGGTAGTGCAGGGGTCGACGCGGGGCGCTCGGGGACGTGCACGACGGCGGTGTACGTGGGCGCACTCGGGGGCGTGCACGACGGCGGCTGCTTGGCGCTCGATGGTGGCGGTAGACAACGGAAGGAGGAGGTCCGGGGAGCGGCCGGCGTGAGAGGGGGGTCATCGGCGGCGGATAGGAGGGCGGTGGCGGCGTGGGGAATGGGGCGGCGCGGGAGTTGGGGAGAGAGATTGGGGCGGCGCGGGAGTTGGGGATCGAGAGAGATTGGCCCGGGCTTATAATTTTTGGGGCCACCTTACCGCTGGCGGACAGCAGCCTTGTCCACCAGTGGTAAGGTTTTTTTTTCTGTTTTTCTATTTTTTCCTTTATCTTTTCAAAAACATTTTTCATTTCCAAACACATTTGAAACACATGTGTGTATTTCAAAATAATTTTACAAATAATTTTTATAAATATCAGTTTCTTTTTTAAAGTGGCAAAAATGACTATTTTGTGAACCAAGTACAAAAAATATAATGCAAAATGGCACTCATTTAAATATCACAAGGAGTAGTCCAAAATTAATGGATAATCCCCCAACTATTAGGAATATTTTTCATTTCTATCTAATTTCTCCTAGTTAAATGAGTTTATGCTGATTTTTTGAAATTAATACAAATTTGAACTACAACTCTTTTTATAGTTTGGTCTCCAATTTTTTTTAAAAATCATTTTAATTAAGGTACACAACCAGTGATTATATAATAGAAACATCAATAGTTTTAGATAATTTGACCTCTTTTGGTGAAATAGTCCTGCTGGGCCATGTCGATCAACATATTCCCGGTCAATTGTTCCCGCCATTTTGTTCCCGCCCTTTTCCTCCCACTGGCCTATATCCCGCCTGTTTCTCCCGCCAATTCTTCTAATCTCGGCCTAATAAAAACCCCTACGCACTGAGGTTGGTAAGCATTCTAGTCCACTCACTCGAACATGTTGAGATTTCCTTCAGATGGTAGTTTCCCAGGAGGAATGTCGGCACTACTTTTGAGGTTTACGGCCGAGTTCAAGGTAGACAATAAGGAGATCCCATTCGAGGATATTGTTAGTCATCCACCTCATCTCCGTGAGCTATCAGCGAAGCTAGTTAGGCATGGGTGGCCATGTAGGAATTGGAAGGAAATAGAAAAAGAACTTCTGAGGCTGCATGCTTGGTGGCAGAAGATGAAGGTAACATATAGGAGTGAAGCAGATATGTTGATGCTCTTCGTAAACAGATTTTATGGGTCGAGGAGAGCGAGGATGAAGATGATATCTTGCCGACTGAAGCGAGCAAGAAAGCTGCTGCAGCGGCGACGGCGTCGAAGGGCTAGGGTGCGGCGTCGTCGAAGGACAAGGGTGAAGCATCGTCGAAGAGGAAGAGTGCATGATGCGGGAGGCTGTGTCGATGGCAGATGACTTTTCTTTTTCAATTTATGTTGTGTTGTCGCTACTACCACTTTTCTTGTTGTGTGCGTAAGTTGCATTGTTTGTTTAATAATATGTCTCGTACAACTTATTTTCGAACCAAATGACCAAGTTATGTCTCGTAAAACTTGATTTTTGACAAAAGTTTCAGAAACATTCTTCACAAAAAGCACTATCATGTATAAACATCTATAAAGTTTCGAACCAAATGACCAAGTTATATGTCAATTCCCAACACATTGTTTGTGATAAAGTTACCCCTGGCGGACGGTGTGGGGTGCCCGCCAGCGGTATTGCACTTTCCGCTGGCGGACGATTTAGGCGCCCGCCAGCGGTAATTTGCTAGTTTTTGGGCT
The DNA here is from genome assembly GCA_947311845.1 of Poa pratensis. Lineage (NCBI taxonomy): Eukaryota > Viridiplantae > Streptophyta > Magnoliopsida > Poales > Poaceae > Poa > Poa pratensis. The sequence continues at coordinate 1,382,853 of CAMZMU010000042.1, forward strand.
CAACCGAGGCAACTACCGCTGGCGGGTACTATATAGCGCCCGCCAGTGGTGAGTTTAGTACCTCTGGTGGGCACGGATGCTGTCCGCCAGCGGTAGTTTGTCCCACCTCCTCGCAAATTCCTTCTACTACCGCTGGCGGGCATAGTTGGCGTCCGCCAGAGGTACGTGCAAAACTAGTGGCGGGCTCCGAAACTAGCCCGCCAACGGTAGTAATGCTGGCGGACGGAAATGACGTCCGCCAGCGGTAGGCTGGTGGCTATAAGCCTTTTCCTACTAGTGTCAATCCGTTCGGCAACCAGAATAGCACGCATAGCACCTGGCCCGGGTTTGTATGGCCTTACAACCTTCCCCCGTGGTTGTGCACGAAGCAAAGGTATATACACATGAGTATTCTCATTCAGGGGCCGAAACAACCAGATATCGACATACATCTGTATCTCGGGCTGTTGAAAGAGGAGTTAGCTACGTTGTGGGAGACGCCAGCCCGTACGTGGGATGCCTACACTGGAGATTATTTCGACATGAGAGCCGCGTTGCTCACGACGGTGCTGGACTATCCTGGTTGCTCATATGTATCGTCCCAGGTAGGCCACGGATTCTGCGCATGTGTCAGGTGCATGGATGAGACCCCGCATCTCCAGCTACCAAGGGATCTCGGATCACCCATGGAGGAAACGCGGTGACCTGTTCAATGGTAAAGACGAGGAGCGGCACAGAAATCGACGAGCTTTTGAAAAATTGGAAGGAGTGCCCTGCGCCAGGAACGAACCGACCGAGGGTAGATCCGCTGCTAGGTGTATGGAAAGCGAGGTCTGTTTTCCATGACTTGGAGTACTGGAAGGTCCTCGACATGCCCCATAGCCTCGATGTAATGCACATTACGAAGAATGTTACCGAGAGTCTGCTTGGCACTCTTTCCAACATGTCAAAAAAGACCAAGGATGGGACGAGAGCAAGATACGAGCTGAAATGGCTTAGCATCAGGGAAGATCTTCAGGCCCCCAATAGTGATGATGACGATGATGATCATGATCAGACGGAAGGGTCTCAAGGTCGCCGCAAAAGGGTAAAGAAGAACGCGGTGGTGCTTCCCGCTGCGTGCATCACTATGAGTCCGGAGGAGCTCGAGCAGTTTTACAGGTGCCTCCTAGGAGTCAAATTTCCTCACGGTTATGCAGGGAAGCTAAGCAGATATCTGGATGCAACGAAGAAGAGGTTCAGCTGGATGAAGTCTCACGATTGTCACGTGCTGATGACACAGATAGTTCCCGTTGCGATCTGAGGGATAATGGATGAGCACGTCCGTGATACGCTGCTTGGCCTTTGCAACTTTTTCGACGTCATCAACATGAAGTCGATCGGCGTGAAGCAGCTCGACAGGCTACAGGAAGAGATCGTGCTGATACTATGTGAGCTCGAGATTTACTTCCCACCCGCATTCTTTGATATCTGCGTGCATCCCCTTCTCCATGTCGTTGATGACATCAGGTAGCTCGGGCCAATGTTCCTTTACTACATGATGCCGTTCGAAAGGCAGAACGGTGTCATAAAACGATACGTTCGCAACAGGGCCCATCCAGACGTAAGCATGGCCAAGGGCTTTCTAACCTACAAGTGCATCTCCTTCTGCCAGAATTATCTAAGCACCGAGAACCAGGATGTTGGTCTACCCACCAGGAAAGACCTCGTCATGCTCGATGGATTTGGTCACCGCGAGGGCAACCGCTCACTCTTTGTCGACATTCATGGTCAAAAAGACAACTTCGACAGGGCTCACCGGGTCACGTTACAACACTTACAATTGGTCGAACCTTGGGTGGAAGAGCACAAAAGCTTAATCGAGCAGAATTATATCGACCTGGGCCAGCCGAGGAAGAAGGGAGACGTAACCAGAGAGCACAACCCCAGCTTCACACGTTGGTTCAAGAAAAGGCAAGCAGAGAGCATACACTAAAAGAAATATGCTATCCTATGACCCTCCATATTGGTCACTGAATGGTCATAATTTTTAATCTATGACCTTTTTGTGACCAAATACACTTGGTCACGTTATGAGCATCACTAACAATCCAATATGACCTTTTTTGTGGATTGGTCATATACGTCTATGACCAAAAGAAAAGGTCACATATTTTATGACCCATTTTTTGGTCACTGGAAATCTGGCCACGCCACGTCAAATCCAACATGGCAAAGCTGACGTGGCAAATTTGTGACCAAATGAAATGGTCGTATATCAGAATCAGCCCAGTCCAGTTCACCATTCTAGATGGGCTGAGCCCAATAATTCAGACAATTTAATGTTTTTTCCTGTCTATTTTGGCCGCGTACATGGGCCAAGCCCACCAATTTGGCCTTTTAATTTCCGGGCCGTGGTCATTTCGCAGTCCATTAATTTTTTACTTCTGACCATTATATTAGTAGCTGGCCCACAAGTCAGATGGGACCCACTTGACACGACCATTTGATAAACTGGTCCCACATGTCAGAAAGATTTGAATTTATCAGATTATTGTCATAAAGAAGAGGACTGGTCAGGTTTTCATTTCATGTGTTTTCAGTGAATATTTCAAACAGAACAGAAATAACACATGATCTTCGTCCAAAATAACAGTAAATTAGCTATTACAATCCAGAGATCTCTACAATCTATTACAACCCCGATATGCCTCTTATTACAGTATATAAGATGCTACTCTACAGAATGATAGTTCTGACAGTAAACCCAAAAGCATGTCACCTACACCACCTATACAAGTACAAAATTATGTTCACTTCTCCACTTGCATCCTCCGTGCTATTCCATACACATTCAATCTTGTAAAGTTTTATCAGCAGAAACTGTTAGATCCTGAAGGTATCAGCAACAAACAGATTCCCATTACGAATGGACTTGAATAGACGAGTGACAAAGATTTCGCCATTAAGAATAGATACACATGAGAAACATAATTACTTAGAGCAGACAAACTTATGGACCAATATCATAGATAAATTAACATCATTGAAGTATCATAGCTCAAAATAAGACTAGTTTTACCTAGAGACAATAATGGATGCACATTCTAGGACACAGATAAGTACATGATATAGGTAAATCATGCTTTATGATTTACAGCACTATGTTCAGTTAAAAAAATATCTGAATGTGGTTGGCTCTGTAATCATGCCTACTGAAAGAACTCCAAGCCCAATCTGGATGAAACAGAAACTATAAACATTGAGTATATGTTAATTGATATCAGGTAACAACTCATATTAAAGTTAGTTGTTTATGTGACCTGGTTTAGAAATAAGCAACTTCAAAAAGACGGCAACGACACCGAGTCTAACTTGGTTGATCATTGGAGCGGAGTGCAAGAGAAGCTTGAAGTCATTGCAATCAAGGAATATCTCATCATTGTCGTTCTCGGAGGATGGTCACACTGTCCAGTATGTCAACATTCCATGCCTATTCAAGGAAAGGGAGGATCTCAAGCAACAGATAAAACAAAGTGTTGAAGCAGATAAAACTAAGGTGCATTTCATATATGATGGAAGGAACAGATAACATATCTTGCTAGCGAACAGTCAAGAATTACTCTTTTGCATGGTAGGATACAAGTATTATAAACAACAATTTGCATTGTATCCTTGTACATATCAGTAAAGACATGCAGAGTTAGAATTACATGTAACATGAGCATATAGTTGACGTGTGTGTATATACAATAACAATCATTGGTGCAACTTAATAATTACCACAGGGCAAACCTTGACACGAGGATGAACTTTGACAAGATAACATGAGGTGAATGCCGTTATTTATATGGTGTCCAGCTATGTACCAAGTCATAATGGTATAGAGAAAACTTTTCTGATACGACGATATCAATGCTAGCAGTCAGACCACGAGTGCACGTCCAAATCCTCATCGTATCAGCGCATATTGCAAATTACTAATAGTTCATCACAGGGTAAACTTTGTTCACGGGAGAAGATTTATGCTAACGCTCAAATCCTGGCCTAAACTTTGTTGCACACTCAAACTTTGTTCATACCGTGCGGCTGCTCATTTTAAACTAATTGAACCAGATCGAATCCCCAATCTCAAATGGAATCGGAACTAGATCTAAGTATAGGAAGTAAAGGAAAGGACGGGGTAGCTACCAGGATGAGGTCGAAGAGGGTGGCCTGGTCGACCTTGACGAACTCTGGGTCCCAGTTCTTGAGGTCCTTGGCCGGTGGCGTCGGCGCATCCGCTCCCGCTGCCCCAGACGCAGTAACACCAGAGGCTCCAGCACCCGCCAAAGCTCGCGTCCGGGGGTACCTGCAGAGAGAGACACAGTGATTCTGTATGGAGTGAGGAGGGAAACAGATAGAGGCGGGCAGGTCCGGCGAGCAAGACGCACATCCAGCAACCCCGACGCCACATCGAGCGGCCCCGTCCATCTCGGATGCGACCCCGACGCCCCGGCCACCACGATGGCAAGGTCGCGGTGACAGAAGGTGGAGGGCCTGGTGGAAGGGAGGGAGGGGCTCGGGGAAGCGGGGAGAGAGGCAGTAAAGCCGCCGCCACCGTGGTTGTAATTGCACGGTGAGGGCGACGCCGCCGCCGTCGTGACTAGCGAGAAGACAAGGGGGTAGGGTTTCGAGAGGAGGTAGGGTTTGCAGGGTCCGGCGGTGACTCGCTGCGTATATCACCGACGTGGGTGCTCGCGACCGTCAGATTGCATCGGACGGTGGTGGTGTTCTAGCTCCTGTCAAACGGGCCAAAAGCCCGGAAGGGAATCGGAGGCTGGAATAGTTTCGGCCCAGTTGGGCAGAATAATAATGACAGAAAAAAACATTGAGCTCATATAAGCAAACGTGCATCTTGGAACCACGAATAATGTTGCCGAAGAAATTTTATATTTTCCTTGCACAAAAAAATCATTTTTTATTTTCCGAGTGTAAAAAATGGGTTATTTTGTTAAGCAACTACCAAAAATATGTCGTAAAATATGACATAAAATCTAGTCGAATTCGTGGCCGTGACCATTTGTGTCTAGTGGTTGAATCGTGTGAATATTTTGGCGTATCTCTGATGAAATGGATACTTGTGAAGCTAAAATTGAAATTTAGAAAAAATAACGGGCAAGCTATGTGGTGGTTGCAGTTCAAAATGTAGCGGTTTTCAACTGAATCGGCAGGGTACCGTTTAAATGGGCATAAATAGGTAAATAGCTCGGAAATGCATGCCTTTGGGTGAATGTACATAGAATCATGTCTACTTTGTGACAAACATGTATCGGTGCCATTTTGGACGACACTCTCGGTAGCCGCTTCATAAAAAACGCTATTTTAAGCACTTGAAAATGAAAAGTGGTTTTTTTGTGAAACATGTCGAATACTTTGTTCAGCAACATTGTTTGCCATCCCATAATGAACACATGTGCCAAACTGGGGCACATTTGGACAAACTATGTCATGAAAGTGGCCAAAACGCTGCTCCTTTGTCTTGAAAGCTATGAATGTTCGTTCATGATATCAAGTTTCTGAGAACACTTTTTCTATAAAACAGTCTTATTGCAAGTTTATATTTTTTTCTCGTAACTAGGTCATATATGTTGACGCTACACGGAGGTTTTCCATTATTTTGATTTTTTTTTAATTTCGTGTGCTCATTTGAAAATCTAGTCAAATTCGTGGCCATGACCGTTTGTGTCTAGTGGTTGAATCATGCGAATGTTTTGGCGTATCTCCGATGAAATGGATACTTGTGAACCTAAAAATGAAATTTAGGAAAAATAACGGGCAAGCAATGTGGTGGTTGCAGTTCAAAATGTAGCGGTTTTCAGCTGAATCGGCAGGATACCGTTTAAATGGGCATAAATAGGTAAATAGCTCGGAAATGCATGCCTTTGGGTGAATGTACATAGAATGATGTCTACTTTTTGACAAACATGTACCGGTGCCATTTTGGATGACACTCTCGGTAGCTGCTTCATAAAAAACGCTATTTTAAGCACTTGAAAAATGAAAAGTTTGTTTTTGTGAAACATGGCGAAAAAAAATTCGGCAAGATTGTTTGCCATCCCATAATGAACACATGTGCCAAACTGGGGCACATTTGGACAAACTATGTCATGAAAGTGGCCAAAACATTGCTCCTTTGTCTTGAAAGCTATGAATGTTTGTTCGTGATATCAAGTTTCTGAGAACACTTTTTCTATAAAACTTTCTTATTGCAAGTTTATATTTTTTCTCGTAACTAGGTCACATATGTTGACGCTACATGGAGGTTTTCCATTATTTTGATTTTTTGAATTTCGTGCGCTCATTTGAAAATCTAGTCGAATACGTGGCCGTGACCGTTTGTGTCTAGTGGTTGAATCATGTGAATCTTTTGGTGTATCTCTGATGAAATGGATACTTGTGAACCTAAAAATGAAATTTAGGAAAAATAACGGGCAAGCTATGTGGTGGTTGCAGTTCAAAATGTAGCAGTTTTCAACTAAATCGGCAGGGTACCGTTTAAATGGGCATAAATAGATAAATAACCCGGAAATGCATGCCTTTGGGTGAATGAACATAGAATGATGTCTACTTTGTGAAAAACATGTATCGGTGCCATTTTGGACGACACTCTCGGTAGCCGCTTCATAAAAAACGCTATTTTAAGCACTTGAAAATGAAAAGTGGTTTTTTTGTGAAACATGTCGAATACTTTGTTCAGCAACATTGTTTGCCATCCCATAATGAACACATGTGCCAAACTGGGGCACATTTGGACAAACTATGTCATGAAAGTGGCCAAAACGCTGCTCCTTTGTCTTGAAAGCTATGAATGTTCGTTCATGATATCAAGTTTCTGAGAACACTTTTTCTATAAAACAGTCTTATTGCAAGTTTATATTTTTTTCTCGTAACTAGGTCATATATGTTGACGCTACACGGAGGTTTTCCATTATTTTGATTTTTTTTTAATTTCGTGTGCTCATTTGAAAATCTAGTCAAATTCGTGGCCATGACCGTTTGTGTCTAGTGGTTGAATCATGCGAATGTTTTGGCGTATCTCCGATGAAATGGATACTTGTGAACCTAAAAATGAAATTTAGGAAAAATAACGGGCAAGCAATGTGGTGGTTGCAGTTCAAAATGTAGCGGTTTTCAGCTGAATCGGCAGGATACCGTTTAAATGGGCATAAATAGGTAAATAGCTCGGAAATGCATGCCTTTGGGTGAATGTACATAGAATGATGTCTACTTTTTGACAAACATGTACCGGTGCCATTTTGGATGACACTCTCGGTAGCTGCTTCATAAAAAACGCTATTTTAAGCACTTGAAAAATGAAAAGTTTGTTTTTGTGAAACATGGCGAAAAAAAATTCGGCAAGATTGTTTGCCATCCCATAATGAACACATGTGCCAAACTGGGGCACATTTGGACAAACTATGTCATGAAAGTGGCCAAAACATTGCTCCTTTGTCTTGAAAGCTATGAATGTTTGTTCGTGATATCAAGTTTCTGAGAACACTTTTTCTATAAAACTTTCTTATTGCAAGTTTATATTTTTTCTCGTAACTAGGTCACATATGTTGACGCTACATGGAGGTTTTCCATTATTTTGATTTTTTGAATTTCGTGCGCTCATTTGAAAATCTAGTCGAATACGTGGCCGTGACCGTTTGTGTCTAGTGGTTGAATCATGTGAATCTTTTGGTGTATCTCTGATGAAATGGATACTTGTGAACCTAAAAATGAAATTTAGGAAAAATAACGGGCAAGCTATGTGGTGGTTGCAGTTCAAAATGTAGCAGTTTTCAACTAAATCGGCAGGGTACCGTTTAAATGGGCATAAATAGATAAATAACCCGGAAATGCATGCCTTTGGGTGAATGAACATAGAATGATGTCTACTTTGTGAAAAACATGTATCGGTGCCATTTTGGACGACACTCTCGGTAGCCGCTTCATAAAAAACGCTATTTTAAGCACTTGAAAAATGAAAAGTGGTTTTTTTTGTGAAACATGTCGAAAACTTTGTTCGGCAACATTGTTTGCCATCCTATAATGAAGAAATGTGCCAAATTGGGGCACATTTAGACAAACTATGTCAAAAGATATTTGGTTCAAATTGGAGTTCAAAATCAAAATATATTAAACAAAACAGAAAAGAATAAATTTAAATTATTATTCTCTCAAGGCCCATTACGTACAGGAAAAAAAAATGTGGCCACTTCCCTTCAAGGCCTAAGTCCTGCCGTGGGCATCCATTAAGTAGGCCTGAGTTGCCTAGCCTTCACAAAGCGGCCAGTGGCCCGGTGGTTAGCTGCTCTTGAGGGAAAGAGGAGGTCTTGAGTTCGAGTACCGTAGGAGCACTTTTTGCTGGGATTTATACGCGAATGTGAGTTCTCCTGTTTGTCAGCCAAGGTTTGGTGGGGTCTCACATGTCATGCGTGCAGGGTCCCATGTGTCATGCGTTGTGGGGCGTGGGGCATGGAGTGGTTGGGCTGGTCCCGCCTGTCATGCTGGGCGAGCGGGTCCCATATGTCATGCGGTGTGGGGTGGGTACCATGTGTCATGCGATGGGGCGTGGGGCAGGACCCACGTGTCATTGCATGATGGGGCGGGTCCCACCTGTCATGCGTGGTGGGTGGGTCCCACATGCCATGCCTGGTGGGTCGTGTCCCACGTGTCATTCTGGGTGGGGGCGGGACCCACTTATAATGCGGGTTGGCGGATCCCACCAAAAGCCACATAGGCAGTGGGGCATGGGGTGGGACCCACGTGTCATTGCATGGTGGGGCGGGTCCCACCTGTCATGCATGGTGGGGTGGGTCCCACGTGCCATGCCTGGTGGATCGTGTCCCACGTGTCATTCTGGGTGGGGGCGGGACCCACTTGTCATGCGGGTTGGGGGATCCAACCAAGTGCCACATAGGCAGTGACACGAAGGCGAGAGGTAGTGACATGTAAGCGAGAGGCAGTGACACGTAGGCGAGATCCCTTAGGTGTCAGCCAAGTCATACCAATACGACCAATTAAATTGGCTGTAATAATCTACGATTAAGGTCATAGAGTATCATAGAGTAGTGTTGTTTGATTTTATGACCAATTGGTATCCATGAATTATGAGCATTATAGCATACTAGCAAAGTGCCCGTGCTTCGCTACGGGAGAAAAAAACCGAGTAATTATTTGTGAATCATTTTAAAAGGGGAAAAAATGGTAATGGATTAATTGGGTTATTAAATCATTTTACAAATTTATAACTTTGGTTCCCCTGGACGGAGGATGTAATTCTTGACATTTAACAAAAGGATTCATTTTAAAACATTTTTAGAACTCAAGTATTGAATTATACGGCCGAAATGCATCTCTGTATTTTGATCAACTAAAACAGATGCGAAAAGGAAAAGTAATGATGCCAAATTAAACTACATGGTGAGAGCTTTGCAATGATGTAAAATTTGGTAAATTTGGAGTTGCGGTTTGAAAGTTATGAATTTACAAAGTTTAGTTTGTTTTTTTATTTAAACAAAATTTGGAAAATTGGTTAATCTCGTCCGTTCGAACTTAAACGGACGCTCCGGATTGTCCCGTACCGCTTGGGTGGGGTTTTGGCATAGAGGTCCCTGGGTTTTGCGGTAAATTGCGGATAAGTCAGTAGGACGTCCGCTCTATGGACTGCGGGTTATTTTCACAGTTTGTCAGGGTTTTTTTGCAAAATGGCGTTTCGAACCGGTATCCACTCGGTAGTGGCAATGGCTGTAATATGTCCGAACAGCCTAGGGTAAAATCGTAAGAAAAAAAGTTGGACGGGAAGAAGCCTTACTTCCTTTTATAGTGGGATCTCTGTATTTTGATCAACTAAAATGGATACAAAAAGGAAAAGTAATGATGCCAAATTAAACTACATGGTGAGAGCTTTGCAATGATGTAAAATTTGGTAAATTTGGAGTTGCGGTTTGAAAATTATGAATTTAAAAAGTTTAGTTTTTTTATTTAAACAAAATTTGGAAAATTGGTTAATCTCGGCCGTCCGTTCGAACTTAAACGGACGCTCCGGATTGCCCCGTATCGCTTCGGTGGGGTTTTTGCATAGATGTCCTTGGGTTTTGCGGTAAATTGCGGCTAAGTCAGTAGGACGTCTGCTATGTGGACTGCGGGTTAGTTTCCCAGTTTTTCAGGGGTTTTTTTGCAAAATGGTGTTTCGAACCGGTATCCACTCGGCGGTGGCAGTGGCTGTAATATGTCCGGACAGCCAGGGGCAAAATCGGAAGAAAAAAAGTTGGACAGGAAGAAGCCTTACTTCCTTTTATAGTATGTATAGAAAAGGTCAAACTTTTTCTGGGTTTGGTCCCTCTCAAGTAGGCTATGACCAACAAGTTTAAAATGGTCATATATCTATGACCAATATTTTGAGGGTCACTATAAAAGGTCATAGAGTAGCATATTTCTTGTAGTGATAACGCCATCTATGGAAGATGAAAAACTCATATTCTCCTTATCATAGGGCCCCGGGCACAACGTAAGGACCTATCAGTCGTACGACATCAGCGGTTTCAGATTCTGCACCGAGGAAAAGGACAGGAATAGCGAATATCAAAACTCAAGAGTACTATGCTATCCTACGGTGATGTCGAGGCTACTGTCAAGTCAAGATTCTTAGAAAGGATCGAGGAGATATGGGAGCTCAACTACTGTGGAGAGTCGGTGCCAATGTTCCATGTTAGATGGGCCAAGGACGTCGTGAAATCGAAGAATGCCTCTGCGAAAAATGAGCCATGGGTACTCGCTAGCCAAGTTGGGCAATGCTTCTTCATTACCGTCCAGTCAAAGCCTAGCCGTGTTGTCATGAGGAGGGGCAAGAGGAGCATCATCGGAAAGGAAGTAGATGCCAACAAAGAAGACTTGGACAAGAACGGCGATCCAAAGATCGAGGAGGAATTCGACAAGTACTTCGACATGCCTACTATTAGTAAAGAAAGAAGGAAGACTTCCCTACCTACTAAAGGTTGTCCGTTCACGCGAAGAAATCTCAAGGTGCCCGGCCTAAAGTATTCAACCGCGAAGAAGGGAAAGAAGAGAAGCTGGCTCGGAAACGGCCGGGACGAAGAATTGAAGACTTTTTTTTGTGTATTAATTTGTGTGTGTGAGACAAGCATATATATGTATATCAGGAATAAAACAATGGTCTACTAAAAAATGTGTGCATATTCTTTTCTTTAAATATAAATAAAAATATTTTTTTAAAGAAAATAAAATGTGTGCATATGTATTCTGTATTTTAACTCACAACATTCTGTGGCGCACGCCTCCAACAGATGTGCCACAGAATAACATAATTCTGTGGCGCATGCCTCCAACATGCGCCACAGAATAACATAATTCTGTGGCGCATCCACAGACCGTGTGCCACACAAAATTTTCCCCCCCACTTACATGCGGGCCCGGCCCCGCGCCCGCCTCTTTTCTCCCCCAAATTTCGCCAACTCGTCGCACACAGAGCAACCGCGCTCGACACCACCGCCCCAACTCGCCGCCGGCGACCTCCCCTGCGCCCCGCACAACCTTGCGCGCGCCCTGCCCCAACTCATCGCCGTCGACCTCCCCTGCGCCCCGCCCCCGCCCAACCCTGCGCCGCGCGCACACGCTCGGCGCCCCCGCGCGGCGCTCGGCCTCGAGCCGCCGCCGACGAAGAAGACGACCTCCCCTCCCTCCGAGACACCGGCGATGAGCTCTACACTGCCCTCGATGACCTCCCCTCCCTCCCCTCCCCGAGGTGCTTCCCCTCTCCCCCTCCTTCCTCCCCTACCGAACCTCTGCCACTAAGGTGTTTGCTGAAATTCCAAAGAGATGAAAATTTGGAGATTGTTAGTGCTGCTAGTGCTGCTAGTTGTTGATTGTTAGTGCTGCTAGTTGTTGATTGTTAGTGCTGAAATTTGAGTGCATGAAAAAAATTGGAGGTGAAAATTTTCAAATTTTTTTGCTAAGTCAAATATGGTCACTGTTTAAACATGGCTTAAAAAACAACTTGAATTAAGGTTCTAGATGTATTCAAAAAATTATTCCTAGGGTTTATCATGAAGTACTTGAATTAGTACAAGAGATCCATGAGGGTAAATTTAAAATAGGATCAAGATTTGATGCTTTAGAAATGATCCAAAGTTGGTACTTTTTAACTGTCTTGAAGATGCATTTTTATATAACTAATGCATTATTTTGCCATATGCAGGAAATTTAGAAGAACTTCATGCGTTGATCCACGTTCTTTCAGGTGAGATGTGGATGTGGTGATTTCGTGTATGTGCATGAGATGTGGATGTGGTGATGCCGCATTATTTTGTCGTGTATGTGTGATATTGTGTTTGTTGCCGGCCAGAGATGCCAGCCGGAGATGTGGATGTGCTGATGTGATGTTGTTGGCCGGCCGGCTATGCCGGCCAACATGATTTGTGAAATGTCTGCTGGTACCCATGAGGCCCTTGAGCATCGAACAAGAAGCTAGACATGCCAACAAGTTGTTATGGGAGATGTCCTAGGAGTTGGAGGAGGTGGAGGCCGCCGAAGCTGCTAGTGGTGGCGAACGTGCCAACGATGAGCAAGAGGGTCGGGAGGATGACGCCGAAACCACCGATGGAGCTGCTAGTGGTGGCCATGAGAATGACACCACCACCACCGATGGTGGCGACCACATGGATGGTGGTGGTGGCAGCAACCCGACCGCTCAGAAGCAGAACAAGCAAAGGAGGGATCGGACACCGCAAGCACTCGCCAACATCACAGACGTGTTCACTGAGGTCACGCCAAGTGGTCTACCAGTGGTGCCGCCAGAGCTTGCCAAAGGGTACGGCATGTAACTAGGGTGCATCCTCCGGAAAGCGTGTCGATCAACACGAAGGACCTCAGAAGCAAGGCCAATGAGCCTTTGTTCGAAAACATCCTCAAGAAGCTTCACCAACGATACATGTTACCGCAGCCGTTCAACAAAAAGGTGGACAGTTTAGCCATCACGAAGTTGAGCACCGCCTTGAGCAGCTGGAAATCCCGAGTGAAGAAGAATATTGATAAGGGTGACAGCTGGGAGATGATAAGTGCCAAAGAGCGGACGCCCGACGAAGAAGAGTTCGAGGCATTCAAGTTGTCCTTAAAGTCTGAGGAGGATAAAAAATGGACCAAGTGGGGGAAAGAAATGCGAGACCTGAACATAGGTAACCACCGATTGGAAAGCGGCGGTTACCGAGGAAAACAACCCATTTGGGACAAGGAGGATGCCGAGATTACACGTATGGGAAAAGAAAACCCGTGGCATAAAATCACGGACGAGCAGGTTAGGAACTTTGTCCGGTCCCGCTACTATCTGAACAAGGCGACGGGGGAATTCTTTACCGACGATGACGATGAGAGGGCATTCGAGAAAGTGCTGGTAAGGAATTTAATTACCGTGGATATCTCAAAGTTCATTGCGTTGATCTAATTAGATAATGAAGCCATATTTCTACATGGGTTCACCTTAATTTCCTTTGTATGCAGGAGGACGAGTTGAAGGCTGATGCTAAGGACGGCCCGTCGTCCCAGGGGTCGACGGAGCCGTGGGACACGACTTTCAACAAGGCGACGAACGTTTACAAGAAAAGGGACAAGTCAGCGCCGCCGACATCAGCTGGCCGTGTGTCCGGCTTTGGCACGAGCATGAAGTTCCTCCAGTACTACAGTACGGACGCCGAGACGAGAAAGGTGAGGAGGAAGCCGACTAGGGATAAAGCCGAGGTTGTGGAGCTAAAGAAGCAGGTGGAGTCACTACAGCAGGAAAAAGGGGACTCCAGCACGTGGGACAAGTTAGTGGAGGAGAAGCTCCGGGCGATCTTACCCCCTAGGTTGATGGAGGGTGCGGCAGGTCGACAGGGGCCGATACACGTGCCTAGCGTCACCGGCAGCAACTCTAGCAATAACGTGTCGCCGGACCTGGTGACCCCACTGCCCAACACCGCGGCGCAGCCGCTGCTCCTTTTGGTCAAACCGACGCCCCTTACCGTGAAAGATACCGAGGCGCTGCCGTGGCGGCGGTGAATGATAGGCCAGCCGCCGGAGATACTGAGGCGCTGCCGGTGGCGGCGGTGAATGATAGGCCGGCCGCCGGCGCCGGCGCCCTTGTCTCGACATTAGCCGAGCTCAACACCATCACCAAGGTAAGCTAAATAGTTAGTCCGCGGCATCTTCTATAACTATGCCTTTGATGACTGCCATCTCATGATGCCCAACATGTGTTGACTTAGGACATGCGTTGCATACTCCTGCATAGGGTGGGGGCCGGCGGCGAGTTGAAGGAAGTTGCTCAGGGCACTGTCGTACAACCATTGAGCCGCGATATGCACCACACTAATATGAGCGAGCCCGTGATGAAGGTCAGGTTGACTATGGTAGTGCCCAAGTTTCGTGACATCGACCCCCCCATGCAACCTCCAGGAGCCGAGGAGGACCACATGGTCCTTGGAGATTGCATCAAGTGGCTCATGGAATGGCCGAAGACCCAGATTCATCTTGGGGAGGGTCTTCAGGGGTTGAGGCGCACCACCGGCGCCACCTTGAGGCCCCGATCGTTTGGCCCTCGAAGCTGCCACAACAAACTGTTGGGAAGGAACCGGCGCCACTAGCAGCCATCGCCACCACCCAGAAGGAACCGGCGGTCGTCGCCACCACCAGCCGGCACAAAAACTGTTGGGAACGTCTGTACCACAACTGCCATCCAAAGCGAAAGACGTTGCACCTCAACTTGCTGGCAACGACGACGATGATGAGGATAATGTCGACGTCAATTGCTTCCTCAACACTGGCGGCTGCAAAGATTTGTACATGCCTCCTGTGGATGAGGAACCCTTCCGCGCTCATGGCGATCAACCTGGTCATCCCACTACATGCACGCAGCACCTGACCATCCTAGGTTTATCTCAAGACACGCCTCCGGAGGTCGGCAATCAAGCTCTAGACAAACCGGCGGCTAACATTTTCAGCCCTGGCACACTGAAGAAGACGGTTTGCGAGGGGTTAGCACCCCCAGCATCCCCAGAGATGAAGAAGAAGAAGAAGAAGAAGAAGAAGAAGAAGAAGAAGAAGCACATGAAGAGAAGTAGGCCAGGTGCCTCTACGAGCCAGCCAGCTCCTAAGATTATCCGGGGTCATGAAGACATGGTATCACCCCGTGCGGATGGCTTACCCCGAGTTTATGAAGCTGGTAAACCGATACTGCCTCCGGAGCTGCTCCGCCTCGTAGAAGGATCCATGCACTCTTTGCATCAATGTATCTTGACGCTAGAGGGCTTCCTTCTTAAAGACGAGAATCCAAATTACCCGGTGTTCACGGCCCAGGTGCCAAAGGACTCGGACTTCGTCCATGAAGCCCCTGCGTATCTGTTCTTCATAGCGTTTGAGGACGTCTTCAATCTGTTTCACTCTATACGGCTGGACTATAACTTGGTCCGCCTATACGCGCTCAGTACGGCGATGAAGATCATGAGAGATAATACCCCATACATCGTGGTAGTGGATCCCTTCTACATGCGTGACAGCCAGCTGGTGGAACGATCAAGGACACGGACCATGGCCACGGAGTACCTCTAGAGGTTCATGCTGACCAACAAGAGGAAGAACAACCTTCTTGTTCCTTTCTTTCCCGAGTAAATACACATCCGCTCGTCGCCGTCGTATATTATACTTTTTTATAGATTTCTTCCGTTGTTGATCCTTTCCAACATTCCGTTTCAATTGTGTTGACCAGGGACAAGTACTACACACTCATCGTCCTAAGCCCGAGGTGGTCCATTGCTACTTATTTTGACTCGGGGAGTTTGAGCAGGAAGAAAGACTACACCAGAATAAAGGGTGTTCTTGATGACTCTCTCGAGGGCTACGCCCAAAAGGGAGGCCACTTCGAGAAAAAAAGGGGGAATGTCTCACGAATGACAACAAACACCGGTTCAAGCATGGCACCGAGTTCCATTGCATCAAGCAGAAGCCTGACAGCGTGAAGGAGGCCTTCTACGTTCTCCATCACATTCAAGCAGAAGCAGAGAAAAAAAGGATGCCATCTAGTCTCCGAGAATGGACCAAATCTGCGGGGGAAACCACCGATTCTGAGTTTAGAGAAGACTTCCATCGCATCCAGATGCAATTATCACAAATCATCATCGAAGTTGTCAGCACAAGAGGGGGGCCCTTCCACCGCGCCATAGGTAGGATGTATTATAAAAGATAGCCTTGCCTCACTCGCAAGAAGTGCTTCTTTATTTTCTTTATTATAGACTTATCCACTTAGATGAATAAATCATATTCTATTTATATTATTAACCAATATATAATCCAATCCATCTCCAAGGTTATGCCAGAGGGACATCGAAGAATGCCTAGAGGCTCAGCAGGACACATGTGACACCCCTCCCTGGCACATCTCGCTAGAGAGGCGGTCGTCCCGTGCGCCAGTCCAAGATATCTGGCCGCACGTCGCGACAGTGCAACATTATGGAAATCATTACACAATCAGGCACAAGAAGTGCTACAAATGGTTTACAAGGCCATCAAGGCATGACCAAATATCAAGCCAAGCATGGCTCAGGACAGAGTTTAACTGGCAGTGGAAGACGACTAAGGCAACGGCTTGGAGCGGCTCCACTCCACAGCCATCTGGCTGGGCTACTGATCCTAGCACACTCTTGCTCCATCTCCTTGCTAAGGTAGAAGATGAATCCTCGCCAAAACCTGATCACAATCACAAGGCCCGTGAGTACATTTGTATGCACTCAGCAAGAATCGCCACTCACTACAAATAATCCAACAATCATGCAGCAAGATATATATTGGAAATAAATTCCCACAACATGGCAAAGGGATACTCTAGATACATGAAATAAAAGTAGCATGGCATTTACAACCAAACATGTCATAAGCAAGCAATGGGGGTATCACCGGTACACAGTCCAAACCAGGTGGGGTTGGATCGTGCAACGGCAACCATACAAATAGATTACCTGTGACGAGAAAACGAGTGTACCATTTTGTACCAATTAATACACAACAACACCTGTGATCACTGCTAGGCCCACAGGCATCATCTTTTCACTCTGGGCATGCACGGTTGATGTTGGCTCAGTCCTAACTCTAGACTCCCAACGATCACACCGCCATACTATACCACGGGTAACCATCAACATCTCAATGCAACATTCCCTGCATCATCTTATTTGTTTATTTAGTGAGATCAGGTCGTTCATTAATTCTTTCTAACAGATCTTAAGTTTAACCTCCTGACACGACAAAGAAACACAGTGTGACCGACACTGAACTGTTGTTCCATATCCCATGAACGGGGCTAGCTTGCTAGGTTGAGTCTCTCGAGAGTTTGCTTTACCACCTATCAGAATGCACCCTACTCAGCCGACGCTCCAAGTTTCTCACGCCCAAAGTCGTACTAAGCAAACTACACTCACATGACGGTCCACTTGCTAAGACACTCTCCTGCACCACCCTATGACCGTGGCACAACGGGCAAGTAAGTCCGGCACATCCCCCGGCGCGACCGAGTATGCCTAGTTCCAGACTCCCTATCACAGTCGAACCCGTGCCTGTCGACCACTACCCTCGGACAGCACAACCGAACGACTACACCCAATGGATGGCACAAAAGGGGCTCAACAACCTACTAGGTCACGGTCCTCCATGAGACGACGATAGTTCTGCTTTCAAAGCTCAGATTAGTGGCACCATTGACTGACCCTATCGTTGTTCAGAGGGGTGTTTCATTTAATCAAGTTTCATTATAACAAGTCCAAACAACCGAGGATTAGTCCACAAAACAACCACAATAACATAATAATATATCATCAAACGACAAAATATTAGCAACACAATAATTCAAGCAACCCATAGTAACCACATAATAATAACGGCAGCAAATAAATCATATCAACCTGCATGTACCAAAATCCATACTTAGCAAAACAAAAACGTCAACCGGAAGACTATGGCGGCGAACCCGCCGACCAGCGCCTTCTCGTTCGAAAAGGAAAAAGAAACGTCAACCGGAACACTACGGCGGTGAACCCGCCGACCAGCGCCTTCTCATTCGACAAGGAAAAGAAACGTCAACCGGAAGACTACGGCGGCGAACCCACTGACCAGCGCCTTCTCGTTCGACAAGGAAAAGAAACGTCAACCGGAAGACTATGGCGGGGAACCCGCCGACCAGCGCCTTCTCGTTCGACAAGGAAAAGAAACGTCAACCGGAAGACTACGGCGGCGAACCCGCCGACCAGCGCCTTCTCGTTTGACAAAGAAAAGAAACGTCAACCGGAAGACTACGGCGGCGAAGCCGCCGATCAGCGCCTTCTCATTCGACAAGGAAAAGAAACGTCAATCGGAAGACTATGGTGGCGAACCCGCCGACCAGCGCCTTCACAGATCAACTAGTTGGTTAGCGTCGACCGGGTGACTGTGGCAGAGATACCTCCAACCAGCGCCATCACAGATCGACGTTAATATTTTAGTGAGTCGGCGGCGGTTCCCCCAGTCCATTGTCTCAAGAATGGTGTGTGTTTGATACATATTAACAATACAAAATATAACCAAGCAAGTACGATAAATAAATATGCAACATAATATGCAACATGGCAGGAGCATTATTACAAGTTTCATACTAAACAAGAACAACAAACAGACATACATAGATATAACAGTAGACAGGCAAAAACATAAACACCTGGCATGGCAATAAGTAAATAAACAAACAAACAATTCTGGGCTGCTCATAGCAAGGGGTTAGCTTGCCTTTGAAGACGGGGATCCACCGGGTTTGGAAAGGTCGGGGGGATTCCGCGGCGTAGGGCAGCGATAGCCCCGTTCCACGGACTCCGGAATGCACGTACAAAAGGGCACCCCAAAGAACTATTTTGGAACGAGATGAAATTAGTACCACCGGAAAGAGATCGTCGGGACGAAGATTTAGAAATTTGAATCACTCCAATCGGAGCTACGGTTTAAAAGTTTTGGACGTTTGAAAATTGGTCCAGCAGAAAAAGAAAAAGGTTTCGCGGAAAAAAATCCGCACGGGCCGCAGATGGGCCACGACCGTGCTGCGCGCTGCGTGCTGGCGCCAGCGCCCGGGTGGGCCGAGCGGGGCCGCAAGCGGCTGCTCCTGCTGGGCTAGGCTTGGGCCAGAAAAAACGTTTCGGAATGGAAGAAACGGAAAAAAAGAGCGACGAACGGATCGACGACAGTGTCGTCTTCTTCGTGCAGGAGAGCACGGGCAGCGCGGCGCTTCGCCGGCGCGGCTGCTCGGAGGGGCCAGGGCGCCGGGGAATGGCGGCGGCTGGTGGAAGCGGTCCACCGTGCCCGGGGAGGGAGCTCGGCGGCAGGGGGAGAGCAGGGGGCGGCGCTGCGAGCTTCGGCCGGCCTCGGCATGGAGGCCGCACGGGCAGGGTTTGCCGGCATTGTTCCACACCGCGTGGACGCCGTACGTCGTTGGGGATGGAACCGCGGAGCTCCACCGCGCCCAGGGACGGCCTCGAGCTGGAAGGGGAGCCACGGGTGCGGCGCTGCTCTGCTCCTCGAGCTTCGGCCATGGCGGGTTAGAGCATGAACTCGAGCTCTCCTCTTGATCTTTTGGACTGTGGTGGAGGAAAAGGAGGGGGAGGGAGTGTGTGGGCGTCTGGAGAGAGAGCTCGGTCTTGTTTGTAGCTAGAGGGAGAGGGTGCACCGACGGGCACCGATGCCCCCACCTCGTTCCACCATTTAATGGAGGGGATATGGATGAGGGGAAGATGTGGCTGTCGTGCTGGAGGCACAGTGAAGCACATGGTGTACTGCAGCAGAAGGATCAGCCACCGACCACAGCAGTAAGCGGGGATTAGGTCTTGCCTAAGCGAGCGTCCCGGACGTCCAGAGCGCGACACGGTGGCATCGTCGCGTTCCCGACGACTCGGAGCTCCATACTGAAAAAGGTTTGTACCACTGGGTTCACAAGGACAAGACCAAGACAACCAAACTGGCCACACTCAAAAACTCCACACTTCGCAATACAAATTTTTCTGAAAACTTAATGCACCGAAGGTGTTCGATGAAATGACAGGGGCCTTGCACATCTCAGAAAAATCCCCAAAAATTACCACTGAGTATTTGTGACATAAGAAGGGTGTCTATGGAGTATGAGCTCAAATGCGTACAAGGAAATTGGGTTTCCACATGATGTCCTGAAATGGGCACAATGGCATGGTCATGAAAATGTGAATTTCCACACTTCACCTTGGGGTGGTCTTCTGGATATGTGTGTCTATGGACCATGTGGTCAAGGTGATCAAGTCCCATGGTCATAGGATTTGTCTAGGTATAGGTTTGCTTGAAGATTTAAAAAAGGCATGAAAATGGCCTTACAAAGGAAGTAGGTCAAAAGTTGCTCTAATGGGTTTGGCTCCAAAAGATGAAGTGCAGGGAATGTAAAACTATTCATCCCCTGAATTTATCAAAATTTATGGAGATGCATAGCTTGACTCAAACATTTCTGGATCAGAAATGGCATTTTGGAAAATAGTGCGCAACTTGGAAATAGTGCATTGAAGCATGCAATATTTTTGCATGGATTGTCTTCATATGGATAGGGGAGTCCTCTGGTATTTTTGGTGGAATTTTTCTAGCTATGGGAATAGGCTTTCCTTTGGTAGGTGGAGAAAAGGGTTTAAAATGTTCGATAATTAGGGCTAGGGTTTTCGAGGGAAAACCTAAGCATCAAAATTATCACGGGTGATGGAGTGGTTCGTGAATCACTGGAAAATTCTTGAGGGAGCAATTCCCAAGTCAATTCATTTTCAAAGATTTGAAGAAATATTTAGGATAAGAAGAAAAAGTTTTTCAGGTGTCAGAAAACACCACTAAAATTAGGTTTGAATTTTCGGCATGTTACAACACCAGGACGTGGTCGACAAAGGAGATGTATAAACCTTCCCCGGCGCCGATGAAGGAGAAGGCTCCATGATCGTCCTCCCGCTCTTGCTCACCATCATCGCGGCTGGACTCTACTTGATCCTAGTGTAGGCGGTGACCACTTCATTTGTAACATGTGACATGATCGATGAACTTTTGTATAGACTTGTGTAAAAATTTGGAACTTGTCACTATATGTATGTATCTCGGGCTCTAAGTAATATGATGACATAGTAATGTGTATGTTTTCATATACCGTGTCAACTATATTATTGTTTCTATTATATCTGTATAAATCCTATATATATACAAGTATTTCCTATAATATACCTGTATTTATACAGCAGGCAGCAGCAAATCGAGAATACCTGTAAATTATTCTGTGCCGCATTTTGACAGATGCGCCGCTGAAATATTTCTGTGGCGCACGCCTGCGGGTGCGCCACAAAATCTGGGTATTTCTGTGACCATGAGCCTGTGCGCCACAGAATTATAATTTAGTGGCGAGCTATCTGTGGCGCACCCACCATGCGCCACAGAAGGCCAAAAGTGGTGCGCCACAGATAGCCTATTTCCTAGTAGTGGTTTTTTCGCCTTTTGGCGTTTTTCGGTGCGACCTATGTCATCCGGTTATATCTTCTTTGTAAGAGCGTTACCTCACTATCTTGTATCGTTCGACCGTGTGTGGCTTTATTTATAAAGCGGGGCGTGTTTCGAGACGACACATAACAGGAAAAAAACTAATTGGCCACAATACCACTCTAAGGCAATCCATGGGAGGACCAATCTTATTTTTTTTGCTGCGGATATCTGGTAGCTAGGATAACAGGGAATGTCAAGTCTATTATTCTAGTCATGAAGTGTATGGCGCTTAGTTCTTATTAACTTTTTTTTTGACATGGAACACTCGTATTCTATTAAGACACGACAGAGTCGTTGGTCACCAGACGGGTTACAGATGATGGATAGCTCAGTGTCCACATCACATTGCTACCAGGAGCTACATCAACCCCCATGGCCACTAACTCATGTGCTAGCCTATTACATCCGCTAGTTCTTATTAACTAAGTACTGAGCAATATGGTCTTATATATGTTGTCCTTCTTTAAAATACCGAAAGGTGTTCTCCATCGTTTGGATTATTTCCGATCAAGATTTTTTTGGGCAAGGGGCTGGATAGTGAAAAAAATAAATATAGACTAGCTAAATGGGATGAGGTGCGTTGTCCTGAAGACCAGGGGGGGCCTCGGTATTCAATATCTTGAGGCAAAAATACTGCTTTACTTAGTAAGTGGCTATTTAGGCTACTAACTGAGGATGGGGTATGGCAAAATCTCCTGAGCAGAAAATATGTTGGCGCAGAAGCCGTTTTCCCAACTGTACTGGAAACAAGGGGATTCACACTTTTGGGAAGGACTTATGACGACCAAGAAGCAGTTCTTCCGTTATGGATCTTTTCTCATTAAGGACGGTTCTAAGATACGCTTCTGGGAGGAATCCTGGCTAGGAAATGCTCCTCTTCGGGAACAATGTCCAGCTTTATACAACAGTCCACATAACAAAAGCGACGATCGCTAATTTAGTGGGAACATCCCCACCGAATGTGTCATTTAGGCAGGAACTCGTGGGTGTGGGATTGGCATCATGGCAATGTTTAGCTGTAATTCAATTGTCACAAGTACACGTTGAATTTCGATTAAATTTACGTGAAATTTGTATTTTCCGAGTGGAATCCATGTATAAAGCACTAGTGCTTTCCGATGCGCCGGTTATAAATAACAAACACATTTGGAAAATGAAGGTGCCACTTAAAATAAAGATATTTACATGGTACCTTCTCCGAGGTGTTGTTGTAACTAGGGACAACCTGGTTAAGCGCAATTGGCAAGGGAGTACAAAGTGTTGCTTGTGTCATCATGACGAGAATATAAACGACCTGTTCTACCAATGGAAGTTTGCATGTTTCCTGAGGAGAAAATATGTGGGCACAAAAGCTTCAAACATGTATCCACCAAGCATTGTTGCCAATATTTTTGGCAATTGGCTGCACGACATAGATCACAGGGATAGAAAGCATCTACTGCCGGGAGCGGTTGCTTTATTATGGTCACTTTGACTGTGTAGAAATGACAGGGTTTTTAATGCAAAATTTTCTTCTCCAATGGAAGTTATTTACCGTGCTCGTTATCTACGGGAGTGGTCTACTCTTCAGAGACCGGAAAACTGTGCCCTGTTTATGGAGGCATGCTCGCGGTTGGATCAAGTGGCGAAAGATAATTTTACCCTTCATGGGTGACAACATAATCTGCGGATTGCTCCTCCTTCACCATACGGTTTTTCCATCGTCATGTCTGACATGTATTTTACCTTATGAGTTTCCCTCCTTCTTACTCTAGCATATATTTCTGCTTCTTTGATCTATTTATGCAGAGACCGGGTGTGGACACTAACACAAGCAGCATCTCATGCTTGCTTCCTGCATCTTCCAATCATGCATCACTAAGTCAGCTCATCTCCAAGTAATAATATGTAGAGTGGTTGCGCGTCAAGCTCCCAGTAATAAAGCTGTGGAATTCCATTACGCAACGCGCAATGGCTAGTAGAGAGCGTGTGCCTGGGGATGAAGTCGGTGCTAGCTGCTGTGCTCGGTCGTCTTTATCCTCGGTGATTGGGTTTGTAGAGAATTCTCCATTACATTTACACCCCAACTTGCGTGACGGTGCATGCAGTAATGGTTGATGGTAACACTCGGGGACTACAAGTATAGTGAGACTTTTCCATTACATTTACACCCCAACTTGCGTCAAAAACTTGCAACCACCATAGTTTCAAATCAAATAATCTAACAACAACAGGTTGCTTAATTTTCCGATTGGTAATGCCCAGCTTGGGAGGGATCAGACTACACCGGCGCCCTTGTCGGAGACGGGCATGACCGCCATAGCCTGGAATGCTACGTTGAGGGCATGCCGATGTATATCTCGCCGGCCCACAGCAGGGAGAGGCAAAACTTGTCCACAAAACCACCATAGCCTTTCATGGGCCAGCTAGCTCCACCACTGGACGACTTGCAACCTGTCAGGTCAGTCGTCGGTCGGAAGAAGAGCACTGCTTTCTATAGGAATTGATAGGAGAATTTTGGACAGGTAAACTGTTCTACTGCTCCTACTGAAAAGTACACTGCCGTGCCAGAGCGAGTGATATGGCCAGTTTTGCTGGAACTAATCTTGTTATTAGTTCTAGGTCTAGGTTATTAGATCATGTTTTATTTTGTAGTTGTGTCGTACACTAGAAGCTGCGGCTGCATACGCATATACAGACGTGTTTACGTGTGTGCAATGCAAAGCTATTTGTGTTAGCGAGCTGCATTGCATGCATGCATGCTTAGTTAAAGAAGTGGTCCACTTTTAGGGCATGCATAGATAAGTCAGGTGAGTAGTTGCGGTGCATGTGGTCCTCGCACCACCCTCATCGGAGACGGGCAAAATCTTGTCATAGTAGAGCGTGTTCTAATAAACAAACACGAAGTCGTCATGCTAAGGCTCAAAAGGATTAACGCACCAGAGCAACTACCACCGCCAAAGATAATAACTGTAGATCGGAAGAGTCGAACTTGCAACCAAAGATAAAAGCAGGCCATATCTTAAGTGAGCTGCTGCACACACAACTCCATGCTTCTTCCGCCAACACAAGGCACAACTACAGAGCAGGGATAGGGTGTGGAGGACCTTATTCTGACGGCGGGGTGTTGCCGCCGCCTCATCACCCCGAGGAAGACAAACAAAATAACTAAAACAAGAAACCGAAACCCTCCCGCTGACAAGACATCCTGGTCGGCCGCACCTCCAATCCCTAGAAGACCATCGGAGGCGGGTGGACTGCCGGCGTCACTGGCGCAGGGGTTGGAACCCTATCCGCCTGAGCATCCCTTTGTTTTCTCCTTTCTTCATTATGTACCGGTTCCATTCGTTTCTATTGATATACAGCTGAGCTTCTATATCCAATTCTAGGCAATCACTCTTTGAAATTAATCCTCTAGTTCGTGCTAGACTGTCGTGTATGCGGACCTAATGAATGGACATACTAGATATCTACGCAAATACCTTTAGCACATAACGGATCCTCTTCCTAGATAGATTTATTAGGCGAACGGTTCTGCGTCGCCCCCACCGGCTACCAGGGTGAACCCTAGCTTCCTCCTCCCCTGGCGTCCCTCCTGCTCCTCCGCCGTCGGCATGTGCCGCCGGGCAAAGCCTGTCCGGTTCCGGCGGCGGTGGGTGCTCCTATTTCTGCACGTGCGGCGAGCTACGCCGGGAGCTCCTGCCAGCGGCTGTGCGCTGCTCGATCTCAGTGCGGCTCGGAGCTGTTGCGGCCCCCTATTCGGTAGGGCGGCCCCTGGGGCTGTGCGGCAAGATTCCGGGACGGCGTCGAGCACCGATTCTGGGCAGCGTCGGGCGGTGCAAGGAAGGGCCGGCTCTGGGCCAGGCGGGCCTACAGCGGCCTGGAGCGGGCATGGCCGGCATGGCGGCCCCTGGAGGCGCTATCGGAGGTGCGGTGGCCATTCGGCACGGCAGCCGTTTCTGCTGCCGTGGGTGTGCGGGCCCAGATCTGGCGGCGCTCTCATGGATCCATCTTTGACTTGCCGGGCCGTATGTGTTTGGAGGCCGTCGCCACTGGGCAGAGGGCCTGGACGCAGGGGTGGCGGCCCCGGGTGGTGGACCGCATGGGTGCCTCTCCGGCGAACATCATGGCGTTGGTGGTGGTTGCGTCCTTTGGTCGTGTGGGCTGCATTGGGATCAGCAGCGGGTGGTTCGGGCGTGATCTCTCCGGCGGTGGTGCCCAGATCTGGACTTGGTTGGCTGTTTATCATGTGTGTGCACAGGGGAGCTACCGAGCGAAAGCCAGGTGCTTCGGCACTGACGACGGCGACGCCTGCGGGTGCCGGGCTTCCTCTTGAGGACGTCGTCAGGGTGCTCTTTCCCGTGCCAAAGTTCTGGGTGAAAACCGAGGTCCAGTTGGACTTGACCATGGTGTTGTCGTGGAGCTCTTCTGCCCTAGGGCATACATTGGGTGGTGTGATCAGTCCTTCCAGAGTGCATGCTTGGCTTTGTAGGTGTATTGTTTTTTCGCCTATTGGCGTTTTTCGGTGCCACCTATGTCATCCGGTTATATCTTCTTTGTAAGAGGATTAGCTCACTATCTTGTATCGTTCGGCCGTGTGTGGCTTTATTTATAAAGCGGGGCATGTTTCGGGACGACACATAACAGGAAAAAAAACTAATTGGCCACAATATCACTCTAAGGCAATCCATGGGAGGACCAATCTTACTTTTTTTTGCTGCGGATATCTGGTAGCTAGGATAACAGGGAATGTCAAGTCTATTATTCTAGTCATGAAGTGTATATATCGACTATTTCGTCACATACCACATAATTTTACGATACAAAAGGAAAGTTAATACGAGAGAGTGATGGGCAACCACCCTGGACGGGGTCGTAGGAATATGCGTCCGTCCGTATGCTGTCGTGTGGACTCACCTCCATCCACACGCTTTCGCTTGCCTCCGTCCATGGATATATATATACTACTTCCTCAACACACGTACGTATTACTCATAACCGCCCCGATCCCTTAGCTCCGTGCCTTAATCGCATTAAGGTAAAGCCCGATTCCCATTAATTGTTGGGTATTTTCGAGTTTAGTTTCAGTTTGATGCTTCCTTCTCGTGGGTTTAACTTACAATGGCTAATCCTTCTGGGCAAAAAGATGTGTCTCGGATTTGGCCGTCCGACGAGAAGAACACAAGAGGATGATCCGGGAACAACAAGGTAACTCTTTGTGGTTTGATTGAATGACCATCAAAATTGCATCAGTGAAATGTACAAATTAAATTGAAAAATTAATAATATCTTGCAATCTTCCACGTACTTTGACCAAAAACTGACCTTCCAATACATTGACTGTGTTAAATATAACTATATTTTCTCTGCAAAAAAATTCATAACTCCATATTTCTGCGCTAAATATATCCAGTTAATTCATGCCACGATGGCTCCTAAAGGTAGGTTGGATCAAAGGCTAGCCAGTTAAATATAACTATTTGTCCGCATCTCTATAGGATTTTACGAGTCCTTCATGTACATGTATTGGGCTAATATTTTTTCACACTCCCCCGTCCTTATTCAAATGACGCACACGTTTTTCGAAGTCTAAGAACATTAATTTGAACAACGAAATATGAATTGTATGTTAAAATAATTACACAACTGAATTTGTATATGAATAAAAAAATTAAGGTAAAATATTTATAACAAGTGATGATTATATTATTGATCAAATTAGTGGTCAAATTTAAAATGAGTGTGCCACATACATTAGTGGTCAAATTTAAAGTGAATAAAATAATTATGCAGAGGCCGCGTGTGAGCTCGGTAGGATTGTATCACTTTGATGCGAACTTGTGAGTTTAATAAAGCGTCCTTTATTAAAAAAAATCACTTTTTCTATATAACAGTGGGCTGTTTTCTAATTGGGCAAAAGTCGAATTTTAGTCCATGCGATACTCTTTGGACTCGGTCTTTTTTCCTTGTTTTTTTAGGCTGCCATGCTGGACTACGTTTTTGCGTAGAAACTTTAAATTTTTTTACTAGCCAGCTGCAATATCACATAAATAATGAGCACAAAAAATGGAAGTCACGTTTTTGCTCATGAGTTACTATTTTTTACCTGCTAGCCAAGTTACTTAATGAGGGTGAACGAAAAATGTAAGTTACATTTTTTCCTAATGACTTATGTTCTTATTTACAGATTTGCTATTCGACGTTCGACTGCTTATTTGTTCACCATCAGTCCATTATTTTGTCTCGTCGATTAGGCAGTGATGAGCAAAACCCCACGATTTATGTTTTCCGTTTGCACGTTATTTTAACTAGCTAGATCGTTCTTTCCTTAGCCATAGTTCTCTCAACAACCTGCCTATCTTCTTTGATTGACGTGACATGCGGTAAATAAGAACATGTAAAATGCATAGCATCCGGCCTGACTAAATGCATAGCATCCGACCTGACTAAATAATTGATAGATTTTTCTTGCATTTTTTAGTGAATCTTATGTCGCACATTACAATCCATTACACTAGTATTTACATGAATCAGAACATGTAATTCTGGACAAACACCGCGGTAATTTTACTTTTTCTAAATATTTATTTTTTACTAATTTCACAAAAATTATTCGAAATCAATAAATTTCAGAAATATTACTCGGTCGTCTAGGGTGTGAATGATTAGACGTAATCGTCGAAGAGCTGAATGATTAGCTGCAATCGTTATGAGCACGGACGATAGGTGGGTCACGAACCTTGCGACAGCCTTATCCGCATGGACCAAGACGATATGTACTTTTGTTGTGATCTTGAAGGATAGCTAGCCACGAGAGGCGGGCAGAAATTATCGAACCGACCAAAAATAATTATGATAAACTCTACATGAAAAAGATGCACATCGACATTGTGATTCCATTCCCACGATTGGTTCCTAGTTTCCTTCACTGTAATTTTCAATTTTGTGTTCACGTTTGGAGATTTTTTAAACTAATTTTGTCAAATTTATCGCACACGGTTGGCCGTCTGAAGTTTCCTTTTAGGTCTAGATTCATCCTGTTGTTCCACAAAAAATTCTTGTCGTAAGGTTCACATTTCGAGGCTCATAGACGAGTAGAACTACATTTCCCTACTATGCAATACAAAGATGTAGATCTACTCGTTATGACTGTCAAAACAGAAAAGTTACAACACGAAAGTTAAGCTAAACACCGAGATAAATCTATTACTCAAATGAAATTTTAAACGGTCGACCGTGTGAGACAAGTTTAACAAAATTCGTTTACAATAGTCCCAAACATGAACAGGAAATTGAACATTAAAGGAAACTAGCTAGGAACCAATTATGGGAATGGATTCACTACGTCGATGTGCATCTTTTTCATATAGTGTTTATTTCGAATCAAAATACCATTGACATATCGTTAAGTACTTGGACGATATGACCTGTCGTCTTAGTTGTTACGCGAAAACAAAACTTATCATTTAGATCTTTGACGACTGTAACCTATCGTCATGTGCCTTAAGGATATCTTCCACTGAAGCATTACATGGCCCATATTTCCTCTCATATTTCCTATCGTCTACACGAAGAACGATTACCTCTAATTGTTCAAACCCAAAACGACCGAGTAATATTTGTGAAATAGATATTTTTCGTATATTATTTATGAAATTTGTATAAAAATAATAATAATAATTCCTAACTAGATTTTGCTACGATCTTATTGACAATTTCTCTATCTAACAAGTTACAGTCCATTACACCAGTATTTACATGATCCAGAACATGTAATTTTTTGACAAACACCACTATAATTTTAGTTCTGAAATCATGTAGACTGGAGTTGCTTCTATTTTTTTTACGAGTTCTCTACTAGCAAGTTACAGTTCATTACACTAGTATTTACATGATCTTGAAAATGTAACTTTTGGCAAACACCTCTGGTAATTTTACTTATAAAAACATGCCGACTAGATGTTTCTATTATTATTGTTACAAACCCTCTATCTAGCAAGTTACAGTTCATGATCCAGAACATGCAATTTTGTACAAACACCACTATAATTTTACTTTTGAAAACATACAGACTAGAGTTGTTTCTACTATTTTTACAAGTTCTGTACTAGCAGGTTAGATTCCATTACACTAGTATTTACATGATCCAGAAAATGTAATTTCAGGCAAACACCTCTGTAATTTTACTTTTAGAAACATGCGAACTAGATTTTTATTTTATTATTGTTGCAAATCCTCTATCTAGCAAGATACAGCTCATTACAATAGTATTTACATGATCCAAAACATGTAACTTTAGGTAACCAACACTATAATTTTGGTCTTAAAACTGTGTATAATGGGTTTCATATATGGATTCGGGGGATTTTCCTCATGCCACATGTCATCTTATGACTGGAGAAAATTTTGATTTTTGACGAATTTCAAAATCTTTCGATTGTTAAATAGACACTCCCAAAAAATATAACTATTTTTCTGAGATAAAAGATTTGTTTTTTATTTGATGATCCTAGAACAACACCAAACGTTGACTTGGGAATCATTAGTGTTTTTGGGATAATAACTACTGAAACGCCGCTTTTTTTAAGATTTGTAACAGTCAAATTTACATGACAAAAATTAGAAACAGAATCATAATACTCTAGATATTTTTTTTGGAATACTTATGATCTTCGCTCCCGCGGCACGCTTTTCTTCTCTGCCAACGACGCTTGTTTCCAGAGAATCTGCTCACGCTGTGCACAAAGAACTCGCGGTCCCGAGCTGGCCGGGGCTGTGCTGCGACGCTTGTTCCTGTTTCCACGGTCCCACCGTCAAGGGATGATTTTTTGGCTCACCAAAAACAATCTGCACAAACAACGCCGCCATGGAGTTGTTCAACGGTCAACAGCTCGCTCCTTCTTCACCAAAGCTATCGGGGACCTAAATGTAGATGGTGGTGCAGAGTGCTGAGAATGTAATTTGTTTTTCACGCAATAAGAAACTACGCATCCAGTACAGTTTTGCATGCTTGTAGCTATGTCTCTTCATGCACCAGAACAATTTCCCCACGAAGTCAATTAATTTGTACATGAATCGCAAACTGACAATAGTGCGTTTGAATTTTTTTAATCATGACCAGAGAAGGCAACAACAATGCACACGGTATGGCTGGCGGAAGCAATGTTGCCACGTCACTGCAGGCTGGTCAAGCGGAACACAATGATCGCCACGAGGCCGGCACGTCAACTGGTGAAGCGGAACACAATGATCGCCATGAGAGCGGGTCAACGAGTCGTCCTTCTTTCGTTAAAAAAACACCCGATGGAAAGATGATCTCCAATAAAAAAGTAATAAATTAATTTTAAGAAGATATCAAGTACATCTGGGCTTTGCAATAACTCAATATCACCAGCAATTCGAGACATAGATGTTGCAGACAACCAATCTACTTGACGATTGAATCATCGAAGCCACAATTTGTGTAAATGTTTTCTTTGTGCATGCTCTCCGGAGACTGGCGTGGTAATAGGCAGTGCGCTTTTCCTGACGTTTGATCATTTGATTTGTGTTTTTCTTTTTTGTTTGTAAGCTACTTTGAATTTCGTTGTTTCACTTGAATATTGCGTGTCGTTCAATAAGTGTGATTTTGCTGAGTTCTATGTCTCTTTTATGTGCGAGTAATTTCTAAGTGTTTGACCTGGGCCAGCTATGTACATTTTCTAAACCGTGAATATTTTCGGATTCTCTAGACTGTTAAATGAAGTTTGTTATGATAGAAGCGTTGGCATGATCCAATCCACTGCAGACAACAAACATGTTGTAGATAGCTCCTAGTAGTTGTTGTGATTCTATGGTTAGTTCTATCCTAACTTTTTTCGAAAAGGGGATGGAACCCCGGCCTCTACATCAAGCGATGCACACAATTAGAATTACCTCTTGGAAGCACCATACAGCTGAAATTGTCAACTAATAATAGCTTTAATTGGTGAACACCCAGCTGAATAAGAAGAATCTTTCTGTGTGCATCTTTTGGAGGTGTGGTAAAGTAGTCTTAACTGCCTATCATTTACGCTAGCTTGCATTATTAAGGGATACATGGTAGAATTTTTCATTTATAAGTTCCGTGATAGCTTCAAGACGTTCATAATATCTATTGTGTACCATGGCTACATTTTGAGCCATTTTTGTTCCAGAGACGACTGTTTTGACAACCGAAGTTATCAGTGTCATTCAGTTAAATAGAGGCCAGCCTATGTAGCTGAAACTTCAGATTTTGTAGCCAAAGTGAATGAACTTTGATGCTTCCAACGTTCTGTATACACCCTAAGATATTTAGAATTAACATGAATCTCTCTTCTGTATCCAAAAGGAAGACCACTCATTGATCAAGCTTTATGCAGCAAGTTTAAGTTTTCATTGGTTGTGTTCATTTGTACATCAAACCAAAATTGTTTTATGTCTTTTTTTAAGTACCTAGGTTGTTTGATTTGCATGCGCGTGTGATTAAATGAACTGAATAGGATCCATCTTCACTAGGAAGGTTTATGTATTAAATTTTTTTTAACAGATAACTCTATTAACTCAAAGAGTACATTTTACAGACAGAAGGGTGAATGGAATCACCCTGATCGGAAAATCTGCTATTCTGCAAGGACACTGAGTGTCTGCAGTTGAAATGAATCTGTGTAGTGAAGTACAACCTGGTTGTATTCTAGAAGCTAGCTTAGCGTGGTGGTGATCTTTGATGTTATAGCACCTGGAGATATGCTGTTTTGGGACCTAAAAACCTGCAAAGCTCTTATGTTTGCAATAGTGGGCCTGACAATCCAAGGTGTTGCTGCATCAAAAATGGATTCTGCTTTTGTTGCTTGCACCAGGGTGGAGCTATACGTGTAGAATCTAGGTCCCTGTATGTTGAGTAACTCTGCAACTTTGACAGCAAGGTGCAAAGCGTAGGCTTAGCCTGCAATGGTGTTGACGCCTCTTGGGATTTAGCTGAGATGTGAAGTTATTTGAAATGCTGATTGTTCGGTGCAATCATGACTATTCCCAGTCTTGCTGGAGCATTCTCTCCTCCTGTTTGTTCAGTCCATGATGCATCCGATGAAGATGCAGTTTCCTGTACTTGCAGGCGGATGTAGTTGTTGGTAGAACATTGGTTGCATTTCAGTGGCATCATAGTCCTGTCGTGGCAGATCTGCATTGTGCTCTTGCTTCAGTGCAAAGTTTTGCACTATTGCTCTAGCCTCTGCATAAATCTGATGGGGTTTTCCCTGCTTCCTGTTAAATAGACCATTGTTTCTGGCCTTCCAAATACACCATAGAAAAGTGTAGACATTAGCGAGGTTACCTTCTGGGTGGTTAGAATTAAGAATGGCGTTTATCATTTGGGGGTACTGAGTGGTCTTGTGCTGCTAAGATTTTTATTTTTTTAGATAAAGAGAGTTTTTATTACTTAAAAGAGTTTAAGCATTACACCCAGCCTCTGCATAACTAAGATGCACACAGCCAAAAAGTCTGAAGAACTAGCAAAAGAAAAACAAGGCGAATTACATATCAATATGAGAAAATGTAAAAACGCCTATGATGGTGGAGGGCCGATCCGCAAATTATGCTGCCATCCATGTAGGGATAAAAAGTCTCTCGCCGTATCCTCCAGTCTTGTACAGACCTCCATAAACAGGTCTCGATGCCCCACACGTTGCAATTGAGACCACGAACGGAGTGTAGCAGTAGTCCGGTAGATAACCTGCATAACAGAACAATTTTTATCATTAAAAACCTTGTCATTTCTACATAGCCAAAGCGGCCATATTACGGCAAGCGCTGCCACCCTAATAAGTTGTTTGAACCTATTATCCACTCCATTCAGCCAGTTGCCAAAAATATTAGCAATGCTTGTAGGTGGATAAATAGTAGAACCTATTTGGATGATGGACCATATAGAACTAGCAAACTTGCACTCGAAGAACAGGTGCTTGATTGTCTCGTCTTTATGACAGAAGACACACTGTTTACTCCCATGCCAATTGCGTTTTGCATAATTGTCTTTTGTAAGAATTACTCCTCGACGAAGATACCACGCGAAAACTTTGTTTTTAAGTGGAATCTTCATCTTCCAGATTTTCTTATTATTATTAACTGGCACGTCATTTATGTATTTAAGTACCAAGGGTGAGAGAACCATGCAGCTTTAGATCGAGGGCAGAGAAAGAAGATGTGCATGTCATTCTCTATGCTGTTGCATGATGAACATTCTTTCTTAATGTGCTTTCTTAACTTACCCGCTCTCTTAGTATAGATCTCCAAGTGCTGTTTGGGAACACCTTTGAAGTTATTATTAGGTTAGTGTTTCTGTCGAGCATACATCAGATGATTCATAATGTACTACTGGCATTTAGAATCCTCTGTTCTGATCCTATGAGTTCATCTTGTGTTTGTTTTAAGGCACTCCCAAGAAAGTTGCTAAAGAAGAAGGCACTTATGTGAGATAGTATTGACGTAAAGCTGACAAGCATGAAAAACTCAAGAGGTTTGAGGCTATTCCTGCAATGTCGAACGTTTTCGTTGTCATTATATGCGCCTGATGCAATGGCTTACGTTATATGTTCTTGCTTAGGACTCGGATCAGCAATGCCTGTCCAAAAATGTCAAGAGGTCATCACCTTCCTCAACATCGATAGAGAACAAACGGGTGCGGCAAGGCGCGCCTTTTCCTTCTAGTATAAGCGATATTGACGTGACTGTTTGGCTTCGGTAGGGACCGATCTACCATGAAGATGACTATGATTAAAAGGTTGGACTCTTGGCGAGTTACTACTTAGGCTTGGTCAAACTGGAATCGCATGCCACGATCTTCACCTTGCCGACATTCTGTGAAATCTCCTCGTTCTTGAACGTCACGCCTCTCAGGTTGAAAGTCCAGACATTGTCACAGTAATTGTATGTGTGCAGATTACCCTGCCAAGAAAACCAATAATCAACGGATTCATGGAAAGGTGGTTACAAGTTCCACTTAGTATGTCATGAAATTTAACCAAGAAGGACGGTAGATTTGGCTGCTAGGTAAGCGAACGGTTCTGCGTCGCCCCCACCGGCGACCAGGGTGAACCCTAGCTTCCTCCTCCCCTGGCGTCCCTCCTGCTCCTCCGCCGTCGGCATGTGCCGCCGGGCAAAGCCCGTCCGGTTCCGGCGGCGGTGGGTTCTCCTATTTCTGCACGTGCGGCGAGCTACGCCGGGAGCTCCTGCCAGCAGCTGTGCGCTGCTCGATCTCGGTGCGGCTCGGAGCTGTTGCGGCCCCCTATTCGGTAGGGCGGCCCCTGGGGCTGTGCGGCAAGAGTCCGGGACGGCGTCGAGCACCGATTCTAGGCAGCGTCAGGCGGTGCAAGGAAGGGCCGGCTCTGGGCCAGGCGGGCCTACAGCGGAGGTGCGGTGGCCATTCGGCACGGCAGCCGTTTCTGCTGCCGTGGGTGTGCGGGCCCAGATCTGGCGGCGCTCTCATGGATCCATCTTTGACTTGCCGGGCCGTATGTGTTTGGAGGCCGTCGCCACTGGGCAGAGGGCCTGGACGCAGGGGTGGCGGCCCCGGGTGGTGGACCGCATGGGTGCCTCTCCGGCGAACATCATGGCGTTGGTGGTGGTTGCGTCCTTTGGTCGTGTGGACTGCATTGGGATCAGCAGCGGGTGGTTCGGGCGTGATCTCTCCGGCGGTGGTGCCCAGATCTGGACTTGGTTGGCTGTTTATCATGTGTGTGCACAGGGGAGCTACCGAGCGAAAGCCAGGTGCTTCGGCACTGACGACGGCGACGCCTGCGGGTGCCGGGCTTCCTCTTGAGGACGTCGTCAGGGTGCTCTTTCCCGTGCCAAAGTTCTGGGTGAAAACCGAGGTCCAGTTGGACTTGACCATGGTGTTGTCGTGGAGCTCTTCTGCCCTAGGGCATACATTGGGTGGTGTGATCAGTCCTTCCAGAGTGCATGCTTGGCTTTGTAGGTGTATTGTTTTTTCGCCTATTGGCGTTTTTCGGTGCCACCTATGTCATCCGGTTATATCTTCTTTGTAAGAGGATTAGCTCACTATCTTGTATCGTTCGGCCGTGTGTGGCTTTATTTATAAAGCGGGGCATGTTTCGGGACGACACATAACAGGAAAAAAAACTAATTGGCCACAATATCACTCTAAGGCAATCCATGGGAGGACCAATCTTACTTTTTTTTGCTGCGGATATCTGGTAGCTAGGATAACAGGGAATGTCAAGTCTATTATTCTAGTCATGAAGTGTATATATCGACTATTTCGTCACATACCACATAATTTTACGATACAAAAGGAAAGTTAATACGAGAGAGTGATGGGCAACCACCTTGGACGGGGTCGTAGGAATATGCGTCCGTCCGTATGCTGTCGTGTGGACTCACCTCCATCCACACGCTTTCGCTTGCCTCCGTCCATGGATATATATAAACTACTTCCTCAACACACGTACGTATTACTCATAACCGCCCCGATCCCTTAGCTCCGTGCCTTAATCGCATTAAGGTAAAGCCCGATTCCCATTAATTGTTGGGTATTTTCGAGTTTAGTTTCAGTTTGATGCTTCCTTCTCGTGGGTTTAACTTACAATGGCTAATCCTTCTGGGCAAAAAGATGTGTCTCGGATTTGGCCGTCCGACGAGAAGAACACAAGAGGATGATCCGGGAACAACAAGGTAACTCTTTGTGGTTTGATTGAATGACCATCAAAATTGCATCAGTGAAATGTACAAATTAAATTGAAAAATTAATAATATCTTGCAATCTTCCACGTACTTTGACCAAAAACTGACCTTCCAATACATTGACTGTGTTAAATATAACTATATTTTCTCTGCAAAAAAATTCATAACTCCATATTTCTGCGCTAAATATATCCAGTTAATTCATGCCACGATGGCTCCTAAAGGTAGGTTGGATCAAAGGCTAGCCAGTTAAATATAACTATTTGTCCGCATCTCTATAGGATTTTACGAGTCCTTCATGTACATGTATTGGGCTAATATTTTTTCACACTCCCCCGTCCTTATTCAAATGACGCACACGTTTTTCGAAGTCTAAGAACATTAATTTGAACAACGAAATATGAATTGTATGTTAAAATAATTACACAACTGAATTTGTATATGAATAAAAAAATTAAGGTAAAATATTTATAACAAGTGATGATTATATTATTGATCAAATTAGTGGTCAAATTTAAAATGAGTGTGCCACATACATTAGTGGTCAAATTTAAAGTGAATAAAATAATTATGCAGAGGCCGCGTGTGAGCTCGGTAGGATTGTATCACTTTGATGCGAACTTATGAGTTTAATAAAGCGTCCTTTATTAAAAAAAATCACTTTTTCTATATAACAGTGGGCTGTTTTCTAATTGGGCAAAAGTCGAATTTTAGTCCATGCGATACTCTTTGGACTCGGTCTTTTTTCCTTGTTTTTTTAGGCTGCCATGCTGGACTACGTTTTTGCGTAGAAACTTTAATTTTTTTTACTAGCCAGCTGCAATATCACATAAATAATGAGCACAAAAAATGGAGGTCACGTTTTTGCTCATGAGTTACTATTTTTTACCTGCTAGCCAAGTTACTTAATGAGGGTGAACGAAAAATGTAAGTTACATTTTTTCCTAATGACTTATGTTCTTATTTATAGATTTGCTATTCGACGTTCGACTGCTTATTTGTTCACCATCAGTCCATTATTTTGTCTCGTCGATTGGGCAGTGATGAGCAAAACCCCACGATTTATGTTTTCCGTTTGCACGTTATTTTAACTAGCTAGATCGTTCTTTCCTTAGCCATAGTTCTCTCAACAACCTGCCTATCTTCTTTGATTGACGTGACATGCGGTAAATAAGAACATGTAAAATGCATAGCATCCGGCCTGACTAAATGCATAGCATCCGGCCTGACTAAATAATTGATAGATTTTTCTTGCATTTTTTAGTGAATCTTATGTCGCACATTACAATCCATTACACTAGTATTTACATGATTTAGAACATGTAATTCTGGACAAACACCGCGGCAATTTTACTTTTTCTAAATATTTATTTTTTACTAATTTCACAAAAATTATTCGAAATCAATAAATTTCAGAAATATTACTCGGTCGTCTAGGGTGTGAATGATTAGACGTAATCGTCGAAGAGCTGAATTGTAACAGACCGATTTTTGGTTTTTTAAAAACTTTTCTCTGAAAATGGGTACTAGAAAATTTCATTCGAACGATTACAATTTAACTGGAAATTTCATACACAAACGGTTTAATTTGAATTAATACCAATGTGAATTTAAATCTAAGTTTTATTTTCCTTAAAAGTTGGTTTGTTGTTTTCGTAGCTCCAGCATATTAAAATATGCTACTCTAAATTTTCATTTCGTTTTGGAGTTCATTTGGTATGTTTCGGATCTTTATAGCATTTTCTGGATTTCCCTAAAAGTAAAATCATTTCTTTCCTTTCTTACGTGTTGGGATTAATTTTCCAATTTCCTTCTTATTTTTATTTCTCAAGGAAATCTCATTAGATGTTGGTCCATGGTCATGCACGTGCATACATATGCCTTGGCTGACCATCACGTTACTAGCTCCTATTTCCTTGTGTCCTTCTATCTTCTTTTATTTTCCTACCGATGCCTCCATTGTTCTTTTTCTTTCAGTTCCGTTCTCCTTTACCATCGATGCATCCAATCAAGCCCAGCCGAACCAGCAGAGGCAGCTCAGCCAAGACGACGCCTCGCTGTTTCCTCTTCCTCTCCCTGCCCTGCAGCCAGCCGAGCAAACTCGCTCGTGCAGCCAAGCGAAGAAGTCGCACTCTTTCTTTTTCCTCTCCCAACACGCACGCAGTCAGCAGAAACGGCTCACACCGGAAACTGCCGCATCAATTTCTATTTACTACGACATTCATTTTCCAGTCCATCCGTTCCTCTTCATGCAAGCACCCAGGTGAAACGTTAGTAAGCCAAGCTAAAGTTTCCATTCGTCTTTCTTCTCTCCTCTTGCCGCCACATCGTGCCACCATCCCAAACCTAGCTCGCCCACAAGGTCTGATCTGGTGGAGCTCCGACACAGACCTCAGTTTGACACCACCCACGTTCCCGGCGACTCCGTCTACCCCAGGTCGAACTGCTGCACCAACAAGGCCACTAGGAGTAGCAGAACCGATCCAGGCGACCAGAAGATCGAACCGGTGGTTGCAGCTGACGAATTGCACGACTCGATCTGCTCTGTTCATCAACTTCGTCGGATGAGTTCGCCGCGTATGGTGAGAATCATATTAATCCCTCTGCCACGTAGTCTCATATTATGTAGCCCTACCTCCTAGACATCCTTTTGCAACCTATCCATGCCACTGTCCACGCCAACTCATAACCATGCTATCCAATGTCGACGTTGTTATGTCATCTTCACTTTCAGCACAATTCTGTCATATTCTTTCACGTCACTTTGTGCAACTCGTCTCCACAAGTCCAGAGAAGAAGACGGATCTCCAATCTGACCACCAGAGGGAAAACACCATTGATGCCAATTCATCGAATACCGGCATTTCCATACAAATCTTTCTCAGTTCATATGTACACTTCGATCTAAACATGTGAAGGTACCTAGACGACCTTAGGAACCATTTGGTGGATTTGTATTGTAAATACACCGGGTAAAATTAAAGTTAGGATTTAATATACGGTATTGATTTATATGCTTGATTTTGTGTATGATTTTATTTTTCTTAGTTAAATCACATGTGTAGGAGTTGTATGTAATTTATGTATATTAGTGGATGACATGTTTAGACGTTCGTTGTATTTAAATAGTATTTTGTCGTTTATTATTAGAAATACAATTGCTCGCATTACTTTGCAATTATTCATTTGCTTGGCATTGTTTAATATTACAAGTGTTGTTGACGCATCTTTATTTCTTTTATTCATATATTACTTGTTACTACTAGTTTGTCTAGTTAAATGCATGTTTATCTACGAGTTTTGTTACGTAATAGTTTATTACTTGTTTAGTATTGTGAACCAATTAGTACTGTATACTAGAATGTCATTCTTTGTTTCCTATTGTTTGCCTAGTAGCTCATGCATAGACTTAGTTGTTGTATTCATAGTATAAGTACCTTTTAGTGTGTTATTACATTGTGTTGTTTGTCTAGTTTATCATTCATGCTGAACTATCTTTGTATGTTGTGTACCATGTGTTCCATATGATGTTTAGTTCTATTTATTCTAGTTAGGATGAATGTTAGTATCTTGCGTGTATGTATATCCGTATAGGATATAACTTCATGTCACATTTGATTGCTTAGGTCTTTGTGTTATGTTTATGAATGTTTAGATTATTTTCATGTTAGCATTGGATGGTATACATTGGTTTGTCTCTATGTATGCAAGGATAGTTTTACTTGCGACTAGATAATAGTATACTTTGTGTAGTTGTTTGGTTCTAGAAGTAAATAGTGTTGCATACATGTATGTAACCTTTTTAGTTGTGTGTTACATTTTGTAGTAGATCATCACATGCTTATGGCAGTTTGTATATCATGGTAGTAGTGCATGATAATATTATATCCTTGTATATGCTTGCGAGCATGAGTTTTCTTTTAGCTAGATAGTAGAATGGCATGAGTGTGATTTTGTAGTATACTTGTATGCCTTGTGGTCTCATGTTGGTAATGTTATGCTTGACCGTTATTTGGTATTGTGCTATAGTATCTCCCAAATGTAGTCTTGTGTCTCCTTCGTGTGATTAGTCATATAGTGTTATGTTATGACCTTGCTTAGTATATACTATGCTTTGTTTGTTAAATGCTTGTAATGATATTCTTGTTATGAAAGGTACTAAGTTGTTTATGTATAGATAGCATATCTTAGTTGATATTTTGTTGTGTCATGATTCATATGTTTTAGATGTTATTACGCCTTGTTTAGTTCCTAGCTTATTATCGTTGAAGTTTAGCTATGGTAGTATTTATTTATTGTTTACGTCAGACTTGTTCATTGTGGTGTATAGCTATATGTTTTGCTAGTGTAATGCATATGTTCATAGTATTAACTTCAGCTTGCATTGGATGTTGTTTTATGACGATGTTTAACTTATTTTTGTATTGCTTATATGCTTGTGTTATCATGCTAGATAATCCTAGTCGTTGTTTATATCACTAGTACGATAAGTGTTGTTTGATGATTTCCAACTAGTATGATATCGTTCATCGCTATGTCTTGTTTGTACGTTTACTAGTTAGCTCTTATGCTAGATTATGCTATTTGGGTTTACGGTGTTACACGGGTATGACCAACTATGTTATAACCCCTATGTCGGGTTAGTAGAAAGTTAGATATAGTAAGATCTATCCATATCTCTTATGATGACATTTTATTATGATAATCTATCCCAGCATCCTAGCCATGCCATTTGATTCATATCTGAGTCGTCACAGCTCACTTTCACAATTCTATCAAGTTGTTCTATCCTATTCTTCAACTACTACTCCTTTCATTCTCATTTGTATTTCATTTGGTAATTATTGCTTTGGTATTTATTTGGTTGCCATTTGCTATCGTTACGATGAGTAGGGAGTGACGTGGTTGGACGTGGATATGATCAGCTTACTGAAGAACGTCGATATAATCAACGTATTGAAGAACGTGGATATAATCAGTTTACTGAAGAAGAAGATGATTCATCAACGAAGGCATGCCCCCCCTCTCATGTTTTATCCTATGTTTTTAAAAGGGGCATTATTTTATTGTTTTACAATTATGCATGCTATTTTATTTACTGGCGTGTCGATTGACACACCAGCCTGATCCGCTTGTCGCCTTATATACTGATACCCCGAGTAGAAATTATATAGTAATCCTATAGAGTAGAAATGCTTAGCCATGCTCAATATTTAGTAGGATATCTCTATCTTGCCTCTTTTGAGGAATTGTTTGACCCTTGGGTCACAAACATCTTTATGAACTTGATGAGCTCGTTGAGCTTGGCTGATAAGCCGTTGTTGCTTCCTCTACTCTACCTTCTACTCTGGGTGAAACTTACCATCTAACACTGGCGCGGGCGACTGCTGGATCAACTGATGAAGGAGCGATTGGCTGCCCTTCACAAGCTGAAGTGGGCAATCCGTCGTCCGTGCCGCATAAGGGCCCTAATAAGTCTTGGATTTGAAGATTGTGACCACCGTACAACCACATGCTATATGGGCTCTGGCTGGGTCAAGTAAGTTAGTCAGCCTTTGATGTCGATGTCGCCGTACCGCAGATGGGGTGTCTGCCTACGGGAGAACCTTCGGCACAGATGGGGGGACTGGTTTGGGGACGTACACTCAGTTCCGGCGCCATACCCGGTGGGCATGTCACATCTTTGGGGGATCTAGCTAAAAGACCTTGTCACGAATTCTCTATTGTTATGCTAGCAACGGCTGGTTGCAATTAGACGAGTTTGTGACGTGTGGTGAAAGTGTACCACCTCTGCAGAGTGTAAAACTATTCGAATAGCCGTGTCCACGGTCATGGACGACACATGAATCTTTCTTGACATACAGGAACCCTGTTTTGCTACTTCCCTCTACCCCTATTCTGGAATTCTATGGAGGAGAAACATTACACTGAATACAAAACCTGTTTTCATCTAAAATCGTTTTTATCAAAACTACTACATATGGTATTGCAAACAAAATTAGCTTTTATGCAAAAGAACCATATAGCCTTTCTTTGAAGCCACATGTAGCTATTATAGGTTTTGCATGAGGGGGCACGCTGAGTACATTATTATGTACTCATCGCATTGCTTTTGTTGATTATTCAGATCACTACGAAGAAGAAGAAGACAACGACTACTACGACGATGCTTAAGAGTGAGGCCTCGTGGACTACATCGACTGCCTGTGGCTAGATGGAGTCACTTCGCATTTATATTTCCGCTGAGCTTTCTGATTGTAACAAATGTCACAAGACATTTCGCTATTGCTATTCAAACTATGTAACTGTACTTTTTGTACGTTCTGCAATGGTATCATTTCGCTGTGTTGTCAATATTGATCTTGGGATTGACATGATTACACAGGAGGTCTGGAAGTGTAATTCCGGTCCTCACAGAAGTGGTATCAGAGCCGACGTCGACCTAGTCACGTGGCCTTAGTTAGAAATGGAAAGCCTTAGCGATTATTTGAAAACCAAAATACTATTTATGAAAATCCTTGTAGTCTAATTCTCGACTATTTATATTCCTTGTCTTATCTTGTTCAACATTGTGTTTAAATGCTTCTTTCCTAAACTACTTCTTTAGTATACCATACCCTATCCAAGAGAAGCCGTCTCAAGAACTCAAGGATTCAAGAGTCATCAACCACACACTGCGTTCTTCAATGTCAATGATCGACACGAAGACAAGTTATGACCAAACAATATAGGATAAGATTTGAAAGACCTGATAGGTATATAGTTTATATCGTTTAGGCTTAAAAAGTTTTTGTTTGAGCAATGTCTGCATATTTTTGCCTTGGACACCTTTTCATGTGCAGCATGCTAAAATCCTAGGTAATTTCAAACAAACTATATGTATTCTCGTGTTTGAAAAAATCTTTTGGTTATTCTCATGTTTTATTATTGGATACCCCTCCCAAGCTAGGTTCTTTCAGCCATCTTATTCTTTTTCCTCTTACCTATGAGCCCTTGGAACAAAACAAATAGTCAATGTTGATAATACCGATTACCGTGAAGCTCTCAAGACCCACACGATGAAGAGAAAAGAATGTGTGCTACCTGCATAGGACCGTTCACAATAATCAAAAAGGAAGAGGTGTGCATGTGAACTGTGAGGTGAAATCAAACACACTACCTGAGGAGATCCAAGTCATAAACATGAGCAACAAAAACTCGCTAACGCAAGAGTTAGCCGTACGTTCAAGGAGTCACAGCATTTACCATCGGCACTGAGAAATACGAAGACTTCATATGTTCTAGCAAA
Organism: Poa pratensis; assembly: GCA_947311845.1. Classification (NCBI taxonomy): domain Eukaryota; kingdom Viridiplantae; phylum Streptophyta; class Magnoliopsida; order Poales; family Poaceae; genus Poa; species Poa pratensis. Next base: position 1,426,393 of record CAMZMU010000042.1, read on the forward strand.
CGAAGCCCAACAAAAAAGTAGCGGCCCTGTCAACATTAAAGGGAAGGCTTGTGTTGAGTGGTGGTGAAGAGGAGCATTAATTCAACCAATATTTGCCTCACTGGGTGGAAGAAATCAAGACCAAAAGACATGCTTTGTAACACATCTTCTCACAAATCAGAAGTAGGAAAGGACAATGCCAACACTAGAAGAAAGATATGCCCCTCCTAGGGTGAAGATGAATAGTTTGCCAATACCTATCCAAGAAAGAAGGCAATACCAATCTTGATTGAGTTCAACCGTGAATACATCAAATATCGCAAGACCCAAAAGTCATGGATGCAATGCCAAGATGGTAGATAAGCATTTTTTTTATGTTTTCAATCGTGGCAGCCTATGACAATATGTGACCAATGGCCCACAAAAGAAGGCCTCAACATCGAAGAAAGTTGACCAGAAGAATCATACATCACTTAAGGATTATGTGATTTGAAGTATCATGGTGTTGTATGAAAAACCCCAACGAGAGTTCATTTAAGGGGGGTAGCGGACCGATATCCGAAGTAACATATGATTGAAAAGACTCAACCCATCAACGTCCAAGAGCCATCCAAAACCCATTCTATAGTGAGCCTGAATCTCGGGGACGAGATTCTTTTAAGGGGGGTAAAATTGTAACAGACCGATTTTTGGTTTTTTAAAAACTTTTCTCTGAAAATGGGTACTAGAAAATTTCATTCGAACGATTACAATTTAACTGGAAATTTCATACACAAACGGTTTAATTTGAATTAATACCAATGTGAATTTAAATCTAAGTTTTATTTTCCTTAAAAGTTGGTTTGTTGTTTTCGTAGCTCCAGCATATTAAAATATGCTACTCTAAATTTTCATTTCGTTTTGGAGTTCATTTGGTATGTTTCGGATCTTTATAGCATTTTCTGGATTTCCCTAAAAGTAAAATCATTTCTTTCCTTTCTTACGTGTTGGGATTAATTTTCCAATTTCCTTCTTATTTTTATTTCTCAAGGAAATCTCATTAGATGTTGGTCCATGGTCATGCACGTGCATACATATGCCTTGGCTGACCATCACGTTACTAGCTCCTATTTCCTTGTGTCCTTCTATCTTCTTTTATTTTCCTACCGATGCCTCCATTGTTCTTTTTCTTTCAGTTCCGTTCTCCTTTACCATCGATGCATCCAATCAAGCCCAGCCGAACCAGCAGAGGCAGCTCAGCCAAGACGACGCCTCGCTGTTTCCTCTTCCTCTCCCTGCCCTGCAGCCAGCCGAGCAAACTCGCTCGTGCAGCCAAGCGAAGAAGTCGCACTCTTTCTTTTTCCTCTCCCAACACGCACGCAGTCAGCAGAAACGGCTCACACCGGAAACTGCCGCATCAATTTCTATTTACTACGACATTCATTTTCCAGTCCATCCGTTCCTCTTCATGCAAGCACCCAGGTGAAACGTTAGTAAGCCAAGCTAAAGTTTCCATTCGTCTTTCTTCTCTCCTCTTGCCGCCACATCGTGCCACCATCCCAAACCTAGCTCGCCCACAAGGTCTGATCTGGTGGAGCTCCGACACAGACCTCAGTTTGACACCACCCACGTTCCCGGCGACTCCGTCTACCCCAGGTCGAACTGCTGCACCAACAAGGCCACTAGGAGTAGCAGAACCGATCCAGGCGACCAGAAGATCGAACCGGTGGTTGCAGCTGACGAATTGCACGACTCGATCTGCTCTGTTCATCAACTTCGTCGGATGAGTTCGCCGCGTATGGTGAGAATCATATTAATCCCTCTGCCACGTAGTCTCATATTATGTAGCCCTACCTCCTAGACATCCTTTTGCAACCTATCCATGCCACTGTCCACGCCAACTCATAACCATGCTATCCAATGTCGACGTTGTTATGTCATCTTCACTTTCAGCACAATTCTGTCATATTCTTTCACGTCACTTTGTGCAACTCGTCTCCACAAGTCCAGAGAAGAAGACGGATCTCCAATCTGACCACCAGAGGGAAAACACCATTGATGCCAATTCATCGAATACTGGCATTTCCATACAAATCTTTCTCAGTTCATATGTACACTTCGATCTAAACATGTGAAGGTACCTAGATGACCTTAGGAACCATTTGGTGGATTTGTATTGTAAATACACCGGGTAAAATTAAAGTTAGGATTTAATATACGGTATTGATTTATATGCTTGATTTTGTGTATGATTTTATTTTTCTTAGTTAAATCACATGTGTAGGAGTTGTATGTAATTTCTGTATATTAGTGGATGACATGTTTAGACGTTCGTTGTATTTAAATAGTATTTTGTCGTTTATTATTAGAAATACAATTGCTCGCATTACTTTGCAATTATTCATTTGCTTGGCATTGTTTAATATTACAAGTGTTGTTGACGCATCTTTATTTCTTTTATTCATATATTACTTGTTACTACTAGTTTGTCTAGTTAAATGCATGTTTATCTACGAGTTTTGTTACGTAATAGTTTATTACTTGTTTAGTATTGTGAACCAATTAGTACTGTATACTAGAATGTCATTCTTTGTTTCCTATTGTTTGCCTAGTAGCTCATGCATAGACTTAGTTGTTGTATTCATAGTATAAGTACCTTTTAGTGTGTTATTACATTGTGTTGTTTGTCTAGTTTATCATTCATGCTGAACTATCTTTGTATGTTGTGTACCATGTGTTCCATATGATGTTTAGTTCTATTTATTCTAGTTAGGATGAATGTTAGTATCTTGCGTGTATGTATATCCGTATAGGATATAACTTCATGTCACATTTGATTGCTTAGGTCTTTGTGTTATGTTTATGAATGTTTAGATTATTTTCATGTTAGCATTGGATGGTATACATTGGTTTGTCTCTATGTATGCAAGGATAGTTTTACTTGCGACTAGATAATAGTATACTTTGTGTAGTTGTTTGGTTCTAGAAGTAAATAGTGTTGCATACATGTATGTAACCTTTTTAGTTGTGTGTTACATTTTGTAGTAGATCATCACATGCTTATGGCAGTTTGTATATCATGGTAGTAGTGCATGATAATATTATATCCTTGTATATGCTTGCGAGCATGAGTTTTCTTTTAGCTAGATAGTAGAATGGCATGAGTGTGATTTTGTAGTATACTTGTATGCCTTGTGGTCTCATGTTGGTAATGTTATGCTTGACCGTTATTTGGTATTGTGCTATAGTATCTCCCAAATGTAGTCTTGTGTCTCCTTCGTGTGATTAGTCATATAGTGTTATGTTATGACCTTGCTTAGTATATACTATGCTTTGTTTGTTAAATGCTTGTAATGATATTCTTGTTATGAAAGGTACTAAGTTGTTTATGTATAGATAGCATATCTTAGTTGATATTTTGTTGTGTCATGATTCATATGTTTTAGATGTTATTACGCCTTGTTTAGTTCCTAGCTTATTATCGTTGAAGTTTAGCTATGGTAGTATTTATTTATTGTTTACGTCAGACTTGTTCATTGTGGTGTATAGCTATATGGTTTGCTAGTGTAATGCATATGTTCATAGTATTAACTTCAGCTTGCATTGGATGTTGTTTTATGACGATGTTTAACTTATTTTTGTATTGCTTATATGCTTGTGTTATCATGCTAGATAATCCTAGTCGTTGTTTATATCACTAGTACGATAAGTGTTGTTTGATGATTTCCAACTAGTATGATATCGTTCATCGCTATGTCTTGTTTGTACGTTTACTAGTTAGCTCTTATGCTAGATTATGCTATTTGGGTTTACGGTGTTACACGGGTATGACCAACTATGTTATAACCCCTATGTCGGGTTAGTAGAAAGTTAGATATAGTAAGATCTATCCATATCTCTTATGATGACATTTTATTATGATAATCTATCCCAGCATCCTAGCCATGCCATTTGATTCATATCTGAGTCGTCACAGCTCACTTTCACAATTCTATCAAGTTGTTCTATCCTATTCTTCAACTACTACTCCTTTCATTCTCATTTGTATTTCATTTGGTAATTATTGCTTTGGTATTTATTTGGTTGCCATTTGCTATCGTTACGATGAGTAGGGAGTGACGTGGTTGGACGTGGATATGATCAGCTTACTGAAGAACGTCGATATAATCAACGTATTGAAGAACGTGGATATAATCAGTTTACTGAAGAAGAAGATGATTCATCAACGAAGGCATGCCCCCCCTCTCATGTTTTATCCTATGTTTTTAAAAGGGGCATTATTTTATTGTTTTACAATTATGCATGCTATTTTATTTACTAGCGTGTCGATTGACACACCAGCCTGATCCGCTTGTCGCCTTATATACTGATACCCTGAGTAGAAATTATATAGTAATCCTATAGAGTAGAAATGCTTAGCCATGCTCAATATTTAGTAGGATATTTCTATCTTGCCTCTTTTGAGGAATTGTTTGACCCTTGGGTCACAAACATCTTTATGAACTTGATGAGCTCGTTGAGCTTGGCTGATAAGCCGTTGTTGCTTCCTCTACTCTACCTTCTACTCTGGGTGAAACTTACCATCTAACACTGGCGCGGGCGACTGCTGGATCAACTGATGAAGGAGCGATTGGCTGCCCTTCACAAGCTGAAGGGGGCAATCCGTCGTCCGTGCCGCATAAGGGCCCTAATAAGTCTTGGATTTGAAGATTGTGACCACCGTACAACCACATGCTATATGGGCTCTGGCTGGGTCAAGTAAGTTAGTCAGCCTTTGATGTCGATGTCGCCGTACCGCAGATGGGGTGTCTGCCTACGGGAGAACCTTCGGCACAGATGGGGGGACTGGTTTGGGGACGTACACTCAGTTCCGGCGCCATACCCGGTGGGCATGTCACATCTTTGGGGGATCTAGCTAAAAGACCTTGTCACGAATTCTCTATTGTTATGCTAGCAACGGCTGGTTGCAATTAGACGAGTTTGTGATGTGTGGTGAAAGTGTACCACCTCTGCAGAGTGTAAAACTATTCGAATAGCCATGTCCACGGTCATGGACGACACATGAATCTTTCTTGACATACAGGAACCCTGTTTTGCTACTTCCCTCTACCCCTATTCTGGAATTCTATGGAGGAGAAACATTACACTGAATACAAAACCTGTTTTCATCTAAAATCGTTTTTATCAAAACTACTACATATGGTATTGCAAACAAAATTAGCTTTTATGCAAAAGAACCATATAGCCTTTCTTTGAAGCCACATGTAGCTATTATAGGTTTTGCATGAGGGGGCACGCTGAGTACATTATTATGTACTCATCGCATTGCTTTTGTTGATTATTCAGATCACTACGAAGAAGAAGAAGACAACGACTACTACGACGATGCTTAAGAGTGAGGCCTCGTGGACTGCATCGACTGCCTGTGGCTAGATGGAGTCACTTCGCATTTATATTTCCGCTGAGCTTTCTGATTGTAACAAATGTCACAAGACATTTCGCTATTGCTATTCAAACTATGTAACTGTACTTTTTGTACGTTCTGCAATGGTATCATTTCGCTGTGTTGTCAATATTGATCTTGGGATTGACATGATTACACAGGAGGTCTGGAAGTGTAATTCCGGTCCTCACATGAATGATTAGCTGCAATCGTTATGAGCACGGACGATAGGTGGGTCACGAACCTTGCGACAGCCTTATCCGCATGGACCAAGACGATATGTACTTTTGTTGTGATCTTGAAGGATAGCTAGCCACGAGAGGCGGGCAGAAATTATCGAACCGACCAAAAATAATTATGATAAACTCTACATGAAAAAGATGCACATCGACATTGTGATTCCATTCCCACGATTGGTTCCTAGTTTCCTTCACTGTAATTTTCAATTTTGTGTTCACGTTTGGAGATTTTTTTAACTAATTTTGTCAAATTTATCGCAAACGGTTGGCCGTCTGAAGTTTCCTTTTAGGTCTAGATTCATCCTGTTGTTCCACAAAAAATTCTGGTCGTAAGGTTCACATTTCGAGGCTCATAGACGAGTAGAACTACATTTCCCTACTATGCAATACAAAGATGTAGATCTACTCGTTATGACTGTCAAAACAGAAAAGTTACAACACGAAAGTTAAGCTAAACACCGAGATAAATCTATTACTCGAACGAAATTTTAAACGGTCGACCGTGTGAGACAAGTTTAACAAAATTCGTTTACAATAGTCCCAAACATGAACAGGAAATTGAACATTAAAGGAAACTAGCTAGGAACCAATTATGGGAATGGATTCACTACGTCGATGTGCATCTTTTTCATATAGTGTTTATTTCGAATCAAAATACCATTGACATATCGTTAAGTACTTGGACGATATGACCTGTCGTCTTAGTTGTTACGCGAAAACAAAACTTATCTTTTAGATCTTTGACGACTGTAACCTATCGTCATGTGCCTTAAGGATATCTTCTATTGAAGCATTACATGGCCCATATTTCCTCTCATATTTCCTATCGTCTACTCGAAGAACGATTACCTCTAATTGTTCAAACCCAAAATGACCGAGTAATATTTGTGAAATAGATATTTTTCGTATATTATTTATGAAATTTGTATAAAAATAATAATAATAATTCCTAACTAGATTTTGCTACGATCTTATTGACAATTTCTCTATCTAACAAGTTACAGTCCATTACACCAGTATTTACATGATCCAGAACATGTAATTTTTTGACAAACACCACTATAATTTTAGTTCTGAAATCATGTAGACTGGAGTTGCTTCTATTTTTTTTACGAGTTCTCTACTAGCAAGTTAGAGTTCATTACACTAGTATTTACATGATCTTGAAAATGTAACTTTTGGCAAACACCTCTGGTAATTTTACTTATAAAAACATGCCGACTAGATTTTTCTATTATTATTGTTACAAACCCTCTATCTAGCAAGTTACAGTTCATGATCCAGAACACGCAATTTTGTACAAACACCACTATAATTTTACTTTTGAAAACATACAGACTAGAGTTGTTTCTACTATTTTTACAAGTTCTGTACTAGCAGGTTAGATTCCATTACACTAGTATTTACATGATCCAGAAAATGTAATTTCAGGCAAACACCTCTGTAATTTTACTTTTAGAAACATGCGAACTAGATTTTTATTTTATTATTGTTGCAATTCCTCTATCTAGCAAGATACAGCTCATTACACTAGTATTTACATGATCCAAAACATGTAATTTTAGGTAACCAACACTATAATTTTGGTCTTAAAACTGTGTATAATGGGTTTCATATATGGATTCGGGGGATTTTCCTCATGCCACATGTCATCTTATGACTGGAGAAAATTTTGATTTTTGACGAATTTCAAAATCTTTCGATTGTTAAATAGACTCTCCCAAAAAATATAACTATTTTTCTGAGATAAAAGATTTGTTTTTTATTTGATGATCCTAGAACAACACCAAACGTTGACTTGGGAATCATTAGTGTTTTTGGGATAATAACTACTGAAACGCCGCTTTTTTAAAGATTTGTAACAGTCAAATTTACATGACAAAAATTAGAAACAGAATCATAATACTCTAGATATTTTTTTTGGAATACTTATGATCTTCGCTCCCGCGGCACGCTTTTCTTCTCTGCCAACGACGCTTGTTTCCAGAGAATCTGCTCACGCTGTGCACAAAGAACTCGCGGTCCCGAGCTGGCCGGGGCTGTGCTGCGACGCTTGTTCCTGTTTCCACGGTCCCACCGTCAAGGGATGATTTTTTGGCTCACCAAAAACAATCTGCACAAACAACGCCGCCATGGAGTTGTTCAACGGTCAACAGCTCGCTCCTTCTCACCAAAGCTATCGGGGACCTAAATGTAGATGGTGGTGCAGAGTGCTGAGAATGTAATTTGTTTTTCACGCAATAAGAAACTACGCATCCAGTACAGTTTTGCATGCTTGTAGCTATGTCTCTTCATGCACCAGAACAATTTCCCCACGAAGTCAATTAATTTGTACATGAATCGCAAACTGACAATAGTGCGTTTGAATTTTTTTAATCATGACCAGAGAAGGCAACAACAATGCACACGGTATGGCTGGCGGAAGCAATGTTGCCACGTCACTGCAGGCTGGTCAAGCGGAACACAATGATCGCCACGAGGCCGGCACGTCAACTGGTGAAGCAGAACACAATGATCGCCATGAGAGCGGGTCAACGAGTCGTCCTTCTTTCGTTAAAAAAACACCCGATGGAAAGATGATCTCCAATAAAAAAGTAATAAATTAATTTTAAGAAGATATCAAGTACATCTGGGCTCTGCAATAACTCAATATCACCAGCAATTCGAGACATAGATGTTGCAGACAACCAATCTACTTGACGATTGAATCATCGAAGCCACAATTTGTGTAAATGTTTTCTTTGTGCATGCTCTCCGGAGACTGGCGTGGTAATAGGCAGTGCGCTTTTCCTGACGTTTGATAATTTGATTTGTGTTTTTCTTTTTTGTTTGTAAGCTACTTTGAATTTCGTTGTTTCACTTGAATATTGCGTGTCGTTCAATAAGTGTGATTTTGCTGAGTTCTATGTCTCTTTTATGTGCGAGTAATTTCTAAGTGTTTGACCTGGGCCAGCTATGTACATTTTCTAAACCGTGAATATTTTCTAATTCTCTAGACTGTTAAATGAAGTTTGTTATGATAGAAGCGTTGGCATGATCCAATCCACTGCAGACAACAAACATGTTGTAGATAGCTCCTAGTAGTTGTTGTGATTCTATGGTTAGTTCTATCCTAACTTTTTTCGAAAAGGGGATGGAACCCCGGCCTCTGCATCAAGCGATGCACACAATTAGAATTACCTCTTGGAAGCACCATACAGCTGAAATTGTCAACTAATAATAGCTTTAATTGGTGAACACCCAGCTGAATAAGAAGAATCTTTCTGTGTGCATCTTTTGGAGGTGTGGTAAAGTAGTCTCAACTGCCTATCATTTACGCTAGCTTGCATTATTAAGGGATACATGGTAGAATTTTTCAGTTATAAGTTCCGTGATAGCTTCAAGACGTTCATAATATCTATTGTGTACCATGGCTACATTTTGAGCCATTTTTGTTCCAGAGACGACTGTTTTGACAACCGAAGTTATCAGTGTCATTCCGTTAAATAGAGGCCAGCCTATGTAGCTGAAACTTCAGATTTTGTAGCCAAAGTGAATGAACTTTGATGCTTCCAACGTTCTGTATACACCCTAAGATATTTAGAATTAACATGAATCTCTCTTCTGTATCCAAAAGGAAGACCACTGATTGATCAAGCTTTATGCAGCAAGTTTAAGTTTTCATTGGTTGTGTTCATTTGTACATCAAACCAAAATTGTTTTATGTCTTTTTTTAAGTACCTAGGTTGTTTGATTTGCATGCGCGTGTGATTAAATGAACTGAATAGGATCCATCTTCACTAGGAAGGTTTATGTATTAAAGTTTTTTTAACAGATAACTCTATTAACTCAGAGAGTACATTTTACAGACAGAAGGGTGAATGGAATCACCCTGATCGGAAAATCTGCTATTCTGCAAGGACACTGAGTGTCTGCAGTTGAAATGAATCTGTGTAGTGAAGTACAACCTGGTTGTATTCTACAAGCTAGCTTAGCGTGGTGGTGATCTTTGATGTTATAGCACCTGGAGATATGCTGTTTTGGGACCTAAAAACCTGCAAAGCTCTTATGCTTGCAATAGTGGGCCTGACAATCCAAGGTGTTGCTGCATCAAAAATGGATTCTGCTTTTGTTGCTTGCACCAGGGTGGAGCTATACGTGTAGAATATAGGTCCCTGTATGTTGAGTAACTCTGCAACTTTGACAGCAAGGTGCAAAGCGTAGGCTTAGCCTGCAATGGTGTTGACGCCTCCTGGGATTTAGCTGAGATGTGAAGTTATTTGAAATGCTGATTGTTCGGCGCAATCATGACTATTCCCAGTCTTGCAGGAGCATTCTCTCCTCATGTTTGTTCAGTCCATGATGCATCCGATGAAGATGCAGTTTCCTGTACTTGCAGGCGGATGTAGTTGTTGGTAGAACATTGGTTGCATTTCAGTGGCATCATAGTCCTGTCGTGGCAGATCTGCATTGTGCTCTTGCTTCAGTGCAAAGTTTTGCACTATTGCTCTAGCCTCTGCATAAATCTGATGGGGTTTTCCCTGCTTCTTGTTAAATAGACCATTGTTTCTGGCCTTCCAAATACACCATAGAAAAGTGTAGACATTAGCGAGGTTACCTTCTGGGTGGTTAGAATTAAGAATGGCGTTTATCATTTGGGGTACTGAGTGGTCTTGTGCTGCTAAGATTTATGTATTTAAGTACCAAGGGTGAGAGAACCATGCAGCTTTAGATCGAGGGCAGAGAAAGAAGATGTGCATGTCATTCTCTATGCTGTTGCATGATGAACATTCTTTCTTAATGTGCTTACTTAACTTACCCGCTCTCTTAGTATAGATCTCTAAGTGCTGTTTGGGAACACCTTTGAAGTTATTATTAGGTTAGTGTTTCTGTCGAGCATACATCAGATGATTCATAATGTACTACTGGCATTTAGAATCCTCTGTTCTGATCCTATGAGTTCATCTTGTGTTTGTTTTAAGGCACTCCCAAGAAAGTTGCTAAAGAAGAAGGCACTTATGTGAGATAGTATTGACGTAAAGCTGACAAGCATGAAAAACTCAAGAGGTTTGAGGCTATTCCTGCAATGTCGAACGTTTTCGTTGTCATTATATGCGCCTGATGCAATGGCTTACGTTATATGTTCTTGCTTAGGACTCGGATCAGCAATGCCTGTCCAAAAATGTCAAGAGGTCATCACCTTCCTCAACATCGATAGAGAACAAACGGGCGCGGCAAGGCGCGCCTTTTCCTTCTAGTATAAGCGATATTGACGTGACTGTTTGGCTTCGGCAGGGACCGATCTACCATGAAGATGACTATGATTAAAAGGTTGGACTCTTGGCGAGTTACTACTTAGGCTTGGTCAAACTGGAATCGCATGCCACGATCTTCACCTTGCCGACATTCTGTGAAATCTCCTCGTTCTTGAACGTCACGCCTCTCAGGTTGAAAGTCCAGACATTGTCACAGTAATTGTATGTGTGCAGATTACCCTGCCAAGAAAACAAGAAAACCAATAATCAACGGATTCATGGAAAGGTGGTTACAAGTTCCACTTAGTATGTCATGAAATTTAACCAAGAAGGACGGTAGATTTGGCTGCTAGGTAAGCATAGTAGTAAATGTGGTAAACACAAAACAAGTAGCTGAAGCCAAAAAAAAAAACAGATAATTGTCCATATACAAGTTAGGAGCAGGACAATCCACATGCTTGCGTGCTGATCAGGTTGCAGGAACTTTTATATTTGAAGTACTAAAATTAACATCACCACATACTAGTTACAGTTTTAAAAATTCAGGAAAACCAAAACCTAAATTTGCAGAGATCCGCTCCTAAAGTAGTATGGCAAGTAATTTATTTCGTAAGTAGATCAATTGTCCTCATAGAATCAAGTAGAAGACACGGAACAATCAGTAGCAGTGTGCAACAACTCAATATTGGCATCAGAAGCTCTACACGGAACAAGGGAATGTAGCTCCGCAGTAATCCCTTGAAACCTCGATCTACGGCTAGCCAATCCATTAGAGAAACATCGTAAGAAAGAGGCATCTACGTACTGTTGCCAACCTTGAAGAAGGCCGGGCCCTGCTCGTCACCTGATGCTTCAGCGCGTCGCTTATGGACTACAAACAGCAAGAACACCATAGGCTGATAGGCGCAAGGTCACAATTTAGGAGCAGCATGTATGCGAGTGAGTTAGCGTTGTTCAGGAACAGCGGCGGAACGAATGAACCTCGTCGAACTGCAGGAGGACACGAATGGCGAGGTCGGGAGCGAGTCTGCCGGTGGAGACCATCTCGCCCAGCGCATCTGTAGAATTATGAGATTGGCGGAATTGGTTGGATATATTATTGAGTCTCATGGGCGAGTATATATAGGCGTACAATGGACCGACCTGGAGTACGAGACAAGTTAGGGAATAGATGGAAATAGATTCTAACTCTATCCTAGACTACCATATCGAACCGTACACGTATACTCTAACACCCCCCCCCCCCCCCCCCCCCGCAGTCTTAGCGGTAGCGTCGTGAACAACTGAAACGTCGCGGACGGTCAGACTGGAGAAAAACCGAGGTAGAGTCCAGTGGGCTGACATCCACCCACAGTAGGAGCGGGAACGTCGTGGACAGTGTCGCGGCGCAGATGCTTGGACTATAGAGGAAGCTGGTGAGGAGCTCAAGCGAGGTGATAGCCCTTGTTGCTGATGTCGAGAGAGCCGAGAGCGTTAGGCGGTGCAGCCTTGGTCGTGGTAGCCGTGCGAGAGGTTGCCGTGGTCGATGTCGTGGTCGGGGTTGCCGGTGTCGAGGTAGACGCAGAAGAAGCCGCTTCTGCATAGTACGCGAGGAGAGTGACGGGGACGCGCCGAGCGAGTCGTCGAGGATGCCGATGCCGGGGATGACGCAGTACGAGCCGTCGAGGACAAGGTGCGGCCATTGTTTTGCCAGAACAAGGCGCACGTCGGGGACGAAGGCATACTCTGGTTTTTTCCAGAACCGAGTACACATAGAAGAAATCAGTGACATGGTCGACGCAGTCGTAGAGGAGGAAGTCGATGCCGAAGACGTTGTCGATGCCGATGTAGACGAGGCGCCGACCCGGACTTGCCAGACACGGGGACACATCGGGGACGAAGGCACGCACCGGTGTTGCCAGTACCGTGCATGCGGGGGCAGGGACCACCGTGAACCATACGCCAGCGTCGGAGGGGCCAGCAGAGGAGGACTCGAGGACGATTGCGGCGCCAATCAGCGTGGGGTAGAAGGTGCCGATGTCATCCGCGGTTGTCGGAGTAGACGTATTTGGGAAGGAGGATGATGACGCTGGCGACTAGTAGAAAAGGAGGCTTCGGTGTGCCACCTTTAGTACCGGTTGTACAAAAACCGGTACTAAAGGGGGGCATTAGCACCGGTTGCGTTCGTGGCACCACGGCGAGGACCTTTAGTACCGGTTTTTATTAACAACCGGTACTAAAGGGTAGCCTTTAGTACCGGTTGTTAATAGAAACCGGTACTAAAGGGTAGCCTTTAGTACCAGTTGTTAATAGAAACCGGTACTAAAGAGTTGGAGGCCACGCGGCCACATGCGGCCGTGGTTGGTGGCCCCACGGCGAGACCTTTAGTACCGGTTGCTTAGAAAAACCGGTACTAAAGGTTTCGGGCACTATAACCCTTCTTCCACCCCGAGCCAGAAGCAACTCGACCCAACTCCATTTTTCCTCTCTCCCAAGCTCTACTTCACCGCTTTTTTCTCCAACATTTGTCAAGATTGGTGGCACCCTATACAAGGGTTAGCAACTTCTTCATCTCTCTTCCGGCATTTCAAGTTTAGCTCATTTTCGTGCAAGTTTAGCAAGTTTGATTTTGGTGGTGCTTGCAAGGTGTTTGATGAAATGACTAAGTTAGGGATTTCATTTGTTTTATATGCATTTTGAGCTCAAATTAAAGTATAATTTGTGGTTTTATATAGTGTCCCCTTCCTCACCGCCGTCGATCGCCCGCGCCGCTCCGTACCGACACCACCTCGGTGAGCCTCTTTTTTATCTTTTATTTTAAAAATTGTTAGTTATATGATTTAAATGCATAATTATTTCTTGTATAATTTTCTTATTTTTTTATATATGTATAGTGTCATGGTTTTGATATCCGTCCCCTTCGGCCCTCGTCCGGTCTATGATTCGGATGTGGTATATCTTTTTAACTATTTATTTTGTTTCGTGTTTATAACAATCATGCCGACCAACTTGACGTAGATATATTTTTATTTAGGAGGTAGTTGAACCGGAAATTCCGGCCGACCCTATTGTCGAGTATTTTAAAAAAGAAAACGACGATTTGAGAGCAAAATTGAAGATAAGTGAAGATCTTCGTCTCCAATGCCTAGAAGAGAAGATGGAATTGGACTTGAAGATTGCCGACATCGTTGATGCTCACGGGGTCGAGCTTGCCGACGTCGTCGCTGCTCACGAGAGGAAGATGGATGCAATGCGCGCCAAGCTTAAAAAGATTAGAAAATATGCCATTAGTCAAGAGGCTTGGTATCATTATGCTGTTGGTTCAATAGTTACCTTGGTTGCGATTCTGATCGCATTTGTTGTTGGATTTAAATTCTTTAGATAGTTGTATGTTAGTTTCGATTGATGTATGTTTCGTGAGAACTATGTATTACATTTGGGCACTACTCTACTTTGATTTTAATGTGATGAACTTGTATAAATTAATTTGGTCACGTATCTCTATTCATTATTTAGCTGGTGTAATGGTTTTTGATGTATTTATGTAATGCAGATGAGCCGAGAATGGATGTACGGTGATCGACGCTGTCCCGAGTTCATTGATGGCATGCATCGTTTTCTCGATGTGGTTAAGTTAAACAAGCTGAAGAATGGTTTTATGATTTGTCCATGTGATGAATGTCGGAATACGAGGAATTACCCGAGCGTAAGAACCATACACTCCCACTTGTTGCGACAAGGCTTCATGCCCAATTATTTTTGTTGGACCAAGCATGGAGAAAGAGGGGTATAATGGAAGACCCTGAAGAAGAGGATGATGACAACTATCCTGTTCTCTGAACACGGTGATACTACAATGGGGGAAGACGAAGTTGAGCTCGAGGTCATTGTTGATCAGTCCGATGATGATGATCTTCGTCGGGTCATTCTTGATGAACAGATGAAGTGCGGAAGTGAAAACGAGTGGTCGAAGTTGGAGCGCATGTTAGAGGATCACAAAAAATTGTTGTACCCAAATTGTGAAGATGGCCAGAAAAAGCTGGGTACCACCCTGGAATTGCTGCAGTGGAAGGCAAAGAATGGAATATCTGACAAGGCATTTCAGGAGTTGCTACAAATATTTAAGAAGAGTCTTCCAAGGAATAATGAATTGCCGCACAATACATACGAAGCAAAGAAGATTGTCTGCCCTCTAGGATTAGAGGTGGAGAAGATACATGCATGCATCAATGACTGCATCCTCTACCGCGGTGAGAAGTACGAGAATTTGAATGCATGCCCGATATGCGGTGCATTGCGGTATAAGATCGGCGAGATGACCCAGGTGATGTTGAGGGCGAGCCGAGCCCCAGGAAGAGGGTTCCCGCGAAGGTGATGTGGTATGCTCCTATAATACCACGGTTGAAACGTTTGTTCCGAAACAAAGAGCATGCCAAGTTGTTGCGATGGCACAAAGAAGACCGTAAGGAAGACGAGATGATGAGACACCCCGCTGATGGGTCTCAGTGGAGAAACATCGACAGTGCGTTTGGGGAATTTGCAGCTGACGCAAGGAACTTAAGGTTTGGTCTAAGTACAGATGGCTTGAATCCGTTTGGGGAGCAGAGCAGCAGTCATAGCACCTGGCCCGTGACTCTATGTATCTATAACCTTCCCCTTGGTTGTGCATGAAGCAAAAGTATATTATGATGCCAGTGCTTATCCAAGGCCCGAAGCAACCCGGCAACGACATTGATGTGTATCTGAGGCCATTAGTTGACGAACTTTTACAGTTGTGGTCTGACGAAGGCGTACGTGTGTGGGATGAGTACAAACAGGAGGAATTTGGCCTACGAGCGTTGCTGTTTGTAACCATCAATGATTGGCCTGCTCTTAGTAACATTTCAGGACAGTCAAACAAGGGATACAATGCATGCACGCACTGTTTAGATAAGACTGACAGTATATATTTAGGTAACAAGAATGTGTACCTTGGTCATCGTCGATTTCTTCCAAACAGGCATCCCGTAAAAAAGCCAGGCAAGCATTTCAAAGGTGAGGCAGATAACCGAACGAAGCCTACACGCCCTGATGGTGATGTTATATATGGCATGGTCAAGGATTTGGAAGTAATATTTGGAAAGGGTCCTGGCAGTCTAAATGTTCCAAAAGACGCTAACAAGCGCGTACCCTTGTGGAAAAAAAATCTATATTTTGGGATTTACCCTATTGGAAAATCCTAGAGGTTCGCTCTGCAATCGACGTGATGCACGTGACGAAAAATCTTTGCGTGAACCTGCTAAACTTCTTAGGCGTGTATGGGAAGACGAAAGATACATCGGATGCACGGCAGGACCAGCAAAGTACGCACGAACGAGACAACCTGAATCCAGAGAAGTACCAAGGTACTGCCAGCTACGCTCTTACCAAAGAAGAGAAGGAGATCTTTTTTCAAGTCCTGAGCAGTATCAAGGTCCCGTCTGGCTACTCGTCGAATATAAAGGGAATAATAAACATGGCAGAGAAAAAGTTCCAAAACCTGAAGTCTCATGACTGCCACGTGATTATGACACAATTACTTCCGGTTGCATTGAGGGGGCTTCTACCGGAAAACGTTCGAGTACCCATTGTGAAGCTATGTGCATTCCTGAATGCAATTTCTCAGAAGGTAATCGATCCAGCAACTCTACCAAGTTTACAGACGGGTGTGGTCCAATGTCTTGTCAGCTTCGAGTTGGTGTTTCCACCGTCCTTCTTCAATATTATGACGCACCTCATAGTTCACCTCGTCGAAGAGATTTCCATTCTCGGTCCTGTATTTCTACACAACATGTTCCCCTTTGAGAGGTTCATGGGAGTCTTAAAGAAATACGTTCATAACCGTGCTAGGCCAGAAGGAAGCATGTCCAAGGGCTATGGAACAGAGGAGGTCATTGAGTTTTGTGTTGACTTTATTCCTGATCTTAAGCCGATCGGTGTTCCTCAATCGCGCCATGAGGGGAGACTGCGTGGAAAAGGCACGCTAGGAAAGAAAGCAACAACATGTATGGACGGGCATTCTTTCACTCAAGCACACTACACAGTTCTACAAAATTCCAGATTGGTGGCTCCGTATATCGTGAAACACATGGATATTTTACGCTCCCAATACCCGGAGGAGACTAACTTCTGGATTAAAGGGAAACACGTGGATACTTTCGGCAGTTGGTTGCGTACACATCTCATTAATAACAGCACTGTTGGACAAGAGCTATACTTGTTGGCCAAGTCACCATCTTCGACTATATTGACTTTCCAAGGGTACGAGATAAATGGGAATACATTTTACACGGAAACCCAAGACAAAAAGAGCACTAACCAAAACAGTGGTGTCCGCTTTGATGCAACAAATGACGATGGGACAAAGGACACATATTATGGTTGCATACAGCAGATATGGGAACTTGACTATGGACCTTCTTTTAAGATCCCTTTGTTTCAGTGCAAATGGGTCAACCTGTCAAGTGGGGTAGAGATAGACCGGCGGTACAGAATGACTACAGTGGATCCCTTTGTTTTCTATGTGAAGGACATGTCTTCCAGACCGAAAAAAAGAAAAGATAAGCAAGCCAGTACATCATACGATGAGCCAAAGCGCCACATAGTTCTTTCAGGAAAAAGAAACATCGTGGGAGTGGAGGACAAGACAGACATGTCAGAAGATTACAATAAGTTTGATGAAATTCCGCCCTTCAAAGTGAAAACTGACCCAAGCATCGTGTTAAATGATGAAGAATGACCATGGCTTCGGCGCAATCAGAAAAAGGGACACACAAGAAGAAAAAGTGAACACTAGATAGGGATGTTGTTACTGATGTGTAATAATGTATTAAACCTTTTATGTAACTATGTCCTGAAAACTCAGAAGAGAGATCTAAACACTATGTCAATCAGCTGCAGTTTTACCAACACAATGTTTTGTGTTTGAGCACAAGGTAGAATATATGAGTGAGTAACCTGGGAAACAAAACACATGGTTTCTCCTAGCTACAGCCCGACACTGATTCACGGTCGAATGTCGTTGCATTCAGTGTCGGGCATAGCTAGGAAACCCGAATGTTTTGTGTTTGAGCGCCACTTCGATCCAAGCAGCGGTAAGACGTCTCTGATGATCTACAACCGTCCGGCAAGACATCTCTGATGACCTGCAACTGTTTGGAACGGTCGCAGGTCATCAGAGACGTCTTGCCACTGGTTGCCCAAAGATGCCTCTCCGAGTGACGCTGGAATGTTTTGTGTGAGTGAGTGAGTGACGCTGGAATTCCGGGAGGGGGGCTATATATAGGGTACGTGTGCTTCTTTAGTCCCGGTTGGTAACACCAACCGGGTCATGTGGCTCACGAATTGGTCGTGATACTGCTGATCCAACAGCTTACAATCCCTCAAAAGAAACACACCCTGATCCAACGTCTCACAAGCGCTTGAAAGAAACACACGATCCGTGTGCTTCTTTAGTCCCGGTTGGTAACACCAACCGGGACTAAAGTCGGGCTCACCCCTGATCCAACGTCTCACAAGCGCTTGAAAGAAACACACGATCCGTGTGCTTCTTTAGTCCCGGTTGGTAACACCAACCGGGACTAAAGTCGGGCTCACCCCTGATCCAACGTCTCACAAGCGTTTGAAAGAAACACACGATCCGTGTGCTTCTTTAGTCCCGGTTGGTAACACCAACCGGGACTAAAGTCGGGCTTTGCGGAGCCACGTGTCCTCCCCCAGCGCTGCCCTAGCCACGTGTCTTCCACTAGCGCTGCCCTGGAGGTCTTTATATATTGTCACCGACGGGGTAAACCCTAATCCACCATTACTAGCCACGAACGCATCGTCTCCACGAGATGGATCCGCCACGCCCGCCGCAGCGCCTTCTGGACGAGGTCGAGCGTGCTCGGCAGAGCGTGCTAGGGCGCTACCGCGGGAGCCTATCCCGCGGTATGCTCACGAGCCTGGCGTGGAGAGGAATGCCCTCCTACCGGCCTCCTGCTCCACCAGGTGCCGCCGCACCTCCACCTAGCGCCGCTGCACCTCCACCAGGCGCCGCCACTCCTCCCGCGGAGGAGGAGGAGAACAACGACTTTGACTGGAGCGACGACGGGGAAGAGGGTTGTGGGTTGCAGATACAGGAGGCCATGGAAGCCTCCTTCCAGTCTATCCGCGACTACCCTGTCCAGCGAGCCAAGACTGTCTACCAGCTCAAAGCGAAGGAGGCTTCCAAGCTGGATTGGGCGCTGAAAGACTCATCCTCCATGGATCTTGCCCTCCGCCGCAAACGTGCATGTGAGAACCGGGCGGCCGCCCACGGGGCTGGCTCCTCCCGCCGTTCCCCCTAATCCTACGGCCTTCGAGCCAGCAAGTCTGTTTATGTAGAATAATGTTGGTGATGTTGGATCCTAGGGCTCCTCCCGCCGTTCCTCCTAATCCTTTTATGTAACTGTGTGGACCGTTTATGTAGTAATATAACTGTTAGTGATGTGTAATAATGTATCCTTTTATGTAACTGTTAGTGATGTGTAATAATGTATCCTTTTATGTAACTGTGTGGTCCGTTTTTGTCAGATTCAAAAGTATGCACAAGTTATTCAAATTCATATTCAAACATCTTTATTTAATCCAGTTACATAGCTCGGGTCCATTTTTATAGAAAACAAATAGATAGATAATTATTACAATTGTGTAGACAATTAAATTAAATATACAGGAAACATAAGAAAGAAAAAATAAACTAGAGAATTGACGTCGTTGGTGTTAACGATGTTTCTAAAATAAATAGATAATTATTATAAATTTTAAGATAATTAAATTACAAAGATATAAAATAAAAAGAAACTAGAGAAAAAACAAAACATAAACCAAATAGTAAAAACCAAACAGAAGCAAAATAGAAAAAACAAAACAGAAACAAAATAGAAAAAATAGACGAAAAAAAATGCCCATTAGTACCGGTTGTACAGAACAACCGGTACTAAAGGGGTGGGCTTCGCGCGCGAAATTTCGCCGCGGCCCAAAACAGACCTTTAGTACCGGTTGTTCTGTACAACCGGTACTAAAGACCCTTTAGTACCGGTTGTAGATAAAAACCGGTACTAAAGGTTGTTTGAACGGTTAAGTGCAGGGGATCGATCGTTTTTCCCCCAAAATCGACGAAGTCCTCGACGAAGCCCTCCGCCGACGCCTCGAGCTCCACGACGCCCCTGCTCCGGCGAAGCCCTCAGCCGTGCTCCGGCCTCCGCCGTCGCCTGCCCCTGCTCCGGCCCTCCCGTGGCGACCGCCCCTGCTCCGGCCTCCCGCGCGTGTGGCGCGCCCTGCTAGCTCCGGCCGACCTCCGCCGCGTGTGCCGGCCGCCGTCGCCTCCCGTCGCCCTTCTCCGGCCTCCGCCGTGCCCACCCCCTCCGGCCTCCTGCTCCGGCGCCCTCCACGCCGCCGAACTCCGACCGCCGCGCGTGCCCTGCTTCGGCCCTCCAACGAAAGGTAATTTTTTTCATTTTTTTAGTACTGTTCTTTTCATTAATTTGTAGTGCTGTAATATTAGTGGAGCATTTTTATGTTTCAATTTTAGTGGAGCAAATTAGGAAATTTTAGTGGAGTCATTTTATTAGTGTAGCAAATTTTAGTGCAGCAATTTTTAGGTTGTTATTTTAGGTCTTGCAAATTTAGGTTATTTGAGGTTTGTTTTTTTTAGTAGCAATATTGCAGTCGATGTCTGCCCATCTCAGCGGAAAAGCAGTGTGGGTTCCACGCAGATACAAGATCCTGTAGTTGATGAACCGTCGGCGGCGCGCTACCCCGTGGATGATATCACGGAGAAGACAAATTGTGAGTTACATGCCCCAATGAAGAACATTAGTTTTCCGGTGGCGAATGGCTATGCTTTACCTCATCAACTTGGATCAACCTTCCATTTTGGTGAGATTCCGGCTGGATTTGCTCGTGTCGGGGTGACGAAAGTTATGTCGGGATTCAGCTCAATCCATCTTGACATTCCCGGAGCTGAAGGCGAGAAGACATTGGGAGATGTCGAACATGGTATCGTTCTATGGAAGAAGAAATATATCAAGTTTCCAGACTCGCCGCCAAGGCCACCGACTCCTCCGGTTAGAAATTCACCACAGCAAAGTCCACCCTCCTCCCCCGACGATTGGGAGCCCACCGCGAGTCCATCGCCCGCGCCGTCCCGTCAGCCGACTGCTGCGCCCACTAGTAGTTTGACAAAGCGGAAGCTGTTCACGTCGTCCCCTGTCAAGAAACGTGCAAAAAAAACCAAGGAAGTCAAGGCTCCTGAGAAGTTAGCTGGCGAGATGACTCAGGAGGAATTAGAAGTGAGCACACGTGAAGAGGCGAGAGCCTTTTTGAACAGAAAAAAAAGGAAAGACTGGAGGCAAGACTGGACCCCATGAAGGAACTTCTGAAGACTATACCAACTGAGGTAAAAGATCACACCATTGACAACCTATATGACCCTCCACCACCGCCCCTTTCAGACTATGAGCGAGGTATTAAAAAGGTACTTTCCTCACAGATGGAGCAAGAAAAAGCGTGCGGGAAAAGAGTTGCCCAGCTCGGAGAACAAGAAGCACAGTCGATCGCCCCGCTCATTGTGCCTTCTGAAGCTCGGGAAATCGAGCATGGAGAAGTTGTCATTGGCGACACAGGTTGCCCCATAGCGCAGATAACAATTCAATATAAATTTGAACTCGGGCTGCCTCTGGTCGAAAATCATGACCGCCGCAAAAGAAGGGAAAATGTGTCTCATGGTGGGAGTTAAGGAACAACACTACTTCCGACAATATGGTGTGGAGGTTGCGTTCTCCGAACTTTTTCAGATGTACAATCAACGTGCACTCGACAAAGCTATCGTCAGCTGCTATTGTCTGTAAGTAATTTATTCGTTTAATTTAATTATTTATAGTTTAGCTCGTTCATTGCTTGTAATTATCCTCACAATATTCTTTTGTATGCTATTATGCAGAATGAAGATTCGTGAATGCCGAGTGGGAGGAATCTGGGACATTGGGTTCATTGATCCGGATAAAGTTCATGAAGTCACCGTAGATAGTCCTCTGTATGCCCAGAAAACAGAGGACGTTTTGCTAACGTGTTTTAAGCGACAAAGTACCAGAAAGGAAATACTTTTTCCTTACAACTTTGGGTGAGTGTTATTGTCTTGTACACATTCTATTTTGCTTTCTCGATATTAAGTGTAATTGATGAGTTCTGAATACCTGCGTATATAAATGTGCGCATGTACAGCTTCATTCTGCTAATCATTAGACTCGAGGAAGGACAAGTTGAAGTCTGGGACTCATTAAGGAAAGATCAAGATGATTACAACAGCGTGCGTCTAATGCTCAAGAGGTAATTTCAATCGCACTATATCGTGCTCTTTCGCTCATTTCCGCATATCAAAAGTATAAGTAATAACTCCTCAATTCATTTTCTTTTCCGGGCAGGGTTTGGAAAAGGTTCATCGCGGAAGAACGCGGTGAATGGAAACCTAAGCTAGAGTTCAAGGCTAACAACGTAAGTACTACTGCGTATATAGGTCTATGTATCTTTCTAATACCATTATCATTCTCTTGATTATTATTTGATTAAATTAAATTCTTGTATAGTGGTGTCTGCGACAACCACAGGGGACGGAACTATGTGGATACTACGTTTGCGAGTATATTCACATGAGGGTCAATGAGAGAGTCAATATTATAAGAAATCGAGAGGTACGTAAACATCATACACAGCTTTTATTTTGCTACCATCAATCATGTTTAGTTTCGATCATAACTGATTTGATCTGCTTCTTTTAAAGATGGCAAGGAAGCGGAACCAGCTCCTACTAAAAAACCGCGTAAAAACTATTGCGGAGGAATTGGCGGGATTCATTATGATGCATGTCGTAGATGAATTCGGTGAATTCCACTATGTTGATTAATAGACTCCCTCCATGCATGTACTAGCTAGTGGTGATCTCCATTGTAATTATGAGTATTTTATATGTAACGAGAGTACTTTATATGTGTAAAGAGTATTTTATATGTGTAGTGAGTACTTTATATGTGATCTCCTCCAAAACACTGAAAAATAAGCGAAAAGGAAAAAAACAGAAACCCTAAACCCTGAGAAATAAGCGAAAAGAAAAAAAACCGAAAACCTAACCGCCCTGAAAAAATAAGGGGGGGGGGGGGGGCAAAAAAAAAACAGGAACCTTTAGTACCGGTTTCTATAAACAACCGGTACTAAAGGTCCTCAGCTGCGCGCGCGCAGGTTCGGCCACGTGGAGGGCCTTTAGCACCGGTTTTTTATACAACCGGTACTAAAGGGGTACCCCTTTAGTCTCGACCTTTTAGTACTGGTTGCAAAACCGGTACTAAAGGCCTAATAAGACCGGTACTGATGCCCTGTTCTCTACTAGTGAGCCATTTTTGTTCCAGAGACGACTGTTTTGACAACCGAAGTTATCAGTGTCATTCCGTTAAATAGAGGCCAGCCTATGTAGCTGAAACTTCAGATTTTGTAGCCAAAGTGAATGAACTTTGATGCTTCCAACGTTCTGTATACACCCTAAGATATTTAGAATTAACATGAATCTCTCTTCTGTGTCCAAAAGGAAGACCACTGATTTATCAACCTTTATGCAGCAAGTTTAAGTTTTCATTGGTTGTGTTCATTTGTACATCAAACCAAAATTGTTTTATGTCTTTTTTAAGTACCTAGGTTGTTTGATTTGCATGCGCGTGTGATTAAATGAACTGAATAGGATCCATCTTCACGAGGAAGGTTTATGTATTAAAGTTTTTTTAACAGATAACTCTATTAACTCAAAGAGTACATTTTACAGACAGAAGGGTGAATGGAATCACCCTGATCGGAAAATCTGCTATTCTGCAAGGACACTGAGTGTCTGCAGTTGAAATGAATCTGTGTAGTGAAGTACAACCTGGTTGTATTCTAGAAGCTAGCTTAGCGTGGTGGTGATCTTTGATGTTATAGCACCTGGAGATATGCTGTTTTGGGACCTAAAACCTGCAAAGCTCTTATGTTTGCAATAGTGGGCCTGACAATCCAAGGTGTTGCTGCATCAAAAATGGATTCTGCTTTTGTTGCTTGCACCAGGGTGGAGCTATACGTGTAGAATCTAGGTCCCTGTATGTTGAGTAACTCTGCAACTTTGACAGCAAGGTGCAAAGCGTAGGCTTAGCCTGCAATGGTGTTGACGCCTCTTGGGATTTAGCTGAGATGTGAAGTTATTTGAAATGCTGATTGTTCGGTGCAATCATGACTATTCCCAGTCTTGCAGGAGCATTCTCTCCTCCTGTTTGTTCAGTCCATGATGCATCCGATGAAGATGCAGTTTCCTGTACTTGCAGGCGGATGTAGTTGTTGGTAGAACATTGGTTGCATTTCAGTGGCATCATAGTCCTGTCGTGGCAGATCTGCATTGTGCTCTTGCTTCAGTGCAAAGTTTTGCACTATTGCTCTAGCCTCTGCATAAATCTGATGGGGTTTTCCCTGCTTCCTGTTAAATAGAACATTGTTTCTGGCCTTCCAAATACACCATAGAAAAGTGTAGACATTAGCGAGGTTACCTTCTGGGTGGTTAGAATTAAGAATGGCGTTTATCATTTGGGGGTACTGAGTGGTCTTGTGCTGCTAAGATTTATGTATTTAAGTACCAAGGGTGAGAGAACCATGCAGATTTAGATCGAGGGCAGAGAAAGAAGATGTGCATGTCATTCTCTATGCTGTTGCATGATGAACATTCTTTCTTAATGTGCTTACTTAACTTACCCGCTCTCTTAGTATAGATCTCTATGTGCTGTTTGGGAACACCTTTGAAGTTATTATTAGGTTAGTGTTTCTGTCGGGCAGACATCAGATGATTCATAATGTACTACTGACATTTAGAATCCTCGTTCTGATCCTATCAGTTCATCTTGTGTTTGTTTTAAGGCATTCCCAAGAAAGTTGCTAAAGAAGAAGGCACTTATGTGAGATAGTATTGACGTAAAGCTGACAAGCATGAAAAACTCAAGAGGTTTGAGGCTATTCCTGCAATGTCGAACGTTTTCGTTGTCATTATATGCTCCTGATGCAATGGCTTACGTTATATGTTCTTGCTTAGGACTCGGATCAGCAATGCCTGTCTAAAAATTTCAAGAGGTCATCACCTTCCTCAACATCGATAGAGAACAAACGGGCGTGGCAAGGCGCGCCTTTTCCTTCTAGTATAAGCGATATTGACGTGACTGTTTGGCTTGGGTAGGGACCGATCTACCATGAAGATGACTATGGGAGATAGGTGGCTAACTTTACAAGGCTTTTTTTTTGGGTCTTTGTTGCTGCTGCAGCTGCTTTCCTGTTTAGGGATGCAATGAGAAATAGAACAATAATTTTCCTTTCAGATGCTCGAGAGAGAGTGATGCGATATTCTGAGACGACGCATGGCGACTCCCACCACGCTCCTACCCACGCATGGCGACTCCAAGGGCGATGAGATTTCTGCCTAGATCTCCCCAAGATCTGACGCATGGATCAAGGTATGGAATCGCAAGATCCCTTCTCCGACCCCTCCTCCATCGCACATCGTCTGGATTTCACCCCTGGCCATGCTTTTCGTGCAAAAGTCCGTGATCATTTCGCAACTCCAGTAAACCCCATCTCCTCTTCGCATGGTTTCTCTATGATCGTCTCCTTTGGTCGTGCATCTTTTGAACTGAACCCTTCCAACGTTAGCATCTCTCTGTCGGCTTGTTTGGGAGCAGCGTATGATGAACTGAGAGTTACTTTGATTAAAGATCGGGTGTTTATGTTTGATGTATGCTCCAAAGCTGTTGGTTTTCTGATTCTGAAACTGCGATCCCACGTCTCCAAAGCGTTTATCTGCTACTTCGATCTTTGGGGATTTGGTGGGCCGAATTGGCAGCGCGAGGAACTGCTGTGGTACAAAGAACAGGAAAAGGAATGGATTCATGTTTATGGGAAAAAAATAAACTGCCGGTTGCATCTCGCATGATCGATTCTAGGCGAAGGCCCAACACTTCTTATCTGCAAGCTGCATCTCCCCGTTTCTGTCAAAAAACTACTCTCCTTACGGGTGCCAATGCAATCCAACTTGGTGATCGTACTGAAGTCAACCCAATTAGACCTTTGATTTCTGATGATCGTGATCCACGGAGTTCTTCGTCTGTTGCACCAGTTACGGATCTCATTTTTTCAAATTCAATTTCAAACAGGAGAGAGCGGACGCGCCCGTTTCGTACGGAACCGCCAACTGAATCCAACAGACATACAACTAACGGTGCTATTCCTCAGCACCGGATAGAGTACAGACCTGTTACGTGCTCGCATTGCTTAGCTGTTGGACACCGTAATTTTTTTTGCAAAAGTCAGATTAGATGCAGAGCTTGTTACGGATATGGACACAAAGAGATCGATTGTTTCACCTATCGTAACAATAAGAGATCTGTTTGGAAAGCAGTTCAAAAAAACCCTAACTTATCTCCTCCCGATGATATCTCAACCCCTCCATCGGCCCATATAAGCAGTGTTTCGCACGTATCTGAATCACCTCTAGATCGTTTCTGCTCCACCCCTAGCTCGCCCACCATGGCCAACTACGCCTGCGACGTCCTCCCTCACGCCCTGCTGGCATGACGGCGCTGCCGCCGGGTCCTCTGCGTACTCAGCGCGGCTATGTTGTTCTTGGCGGTGAAGCACCGCGCATGTGCGATGACTGGGCGATCGCAACCTTTGCTCCAGAATTCGAAGCCAACCAGTATGAGGAAGCTGTTGATATCATCCTCAACCATCTCCAGGGCCTTGAGCTAGAGGTGAGATCAACTTCTCGCTGCGCTATGGGAACAGCTCTAGTACGTTTTGTTACTGTCACTGACAGAGATGCAGCAATAGAGCTCAGCCCCATGTACATTGGTGAATCAGTACTTAGATTTGTAGCTCAGGATCAAGGGATAAACCGTAGAGCCACCCAGCTTACTCATGATGTATGGATTATGTTGCTAAATCTGCCTCAGGAATTTTGGGATTTTGGGAGTATAGTTAAAGCTTTTGTGCCTTATGGACGTTTGCTAGTATGGAACGAAGATCAGACAAACAGAGCTAGAATTCTGGTTAAGATTAGGGCATACAATGTTGACACTTTACCCATGAGCTTAGTTGTGTTGAAGAACCTGTCAGATGATGGCAACACAGACTCGTGGACTTGCCCATTAGTCATTCTGTCTCGTAGGATGTTGGGAGGCTATGCAGGAGATGAGGATCCTTTACCACCAAATGGTGGAAACCCACACCCACCGCCACTAGTTTTCCATGGTGGTTTTTGGCATGATCAGGCTATGCATGAAAATGAGGTAGATGAGATGCAGCAAGATGTTGCTCCAAACCCTGCTGCACCGGCCGATGCAGCACCTGCTACGGATGATGGAGAGATTCCGGCTGGGAATGCTGAAGGAGAGGTTGCAGCTGACAATGAAGTTCAACCTGATGTGATACAGGAACCTGAAAACAATGATCCGATAAATACTTTCAAGAAACTGATTGCTGCTTTGGTGATAAATGCTGGTGACATAATTCCCAGGCTGGGAAATGGTACTATCTCTGGAGCTAGTTGTAACATTACTGAATCAACTGGAACTACAGGAACAATCAGAACATGCACACTTCAGATTAGCACCTTGAGTGCTCCTACTGCTCAGACTACCGCAATTAGCCCTTCTGTGGAGATTACTGAAATTAGCAATGATGATGATGAGGTTCAGCTACAAGCACCAGCCCCACTTGCACCGCCTACCCAGCCACTTGTTCCCAGTAATGCACAGCTAGACAAAGGCAAGAGAAAGAAGAATGAAGTGCACAACACTGTGAAGACAGTGAGGCGCAGTGACAGATTAGCATGGAAGGCTGCTGGTTACAAGAATGCTAAGAGTGCGATGGAGGCAGCATCATCGTCCGTTGCTACTAATCTAGAACCACAGTTTGAAGCATCTGTCATGGATGATGATGAAGCACCGCCACCACATCTGCCAGTTGAGACCCTTCAAGCTATCGGCACCAAACACTGCAACATGCCATCTAGTATGGTATCTGAGGCTGCATTGAACTACATCAGTTCAGATGATAATGAATAAACACCTCAATCTGAATGCCACGAGCAGGGCATTATACTGCTTAATTATCCCTAGGAATCTCGATATCTCTCTTTTTTCCCTTATCGATCAGTGTATTGCAAACAAATCCTGTGTTAGTTATTTATCTCCTGTGTGGACCAGCTATGGCACTCGCTGTAGCAATTATATTATCAATATCATTTGTGTTGCTTATATTGCCTGTGCCTATCCTGTTTGTTATCTTGTCTCGCTGGAAAACTCTATCCGCTTGTTATCCTCTGTCAGTATGGTTTTATTTGTCAGTGTCTTGCATCCCATCCATGTGATAGTATGGGACAGTAATCTACAGTTTTTCGACCAAATGAACCATGATATGATATGTGAAAATGATAAGGAAAATGTTATCACAATCCTCCTGCTTTATCTTATTGAGAACAGTACCTGCTCTCATCGGCCACAAAAACAAATTGATTACAATGAATAGAAACTGGACAGTTTGCAATTGGAACACAAGGGGAGTAAATTCACTAGAAAGGTGTGATGATCTGGCCAATAAAGTTAATGAAAGCAACTGTAACATTCTCTGCCTACAAGAAACAAAAAGGGAAACCTTTGATAGTGCATACATTAGAAAATTTTGTCCAAGACGGCTGAATCAATTTGCATATCAAGCTTCTATTGGAAGTGCAGGGGGATTATCACCATTTGGAATGGGACTGCATTCTCTGGAAGAACCATCTGCCAGTCCAAATTTCAGTTAACAGTGGAGCTGAAATGCAACTTATCATCTAATATTATATATATTACTAATGTGTATGCACCATGTACAACAGAAGGTAGACAGGAATTTGTGGATTGGTTCCTGCAATTTGATTCATCTACCTTTGATCTGTGGATGGTTGTTGGCGATTTTAACATGATTCGCAGTCCTGAAGACAGGAATAGACCCGGAGGAAATGTGAACAACATGCTACTGTTTAACTCTATTATCCAGGCCCATGACCTAGAAGAAATACCCCTAAAAGGAAGATCTTATACATGGAGTAATATGCAGAATGAGCTACTATTGGAAAAGTTAGATTGGGTTTTCACATCTCATGGCTGGGCTAATATTTTCCCCAATACTCTTGCACTTCCTATGTCAAGACTGGGTTCTGATCATACTCCTATACAAGTCCAAATTGAGTCAACAGTTCCAAAAACTAAAATCTTTAGATTTGAGGAATACTGGTTGGAATTTCCTGGTTTTAAAGAAGTGGTAGAACTAAATTGGCAGCACACTGGCATCTACAAAAATGCAGCACAAGACATCACGGCCAGATTTAAATCTTTGAGGTATGGATGCAAAAAATGGAGCAAAACTCTATCAAACCTCTCTGCTATTATTGAAAAGTGCAGTTATGTTCTAGCAATATTTGATGGATTAGAAGAGCAAAGAGATCTATCAATACCAGAAAAAAATTTCAGAAAGGCTCTCAAAGTACACCTTGCTAAGTTACTTGAGGCCAAGAGATTATATTGGAGGAAAAGAGCATGCATTAGATGGGCAAAGCTAGGTGATGAAAACACCAATTTTTTCCATGCTATTGCAACAAGGAACTATAGACATAACAATATAGCCAGTCTGACAAAAGAGGATGGCACCATTGTCACTGACCATACTCAAAAAGCTGATGTATTATGGACTGCATTTAATGATAGACTTGGTAAATCGGATTATCCAGTTATGGGTTTTAATCTACAGAATATGGTGACTCCACATGATCTGGCAGAGCTCGAAACTCCTTTTTCCAAAGAAGAGATCGATGATATTATCAAGCATATGCCATCAGATAAATCTCCTGGCCCGGATGGTTTTAATGGACTGTTCATGAATTTTTTTTGGTATTTAATTAAGGATCAGTTCTACAGCTTATGCAATAAGTTCTACATTAATGATTTGGATCTTAGAAGCATAAACACAGCTCACATTTCTTTAATACCGAAGATACCAAGCCCAGAGAAAGCTGCAGATTTCAGACCAATATCATTAGTAAGTATGAGTCTGAAAATTATTACCAAAATTCTTGCAAATAGACTACAGAAAGTGATCATTCCTATGCTGCACAGAAACCAATATGGCTTTATCAAATCTAAATCCATCCATGACTGCATTGCTTGGGCATTTGAGTACCTCCATATCTGTCATAAGTCAAAAAAAGATATTGTCATAATCAAGCTTGATTTCGAGAAAGCTTTTGACATGGTTGAATATAGTGCAATTTTAACCATGCTTCATCACTTGGGTTTTGGAGAGAGATTTATTGCATGGGTGAAAAATATCCTATACACTGCTAACACATCCATCATACTAAATGGAGTTCCAGGAAATAATATTAAGTGTAGAAGAGGAGTTAGGCAAGGTGACCCACTCTCTCCACTTTTATTTGTTACTACGGCTGAGCTCCTACAGATAGTCATAAATAATGCTTGGCAAAATGATATGATATCTCTACCGCTGGACAATTCTTATGATCAGCAGTACCCAATATTACAGTACGCAGATGATACCCTCCTAATCATGCCTGCAGATAGTGTACAAATCAACCATCTGAAGGAAATATTGAAAATCTTCTCAGAATCGACAGGCCTGAAAATCAATTATCACAAATCTTCTATGGTTCCAATTAATAGTAGTGCTGAAAGATGTCAAGAACTGGCTAATCTGTTTGGATGCAAAAGGGAAGCTATGCCATTTACCTATTTAGGTTTGCCAATGGGACTCACCAAGCCGAGAGTAGATGATTTAATTCCAGTGATTAGTAGGATCGATAAGAGATTAGGTGGTATTTCCAACCTTCTATCGTACTGCTCAAGATTGGTGGTTATTAAATCCATTGTGTCAGCTATGCCTAATCACATCATGTGTGCACTAAAAGTACACTATGTACATATTGATCACACAGAAAAATCAATGAGAACCTTCTTGTGGCATGGTAAAGAGATAGAGAAAAAAGGCAAATGTTTAGTGAAATGGGAAAAAGTTTGTCTTCCTAAAGCCGCTGGAGGTCTTGGAGTGCTGAACCTGAGAGAGCAAAATAAGGCACTACTGATGAAGAACTTATACAAGTTTTTTAATAATCATGATATACCATGGGTGCAACTGCTATGGAATGCATATTATCACAATGGAACATTACCGGCTAGCCAACAACAGAAAGGATCATTCTGGTGGAAGAGTTGTGTCTCATTTATTAATGAATTCAAAGAGCTAACATCTTGCAAAATTGGTGATGGTCGGACTGCATTACTATGGCATGATAAATGGTGTGATGTTCAGCTAAAGAATAAGTATCCTGAGCTATATTCATTTGTGCATAAACCAATGCTTACTGTAAAAAACGCCAAGCTGAGAATGGATGATGGCCTATACTCCCTCTTCCAGCTCCCTTTATCACAGATTGCAACAGATCAGCATGACTCTCTGATAGAAGACATAAATCATACTCCAGAATCCAGTTCTAATGATAAATGGTGTTTCACATGGAATTCTGAGAAGTACTGCACCAAAAAGGTATATAATGCTCTGATACAAGCACCCATTGCTGACCCACCTTTTAGGTGGATTTGGAAATCGCCATGTTTGCCAAAACAGAAATTCTTTTTCTGGCTTTTAATACAAGACAGACTGAATACCAAGGACATGATGGATAGAAAACATTTTTATGTGGAATCAACAGATTGTGTACTATGTGACCAGAGCAGCCGAGAAACGATGAATCATCTTTTCTTCACATGTAATTTTAGTCGAGCATTTTGGGAAAGAATTGGAGAGGACTGGCCGACGGGCAGAGATTTGATGAACATGCTTATTGAGGCGAAAAACAGATCAAATAATCCCTTCGTCAAGTTATCAATGATTGCTGGTTGTTGGAGCATTTGGAACCACAGGAACAAGATTATCTTCGATGGCCAAATCAGAGATCAAGAGACTTGTTTTACTTCATTCATAGACTCGGTTGGAGTTATTAGACATAGAATAAAGCCTAGCTTAAAAGAAGGCTTGCAAATTTGGATAGATAGTTTGTAATTTCCCTGCTTTCGAACCTGAACTCTGTATGTAAATATTTCCTTTTATGAAAAATGAGAAAATGACGCAGTAGGGGCCTTCCCCACTGTACAAAGCGTAAAAAAAAAAGAAGATGACTATGATTAAAAGGTTGGACTCTTGGCGAGTTACTACTTAGGCTTGGTCAAACTGGAATCGCATGCCACGATCTTCACCTTGCCGACATTCTGTGAAATCTCCTCGTTCTTGAACGTCACGCCTCTCAGGTTGAAAGTCCAGACATTGTCACAGTAATTGTATGTGTGCAGATTACCCTGCCAAGAAAACAAGAAAACCAATAATCAACGGATTCATGGAAAGGTGGTTACAAGTTCCACTTAGTATGTCATGAAATTTAACCAAGAAGGACGGTAGATTTGGCTGCTAGGTAAGCATAGTAGTAAATGTGGTAAACACAAAACAAGTAGCTGAAGCCAAAAAAAAAAAACAGATAATTGTCCATATACAAGTTAGGAGCAGGACAATCCACATGCTTGCGTGCTGATCAGGTTGCAGGAACTTTTATATATGAAGTACTAAAATTAACATAACCACATACTAGTTACAGTTTTAAAAATTCAGGAAAACCAAAACCTAAATTTGCCGAGATCCGCTCCTAAAGTAGTATGGCAAGTAATTTATTTCGTAAGTAGATCAATTGTCCTCATAGAATCAAGTAGAAGACACGGAACAATCAGTAGCAGTGTGCAACAACTCAATATTGGCATGAGAACCTCTACACGGAACAAGGGAATGTAGCTCCGCAGTAATCCCTTGAAACCTCGATCTACGGCTAGCCAATCCATTAGAGAAACATCGTAAGAAAGAGGCATCTACGTACTGTTGCCAACCTTGAAGAAGGCCGGGCCCTGCTCGTCACCTGATGCTTCAGCGCGTCGCTTATGGACTACAAACAGCAAGAACACCATAGGCTGATAGGCGCAAGGTCACAATTTAGGAGCAGCATGTATGCGAGTGAGTTAGCTTTGTTCAGGAACAGCGGCGGAACGAATGAACCTCGTCGAACTGCAGGAGGACACGAATGGCGAGGTCGGGAGCGAGTCTGCCGGTGGAGACCATCTCGTCCAGCGCCTCTGTAGAATTATGCGATTGGCGGAATTGGTTGGATATATTATTGAGTCTCATGGGCGAGTATATATAGGCGTACAATGGACCGACCTGGAGTACGAGACAAGTTAGGAAATAGATGGAAATAGATTCTAACTTTATCCTAGACTACCATATCGAACCGTACACATATACTCTAACATCCCCCCGCAGTCTTAGCGGTAGCGTCGTGAACAACTGAACCGTCGCGGACGGTCAGACTGGAGAAAAACCGAGGTAGAGTCCAGTGGGCTGACATCCCCCACAGTAGGAGCGGCAACGTCGTGGACGGTGTCGCGGCGCAGATGCTTGGACTATTGAGGAAGCTGGTGAGGAGCTCAAGCAAGGTGATAGCCCTTGTTGCCGATGTCGAGAGAGCCGAGAGCGTTAGGCGGTGCAGCCTTGGTCGTGGTAGCCGTGCGAGAGGTTGCCGTGGTCGGTGTCGTGGTCGGGGTTGCCGGTGTCGAGGTAGACGCAGAAGAAGCCGCTTCTGCATAGTACGCGAGGAGAGTGACGGGGACGCGTCGAGCTAGTCGTCGAGGATGCCGGTGCCGGGGACGACGCAGTACGAGCCGTCGAGGACGAGGTGCGGCCATTGTTTTGCCAGAACAAGGCGCACGTCGGGGACGAAGGCATATTCTGGTTTTTTCCAGAACCGAGTACACATAGAAGAAATCGGTGACGTGGTCGACGCAGTCGTAAAGGAGGAAGTCGATGCCGAAGACGTTGTCGAGGCCGATATAGACGAGGCGCCGACCCGAGCATGCCAGACACGGGGCCCCGTTGGGGACGAAGGCACGCACCGGTGTTGCCAGTACCGTGCATGCGGGGGCAGGGACCACCGTGAACCATACGCCAGCGTCGGAGGGGCTAGCAGAGGAGGACTCGACGACGATTGCGGCGCCAATCAACGTGGGGTAGAAGGTGCCGATGTCATCCGCGGTTGTCGGAGTAGACATATTTGGGGAGGAGGATGATGACGCTGGCGACGTGGTCGTGGTGGACGAAGACGTAGAAGGCGGCGAAGGCAGCGGCGGCCGGGGGTGGCCATGCTGGACGCCTGGACAAGGGGTGGTCGGCGGGACTTACGACGGCCTGAGGTGGCCATGCAGGTTACCTGTATATGGCGGCGGCGTTATTCGAAGTAGGCGAGGAAGAACCCGGCGGCTTGACGAAGACTATGTGCGGGCGGTGGCGTTCCCACGCCGAGGGAGTCGGCGCTGCGCATACCACGTAGAAGTCAACGCGCGGGAACGGCGAAGAGGACCGCGTGCCGCGGTGCTACAGCCCGAAGGGGCGACGCAGCAGCAGTGCGCGGGTCGGGGCGACGGCGAGTGTCGCCAGCGGAATACATGCCTGGTAAGGCGCGTTGGCTGCGGGCCGCCGCGGCGGTAGCCTGTAGCTCGATCGGTGGTAGGCGCGTGCTCGGGGACGTGCTTAGCGGTGCAGGCGCGCGATCGGTTGATCAGACCGACGCAGCGCGGAACGCGCCATGGCGGCGACGACGACGCGCAGATTGGAGTCGATGGCGAAGTTGTCGATGAAGTCCCGGTCGATGACGGCGAAGACGAACCGGCGATGGAGACCTTGCAAGCGAGGGAAGCCGCCGGCGACGCGTCGAGACGTCCCATGGACGGAGCGTCCGGCCTTGCTGCGTGGTCGGTGAAGACGAGCCGGTCGGTGCAGAGTCGGCGTCGGCGTGTCGTCCGCGATAGCCGGCTTGGAGGAGCCAAACAGTGCGAAGTCGTCGTCGGCGAGTCAGCCGCGATAGCCGGTCGTCGAGGAGGGGGCCGGTGCAGGTCGATGCCGTTGTCGGAGTAGAGGCGCGAGAAGACGACGGCGGTGGTGGGCGATGCAAACCGATTTTAGATCGGAAAACCAAAAAAGAAACGCCGATAAAAAAACGACCGGCGAGAGAGAAAAACCGGATCAAGAGATCAGAAAAAAAAGACACTAGGGCAGCCGATCAATCGATCGACGGACGAACCCTAGGTACAGGTCGCGCGGCCCCCGGCAGAGATCATGGAGATCGACCTCCCCGGGGGCGGCGCGGTGCGGAAGCGCGACAGCGGCTAGGTCAGATCGTGCTGCTCTGATACCATGTAGAATTATGAGATTGGCGGAATTGGTTGGATATATTATTGAGTCTCATAGCCGAGTATATATAGGCGTATAATGGACCGACTTGGAGTACGAGATAAGTTAGGAAATAGATGGAAATAGATCCTAACTCTGTCCTATACTACCATATCGAACCGTACACGTATACTCTAACAGCCTCCATGAGCCCCATGCCGAGGACGGACCGCCGGTACATCTCCATCACCATCCTTCCCTCCTCGATCCTTGCCTGATCGTGACAGAATAAAATATCTGAATTCAAAACAGCCGGGGATGGTCCGGGAGAGATGGAGCAAGAGGAGCCGGGGAGTTATTCGAATCCTGTGTGGTTATATGCGGACGGGAACGGAGAAGGTACATACGTACTCCAAACGAAAGCCTCTTGTCGGCGCGCACATCACGCCACCGCCACCGGCCCGGAGCTGAAATAAAACCAATCGCGCGCGAATCGAATCGATCGAACAGCGGGGAGGCAGCCTCTTACCGCGCGCGCACACGCGGCGGCGGTCTATCGCAGCTTCGGATATAGGGTCGCGACGAGGCCTCGCTCGAAGATTGGGGATGGAGCGAGAGCCGAGAGAGGAATTCGAAATCGGGCTTGTTATATACGGACGGGCGAGGTCAGTGGACAGGGCATATATATAGGCTTGGTGCACGCGCTCTATTTCGGTCGACCGGATTTCCCGTTTTGCCCCTCGTAGGCTGCAGGTGACGCCACGTCGGCCGGGTTATTCATGCCACGTCGGCCTTGTGTTTTCTTTCTTAATTGTAAGGGAACGGTGAGCCTTATTATTGGTTAAGTAATATACAACACATTTGGAAATAGTACGTATTGTCAAGTACTCCCTCTGTAACAAAATATCAGACGTTAAAGGTTTTTACGTACAAAACTTGGCACGTTACGAAATTTTACGAGTTTTCCGAATTGCCCCTCCACTCGCGCGCCCTCCACTCTCTCTCTCCTTACACTCGCTCGTGTCTCCGTCACCTCCCCGTCGCTCCCTACCGTCGCTGCCCTCTTCATCTCGGTCCTCGTCGTTCCCCACCGTCGCCTTGCTCCCCACCACCCCGAGTCGTTTAGCAACCCTAATCCTCCTCGCATTCCGCCAGAGATTTGATGTCAAAGTTTGCATCTTTTTGTGCTAGGGACGTGCTGCTGGGCCTGGAGGCGCCAGATCTCCGTGCGCCGGCGCTGGATTTGCTCTGATTTTCGGCCGCCGCGACATTGTTCCGCGGCAGAGCGTGACTCCCGTTGCAAGAGCGGATGCTCAAGATGCAGAAGATACGCGAGGCGCAGGCGGCCGCCAAGGTCAAGGGAGGCGCCACCATCGGCGTACCTTTCATCCCTGCCACCGCCAAGCTCGCCTTATCTGGTCGATTCAGGTGCCGCCCGCTCCATGTTCATCTTTTTAAGTTCCATTAGGTTGATTGGGTGGAGTTCTGATACTAGAGATAGTTCAGCGATGGTTATGGCACTAGTAGAAAAAGGGGCTACAGTCCCAGTTGGGAAGGGCCTTTAGTCCCGGTTTCCCAACCAGGACTACCAAATCTGGACTAAAGGTCCCCATTTTGTCCCTGTTTGCCACGAACCGGGACTAAAGGCACTCCACGTGGGCGAATCAGTACACTGGGGGGCTAGAGGACCTTTAGTCCGGGTTGGTAAGGACTGCACCTTTAGTCCCGGTTGGTGTTACCAACCCGGACAAAAGGATTTTCAGAGGATTTTTTTTGGTCTAAGGTCGGGACTTCACTGGCTCATTGGGTCACCCATCCCAATTTCCCACTAATTATACACTTAGTCACATACTTAATCTCTATTACAAAATTTCTCACTTAGCCACAAACTTAATCTCTAATTATACACTTAATCTCAGGTCAAAATGCTTACCCTGGTTAAACTTCCCATTCGGTCACCCATCTTCAAATTGCTCCAGCTCAACCATGCTTAACTTTTGAGTTCCTTCCAAATGAGATTCCAAATGAGAAGTTAGAACTTACTGATATTAATATCATATCAATCATATTAACCCCTGAGTCATGATGTTTGATGCATGTAAAATGCATGCATGAACTTTGCATTATTTCTACTTATATTTCAGTCATATTTGCATCATATAAGGGTTATATCACTGTTTTATAATGATTTATGGGAATATTTGATATGTTTCGTATTTTTTATGGAATTAACCCTACGCAGGCAGAAAACCCTATTTCTTTCTTTTAATGTTTCAGGGATCCAAACGACGTTCAAATGATCTGAAAATTTACGAGCATCATTTTTTGGAAGGAACAAGACCTGGGAGCGAAAGAAGCAAACAAGAGGAGGCCCGAGGGCCCAGATGAGTGGGCCCACGTGGCCCAAGTACCTGGCCGCGTGGGACCCCCACTTTGGCCCTCGAGGCTCCGTTGCCATTAATCTTTCCTCCACCGACTCCGTTTTGACCTAAAAACGCCTATAAAAATTATCCCCCGACATTCTCTGGAAGGAGCGCCGTAGAAACACAGAAACACCGAAACAGAGACCTGGAGTTGCAGATTGGAGGGGGAAACTCCGGCGGGGCGCTGCCGGCGTGGTCTCCATCTTCTCCAACGACTTCTCCACCGTCTCCATGATGAATAGGGAGTAGTCCACCTCTGGACTATGGGTTTGTGGAAGTAACTTATGTATCTCTCTCTCGAGCTTCACTAATTAGTACCGTATGAGCTGCTGAACATGATTACGGTCATCTATGTAATACCTTTGTGGTGGATCTTTTTATGAGTTAATATATGTTTGAGATTGCAATGGTTTTGTTTCAGTTATGAAAGTAGATGCTATTATGTACCCGTTCTTATTTACTTGTTATGATCAAGCATGTTTATGAGAGTGTGTGAGGGGGAACGTGTGCATTAGTTGGAGTAACGGGGGTGGCTAGTGCAGTGAACGTGAGAGAAAGTTCTGCGATCCACTTGGGTGTTTTACCTTACTTTGTTACCTCACTAGGGATAAAAAGAAATACCATGCTACCGGAGATGTGGGTGTGACCATTGCCACTTCCTCCATGACTAGATCTAGCATGTTCTTATTTTAACTTCATGTCATGATACTTATTGCTATACTCTGAGTTATCTTAATTACGAGGTGTTATGATTTAGTTCGCATCTTGGTGGAGTATAAGAGAGACTAATAACCAAAAGGTCTCTATGTTAGGACGTGATGCCCATATAATTATAACTTGTCATTAAACTGTTGTGTTGCAATCTCATATGTCAACTCTAGTGTTCCATTGTCTACCATTTATTAAAGAGAGAGTGCATTTGTGAAACCATGAACCCCGGTCCATTTTTAATCATAAGAAACACCTTTCCAACCACTTTTACCACTTTACCATTTTATGCCATTATTAAATCCGAAAATACAAAAACACTTTTACATCTTGCATTCATTCAAAAAACCCAAAAATATAATTTATCATTGCTACCACCATCCTTGCATATTTATTTACCACCATTGCATATTTATTTCTTGTTTGCATTGCATATTATCTTGATATCATTCTAACACCTTGTGCTTGACAACCACTAGGTGAGGTTGAGGACCAAAACATTTACTTTGTTTTGTAGGTAACCAAAGAAGGATAGGAAGATAAATCTTCACTACTGATTCCCCGAGAGTTCGATATTAAACCCTCGAGTCACCCTCGTGGGGAAAACACGTCTTCCACTTACTACACACTCTGCACTTGGAGTTCACGCAGGTAACCACGCGAAGGGCTAGCAAGTGTTTTCTGGCGCATTGTAGGGTAACTACGTCATAGGGTATCAAGACTATTTTCGGCGCCGTTACCGGGGAATCATTGCTGAAAGGTTTATCCAAGGATATCTCACCAAGTCAACTTCATCACCAACTTGTGCTAACACCTAAGCTTGGGGAGGTTGCACCTACGTGAGCATCATCTTATCCATCTTTACCTTCAAAGCAATTTATTTGTTTTGTCATTGTCTTGCATTTGTTATTTCGGTTTGCATATTTATTTTCAGTTTTGCATAAAAAATTAAAAAACACATAAAAACTTGCATAATGGAAAAGAGAACCTTCTGGCCATTTAGTGTTAAGAACTTTCCTCAAGATATGAATATCCCTGTTGAGAAATGTGTGGTAGATCCTAATATCATGAAAGCAATTTATGAATACCGTTTTTATGGGAAACCAAAAGAAGATCCCATATCTCATCTTAAGAAGTTTAATGAAAGGTGCAAAATGTTAAATTTGAGCCATGCTAATATTAAAATTAAGCTTTTTCCTTACTCCCTAGGTGGAAAAGCCTTAGATTGGATATTGAGATGGCCACCTGGAAATTTTAGCACTTGGTTTAATTTAAAAGCTGCATTCATTGAAAGATTTTGTTCCATTGAAAAGGTTTGTAATCTTAGACAAATAATTATCACCTTTAAACAAGAAGAGGATGAACCTCTAGTGAAAACATGGGAAAGATTTAGAGGTATAGCTTTTGGAATGGAACATGGTCTTAGGATTGGATGCTCATGCATGTGTTTTATAGAGGATTGTCTGAAACCTCTAAAGTCTTTTTGGATAATGAATGTGAGGATTCTTTTATGAATACTGCTGCTACTGACACTCACTATTTACTTGATGGCTTGCTTTTGGAAGTAAGAATTAAAGAAAGTTTAGAAAAAGCCCAAGTACCTGAAGATGTGTTTGATGACCGTTATGAAATATTTAACCTATATAATAGGGAAAAGAAAGTTGAAGAAGTTAAAATGCTTAGTGAAGTCAAGAACATTGCTTGACTTAGGAATTGTAGCTTGCATGAATTAATATCTATCTTACAAAAATTTGCAAGTGATCCTTCCATCAACTATAACCAAGCTGGTTTTGGTTCTTATATTGCTAATCATGTCTTAAAAGAAAAGATTGCTAGGTACAACCAAGAGGCTATGATACCACCTAAGCTTGGGGATGTATGGATTCCCAAAGTCCTAGTAACCATTGGAAAAGAGACACACCATGCTATACTTGATCTAGGATCTAGTGTCTCTGTTTTATCTAAAGAACTATATGAAGTACTTGAATTGAAAAATCTTGAAAAATGCTCTATTGAACTTGCACTTGCTGATGATTCCATTAAACATGCTTTAGGAAAAGTAAGTGATGTTATGGTAGAGTTACATATGACATTTGTGCCTGTTGATTTTCTAATCATGGATATGGGGAATAAAACCTCTAGTCCAATTATTCTTGGAAGACCTTTTCTTCGTACTACAGGTGCTATCATTGATTCAAAAGAAGGGAATGTGAAGTTTCAGTTTCCACACAAGAAGTGTATGGAACACTTCCCAAGGAAGAGGGCACATCATTCAAGCTCCCTCATGAGCTTCGTCCACAATAAACATCAAGTAAGAAGCCTAGCTATATGGCTATAAAGAAAGCGCTTTACGGGAGGCAACCCGGTTGTTTTTATTTGTGATTTTCTTTGTGTCCTCTTGCTGTAACAAGAGACTTAGTGTTTAGTTTAGTTTCTGGAATTTTTAATAAAGTGCCAAGTTTTACTCATTTTGGTTGAAGAAGTTGCTTATAGCGTTCGGAGATTTATTCCTGCACGAATCTGTGCACGGTATGATTTTTAATTCTTATTCTGTAACTCCGAATGAGCTCATATTTAAACTGTATGGCAACTTTTCATCCTCTGTATGCATGAATTTTTCGGAATTTTCGACAAAGTTAAGTAGGGTAGAAAAATACGTTTAGCTGCTGCTGTTTTTCTGGACAGATTCTGTCCCATTTTGTTTGATGCATGCTTAGAACTTTTAACATGAATCTTTTTGATCCAATTGAGTTTATGAGTAGGCATACAACATTATACATTTCTGGACATTCATATGAATTTTTGTCTAAGGATTATATGCAGCAAGAAATCTATTTGTTTATCACTACTAATGTGCCCCACAGAAAAAGAAATGGGAGAAACGGTGTTTTGAAGTTTTTTCACAGGGATTAGAGGAGATGCACCAAGAGCTATCCAAGGATGGTGAAGACCATAAGCTTGGGGATGTGAAGACAACCCCACTGGACCTACACACTCTCGGTTTGCACACGTCTAACTTCTGTTTTTCGATCGAAACACTTTATCGCATAAACTTGGAGCGTCTTTTTTTTGTTTGTTAGATTTTTATTTTGTGAGACCACCACACTATCATTTATATATGAGAGAGCTACTGGAAATTTGGGTTGAATTATGTTGGATGCTATTATAAGATTGGGAAAAGGGATGTTAAGTTAATTTTAAAAGATACATATAATTGCATGATTCATGAGCTTGTTAATGAGTAATAATTTGCAAATATTTTATCAAGAGCTATCTTTTATTCATGTTTTGATGCTAAATGTTATTCTACCTTGTTTAACATGGATTAGTTAGTTCTATGGACACTCATGCATGCATTTAGATGGTCAACTTTCTCCCTCTTGCTAGCCCAAAAATTCCAACAAGCAAAAACTTGTTTCCAACACCTTCAACCAAAGTTTTTCCAGTGAGTCCACCATATCTACCTATTAGCTTTATGCTATTCCGAGTATGTTTATCATGATATTTGTGTTATCTATACCTCTGAATGAAAATGCTTATGTTGTTAATTGTTGTGGGAAAAGTTGGTTATATAGCTCTCTCGAACTTGATGCACACTTTACTTTCATTGCATAAATAAATATGACCCATTGTGATTAAAATTATGAAGTTGTGGACTTGACAAATGTCTTTGGTTGAGAGTTAGCCATATGTGCTGTCACATGGCAAGCTTTCAACATTGCACATCATCTCATTTAGTTGATATCATGTACTTTTGTTTATGGATGCTTACCATGGGTGAAATAAATGGGAAATGAAGTGAGTTTAAATGAGTTTGTATAAATGGTTAGAGAGACGCCTGGGCCGCTAATCTAAGCCATGCATCATTCATGGTGGAAATTTACTTACATGCTATGGTGAACCTTCTGTGATACACCTTACAATAAAAAGCTATCCAATGGTAAATAAAAAGGGTGTTGAGATTGTTCATTATGTTTGTTTGTCTTGTCATTTTGATATGGGCTTGTTCCATATCCTGGGACAAGAGGTACCCCAGTTGACGCTCTTAATGATACTATTATTACTTACAATGATATTTAACTTGAACTTGCTTTGTTTTCCAAGTTGAGTAACACATGGAGTAGGTACTTGTATTCAAGGGGCATGAGACTTTCAACCTGTACTTTGTCAAGCACACTACTCGTATTGCTTTCACTTTAAACTTAATCATTCAAGATGCTATGATAGGGGAATGAGAGCTTGACACCAAGGATTACCATATTACAATCATTGACTTAAGTAGAGAAGTTCAGAAGTTAGATGAAATTTATTCATGCTTTACCTCTACTCATATATATATCTTTCCAAAGTGTCCACCTTTTATATTCAGATTTTCACCAATACTCTATGACCATTGTAGGATGTTCTTACTTATTATTATGCATACATGTGGTCCATAGTACTTCTTCTCTTATGTTACACTTTGTGAATTATCATTGAACATCCTTGCATTGAATACTTGATATCACTTCATAAACTATCTTGCATATTGCTACTCCTTTTAAGAATGAATCATTTGACTCTATGTAGCAATAGTAATCATCTTTGATATCCATTGATAGTATTAAATTGCAAAGTCCATGTTAGTTTTATCACCTTCATACTCGAGGACGAGTATAGGTTAAGCTTGGGGATGTTGATGCATGTAAAATGCATACATGAACTTTGCATTATTTTACTTATATTCCAGTCATATTTGCATCATATAAGGGTTATATCACTGTTTTATAATGATTTTGGGAATATTTGATATGTTTCCTATTTTTATGGAATTAACCCTGCGCAGGCAGAAAACCCTATTTCTTTTTTAATGTTTCAGGGACCCAAACGACGTCCAAATGACCTGGAAATTTACGAGCATCATTTTTGGAAGGAACAAGACTGTGAGCGAAGGAAGGAAACAAGAGGAGGCCCGAGGGCCCAGATGAGTGGGCCCACGCGGCCCAGTACCTGGCCGCGTGGGACCCCCACTTTGGCCTCGAGCTCCGTTGCCGTCGATCTTTCCTCCACCGACTCCGTTTTGACCTAAAAACGCCTATAAAAATATCCCCCGACGTTCTCTGGAAGGAGCGCCGCAGAAACACAGAAACACCGAAACAGAGACCTGGAGTTGCAGATTGGAGGGGGAAAACTCCGGCGGGGCGCTGCCGGCGTGGTCTCCATCTTCTCCAACGACTTCTCCACCGTCTCCATGATGAAGAGGGAGTAGTCCACCTCTGGACTATGGGTTTGTGGAAGTAACTTATGTATCTCTCTCTCTCGAGCTTCACTAATTAGTACCGTATGAGCTGCTGAACATGATTACGGTCATCTATGTAATACCTTTGTGGTGGATCTTTTTATGAGTTAATATATGTTTGAGATTGCAATGGTTTTGTTTCAGTTATGAAAGTAGATGCATATTATGTACCCCGTTCTTATTTACTTGTTATGATCAAGCATGTTTATGAGAGCGTGTGAGGGGGAACGTGTGCATTAGTTGGAGTAACGGGGGTGGCTAGTGCAGTGAACGTGAGAGAAAGTTCTGCGATCCACTTGGGTGTTTACCTTACTTTGTTGCCTCACTAGGGATAAAAAGAAATACCATGCTACCGGAGATGTGGGTGTGACCATTGCCACTTCCTCCATGACTAGATCTAGCATGTTCTTATTTTAACTTCATGTCATGATACTTATTGCTATACTCTGAGTTATCTTAATTACTGAGGTGTTATGATTTAGTTCGCATCTTGGTGGAGTATAAGAGAGACTAATAACCAAAAGGTCTCTATGTTAGGACGTGATGCCCATATAATTATAACTTGTC
The DNA here is from genome assembly GCA_947311845.1 of Poa pratensis. Lineage (NCBI taxonomy): Eukaryota > Viridiplantae > Streptophyta > Magnoliopsida > Poales > Poaceae > Poa > Poa pratensis. The sequence continues at coordinate 1,470,624 of CAMZMU010000042.1, forward strand.
ATTAAACTGTTGTGTTGCAATCTCATATGTCAACTCTAGTGTTCCATTGTCTACCACTTTATTAAAGAGAGAGTGCATTTGTGAAACCATGAACCCCGGTCCATTTTTAATCATAAGAAACACCTTTCCAACCACTTTACCATTTTCTGCCATTTTAAATCCGAAAATACAAAAACACTTTTACATCTTGCATTCATTATCAAAAATATCATTTATCATTGCTACCACCATCCTTGCATATTTATTTACCACCATTGCATATTTATTTCTTGTTTGCATTGCATATTATCTTGATATCATTCTACACCTTGTGCTTGACAACCACTAGGTGAGGTTGAGGACCAAAACATTTACTTTGTTTTGTAGGTAACCAAAAGAAGGATAGGAAGATAAATCTTCACTACTGATTCCCCGAGAGTTCGATATTAAACCCTCGAGTCACCCTCATGGGGAAAACACGTCTTCCACTTACTACACACTCTGCACTTGGAGTCTCAACCTAACCCATTTACTTTTCACGCAGGTAACCACGCAAAGGGCTAGCAAGTGTTTTCTGGCGCCATTGTGGGGTAACTACGTCATAGGGTATCAATGTTATACTTTTTTATTGTTTAAAATTTCATCCTTTATTTGGATAAATAATAATGATTATGTAATAATATTTTTTAAATAAATAAAATGATTATGTAATAATTTTTTTTAATAAATAACAATGATTATGTAATAATATTTAATTTGGAATAATTCATATCTTTAAATACGTATATCGAAATTTGACAAATAAAATGTCTAAATCAATTAGTTAAATGTGTTTATGCCGATTTTTCGAAAGTAATTTCGCCTAGTTAAATGAGGTTTTGTGATGCAAAAGATGATATAGTTGTAATATTTGGATTTCTCTCATTTTTCTAATCGATTTAGACATTTTATTTGTTAAATTTCGATTTATGGATATAAAGATATGAATTATTCCGTATTAAATGGATATAATCGATTTCGATCACCAACCAGGACTAAAGGTCCCGTTTGACCCGGGACTAAAGTCGTGCGGCGTCCTAACCGTTGGAATCGGAACTAATGCTCACATTAGTCCCGGTTCCAAACATAACTGGGACTAAAGCTCCGAACGGAAGGTCTATTTTCTACTAGTGTGGTTTGCGGTAGTTGACCCCTGTAGCTAGTTTGCGGTAGTTAACAGCCTAGATTTGTAAATGGGAATTTGGGATCAGTTTTCAGTGTCATATTCTTGCAGGTCACTATTACATCAATCATTTCTAATGTTATTCAGGATGTGTATACATTTTGAGTTGTCGTTTGCAAGGTTTGTGATAACACTACTAGGAAATAGGCTACAGTGGCGCACCACTTTTAGCATTTTGTGGCGCATGGTGGGTGTGCCACAGAATGCTCGCCACTAAATTATAGTTCTGTGGCCACAGAATGCTCGCCACTAAATTATAATTCTGTGCGCCACAGAATGCTCGCCACTAAATTATAATTTTGTGGTGCACGCCCAGATGTGGCACAGAAAGACCAAGATTCTGGGGCACACCCACCACCGTGTGCCATAGAAATATTTCAGTGGTGCATCACCCAGGCATGCGCCACAGAATTTTTATTTTATTTTTTTGTTTAAAAAGGTAGCCAGATCTAGATCTGGATCTAGCATCGCGGGAATTTCACCGGTATTTCGTCGGAGCTCGTCGGAGGCTGTGGTGCCCGTGGCCATGGCCGTAGGTGGCTTGCTCAGAGGTGGGTGGAGGAGGGGGTCGCCGGAGGTGGGTGGCTGGATGGGGGTCGCCGGAGATGGAGGAGGAGGAGGATGTCGCCGGAGGTGGTGGAGGAGGAGGAGGTTGTCACCGGAGGTGGTGGAGGAGGAGGAGGTCGCTGGGGTTGAGTTGAGAAGGGGGAGGGAGGAGAAGGGGGGAGGAGAAGTGGAGGAGAAGGGGGGATGAGAAGTGGAGGAGAGGAGGAGGAGGAGTAAATGAGAGAAGGAGAGAAGAAGAAAAGAGAGGAAGAAGGGGGGCTCCGGCAGGATTCAAAATTTGAATCCCGCCCAAGAAATCCGTGGCGCATATGTAGATATGCGTCACAAAATTTCTTGCCCAATTTTTTTGATTTTGTAGAAAAAATCTTCTTTTTGAAATAACTTTTTTTCCTTTTGGAATTTCGAGAATCTAAGAAAAGTTCACCGGGTAAACCCTGGTGAAATCGAGCTCCAATTTTTCTCTAGTTTTTTTTTATATATTAGACGCATTTTTTCGATCGGGGGGTGGGATTTGATTTCAAAAATTTCTGTGGCGCATGGGACTAGATGGGCCACAGCAATCAACATTTCTGTGGCACATCTGACCACATGCGCCACAGAGCCAGATGTGCCACAGAAATGTAGATTTCTGTGGCGCATCTAGTCCCATGCGCCACAGAAAAGCCACCGTAGGATGCAAGCCAATCATTGGTGGCGGGGCCACCATATTTCTGTGGCGCATGGTTTTGTATGCGCCATAGAAATCCTGTATTCCGTGGCGCATGGGCTAGTTATGCGCCACAGAAAGGGGCCGAATTCTGTGGCGCACCACCCCCGGTGCGCCACTGAATATTTTCTGTGACGCACGGCAATATTGGTGCGCCACAGAAAGTGGTTCCATCTATAGCCTATTTCCTACTAGTGTAATGATGGGTTGAAGTATGCAAAATCACTAGTAGAAACAGGGGCAACAATATCGGTTCCAGAGGGCCTTTAGCACCGGTTGTGCAACTGGTACTAATAAAGCGGGACTAAAGGGGTACCCCTTTACTACCGGTTGCCCTAGGAACCAGTGTTAAAGGGCTCCACGTGGGCGTAGCTGCGCGCGCGGCGGAGGATCTTTAGTACCGGTTGGTAAAACCAACCGGTATTAATAGTTCCTGCTTTTTTCCCCTCTCACTTATTTTTCAGGGTTTAGGGTTTCTGTTTTTTTCTTTTCGCTTATTTTTTGGGGTTTAGGGTTTCTGTTTTTTTCCTTTTCGCTCATTTTTTAGGGTTTCGGTACTCATTACATATAAAGTACTCATTACATAGATATCACTGCTAGTACATGGAGGGAGTCTATTTTTCGATATAGTGGAATTCACCGGATTCAGGTATGACATGTGTAAGGAAAAATCACGCCAATTCCTCCGCAATTGCTTTTACGCGGTTTATTGGCAAGAGCTGGTTCCGCTTCCTTGCCATCTTTAAAAGAAGGAGATCAAATCAGTTATGATCGAAACTAAACACAATTGATGGTAGCAAAAAAATTTGTGATGATGTTTACGTACCTCTTGATTTCTTCGACTATTGACTCTCTCATTGACCTTTATGTGGATGTACTCGCAAACGTAGTATCCACATAAATTCGTCCCCTGTGGTTGTCGCAGGCACCACTATACGAGAATAGAATTCAATCAAATAATAATCAAGAGAATGATAATGGTATTGAAACTAAAATTAGAGAGATACGAGGACCTAGGTACGTAGTGCTACTTACTTTGTTAGCCTTAAACTCCAGCTTATTTTTCCATTCACCGCGTTCTTCCGCGATGAACCTTCTCCAAACCCTGCCCGGCAAAGAAAATGAATTGAGTTATTACTTACTTTGATATCAGGAAATGAACGAATTCAAGAGGCCGATATAGTGCGATTGAAATTACCTCTGGAGCAATACATGCACGCTTTTGTATTCATCTTGATGTTTCCTTAATGAGTCCCAGATTTCAACTTCTCCAACATCGATTCTAATGATTAGCATAATGAAGTGGAACCTGTGCGCACGTTTATATACGCAGTTATTTAGAGCTCATCAATTACACTTAATATCGGGAAAGCAAAATAGAATGTGTACAAGATAGTAACACTCAGTTGAAGTTGTAAGGAAAAAGTATTTCTTTTTTGGCACTTCGTCGCTTTAAAAACGTTAGCAAAACTTCCTCTGTGTCCTGGGCATGTTGTTCTATGGTGACTTGATGAACTTTATCCGGGTCAATGAACCCAATGTCCCAGATTCCATCCACTCTCCATTCACGAATCTTCATTCTGCATAATAGCGTACAAAAGAATATCGTGAGGATAATTACATGCAATGAACGAGCTTAACTAAAGAATTAAATTACACAAATAAATCACTTACAGACAATAGCAGCTGATGATAGATTTGTCGAGGGCACGTTGATTGTACATCTGGAAAAGTTTGGAGAACTCAACCTGCATAGCATATTCTCGGAAGTAGTGCTTTTCCTTAACTCCCGCCATGAAATAGAATCTCTCTTCTTTTGCCGCAGTCATGTACCAGTTATGCAATTTCCATAACTGTGTTGTTAGAGCACTCGGATTTTCGACCAGAGGCAGCCCGAGAACATATTGATATGCTAACTCCATGATGGGGTAATCTGTCTCGCCATGGATTACAACTTCTCCATGCTCGATTTCTCGAGCAACAATATTATCAGAAGGCACAATGAGCGGGGCGATCGATTGTACTTCTTGTTCTCCGAGCTGGGCAACTTTTTTCCCGCACATTTTATCTTCCTCCATCTGTGAGCTATGTACCTTTATAATACCTCGCTCATAGTCTGAAAGGGCCCGCCGTGGAGGGTTATATGTTGTCAACGGTGCGATCTTTAATCTCCGTTGGTATAGTCTTCAGAAGTTCCTTTATGGGGTCCAGTCTTGCCTCCAGTCTTTCCTTTTTTTCTATTCGAAAAAGGCTGTCACCTCGCCACGTGTGCTCACTTCTAATTCCTCCATAGTCTTTTCGCCTGCTAACTTCTCAGGAGCCTTGAGTTGCTTGGGTATGTTTGCACGTTTCTTGATAGGGGACGTACGGCCAGTACCAGTCGACGTGAACAGCTTCCGCTTTGTCAAATTACTAGTGGGCGCATCAGTCGGCTGACGGGATGGCGCGGGCGATGGACTCGCGGTGGGCACCCAATCGCCGGGGAAGGCGGGTGGACTTTGAGGTGGTGCATTTCTACTCGGAGGAGTCAGTGGCCTTGGCGCCGAGTCTGGAAACATGATGTATTTCTTCTTCCATAGAACGATACCAAGCTCGACTTCTCCCAATGTTTTCTCGCCTTCAGCTCTAGGAATGTCAAGATCCATTGAGTGGAATCCCGACATAACTTTTGTGACCCCGACACGAGCAAATCCAGCTGGAATCTGACCAAAATGGAAGGTTGCTCCAAGTTGATATGGTAAAGCATAGCCATTTGCCACCGGATAACTAATGTTCTTCATTGGCGCAAGTAACTCACAATTTGTCTTCTCCGTGATATCATCCACGGGGTAGTGAGCCGCCGACGGTTCATCAACTTCTGGATTTTGTAGCTGCGTGGAACCCACGTTGCTTTTCCGCTGAGATGGGCAGACATCGACTGCAGGATCTTCTAGTCGCAGCTGAGATTCCCTTTGCTGGGTAATTGAGTGTAGTTGCTCCTGCACAGCATGCACCTAGCGTTCTAATTCCGAAAACCAGTCCGCCTCCCTCTTCTTACTTCTGCAATGTTTTTTATAAGTTGCAACGTCCGCCGGAAACCCTTCAAGAAAACCAACCCCACCTCCTCTGCCTCGACATCGTCCCCAGTGTTCTTTATTCCCAAGGGCGAGTGTCAGCTCGTCGTCCTCTCTATCGGGAACATATTTTCCCTCCTTGACTAGTGCTATTGTGTCTTTTAGTTTTTTTACGACTCTTGTAATTCTTTTCTTCCATTTTCCCTTTGGAACAATCATCCCTGTGTCTGGGTGCAACACTGCCCCATGAGCGAACATCCAGAACTTGGACCAGTTGGGCCAGTCATCTGTCTGTGGAGTGATCCCTTTTTGACGTAGTTCGTTTTCAAAGGCTTCCCACTTAGTCAAGGCAGTCTTGTAGCCACCTGATGTGGGGACCCCTCAGACTACCAGTCCGAGGTGCCCACGTTATGTAAACAGATCACGATCCCAATGATCAGTGCATCGCGATCACATAACCAACATGGTATACAAAGTTACATCATTCAAACGTACATACAATTCTTACGCAAATAAATAGTGGCCACATGACCAAGTCTGCATTCCTCGTCACACAAGCCGGAATTAACTATGACACAACGGAAGCTTGCGGCTAGCGTTGGCCCACGTCACAACCAGACATACTTCCACACAGCAGTTGACCGGTGACACTCAGATGGCGTAGTCGTCGGTGTACTCATCCTCCTCGTCGTACATCTCCTCATTGAAATCTAGACGTTTGAATATCTAGGGACATAGCCATATGAGTACAATTACGTACTCGCAAACCACCTCTAGGCTTAAGTTTTCATGGTAAATGCAATAAAATGTTTTCGAAAACTGGGATAGCTGCTATATATTGCTATAGGGCTTAGTTTTCGCAAACGATGCTTTTAGACATAGAGATTACAACATCTCTATATCCTTGTTAAATAAAACATTCAGAGATAGAATGCCCTCTTGTAGAAATAGCATGTACTATTTCCACATTTTTGTAAAACACTTTGAAAAACTTTTCAAAGACACTAGGACAGGAATACCCCTTTTTCCTTTCCACGAGATCAGACTGAGTTGTCTCCCCGAGACCAACCATCTTCTCCCAAATCTGTACCTCCCAGGTACCTTTTTGATGCCTCCTTGTTTCCACCGAAAAACCACTTTTCTTTTGAAAACATAAAATTTGCCCGTACGCCTAGATTGGGGACCTTTCCAACCGTCCATGACCGCGGACATGGCTATTCGAATAGTTTTACACTCTGCAGAGGTGGTTCACTTTCACCACACCAAACGGTCATTCTGCCATGTTCAGCCACAGTCCGTCATACGACAGTATGCGGGGGTTCGGATAACCACATCAAAGCTTTCCACTATATCCACACTAGTACAGAGGACTCCCGATAGGTTTGTTCCCCTCGGCACCGTGTGCTCCACTAGACCCCTGGTCTCTCTTGGGACGCCACACCGCCACGGCAGGGGACCCAACGTAATCGTCCGGCGCGGATCCTCCACATGTGTATTGCCTCGTACAGACGGCAACCCGGCTTCGAGGGCCTTGCCCTTATAGAGTATGAGATCCTCCGTACTAATGTGGACAAGCTTCCGGCTAAGCCCTACCCATCTCAGGTAATGTGGTTGCATGGGTTAATTGTTCGGGCAGCCGCTAGGGCTGTACTTTGTTTTTCAAAACATCTCCACCTCCGACTGCTCCCAGCAAGTCGGGTTTTCGCCAACTCACCGAATGCTCCCAGCACTTCAGGTTTTCATAAACATCTCCATTTGCTCCCAGCAACATGGGTTTTATAAGGCACTTTCTCGCCGATTCGCTCCCAGCAACTCGGGTTTGCCTCCGAAAACATTTTACCAAAAGCCGGCTCCCATCCTAAAGTTTTGAGGTCAGGGTGTACGGATATGCTACTGGAAAATATAATTTTATTGATAGCGCCTTCAGTAGAAGACATCTCAAGTAAAGACTTACTTTTATAAAACATATTATATTCTAGTAGATATATCTTTGGCCAAACAATAAATTTTGTAAAATAGTTTTGGGGTGACGAAAATGGCACAGAAGAAATAAAACATGCATTATTTTATTTTGAAAACAAAACATGCTTTGAGTAAATAGTATGATTTCAGTAAGGTGTTGAGGTGGCTTGCCTGGCTCAGCAATCTGTCCTTGGTCTTGACCTTGATGTTCCTCAGGTTCACTCCTCACTTCCAGTTCCTTCCCGATCGTATCTAACGTCGTAAACAGGAAAAAGAAAAACACTCAAAATACAAGACAATGCCTCAAGGACATAACAAACAGCAAGCATTGCACCAAACACTAAGCTAACAATCAAAAGCAAGCAATTCACTTAGTTATACAACAACAAGCAACAAGTCCATATAGCTAAGACAAACAACAAACAGACCTAAGAAAGTATACACAACAACCCTAATAGTTAAAAAGGTGATTTTAACTAAACCCTAATATAAAACTCCACTTAGGGTGATTAGGTCACTTAACAAGGGCTGGTACCGTAGTTTTGGAAATACTTCAGACAAAAGTATCTCTTTAGTTTTCAGGAAATACTTCAGACAAAAGTTAAGTTACTATTTATTTTCTATTATTAAATTATTTCACCAAGCTAAGATAGAGACATTAACAAACTACCCATGCTAGTATTAAACTTAAAGACTACCAAGTTTAACTAACAAGGCAAACATATTAAATCACAGAAACATGTTTGGCAACTACAGTACAATTTGGTTTTTATTTACAAATACGGTTAAGGTGATAATTAGACAACCTTTTTGGATCACTTTCAATTTGTAAAACTAAGCATCACTAATAAACTTAAACAACCAGTAGCTAACATTTTTAGTTAGGAGTGGTTATTTAGCTCTTAAAGTTTTCTGACAACCAAGCATAATTAAACAATGGTTAAAGTTTTCAATCACCACTTAACAACACAAGCTTAGCACGCAAACACATCTAAAATAAACCACTAACAGTCCTAACATATTAAAAGTAACTTTATTTGGTGAGCTACAGCACCAAAACAAATCACCACAACAATAACAACATTTTCACAAAGGACCAAACAGTTGGTTTATCATTTTTAAAAGGCAGAAAACACCATTTTAAGAGTTTATTGAGTCCAGGGTGTTCTGTTCAACCAAATTTTATGAAAAGCTAGGTTTAGGTTCTTTGCATGAATTAGAAACTACTGCAATTGGATTTACCCAAAAATCTTAATCATAGAAAATCAGATAAATGCAAGAAAACCCTACTGGTCCATATTTCAAACTCATGCCAATTCAAATATACGCATCGCAAACACATGAGGTCAACTTCTACAGATAGCTACACTCACAAGCATTCCAGAACAATTAGATTTACAAAATTTGGATTCATATTTCTCAGGTTAAAAATAGTTCTTTGTTTTAGACCAGAGGTAGTACAGTAATTTTCATGCTCAAACAAAATAATTTTTTCCAGATCTGCAAGTTGCATGCGGTTCCAAACTCACTTAGCTACCTCTGTGATTTTTGGTTTGCATGAACAGCATGTTTAACTGGTTCATTTTGAATTAAACTAACAGGACATAACAGATCTACACAGAAAAGAATAAAACTACAGGAAAAAAATGAAACGGGCCAGATCTGTCCAAGAGCACGGCCCAGCAGAGAAAATCGGCCCATTTGGCTGCTGCCTGTCTTCTTCCTGAGGAGCACGAACTGAAAGAGCAAAAATGGCAGCAATGGACGAAGGAGAGCGTAGGGCGCGTACCGGACGAAGGGGAGTGTGTGAGGAAGATGAGGAGGTCAGGGGAGTCGAGGGTGGTTGCAGTTCTTGAAGGAGAGCTCCCAAACGTCGGAATGTCGAGGATGGCCATGGCGGTCACGAGATGGTGGCGGAAGCTCCGGTGTTCCCTGGACAAAAAGAAGGGGTGCATGAGGAAGAGCGAAACAAGGGGATCACTATGGTGCAAGAATGGCGAGAAAAGGGGACGGTGGTGCTCGCATTTGTCCCGGCAAGATCTCAGGACCGAGATGAACTTGTCGCGTTCCTCGCTCGCAGAGGAAGAGAGAGCTCGAGCTGGGCATACGGGTGGGAGAGTGGAGGTGGAGGAGTGGAAATGACAAGGATAGGGAGGTAGGAATGGTCTCGAGAGGCTTTAACCCGAGGGTTGGCCGGTGCACGATGCACTGCGTGCACGGGCGCACGTGGATGGAGGGCGATTGGGCAAGCAAGGCAGTGTCTGGGAGGTGGGCCGTGGTGCAGGGCTTCGAGGAGAGCCACTGGCCAGCTTCCTGAGACAGAGTAAAGTGGGAGAGAGATGGTCTTCCCCACGGGTTCCCGAGGTGGACGCGGTTCGTTCGGACAGCACGGTCCTTGCGCGTGCCCGGGGTTTCCGGGGTACGGTGCAGGGGTGCGTGTGGTGTATCGTGACAGGGTTGGCGAGGTCATGGTCGTGTGTGCGTGCGAGTCGAGTGTGTGGTGCTCACGGTGGACATCGAGCTGGCACGCTCGAGCACGCCCTCCTGGCATGCCACAAGTGCACAAGGTGCACTAGGATAGATAGGTTAGAAAAAGGGTCAGGCTAGGTGGGCTTTTGGGTGTGTTTGAACCATGTTTTGAACCAATTTAAAATATGTCCAACGTGCAGTTTCAGAAAATTCAGAAATTCAGACTTGGTGAAATTTCTAAGTCCTAGAAATCTATTATTGCGAGGGTAACAAAACCTTCATGGAAAGGTGACCATATAGCCAGTGACCTCCTCATTGATACGTCTATATATGGTGATCAAGAACAAGGGTACATGCATGATGTTCTATATATGGTGATCAGTGATACGTCTCCAACGTATCCATAATTTCTGTTGTTCCATGCTTATATTATACCATTTGCTACATGTTTTATATACACTTCATATCACTTTTATGCATTTTCTGGGACTAACCTATTAACAAGATGCCACAGTGCCAGTTCCCTGTTTTCTGCTGTTTTTGGTTTCAGAAAGTTACTTCTGGAAATATTCTCGGAATTGCACGAAACAAAAGGCCAAGTCCCTATTTTTCCAACACGTACACGGAGTCCGAAGGAGAGACGAAGGGAGCCACGAGGTGGCCAAACCACTAGTGGCGCGGCCCCACCCCGCCGGCCAGCCTGTGGTTTGGGCCCCTCGGGGGTCCGCCGACATCGCCCCTTCGCCTATTTATTCCCCGAGACGTGAAAACCCTAAAACACCGAGCCTTTCATCCAGAACATATTCGCTGCCGCCGCCGTCGTCAACCCTAACTCGGGGGGTTCTGAAGCTCTTCCCGGCACCCTGCCGGAGAGGGGAATCATCACCGGAGGGCTCTACATCGCCATGCCCGCCTCCGGAGTGATGCGTGAGTAGTTCATCCTTGGACTATGGGTCCATAGCAGTAGCTAGATGGTTGTCTTCTCCACTTGTGCCATCATGTTTAGATCTTGTGAGCTGCCTATCATGATCAAGATCATCTTATTGTAATGCTACATGTTGTGTTTGCTGGGATCTGACTTATATTGATACCTATGTGGAGCTGAATATTATATTATCATGTCTATGTCATTTGTGATCTTGCATGCTCTCCGTTACTTGTTGAAGCCTTGGCCAAGTGAATACTTGTGACTCCAAGAGGGGTATTTATGCATGATAGTTGGGTTCAACCTCTATTTAACCTGGGATAGTGACAGCAAGTTCTAAGGTTGTAGATGTGTTGTTGCCACTAGGGGTAAAACAGCAATGCTTTATTCAAGGATGAATGTATTGTTTACATTACGCACATTACTTAATGCAATTGTCTGTTGCTTGCAACTTAATACTGGAAGGGGTACGGATGTTAACCGGAAAGTGGACTATTTAGGCATAGATGCATGCTGGATAGCGGTCTATGTACTTTGTCGTAATGCCCAAATGAATCTCATAGTAGACACCACAACTCACACATGCATGTTATATGCACTTATCAATTGTCAATTGCCCAGCTGTAATTTGTTTACCCAGCATGTTAGTTATCTTATTGGAGAGACACCACTAGTGAACTGTGGACCCCGGTCCATTCTTTTACATCTGAAATACAATCTACTGCAATCATTGTTCTCTACTGTTTTATGCAAACAAACATCATCTTCCATTCGATACGTTTAACCCTTTGTTTTCAGCAAGCCGGTGAGATTGACAACCTCACTGTTAAGTTGGGGCAAAGTAATTTGATTGTGTTGTGCAGGTTCCACGTTGGCACCGGAATCCCTGGTGTTGCGCCGCACTACACTCCTTCACCAACACCTTCGAAGCAACCTCGTTTTCCTACTGGTTCGATTAAACCTTGGTTTCATACTGAGGGAAAACTTGCTGCTGCACTCATCATACCTTCCTCTTGGGGTTCCCAACTGACGTGTGACGTACAAGCATTGTTTCTGGCTGTTGCCGGGGAGATATTCCCTCGTCAACTTAGCGCTAGCAACACGTTTTCTGGCGCCGTTGCCGGGGAAAACCGAATTGCTTCTGCAAGGGGAGTCTCTCACACCCAATCTCTTTACTTTGTTATTTGTCTTGCTTAGTTTATTTTTATTTAGTCTTGTTTGCTCTCTTTATCAAAAACACAAAAAATTAGTTACTTGTTTATTTCGGTTTTGTTTTGTCTCTTGTCACCATCATGTCTTGTTCCATGCCTGTTGCTATGTCACCTGAGGAATTGATCTTCACTTTTAAACAAGGGAGTGAGGAGAATTTTAAAGAAGCTTGGTCTAGAATTAATGATTCCTTTGGTAAAACTGATCCTAAAATGACTTTAAGCTTGCTTCTCACTAGCTTCTACTTTGGTCTAGCCCTTTGTTATAGATATGCTTTAGATGCTATTGTGGGAGGAGATTTCCTTCACTGTGATGGGGATCAAGCTTTTAATGCCATAAAAAAGTTGATTGCAACTTCTAGCTCAACTAATAAATTTGATTCGGCCCTTGTTAGCATCCATGCTAGATTAAACACTCTTGAGACACATATATCTTGTTTAAAGGACGGCTATAATCAAATTCGGGAATATTTTGACTATGTTCCAACAAATTTTGAACCTTCGATGTGGGTCCCTACGGTAAAGGTTGCTATTTGTGGTGAAACCTTTTATGCTCGTTGTGATATTATGTCTGAGTTTTGCCTTATGCCTAAAAGCATTTATGAAACTTTGAATCTTTGGGGACTTGCTGAAGGAGGAGAAGGAATAATTCTTACTGATAACTCTGTTATATTTCCCGAGGGGATAGCTGAGGGTGTGTTTACAACCTTTCTTGGGAGAACGGTGTCCACTGATTATCTTGTTATTGAATGTGCAGGGACAGGACAAATTACACTTGGAAGATCTCTGCTCAAATTAATGGGAGCAACCATAGATGTGGGAAAAGGCACTCTGAATCTTACCTCCACACCAAGGTGCGGCCATGTATTCCCCAAACCAAAGAGTAAGTCTAAGGGTAAGAGAGGTAGGCCATGGCCCTTGGTATTGATGTCAATGCTCCTCCACTTTTTGACACTTGATTTTCACTTTCTGCGCCTAGCTGAAAGGCGTTAAAGAAAAGCGCTTATGGGAGACAACCCATCGTTTTTATTTGCTGTTATTTTTGTTTTCTTTGAGTCAAGGAGTTTTGTTACTTCTGTAGCAACTCCTTTGTATCTTTATTTTATCGCAATGTTGTGCCAAGTAAAGTTCTATATTGAAAGTTGATGCAAGATTTGGATTTCTGCGCAGTGACAGATTTTTAGCTGTCACGGATTTGAGCTTATCTCCCTGTAGAAAATTCAAAAATTCTGAAAAAATCACGCATATTCCTGAGATATGTACGCAACTTTCATTATTTTAGGCCAGATCCATCTGAGCAACTTAAGTGCCTCGAAAAAATTCGTCATTCCAGACTGTTCTGTTTTTGACAGATTCTGCCTTTTGTTTTGCATTCGCTCTTTTACTGTGTTTGTGTGGATTTCTTTGCTCCACAAAGCATTGGTGGCTGTAGCTAATGTCCAGAAGCTTTGGGATTGATTGTATCATTACAGAATATGAGAATTTTTGATTATGCACTAACCCTCTAATGAGAACTGTCTTGAGTTTGGTGTGAAGGAAGTTTTCAAGGATCAAGCGAGAAGGGTGATATTATGTGATCAAGAAGAGTGAAAAGCCTAAGCTTGGGGATGCCCCCGTGGTTCATCCCAACCATATTCAGAGAGACTCAAGCGTCTAAGCTTGGGGATGCCCAAGGCATCCCCTTCTTCATCAACAAACTTATCAGGTCATCTCTAGTGAAACTATATTTTAATTCTTTCACATCTTATGCGCTTTACTTGGAGCGTCTGTGTGTTTTTATTTTTTTTTTTGTTTGAATAAATTCGGATCCTAGCAATCCTTGTGTGGGAGAGAGACACGCTCCGCTTTTTCATGTGAATACTCATGTTCTTCACTTATATTTGTTGAGTATTCTTAACTAGCTACTGCAGTGCTTTTAGCTCCTGTTTTTCATGCATCTCTTCGAGCTGTTAGCACTTGTTTATAAATACTCTCTTGCTGCATTATATTATCATTTGGAGAGTTTATGTTTAAATAAATTGATTGGTGTTTGTTTGGAAGAAAGAAAATGCTACATGTAGTAGTTGGTATTGGAAAAGACATATGCATTCTTGTAGATCATTGTCTTGTTTCGATTTGATACTTTGCAATTGTTTTGAGCTCTCAAGTAGATCATGTTTAAGCTCTTGCATCATGTAGTTAAAGCCTAGTAGTGGAGAACTACCGTAGAGCTTGTTGAGACTTGGGATGCATATTTGTTCTCTCTAAGGTCTAGATATTTTCTGGTAAAATGTTTGAGCAACAAGGAAGACAGTGTAGAGTCTTATAATACTTGCAATATGTTTTTATGTGATTCTTGCTGTACCGGTTTATACTTGTGTTTGCTTCAAACAACCTTGCTAGCCTAAACTCTGTACTGAGAGGGAATGCTTCTCGTGCATCCAAAACTTGAGCCAAAACCCATGCCATTTGTGTCCACCATACCTACCTACTATGTGGTATTTCCTGCCATTCCAAGTAAATATTTCATGTGCTACCTTTAAACTATTCAAAACTTTATTACTCCTTATTTGTGTCAATGTTTTATAGCTCATGAGGAAGTATGTGGTGTTTTATCTTTCAATCTTGTCATTTACTTCTGACAGACTTTCACCAATGGACTAGTGGCATATACATCCGCTTATCCAATAATTTGCAAAAAGAGCTGGCAACGGGGTGCCCAGCCCCAATTAATTACAACTTTCATTAATAATTCTCTTCACATGTTTTGCCCTGATTTATCAGTAAGCAACTTAATTTGCAAATAGACACTCCTCCATGGTATGTGAATGTTGGAAGGCACCCGAGGATTCGGTTAGCCATGGCTTGTGTAAGCAAAAGGTTGGGAGGAGTGTCATCTATAAAGAAACTAAAATACATGTGTAAACAAAAGAGAAGAGGGATGATCTACCTTGCTGGTAGAGATAACGTCCTTCATGGGAGCCGCTCTTGAAAGTCTGGTTGACAAGGGGGTTAGAGTGCCCACTACCATTCGTTGACAACAACAAACACCTCTCAAATACTTATTTTGTGCTCTCTATATGCTTTCGAAAACTTAAAAAGCTCTAGCACATGATTTAATCCCTGCTTCCCTCTGCGAAGGGCCTATCTTTTACTTTATGTTGAGTCAGTTTACCTACTCCTTTCTATCTTAGAAGCAAACACTTGTGTCAACTTTGTGTGCATTGATTCTTACATGTTTACTTATTGCACTTGTTATATTGCTTTATGTTGACAACTATCCATGAGATATACATGTTACAAGTTGAAAGCAATGCTGAAACTTAATCATCCTTTGTGTTGCTTCAATGCCTTTTACTTTGAATCTATTGCTTTATGAGTTACCTCTTATGCAAAACTTTTTGATGCTTGTCTTGAAAGTACTATTCATGAAAAGTTTTTGCTTATATGATTCATTGTTTACTCTTTATCTATTTGTTAGCAAACTATAGATCATTGCTTTGAGTCACTTCATTCATGACATGAGCCTTGCAATATATTGATCAAGATTGTGTGAAAGCATGTCTCCTCAGAAATTATTTGTTGTTATCGTTTTACCTACTCGAGGACGAGTAGAACTAAGCTTGGGGATGCTTGATACGTCTCCAACGTATCCATAATTTCTGCTGTTCCATGCTTATATTATACCATTTGCTACATGTTTTATATACACTTCATATCACTTTTATGCATTTTCTGGGACTAACCTATTAACAAGATGCCACAGTGCCAGTTCCCTGTTTTCTGCTGTTTTTGGTTTCAGAAAGTTACTTCTGGAAATATTCTCGGAATTGCACGAAACAAAAGGCCAAGTCCCTATTTTTCCAACACGTACACGGAGTCCGAAGGAGAGACGAAGGGAGCCACGAGGTGGCCAAACCACCTGGCGGCGCGGCCCACCCCGCGCGCCTGTGGTTTGGGCCCCTCGGGGGTCCGCCGACATCGCCCCTTCGCCTATTTATTCCCCGAGACGTGAAAACCCTAAAACACCGAGCCTTTCATCCAGAACATATTCGCTGCCGCCGCCGTCGTCAACCCTAACTCGGGGGGTTCTGAAGCTCTTCCCGGCACCCTGCCGGAGAGGGGAATCATCACCGGAGGGCTCTACATCGCCATGCCCGCCTCCGGAGTGATGCGTGAGTAGTTCATCCTTGGACTATGGGTCCATAGCAGTAGCTAGATGGTTGTCTTCTCCACTTGTGCCATCATGTTTAGATCTTGTGAGCTGCCTATCATGATCAAGATCATCTTATTGTAATGCTACATGTTGTGTTTGCTGGGATCTGACTTATATTGATACCTATGTGGAGCTGAATATTATATTATCATGTCTATGTCATTTGTGATCTTGCATGCTCTCCGTTACTTGTTGAAGCCTTGGCCAAGTGAATACTTGTAACTCCAAGAGGGGGTATTTATGCATGATAGTTGGGTTCAACCTCTATTTAACCTGGGATAGTGACAGCAAGTTCTAAGGTTGTAGATGTGTTGTTGCCACTAGGGGTAAAACAGCAATGCTTTATTCAAGGATGAATGTATTGTTTACATTACGCACATTACTTAATGCAATTGTCTGTTGCTTGCAACTTAATACTGGAAGGGGTACGGATGTTAACCGGAAAGTGGACTATTTAGGCATAGATGCATGCTGGATAGCGGTCTATGTACTTTGTCGTAATGCCCAAATGAATCTCATAGTAGACACCACAGCTCACACATGCATGTTATATGCACTTATCAATTGTCAATTGCCCAGCTGTAATTTGTTTACCCAGCATGTTAGTTATCTTATTGGAGAGACACCACTAGTGAACTGTGGACCCCGGTCCATTCTTTTACATCTGAAATACAATCTACTGCAATCATTGTTCTCTACTGTTTTATGCAAACAAACATCATCTTCCATTCGATACGTTTAACCCTTTGTTTTCAGCAAGCCGGTGAGATTGACAACCTCACTGTTAAGTTGGGGCAAAGTAATTTGATTGTGTTGTGCAGGTTCCACGTTGGCACCGGAATCCCTGGTGTTGCGCCGCACTACACTCCTTCACCAACACCTTCGAAGCAAACCTCGTTTTCCTACTGGTTCGATTAAACCTTGGTTTCATACTGAGGGAAAACTTGCTGCTGCACTCATCATACCTTCCTCTTGGGGTTCCCAACTGACGTGTGACGTACAAGCATTGTTTCTGGCACTGTTGCCGGGGAGATATTCCCTCGTCAACTTAGAGCAACACGTTTTCTGGCGCCGTTGCCGGGGAAAACCGAATTGCTTCTGCAAGGGGAGTCTCTCACACCCAATCTCTTTACTTTGTTATTTGTCTTGCTTAGTTTATTTTTATTTAGTCTTGTTTGCTCTCTTTATCAAAAACACAAAAAAATTAGTTACTTGTTTAATTTTTGATTTTGTTTTTCAAAATGAGTACTCCTGAGAACACTAAGTTGTGTGACTTCACTAGCACAAACAACAATGATTTCATATGCACTCCTATTGCTCCACCTGCTTCTAAGCAGAATTTTATGAAATTAAACCTGCTCTATTAAATCTTGTTATGAAAGAGCAATTTTCTGGTGTTAGTACTGATGATGCTGCTGCCCATCTTAATAACTTTGTTGAACTTTGTGAAATGCAAAAGTATAAGGATATGGATGGGGATATTATAAAACTGAAACTTTTTCCTTTCTCCTTGAGAGGAAGAGCTAAAGAATGGTTGCTTTCTTTGCCTAGAAATAGTATTGATTCTTGGACAAAATGCAAAGATGCTTTCATAGGGAAATATTATCCTCCTGCTAAGATTATATCCTTGAGAAGTAGCATTATGAATTTTAAACAACTTGATAATGAACATGTTGCTCAAGCTTGGGAAAGAATGAAATCTTTGGTGAAGAATTGTCCCACTCATGGACTGACTACTTGGATGATCATCCAAACCTTTTATGCAGGATTAAATTTTTCCTCAAGGAACTTATTGGATTCAGCCTCTGGAGGAACCTTTATGTCCATCACTTTAGGTGCAGCAACAAAGCTACTTGATGATATGATGATCAACTATTCCGAATGGCACACCGAAAGAGCTCCTCAAGGTAAGAAGGTAAATTCTGTTGAAGAAACCTCCTCTTTGAGTGATAAGATTGATGCTATTATGTCTATGCTTGTGAATGGTAGATCTCATGTTGATCCTAATAATGTTCCTTTAGCTTCATTGGTTGCTCAAGAAGAGCATGTTGATGTAAACTTCATTAAAAACAACAACTTCAACAACAATGCTTATAGGAATAATTTTGGTAGCAACAACTATAAGCCTTATCCTTCAAATGGTTATGGCAATTCTTATGGTAATTCCTACAGCAACAATAGAAGTGTGTCCTCTGATCTTGAAGCTATGCTTAAAGAATTTATTAGCACACAAAAAGCTTTCAATAAAACTGTTGAGGAAAAGTTTGAAAAAATTGATGATCTTGCTTCTAAAGTTGATAGTCTTGCTCATGATGTTGAAATTCTAAAACTGAAAGTTATGCCTAATGAAGTTAAAGATACTAAGTCATTTGCTACAGCAAATGCCATCCAAGTTCGAATTGATAATAATATTAGGATGTTGGCTGAATTGCATGCTAGGTGGGAAAAAGAGGAAGAACTTGAAAAAGAGAATAGTATAGTTAGAGTTTGTACTATCACCACCACTAGTAATGCTAATGTTTACATGCTAGTAAGCCTCCTACTATTGATGGTAATGTTATTGGTGTTGGTAATGTCTCTACTACTTCTGCAAAGCGTTTGAAATTGCCTAAAACTGCTGAAACTTTTTCTGATAAAAGTGCTGAAATTTTTCAAACTATTGGAGACAATGGTTCCACCACCATTGACAATAATGATTTTGATTTTGATGATTGTAACATCTCTGAAGTTATTATGTTCTTGCAAAAATTAGCTAGAAGTCCCAATGCTAGCACTATTAATTTGGCTTTTACAAAGCATATTACAAATGCTCTTTTGCAAGCTAGGGAGGAGAAGTTGAAACTTAAAGCTTCTATTCCTAGGAAATTAGAAGATGGTTGGGAACCCATCATTAAGGTAAAGGTGAATGATTTTGATTGCAATGCCTTGTGTGATCTTGGTGCAAGTATTTCGGTTTTGCCCAAGAAGCTTTATGATATTCTTGATTTGCCACCTTTGGAACATTGTTATTTGGATGTTTTTCTCGCTGATAATGCTATGAAGAAACCTTTGGGGCGAGTTAATGATGTTTTTATTACAGTAAACAATAACCTTGTCCCGTTGATTTTATTGTTATGGATATTGAATGCAATGCATCTTGTCCTATTGTTTTGGGAAGACCTTTTCTTCGAACTGTTGGTGCCATCATTGATATGAAAGAAGGTAATATAAGGTACCAATTTCCTCTCAAGAAAGGTATGGAACACTTCCCTAGGAAGAGAATGAAGTTACCTTTTGACTCTATTGTTAGAGCAAGTTATGATGTTGATGCTTCTTCTCTTGACAACACTTGATTTTCACTTTCTGCGCCTAGCTGAAAGGCGTTAAAGAAAAGCGCTTATGGGAGACAACCCATCGTTTTTATTTGCTGTTATTTTTGTTTTCTTTGAGTCAAGGAGTTTTGTTACTTCTGTAGCAACTCCTTTGTATCTTTATTTTATCGCAATGTTGTGCCAAGTAAAGTTCTATATTGAAAGTTGATGCAAGATTTGGATTTCTGCGCAGTGACAGATTTTTAGCTGTCACGGATTTGAGCTTATCTCCCTGTAGAAAATTCAAAAATTCTGAAAAAATCACGCATATTCCTGAGATATGTACGCAACTTTCATTATTTTAGGCCAGATCCATCTGAGCAACTTAAGTGCCTCGAAAAAATTCGTCATTCCAGACTGTTCTGTTTTTGACAGATTCTGCCTTTTGTTTTGCATTCGCTCTTTTACTGTGTTTGTGTGGATTTCTTTGCTCCACAAAGCATTGGTGGCTGTAGCTAATGTCCAGAAGCTTTGGGATTGATTGTATCATTACAGAATATGAGAATTTTTGATTATGCACTAACCCTCTAATGAGAACTGTCTTGAGTTTGGTGTGAAGGAAGTTTTCAAGGATCAAGCGAGAAGGGTGATATTATGTGATCAAGAAGAGTGAAAAGCCTAAGCTTGGGGATGCCCCCGTGGTTCATCCCAACCATATTCAGAGAGACTCAAGCGTCTAAGCTTGGGGATGCCCAAGGCATCCCCTTCTTCATCAACAAACTTATCAGGTCATCTCTAGTGAAACTATATTTTAATTCTTTCACATCTTATGCGCTTTACTTGGAGCGTCTGTGTGTTTTTATTTTTGTTTTTGTTTGAATAAATTCGGATCCTAGCAATCCTTGTGTGGGAGAGAGACACGCTCCGCTTTTTCATGTGAATACTCATGTTCTTCACTTATATTTGTTGAGTATTCTTAACTAGCTACTGCAGTGCTTTTAGCTCCTGTTTTTCATGCATCTCTTCGAGCTGTTAGCACTTGTTTATAAATACTCTCTTGCTGCATTATATTATCATTTGGAGAGTTTATGTTTAAATAAATTGATTGGTGTTTGTTTGGAAGAAAGAAAATGCTACATGTAGTAGTTGGTATTGGAAAAGACATATGCATTCTTGTAGATCATTGTCTTGTTTCGATTTGATGCTTTGCAATTGTTTTGAGCTCTCAAGTAGATCATGTTTAAGCTCTTGCATCATGTAGTTAAAGCCTAGTAGTGGAGAACTACCGTAGAGCTTGTTGAGACTTGGGATGCATATTTGTTCTCTCTAAGGTCTAGATATTTTCTGGTAAAATGTTTGAGCAACAAGGAAGACAGTGTAGAGTCTTATAATACTTGCAATATGTTTTTATGTGATTCTTGCTGTACCGGTTTATACTTGTGTTTGCTTCAAACAACCTTGCTAGCCTAAACTCTGTACTGAGAGGGAATGCTTCTCGTGCATCCAAAACTTGAGCCAAAACCCATGCCATTTGTGTCCACCATACCTACCTACTATGTGGTATTTCCTGCCATTCCAAGTAAATATTTCATGTGCTACCTTTAAACTATTCAAAACTTTATTACTCCTTATTTGTGTCAATGTTTTATAGCTCATGAGGAAGTATGTGGTGTTTTATCTTTCAATCTTGTCATTTACTTCTGACAGACTTTCACCAATGGACTAGTGGCATATACATCCGCTTATCCAATAATTTGCAAAAAGAGCTGGCAACGGGGTGCCCAGCCCCAATTAATTACAACTTTCATTAATAATTCTCTTCACATGTTTTGCCCTGATTTATCAGTAAGCAACTTAATTTGCAAATAGACACTCCTCCATGGTATGTGAATGTTGGAAGGCACCCGAGGATTCGGTTAGCCATGGCTTGTGTAAGCAAAAGGTTGGGAGGAGTGTCATCTATAAAGAAACTAAAATACATGTGTAAACAAAAGAGAAGAGGGATGATCTACCTTGCTGGTAGAGATAACGTCCTTCATGGGAGCCGCTCTTGAAAGTCTGGTTGACAAGGGGGTTAGAGTGCCCACTACCATTCGTTGACAACAACAAACACCTCTCAAATACTTATTTTGTGCTCTCTATATGCTTTCGAAAACTTAAAAAGCTCTAGCACATGATTTAATCCCTGCTTCCCTCTGCGAAGGGCCTATCTTTTACTTTATGTTGAGTCAGTTTACCTACTCCTTTCTATCTTAGAAGCAAACACTTGTGTCAACTTTGTGTGCATTGATTCTTACATATTTACTTATTGCACTTGTTATATTGCTTTATGTTGACAACTATCCATGAGATATACATGTTACAAGTTGAAAGCAATGCTGAAACTTAATCATCCTTTGTGTTGCTTCAATGCCTTTTACTTTGAATCTATTGCTTTATGAGTTACCTCTTATGCAAAACTTTTTGATGCTTGTCTTGAAAGTACTATTCATGAAAAGTTTTTGCTTATATGATTCATTGTTTACTCTTTATCTATTTGTTAGCAAACTATAGATCATTGCTTTGAGTCACTTCATTCATGACATGAGCCTTGCAATATATTGATCAAGATTGTGTGAAAGCATGTCTCCTCAGAAATTATTTGTTGTTATCGTTTTACCTACTCGAGGACGAGTAGAACTAAGCTTGGGGATGCTTGATACGTCTCCAACGTATCCATAATTTCTGCTGTTCCATGCTTATATTATACCATTTGCTACATGTTTTATATACACTTCATATCACTTTTATGCATTTTCTGGGACTAACCTATTAACAAGATGCCACAGTGCCAGTTCCCTGTTTTCTGCTGTTTTTGGTTTCAGAAAGTTACTTCTGGAAATATTCTCGGAATTGCACGAAACAAAAGGCCAGTCCCTATTTTTCCAGCACGTACACGGAGTCCGAAGGAGAGACGAAGGAGCCACGAGGTGGCCAAACCACAGGCGGCGGCAGGGGCCCACCGCGCCGCCTGTGGTTTGGGCCCCTCGGGGGTCCGCCGACATCGCCCCTTCGCCTATTTATTCCCCGAGACGTGAAAACCCTAAAACACCGAGCCTTTCATCCAGAACATATTCGCTGCCGCCGCCGTCGTCAACCCTAACTCGGGGGGTTCTGAAGCTCTTCCCGGCACCCTGCCGGAGAGGGGAATCATCACCGGAGGGCTCTACATCGCCATGCCCGCCTCCGGAGTGATGCGTGAGTAGTTCATCCTTGGACTATGGGTCCATAGCAGTAGCTAGATGGTTGTCTTCTCCACTTGTGCCATCATGTTTAGATCTTGTGAGCTGCCTATCATGATCAAGATCATCTTATTGTAATGCTACATGTTGTGTTTGCTGGGATCTGACTTATATTGATACCTATGTGGAGCTGAATATTATATTATCATGTCTATGTCATTTGTGATCTTGCATGCTCTCCGTTACTTGTTGAAGCCTTGGCCAAGTGAATACTTGTAACTCCAAGAGGGGGTATTTATGCATGATAGTTGGGTTCAACCTCTATTTAACCTGGGATAGTGACAGCAAGTTCTAAGGTTGTAGATGTGTTGTTGCCACTAGGGGTAAAACAGCAATGCTTTATTCAAGGATGAATGTATTGTTTACATTACGCACATTACTTAATGCAATTGTCTGTTGCTTGCAACTTAATACTGGAAGGGGTACGGATGTTAACCGGAAAGTGGACTATTTAGGCATAGATGCATGCTGGATAGCGGTCTATGTACTTTGTCGTAATGCCCAAATGAATCTCATAGTAGACACCACAGCTCACACATGCATGTTATATGCACTTATCAATTGTCAATTGCCCAGCTGTAATTTGTTTACCCAGCATGTTAGTTATCTTATTGGAGAGACACCACTAGTGAACTGTGGACCCCGGTCCATTCTTTTACATCTGAAATACAATCTACTGCAATCATTGTTCTCTACTGTTTTATGCAAACAAACATCATTTCCATTCGATACGTTTAACCCTTTGTTTTCAGCAAGCCGGTGAGATTGACAACCTCACTGTTAAGTTGGGGCAAAGTAATTTGATTGTGTTGTGCAGGTTCCACGTTGGCACCGGAATCCCTGGTGTTGCGCCGCACTACACTCCTTCACCAACACCTTCGAAGCAACCTCGTTTTCCTACTGGTTCGATTAAACCTTGGTTTCATACTGAGGGAAAACTTGCTGCTGCACTCATCATACCTTCCTCTTGGGGTTCCCAACTGACGTGTGTTACACGCATCAAGCATTTTTTGGCGCTGTTGCCGGGGAGATATTCCCTCGTCAACTTAGCGCTAGCAGTTGTCATTTGCTATCTTTCTCTATTATAAGAGTTGAACTGTAATGATTTGTGTCGTAGAGTCTGTGGTGTGCCAGTTGTTCCACAAGTGTTGATCTCTCTATTATGCTTTGATAGTGTGTCTGGTGGTATCGGATAACCGGGGACCCAGTATCACTGTATAGCAGTCGGGTCGGGGCGCCACAAGTTGGTGTCAGAGCAGTACTGCCTATAGGAAACCCTTCTACTGGTCGATGTTGAGTCTAGTGTTTGTGAAAATATTTTTAACCTAAAAAAATGAGTTGAGAAAACCATCTTAGGGTTCTTTTTACTCCTTATCTGGTTACCCTCTAATCTCAGAGCAATCTTACATCGATTTGAGTTAAAAGTTTTACTTCTCGTCTGTTACCCCAAAACTTTAGGATCACGTGGGTGGGGTCTACCTCTAGTGTTATGTGTCCAGTTGCTCCCGCTGCGTTGCAAACTAAAAATTAACTAAGGTGTTTGAACCCTGTTATCCCTACCAAGACTAATCATTGACTCCTACTCTGGGTTTTAACCCAAGGACTTGAACATAAGGTCCCGGATTGTGTCGGATAGTGTGGGTTGAATCACGTGGTTTCCTAGCCATTTGAATCTCACGCTACTGGTACATGATGCTGATCTTCGACCCAAGTCCCATCTTGTTGGTTCCTTGTTCGTTGTTGCACGAAGCATTATCATCCCTAGTCTGAGTACTTGAGTACGCTAATGCTAATGTCTCAACCATACCGAATAGGATACTAACTGCGTCCTTGTCAAATCTAAAGAATGGCACAACGTCCTCCGTTCCATCAAATCGTAGCCGCCCCAGGAACCCACTCGACACCCTTTGATCGGGAGGAATCCCATACATCTAAAAATCTGCCCAAGAAAGCTATAGACAAACGCAGGTGTTACACTTGTAAGGAACGCGGACATCCGTACCGGAAGTGCCCACTTAAGTACACCAGAAAGAGGGAACCGCCACAATGAAAGGCATGTAGTCAGTGCGGATGGGGTGGACATCAGGCTAGTCAATGCCCCGACAGTTGCCCGCACTGTTTCAACACGCATCCACTTGGCAAGTGCCCAACCGCTAGCGCCACCTGCTACCTATGCAAAGGAAATGACCATTTTCCGGCTGATTGTTCTATGGAGTTCATAGTGGAGGCAGTAAAGGATGCCAATGAGAAGATTGCTCAGCACGCCACCACGCGCCCCGCTACTTCGACATTTGGGTCAAGCGGAAGTGGTTATTGTCCTATGCTACCTGCTCCACCTAGACTCACCTGCTACACCTCACAGTACAGTAATTTTCATGCTCAAACAAAATAATATTTTCTAGATCTGCAAGTTGCATGTGGTTCCAAACTCACTTAGCTACCTCTGTGATTTTTGGTTTGCACGGACACCATGTTTAACTAGTTCATTTTGAATTAAACTAACATGACATAACAGATCTACATAGAAAAGAATAAAACTACAGGAAAAAAATGAAACGGGCCAGATATGTCCAAGAGCATGGCCCAGCAGAGAAAATCGGCCCATTTGGCTATTGACTGTCTTCTTCCTGAGGAGCACGAACAGAAAGAGCAAAAATGGCAGCAATGGCGCCGTTGCTCTCGTGGCTCACCTAGGGTGCGTATCGGACGAAGGGGAGTGTGTGAGGAAGATGCAGGAGGTCAGGGGAGTCGAGGGGTGGTTGTAGTTCTTGAAGGAGAGCTCCCAAACGTCGGCAATGTCGAGGACGGCCGTGACGGTCACGAGATGGTGGCGGAAGCTCCGGTGTTCCCTGTACAAAAAGAAGGGGTGCATGAGGAAGAGCGAAACAAGGGGATCACTATGGTGCAAGAATGGCGAGAAAAGGGGGACGGTGGTGCTCGCATTCGTCCCGGCAAGATCTCAGGACCGAGATGAACTTCTCGCGTTCCTCGCTCGCTGAGGAAAAGAGAGCTCGAGCTGGGCATAGGGGTGGGAGAGTGGAGGTGGAGGAGTGGAAATGACAAGGATAGGGAGGTAGGAACGGCCTCGAGAGGCTTTAACCCGAGGGTTGACCGGTGCACGGTGCACTGCGTGCACGGGCGCGCGTGGGTGGTCGATGGAAGGCGATTGGGCAAGCAAGGCGGTGTCTGGGAGGTGGGCGGTGGTGCAGGGCTTCGAGGAGAGCCACTGGCTAGCTTCCTGAGACAGAGTAAAGAGGGAGAGAGAGATGGTCTTCCCCACGGGTTTCCGAGGTGGACACGGTGTGTTCGGACAGCGCGGTCCTTGCGCGTGCCTGGGGTTTTGGGGGTACGGTGCAGGGGTGCGTGTGGTGCATCGTGACAGGGTTGGCGAGGCCATGGTCGTGTGTGCGTGCGAGTCGAGTGTGTGGTGCTCACGGTGGACACCGAGCTGGCACGCTCGAGCACGCCCTCCTGGCATGCCACAAGTGCACAAGGTGCACTAGGATAGATAGGTTAGAAAAAGGGTCAGGCTAGGTGGGCTTTTGGGTGTGTTTGAACCATGTTTTGAACCAATTTAAAATCTGTCCAACGCGCAGTTTCAGAAAATTCAGAAATTCAGACTTGATGAAATTTCTAAGTCCCAGAAATCTGTTATTGCGAGGGTAACCAAACCTTCATGGAAAGGTGACCATATAGCCAACAGAATCAAGAAGAAGGGTACATGCATGATGTTCTATCTATGGTGATCCCATGTGTCACAAAGGCACGTCTGAAAAATAAGGTTTGAATGGTTTTGTAAGGGGGTAGAAAGAGAATGAAATAACAGGTTCAGGAAACTGTTATTTTGATGTCACCAAAAGCAACATGAAATAATGACTTTTAAAACAATAAAAACTCAAACAAAACATTGTAAGGATAGTAGAAATGACAAGGATGGATGAGGTGGTGTGCATTTCCAAAATAAACACCACAAAGATAAAGATGATGTTCTAAAGATGCAATCTTTTAACAGAAAAGAAGATAGGTCCAGAAATGGTTTTACCAAGTTTTCTTCAAGATTTTTAATAGTATTAGAAAATATTTTTGAATAAACTAGTCACATATGCTCAAAGGAATGTTGGGTAATTTTTCTAAGAATTTTTGAAATACTTTTATTCATAAAACATTTTAAAATCCATTTCTGGCCTTTTTGGAAATAAATTATTATACTAAGAAAAATGTTTCCAAAACAAATATTTTTGAATAGAGATGAGAGGTTATATCATATGGATCACAGAAGTGATTTTTAAGAAATAACTCTTTTGAAAATTATTTGAGATCTCTTGTGAAAACAAAGAAAACAAGAGGCTTTTAGTAAGCACCAAAACATTGGAGAGAAAATGGTTTTAATGGTCAAGGCAAGAACATTGGCTATAATAGTGGTGAAATACAAATAAAGAGAATGGCAAGGAACTTAGGTTGATCTCAAAAGGAATAAGAAGTGATTTAGAAAAGATGCAAAGATAAGAGTGATATAGCCACTAATTCGGAATGCCATCAAAGGGCCTTGAAAAAGATGAGAAGAGGTTTCACCACACACTTCCAAAGCTTGGATAAAAGGTAAAGATATAGGATATAATCTTCCTGATGGTTCATTGATGAGAAGAGAAAGATTTGCCACCATGACATGTCTCCAAAGTTGGAAGATTCTAATAGCTAGGAAGATAGCTTAAGATAATATTTGAATCTGATCCTTTTTTATATAGTCCTGTTATTTGGAAGTTTTCAAATTATTTAGGTCCACACACACTCACAAACAAACAAGTATGATCATTCCAAGATAAACATAGGAAATGATCAGACCTCTAGCAAGTCACAACAAGACAACAAGTTCACTCAAACAATTGTGTTTACAAACCAATTTCCCAAGTGTTTTTGTGATTTTGGTGATCAAGTAAGATCATGACAAGGTGATGTTAAGAGATGCTCAACTCATAACTTTATACTTTTCAAAAGGTTTTGATATAGAAAAAATAATATATATGGGGTAATATACTTCCCACTTACATTACTTCCAAAAGGAGGATGAAAATAGGAGTTTAAAATAGGAGATGTAAATACTTGTAAAACCACAAGGTTGAAAATAGGCAGGAGACATTATATAGACCTCCATAGTTTTTAAACAGGTAACTTTTGGAAATACTTTACTTTCTTAAATCCTAGGCAGTTTGGGGTAGTTGATAAACTCAAGACATCCTTGAAAAAGAGGTTGGCCAAAATAAGACTAGAGAAGATATATGGATCATTCTTCCTGTCATGACATGATCACCAAAATCAAAAGATATGTTATATTAATTGAATTCAAAGTTTTGGTGTTTTTCAGTGGTTGTTAACTCGAATACAAAGCAGACAAGGTTAAACAGAGCAATGGGAAGTGAAACACAAGCATTAGTGAAGCCTTTTCAAAAAGTTTTTGTTGGTCCTGATTTTTGTCTCTCTAAAACTGTGTTTTTCTGACTTCCCAAAATTGGAGCGTTACACCTGACCCCAAAGTATGGTGATATTTCTTCTGCTTAGCATTCAACTTATTTTGGGCCGATTGGGCCACAGCGACGGCCGATTTCTTATATGCCACAAATTCAGGCCACGCATCTTTTATTTTCTCTAGATGTCCAGTGAAATTTGGAGTTACTTTCTCATATTTTTTCCACAATCCTTTCCTCCAGTTGTTGAATTGCTGGGCCATCTTCTTTAGAGTCCACTCCTTGACTTTATCCTTCTTCTTCTCTGGGAGATCTGTCGGTAGGCTAAAAGATGTCAAGATCGAGTCCCAAAGGAGGTCTTTAATTCTTTTATCGACATAACTTGCGCCAATGTTGGCTTTCTTCGGCTCATTCCATTCTGCAATGGTGATCGGGACCATGTCCCTAACAAGCACTCCGCATGGACCTACATATTCAGTGTAGATTTCTTCAGGTTTCACCGGTTTGCCATCATTAGCAACTTCGTCGATCGACAACTTTGCACCATCTGGCAGCTTTACCCGTTGGTTCGGGCCTCGTTTAGGGACGCTTGGCTTAGATCCACAGGGCTACAAGAAAAATGTTTCATTAATAAGTGCAAATCAATTAATGCATCTAGTGATCAACAAGACTTAATATATATACCACGCCGGAGTTTTCTAAGGGCACTTCATCGTCGTCTCTTAAATTTTCTAGCTCAAGTCCCTCACCGGAGTCGTTTAAACATTTTGCGCTGAAATCATCGTCGTCTTCTTCACCGGAATCTTCTCCATCGGAATTTAATCCAAGGGTCCTCTCAAATATAATTGCTTGCATATGCTCTTCATTCTCCTCGTCTCGGATGAAGGGGGTGTCATCCTCCATAGCTCAATGTCACTGCAAATTTTTAATTCATAGCATAAAGGTTACAAAGATTGCATTGCTAAATTTGTTTCTAACTTTGCTAACACAATTGGACTTTGTTAAAATTCATAGCATCAAGCTTTCTAATTTTGATTTCTAACTTTGCTAACATAATCATCAAATAACATTGCTTTGCAAAATTTTCAAACTTTGCTAAATTTTCTAACTTTTCTAAATTTGCTACATTTTCAAATTTTCTAAAATAACAACCTAAATTTTCTAAATTTGCAAGATAACCTAAATTTATAAGACCTAAAATAACAACCTAAATTTTGAATAAACACTAATAAAATAAATTTACTAAATTTTCTAACTCTTCTAAATTTGCTACATTTTGAAATTTGCTAAAACTTCTAAATTTGCTACACTAATTAATAATTTGCTACACAAATTTGCTAACTCTACTAAAATGAAAGAAAAAAAACAAACCTGTGGTGGTGGAGGCTGGTGATGGTGGAGGCCGGCCGGCGATGGCGTGCTGCTAGTGGCCAAGGTAGAGCGAGGGCCGGGTTGAGGCCGAGGTAGAGGGAGGCTTGGGTGGAGGCCGAGGTGGTGGTGGAGGCCGGCAATGCGGGGCGACGACGCGCGGGAGGCCGGCGAGGCGGGAGGCAATGGCGCGGTGGTGGAGGGCGCCGGAGAAGGGCGGAGGGCGGAGGCGGGCCGTAGCAGGGATTCACCAGAGAGGAGGAGCGGCGGCGTCGTGGAGCTCGATGGTGCGGAGAAGATGGAGGATTTGAGAAGTTGCAGAAAATTTCGCCGATTCCCTGCCTATACCGCTCAAAATTGAGCTTTAGCACCGGCTGATAGGATCAACCGGTACTAAACACCCTTTAGTACCGGTTGGTGTTACCAACCTGTGCTAAAGGTCATTTGGGCCGCGGCGAAATTTCGCGCGCGAGGCCCACTCCTTTAATACCGGTTGGTTATGCCAACCGGTAATAATGGGCTTTTTTCGTTTTTTTGTTTTGCTTTATATCTAAAGGATGTTTTTTGTTTTGCTCTATATCTATTTGGTTTCTGTTTTGTTTTTTTCTCTAGTTTCTTTTTATTTTATATCTATGTAAATTAATTGTCTAAAAATTTGTAATTATTACCTTTTTATTTTATATCTATGTAACTTAATTGTCTAAAAATTTGTAATAATTATCTATTTATTTTAGAAATATCATTAACAACATCCTCGTGGATTAGGGTTTACCCGTCGACGACAATACATATAGACCCATGGCAGCGCGTGGCCAGGACACCGATAGCTAGGGGAGGACACGTGACTGACACGAGTCGTGACTGCGAAGCCCACCTTTAGTCCCGGTTGGTAACACCAACCGGGAGTAAAGAAGCACACGGATCGTGTGTTTGTTTCAAGCGCTTGTGAGCCGTTGGATCAGGGGTGTGTTTCTTTCAAGAACTTGTGAGCCGTTGGATCAGGGGTGTGTTTCTTTTGAGGGCAAAACCAGTGTTGTATCAGCCACATGACCCTATATAAACCCCCCTCTCGAACATGTTCGACACTCAATGTAGTTCATTTGATATACAAAGCATTCGGATTCCCTGCATACGTCCAACGGTGCATTTGATATGCGGGCACTCACGAGCCACCGTTGGGCTATATGCAGGGGAAACCGTGTGTATTGTTCTATCTACAAAATACTTCAGTTCATCGACTGAATACAAATCATTCGGATTCCCGTCATACAGCCCAACGGTGCATTTGATATGCAGGCACTCACGAGCCACCATTGGGCTATATGACGGGGAAACCGTGTGCATTTGATAAAAGGTTTAATACATTATTACACATCACCAACAACATCCTTATCTAGTGTTCACTTTTTTCTTCGTGTGTGTCCCTTTCTTCTGATTGCGCCGTGGCCATGGACAATCTTCATCATTTAACACGATGCTTGGGTCAGTTTTCACTTTGAAGGGCGGAATTTCATTAAATTTATTGTAATTTTCTGACATGTCTGTCTTGTCCTCCACTCCCACGATGTTTCTTTTCCCTGAAAGAACTATGTCGCACTTTGGCTGATCGTATGATGTATCGGCTTGCTAATCTTTTCTTTTTTTTGGTCTGAAAGACATGTCCTTCACATAGAAAACCTGAGCCACATCATTGGCTAGGACGAATGGCTCGGTGTGGTACCCAAGATTGTTGAGATCCACTGTAGTCATTCCGTACCGCCGGTCTATCTCTACCCCGCCTGAGAGGTTGACCCATTTGCACTGAAACAAAGGGATCTTAAAAGAAGGTCCATAGTCAAGTTCCCATATCTGTTGTATGCAACCATAATATGTGTCCTTTGTCCCATTGTTGTTTGTTGTATCAAAGCGGACACCACTGTTTTGGTTAGTGCTCTTTTTGTCTTGGGTTTCCATGTAAAATGTATTCCCATTTATCTCGTACCCTTGGAAAGTCAATATAGTCGAAGATGGTGACTTGGCCAACAAGTATAGCTCTTCTCCAACAGTGGTGTTATTAATGAGATGTGTACGCAACAAACTGCCGAAATAATCCACGTGCTTTCCTTTAATCCAGAAGTTAGTCTGCTCCGGGTATTCGGAGCGTAAAATATCCATGTGTTTCACGATATATGGAGCCACCAATCGGGAATTTTGTAGAACTGTGTAGTGTGCTTGAGTGAATGAATGCCCGTCCATACTTCTTGTTGCTTTCTTTCCTAGCGTGCCTTTCTTGAGGAACACCGATCGGCTTAAGATCAGGAATAAAGTCAACACAAAACTCAATGACCTCCTATGTTCCATAGCCCTTGGACATGCTTCCTTCTGGCCTAGCACGATTATGAACGTATTTCTTTAAGACTCCCATGAACCTCTCAAAGGGGAACATGTTATGTAGAAATACAGGA
The DNA here is from genome assembly GCA_947311845.1 of Poa pratensis. NCBI lineage: Eukaryota > Viridiplantae > Streptophyta > Magnoliopsida > Poales > Poaceae > Poa > Poa pratensis. The sequence goes on from CAMZMU010000042.1 coordinate 1,502,755, forward strand.
CCGAGAATGGAAATCTCTTCAACTAGGTGAACTATGAGCTGCGTCATAATATTGAAGAAGGACGGTGGAAACACCAACTCGAAGCTGACAAGACATTGGACCACACCCGTCTGTAAACTTGGTAGAGTTGCTGGATCGATTACCTTCTGAGAAATTGCATTGAGGAATGCACATAGCTTCACAATGGGTACTCGAATGTTTTCCGGTAGAAGCCCCCTCAATGCAACCGGAAGTAATTGTGTCATAATCACGTGGCAGTCATGAGACTTCAGGTTTTGGAACTTTTTCTCTGCCATGTTTATTATTCCCTTTATATTCGACGAGTAGCCAGACGAGACCTTGATACTGCTCAGGATTTGAAAAAAGATATCCTTCTCTTCTTTGGTAAGAGCGTAGCTGGCCGTAGCTTGATACTTCTCTGGATTCAGGTTGTCTCTTTCGTGCGTACGTTGCTGGTCCTGCCGTGCATCCGCTGTATCTTTCGTCTTCCCATATACGCCTAAGAAGTTTAGCAGGTTCACGCAAAGATTTTTCCTCACGTGCATCACGTCGATTGCAGAACGAACCTCTAGGATTTTCGAATAGGGTAATTCCCAAACTATAGATATCTTTTTCCACAAGGGTACGTGCTTGTTAGCGTCTTTTGGAACAGATAAACTGCTAGGACCCTTTCCAAAGATTACTTCTAAATCCTTGACCATGCCATATATAACATCACCATCAGAGCGTGTAGGCTTTGTCCGGTTATCTGCCTCACCTTTGAAATGCTTGCCTCTATTTCTTACGTGATGCCTATTTGGAAGAAATCGACGATGCCCCAGGTACACATTCTTGTTACCTAAATATATACTGTCAGTCTTATCTAAACAGTGCGTGCATGCATTGTACCCTTGTTCGACTGTCCTGAAATATTACTAAGAGCAGGCCAATCATTGATGGTTACAAACAGCAACGCTCGTATGTCAAATTCCTCCTATTTATACTCATCCCACACACGTACACCTTCGTCAGACCACAGCTGTAAAAGATCATCAACTAATGGCCTCAGATACACATCAATGTCATTGCCGGGTTGCTTCAGGCCTTGGATAAGCACTGGCATCATAATATACTTTTGCTTCATGCACAACCAAGGAGGAAGGTAATAGATACATAGAGTCATGGGCCAGGTGCTATGACTGCTGCTCTGCTCCCCAAATGGATTCAAGCCATCAGTACTTAGACCAAACCTTAAGTTCCTTCCGTCAGCTACAAAATCCCCAAACTCACTGTCGATTTTTCTCCACTGCGACCCATCAGCGGGGTATCTCAGCATCTCGTCTTCCTTACGGTCTTCTTTGTGCCATCGCAACAACTTGGCATGCTCTTTGTTTGGAACAAACGTTTCAACCGTGGTATTATAGGAGCATACCACATCACCTTGGCTGGAACCCTCTTCCTGGGGCTCGGCTCGCCCTCAGCATCACCTGGGTCATCTCGCCCGATCTTATACCGCAATGCACCGCATATCGGGCATGCATTCAAATTCTCGTACTTCTCACCGCGGTAGAGGATGCAGTCATTGATGCATGCATGTATCTTCTCCACCTCTAATCCTAGAGGGCAGACAATCTTCTTTGCTTCGTACGTATTGTTGGGCAATTCATTATTCCTTGGAAGACTCTTCTTAAATATTTGTAGCAACTCTTGAAATGCCTTGTCAGATATTCTATTCTTTGCCTTCCACTGCAGCAATTCCTGAGTGGTACCCAGCTTTTTCTGGCCATCTTCATAATTTGGGTACAACAATTTTTTGTGATCCTCTAACATGCGCTCCAACTTCAACCACTTGTTTTCACTTCCGCAGATTATCTGTTCATCAAGAATGACCCGACGAAGATCATCATCGTACTGATCATCAACAATGACCTCATACTCAGCTTCGTCTTCCCCCATTGTAGTACCCCTCATACACAGGATAGTTGTCATCATCCTCTTCTTCATTGTCTTCCATTATAACCCCTCTTTCTCCGTGCTTGGTCCAACAAAAATAATTGGGCATGAAGCCTTCTCGCAACAGGTGGGAGTGTATGGTTCTTGCGCAAGGGTAATTCCTCTTATTCCGACAGTCATCGCATGGACAAAACATAAAACCATTCTGCTTGTTTAACTTAGCCACTTGGAGAAAATTATGCATGCCATTAATGAACTCGGGACAGCGTCGGTCACCGTACATCCATTCTCGGCTCATCTGCATTATATAAATATATCAAAAACCATTACACCATAGCTATATCATGAATAGAGATACGTGACCAAATGCATTAATACAAGTTCACCACATTTAAACAAAAGTAGACTAGTGAACAAATCTAATACATAGTTCTCATAAACATTTATTAATTGAAACTAACATACAACTAGCTAAAGAATTTTAATCCAACGACAAATGCGATCAAAATCGCAACTAAGATAATTATTGAACCAACAACATAATGATACCAAGCCTCTTGACTAATGACATATTTTCTAATCTTTTTAAACTTCAAGCACATTGCATTCATCTTGATCTCGTGATCCAAGCGCATTGCCTCCATCTTGACCTCGTTATCATCGACGATGTTGGCAATCTTGAACTCCCATTTCATCTTCTCTTCGAGACGAAGATCTTTACTTCTTTTCAATTTGGCTTTCAAATCATTGTTTTCTTTTACAAAAAACTCGACAATAGGGTCGGTTGGAATTTCTGGTTCAACAACCTCCTAGATAAAAATATATGTACGTCAAGTTGGTCGGCATAATTGTTATAAACACGAAATTAAACAAATATATAGTTATAACAAACAATCGTACCACATCCGAATAATAGAGCGGACGAGAGCCGGTGTGGACAGATGTCAAATCCATGACACTATATATAACAAACAATTATACAAATAAGAAAATTACGCAAGTAATAATTATGCATCTAAATCATACAACTAAGATTTTTAAATAAAAGATAAAAATAAGAGGCTCACCGAGGTGGTGTCGGTGACGGGGCGGCGCGGGCGATCGACGGCGGTGAGGAAGGGGACGAGACGACACTATCAAAAACCACAAATTATACTTTAATTTGAGCTCAAAATGCATATAAAACAAATGAAATCCCTAACTTAGACATTTCATCAAACACCTTGCTAGCACTACAAAAATCAAACTAGCTAAACTAGCAAGAAAATGAGCTAAACTTGAAATGCCGGAAGAGAAGATGAAGTTGCTAACCCTTGTATATGTAGGTGCCACCAATCTTGACAAATGTTGGAGAAAAATGGGGTGAACTAGATCTTGGGAGAGCAAAGAGAGAGAAAAAATGGAATTGTGTTCGAGCTGAAAAATGGAGCAGTCGCTCGGGGTGGAAGAAGGTAATATAGGGAAACCTTTAGTACCGGTTTGTATTACCAACCGGTATTAAAGATGAGCCTTTAGTACCGGTTGGTAATACAAACCGGTACTAAAGGGTCTCGCCGTGGGGCCACCAACGGCAGCCACCTGTGCCAACCTTTAGTACCGGTGTGTGGTACCAACCGGCACTAAAGATCGGCCTTTAGTACCAGTTCATAATACAAACTGGTACTAAAGTGTCTCGCCGTGGGGCCCCGGCCGCCTCGCATCTGGAACCGATACTAATGCCCCTTTACTACCGGTTCGTGCCCAACCGGTACAAAACAGGGCGCACGGATGCCCTATTTTCTACTAGTGAATACTCCATTTACATAGATGTGCATCAAGTCTAACTCAAGATCTGGAATTTTATTGGATATGATTTAAAGCTACTCCAGGCGGACTTATGAGAGAGTTCCACACAGACTTGTACTCATTAGGAGTACATTGCATCTAAGTAAGCTGCACTCCTATGAAGTACTCTCTTGACAACTGTTCATAAATGATGAGTGTTCAAATAAGAAATTATGGAGTAGAAAATAATGCATATATGTGCAGTATTATTATAAAGGCAAGAGTTCAACTTATCAATGCTTGTGGCAGGCAGAGTGTTATTTGTCATGTTATGCTTCTGGATCTGCATGATTGAAATGCCGTGAGCCTGATAGGTTGCATTCTCACAGGGAATTAGGCAAACGAAAACCGGCATGCTTCTTGCGTCGAGGTGTCAGGGAAAGGCCCCCAAACGTGTTGACATGGCTGGATGACAAATGGAGGGACCTCACCTGAACCCAATCTTGCACTGTAGGATTTCACTTTGCAACTTAAGAGAAGAGCGAGTGACGAGTATATATGATTTGGCTAGAAGATGTTGACGTTGGCGATTTGTTCGCTTTCATGTACAGACAGCAAACGATGCCCAGTATCCTTGTGTATGCCATTGATACGATCTGTAAATGTGTTTGATGAGATTCTGCGAAATACAAACATGTATCTATGCAAAGAACACAATTCAGATCCAGAATGCAGCAGGGTCGTTGCCGGACAGATCCGACATGCCGTGAGCTCGATGGAACATGTCGCACCGGCGAGCTCGGCGGCCGCAGCTCCCCTCTTCTCGTCGTACTTGACGCCGAATCGTGGACATGCAGAGCACGGCGCGACATACCACATGGCCTCTTTGCCCTTGCCCCGCACGGCGTCATCGATGGGACGATGCAGAACCTCGCTCCACCGACGTGGACGAGCGTGGTGCGCTGGTGCAGAGGCAACTCCCTGCGGAACATCCTCTCCGGCGAAATCTTTTTTTCGGGAGCGTCCTAGTGTGGTCCCGTGGGCGTGGTTGGGGGCACGACATCGGAGGAGCAGAGAAGGCCTTCTGCCAAAGTCATGGCGGTAGAGGCTGACTCAGGCGTCCAGCTCGGCGACTGGATCAGGAAAATGAGACCCAACCATCAGCTCACGTGTTTTGAAGAGAAGAACAACATGCTGCAGGTCAAGTACAACCATCGACATATCAACACAACGATGGACGCCAGGGGGATGCACGAGCTGATGGATTGGCATGCCTTCTTGGCTTCTCGGCTAATTGCACATCATTGGTGGTCTGTGTAATTTCCTTTTTTTTTGTTTTGTATACAAGCTAATTTGTCTGGCCTTGGTATCTAGAATATTTTGTTGTAGAAATAGGGTCCGAGTCTAAGTGTAAGACGACTGAGATTTCTTAATTCCCATCTGATTTGAAAAAGTGTGAATTCCGTTTAGTGAAAAACTTGCTATTTTTATCCTGTTGTACATTACACTTTTTCACTAAACTTTTTCTTTGACCAAACGAGTCCCACTCGTCGATTTCATATAAAGAAACCGTCATTGTCTTACAACTTCCAGAATTACAAACAAAGTAGAAGAAAAAACAACAAACATCCATACAGATCTACACAGCAAATAGATATTCTATATCAACACAGTTTTAAACCGAATTTACAACTAAACCGGACAAAACGTGCACAAGGTAATGGCAACAAGCCAAAAGGAAAAACTGATAATGACATCTTCTATCAGTTCATCAGCCTAGCAGAATCAGCAGCCCAACCATGTGATCTGGAATAAGCCTCCCTCATCACCAGCTTGATCATCTCCATTCCATCTTCAAGGCTTCTTCGTCCTTGGATTTTCTGCAAAGTTGCCCACTGATACGTGCATTTTGTATCATCATTTATACAACTTTTAGTATCACATTAGAATGTTATTTGCATTGTTATATCATTATTTTTACATGTTTTAGATGATTTATGGGACTTTCTTACAAAGTCCCTATTTTTGGTATTTAATTTCTGGGAGGCAGAAAATCTCCTTTTTCTTATTTTTAATGTTTCAGGATCTACAGGGACCCAAATAATAAAAGGAAAATTACACAGCTGGTTTTTCATCGGGAGAAAGGCAGTGGGAAGAAGACCGAAGAGAGGAGAACCACGAGGCCCAAGTTAGGTGGGCCCACGCGGCCCAAGTACCTGGCCGCGTGGGACCCACTAAGTGGGGCCTCGGGCACCTCCTCGCCAGGGTTTTTATCGACGCCTTCGTCCTCCCCGAAAAGTTACGCCCTAATTTTCTGAAACCATCCGAGGCCGCGGCGGCGGCGAAACTCCTGATTCCCTCCGAGGGGGATCAGATCCTGCTGCTCCGGAGCTCCGGAGAAGGGGGAAATCATCGTCATCGTCATCACCTCTCCTCCTTGGCGTGGGAGGAGGCTACATCATCACCATCACCAAGACCAGCACCATCTCCATCATCATCTCCGTGATCCACTCCGTTCCCCTCGTAGTTTGAGAGTTGCTATACCCTAGATACTTGTCTTGTGCTACTATTCATGTTTGTGATTGAGTACTTGTCATTATTTGGTGGTGAAGTTATATTTTCAGATTGTGTTGTACCACTTATGCCACTGAATATTATCATGTTTGCACGTTGTGAGTAGTTCCCATATGTTCCTGAGGGCATAGGATGAATTGGCAATGATTTATATATAACATGTGTTGGTATTTTGTCAAGAGTTTATCTTTTATGTGATTCTATGATGGTGTTGTGCGAACGTCGACTGCACAACACTTCACCTATATGGGCTCATAGGAGAACACCGTAGTATAATGAATTGAGGGAGACTTGGGAGGACATGTAAACCTGGGACCGAATCATGAAGTTATATTATGAGGGTATTAGTATCGGGGACCTTAGAGTGTAATGCTATGGTGGGACTTTTGTCTTAATAATTCTTGTGCAGTCATTTACTTGGCCACATGATCCATCATAAGGGGTTGTAGTTTATTTATTTAGCTATACCTAATAATGGCTCCGTCCAAAGAAGATTAAAACTTGACAAGATATTCAACGTGTTGTTTAATAAATCTCTATGCCTAGCAATATCCATGCCGCCCTCGGGAACGTTTTCCACATATAAGTTACACATCACTTGAGCTTGTCCTCTTGCACATAAGAGGATTGGGCTTTCTCTCTTTGAGAGCTTTCACTTGCTAGTTTATTTTCTGCATTGCAACTATACAACCAAAAATACCAAAAACACTTGCATCTTTTATTGTTTTATTTATCAATCTTCTAACCAATACCTTCAGCTCCTCGTGGGTTCGACAACCTTTTCTAATTGAAAGGTACTACAATTGATCTCCTGCACTTGGGAGTCATCAAGATACTTTTCTGGCGCCGTTGCCGGGGAGCGTAGCGCTATTGGTAAGAAGTTTGGTAAGGAAACTTGAAAGCTGTTTTATCTCATTGTTACTATGGCATTTATGAATCGTTCCTCGCTGCACCTTGCTCTATATGACAGTGCTTATGCCACTACTCCTAAAGTGGTTGAAACTACTGTGTCTGAGATACCTAAAGTGGGATTTAAAATTCCCGTTGGTCATGTTAAAAGAGTTATGAAAAATCCATTTACAGGTGATGGAACTAAGTCTGCACGTGAACACATGGAGTTAATTGAAGACATATGTGGTTTATTTAGACTTCCTGGTATTTCTGAAGATCAGGTAAAAAGGAAGTTATTATATTTGTCTTTATCTGGTAATGCTCGTGATTGGTACAGGTCTCTTGATGAAGAGGTTGCTATTGAATGGAATATCTTGAGGAAGGTTTTCTTTCTTAAATATTTTACTCCTAAAGAAGCTTATGAGAACCGCTGCTATATATTTAATTTCTGGCCACATCTGGGAGAGAGTATTACTCAAGCTTGGGGGAGGTTAAAGGAACTCCTTCGCAAGAATCCTTGTCATGATCTTACAAGGAAACTTATATTGATAAACTTTTATGTGAGGCTACCGTCGAAGCACAAGGAAATTCTGGATAATTCATCTGGTGGAAGTTTTACTAATAATACTGAAGAAGAAGCATGGAATTTATTGGAGACTATTTCTGAAAATACTAGTCATTGGGATCTTGATAAAGGTAATGAGCCCTATTTGATTATGGATATTCATGTGTAGAGAACTTCTATGTTGTTTAAAAATCTGAGTGATACTTTTAATCTTGATCCTTATGTTATAATTGAGATAGCTAAAGGTTTTGCTGAGCATATCTGTGTTCCTCAAAGTGGTTTTGAAGTTTATGTTGAACCTGTTAAACAATCTATTGTTGTTCCTAAAGTTATTAAACAGGTAGAACCAGTGTCATCTGTGACAATTGAGAGTATGTTGAACCACCTCCATATCCAAACCAAGTTAAGGAGAATTTACTTATTGCTGTTACTAACAAGAGTAACAGAAGACGTTCTCAGCCTTATGAACAGGTGGAAGTCAACAGTCAAATTTCAATTATCAAGCAATTAAATGAAGAAGACCCTGTTGATGTTTATTTATGTGAAGATGCTACTAAGGTCATCAAAGGTAATTCGGCCAAAGTTGGTAAACCTGTTATATCATGCTATATTGGGACTTCAAGTATTAGTGTCATTCCATATTCTCTTTATCTTGAAATCAAGCCTGATATTGATCCTATCATTATGGAAGAGACAGGTATGACAATTCAACTTGCTAATAAAGATTATATTAGTCCATTTGGAATTGTTAGAGATGTTGAAGTATTGGTTGGCAAAATAAAATATCCTGCTGATTTTATTGTGCTTGGTTGTCCTCAAGATTCTTTTTGTCCTATCATTTTTGGTAGACCTTTCTTAAACACTGTTGGTGCTGAAATTAATTTGCCTAAAGAGAAAGTGTTTATTAAATGTGCTGGTGAAAAACTTGAGTTCAACTTTTCCAAATTTGCTGATAAACATGTTGTGAAAGAGCCAATTTCTGAAGATATAATTGAAACTCTTGCACATATAGCTGTAGCTTCAACAGATGTTGTAGAACGTTATATGCTTAATCAAGATGAACCATTTAATGATGAGGAAAAGGATGCTTTAGAACAAATATTATGGCAACAACCACCACAATTACAATTGCATATCCCACCTGATAATTTAGGAGTGCTACCACCACCTAAAGGGGATCCTAGCTTTGAATTAAACCTTTGCCTACAAATCTGAAATATGCATATTTGGATGAGAAGAGCATATATCCTGTCATTATTAGTGCTAACCTTTCAGCTGAAGAAGAAGAGAAATTACTTGATGTGCTTAAAGCTCACCGACCAGCCATTGGATACTCTCTTGATGATCTTAAAGGTATAAGCCCAGCTCTATGTATGCATAAAATTAATTTGGAAGAGGATGCAAAACCTGTTGTTGATTATCAACGCCGTCTCCATCCAAAAATGAAGGAAGTGGTAAGGAAAGAGGTAATAAGACTTATTGAAGCTGGTATCATTTATCCCATAGCTGATAGTAAGTGGGTTAGTCCAGTTCATTGTGTTCCTAAAAAGGGTGGAATGACTGTTGTTCCAAATGATGAGGATGAACTTGTGGCTCAACGTACTGTTGTTGGTTATAGGATGTGTATTGATTTCAGGAAGTTAAATAAAGCAACTCGTAAAGATCATTACCCATTGCCATTTATTGATCAAATGTTAGAAAGGTTATCTAAACACTCTCACTTTTGTTATTTAGATGGTTATTCAGGTTTCTCACAAATTCCAGTCCATAAGGATGATCAAGAAAAGACCACTTTTACTTGCCCATATGGTACATTTGCTTATAGGAGAATGCCATTCGGGTTATGTAATGCTCCTGCTACTTTTCAAAGATGCATGAATGCTATATTTGCTGATTATATTGAAAAGATAATGGAAGTCTTTATGGATGATTTTTCTGTGTATGGTACTTCCTTCGATAATTGCTTGTTCAACCTTAACAAAGTTTTGCAGCGTTGTGAAGACCAACACTTAGTTTTAAACTGGGAGAAGTGTCACTTCATGGTTACTGAAGGTATTGTTCTTGGGCATAAGATTTCTGGAAAAGGAATAGAAGTTGACCCAGCAAAGATAGAAGCTATTGAAAAGCTGCCATACCCAAGGGACATCAAAGGTATAAGAAGTTTTCTTGGGCATGCAGGTTTTTATCGTAGGTTTATTAAAGATTTCTCCAAAATATCAAAACCCTAACCAATCTTTTGCAAAAGGATGTTCCTTTCTCTTTTAATGATGATTGCATTGAGTCCTTTAATATTTTGAAGAATGCTTTAATAAGTGCTCCTATTATTCAACCTCCTGATTGGAAATTGCCTTTTGAAATTATGTGTGATGCTAGTGATTATGCAGTTGGGGCTGTTTTGGGCCAACGTGTTGATAAGAAACTGAATGTCATTTATTATGCTAGTAGAACACTTGATGCTGCTCAAAGGAATTATGCCACAACTGAAAAAGAATTTTTAGCAGTGCTATTTGCTTGTGACAAGTTTAGACCTTATATTACTGATTCGAAAGTCACATTGCATACTGATCATTCTGCCATTAAATACTTAATGCATAAGAAAGATGCTAAGCCTAGATTAATAAGATGGGTACTTCTATTGCAAGAATTTGATTTACACATTGTTGATAGGAAAGGGGAAGATAATCAAGTAGCTGATCATCTTTCTAGAATGGAAAATATACCTGATGATCCTATTCCTATTAATGATAGCTTTGTTAATGAACAACTTGCAATTGTTAATGTTTCTAGTGCTAAAGTTGCATCACCATGGTTTGCCAACTATGCAAATTTTATTGTTGGTAAGGTTCTACCTCCACACTTCACTTTTCAACAAAGAAAGAAATTCTTTTATGATCTTAGACATTATTTTTGGGATGATCCTTTCCTTTATAAGAAAAGTGTGGATGGTATTATTAGACGTTGTGTACCTGAGCATGAACAACAGGCTATTATAAGAGATTGTCATGACAGTCCTTATGGAGGGCATCATGCAGGAGATCGTACAGGTGCAAAGGTATTACAATCTGGTTTCTATTGGCCTACTTTATTTAAGGATTGTGCTGAATATGTTAAATCTTGTGATAAATGTCAAAGAGTAGGAAATATTGGTAGGAGAAATGAAATGCCTATGAATTATTCTTTGCCACTTGAGCCATTTGATGTTTGGGGCTTTGACTTTATGGGGCCTTTCCCAGAGTCAAAGACAAAGCATACTCATATTTTGGTTGCAGTGGATTATGTTACAAAGTGGGTGGAAGCAATTCCAACCAAGAGTGCAGATCATGCCACAGCAATGACGATGCTCAAGGACATCATTTTCCCCAGGTTTGGTGTTCCTAGGTTTTTAATTACTGATGGTGGCTCTCATTTCTTGCATGGTATTCTTAGAAAAACATTGGCAAAATATGATGTTAACCATAGAATTGCATCTCCCTATCACCCTCAAACAAGTGGACAAGTTGAATTAAGTAATAGGGAAATTAAACTCATTTTGGAGAAGACAGTGAATAAGTCTAGATCTGATTGGCCAACTAAAATTAATGATGCATTATGGGCTTATAGAACTGCTTTTAAAAATCCTATGGGAATGTCTCCTTATAGAATGGTTTATGGAAAAGCTTGTCATTTACCTGTTGAATTAGAACATAATGCTAGATGGGCTATTAAACAATTGAACTTTGATTTTAAGACTGCTGGAGAGAAGAGAATTCTTGATTTAAACCTACTTGATGAATGGAGAAACGAAGCTTATGAAAGTGCTAGAATGTTTAAAGAGAAAGTTAAAATTTGGCATGACAAGAAAATTAAGAGAAAAGAATTCAAAGTAGGTGATCAAGTTTTATTGTACAATTCTCGTTTCAAGTTTTCTGCAGGAAAGTTAGCTTCAAAGTGGCAGGGACCATTAGTGATACAGGAGGTGTACCGTTCAGGAGCTATCCGTCTTCACGGTGATATGAAAGGTAAACCTCATGTAGTCAATGGACAACGCCTTAAACATTATATTGCAGGAAAGAGCTTCATCGGAAAGGTGGAGGAGTTGAATTTAAAGACACCGGAGGAGGTAATTGCGAAGAATTTTGCAGTTTCAGAAACCCAAAATCAATAATAGGTAACTTTTGTGTTGGAAAGTTTCTCGGAATTGCGTAAAATTTTACGGAAGTCATTTTTTATGGAAATTAACGTGTGGGACAAGAAAACTGGACGAAGCGGAGACCCGAGGAAGGAAACAAGGGGTCCCACGGGCCAGAATCTTGGGCCGCGTGGGCCCACTCCTTTTGCCCCTCGGAGTCCCGTTTCGTCTCGTTTTCGACTCCGACGCTTCGTCTTGACCTAAAAACCGTCAATATATACCCCTTTTCGTTGATCTAATCTCGCACCGAGCGTTCTCGAGCGATCTTTGCTTTTGTTGTTTCTGCCTGTCAGGTTTTTAGCTATGTCTTGGGAGACTCCTTCCAATGCTCCTCCATGGACGATGATGATGATGAACTCGAGGGCAACACCCCACGTCCATATGGAGAAGGAATAGGAAGAGGAAGGACTACTCGGATGATGACTACAAGCCGACGAGGAGGAGATGGAGAAGGAGGAAGCGGAAGAGAAAGAATACAAGCCCTTCGTCGACATCGCACCTATTGCAACAGCACCACCTTCTCCTATCTCCGTTGCTGGTGTGAGGGTGAACGTGTCTCTTGGAAACAAGAGGCAGACAGCGCGCATGAGCAGGGAAAGGCTCCTAGGCACGCACTTGCTAGCAAAAACGTGGTTTCTACTCTTATTGACAGGGAATTCAAGCGTGCCACCCAAGAGAACTATCCTGGTGAATGGGATCGTAAGATCCCTAATGTTAAAGTACCAAGCCCGGAGTGGAAGCCTGCAAGGAGACGGTGGAGAAGAATCTCATGGAAAAACTGGGAGAAGCTGCAAGGGAGTTTGAAAAAGCTACAACCTTATGATGAGCATTGTTGGAAAACTTGAAGATAATTATTATGAAGACAGAAGAAAGAGCGAAGTGGTTCTAGCAAGACGTCAAGCTTGGGGGAGTTCCACCTAGTCTTTATCTCTACTAGTTTATCATATCTATCTAGTCATGTGTGTTTTGCTTTTATCGTTTAGTTATCAATATCTCTTAGGCATGTGTGAGCTCATGGAGCATTATCATGTATCTCTATCTTATGGTTTATCAATGAATATAAAGTATGGTGTCATCCATGATTCCCTTGTTTGGAGATTTATGGGTAACACTCATGCAAATGAGCGTGGCATATTTAGAAGTTTCAGTCACATCTTGCCTTGAACTTAATTAACTTGAGTATGTTGGACAATTGTAGAATCACCCCATTATAAAATGAATAAAGAGAATGAGTCAATATGACTTGGAAATTAATAGTTTAAGGTTGAGATATAGTCTTGTAGGATAAAAAGTTAGGAAGGGTTAATGAAAAGGATATAAACACTCTTGTTAGAATCTAGTATCTTTTGAGCAAATTAATGAATCATGGATATTTCAATACTTATGCTCTTGGAAAGTGAATGAAAAGGAAGGCACCTGAAAATTCAGTTAGCCATGGAAAGTGTAAGATAAAGGTTGTATAGAGCATAGGAACTTGATTGAAATATCCATGACTAAAGTTTGCACTAGTTACTAGGAAGCAAGGTTGTAAACAATCTTATATCTATCTTTTCATTTGTCTTCTTTGAACTTGTTATCTAATAAGAGTTTATCTTGTCTTTAAATTTCAGCAAAGTATAAAATATTATGATGCTTTCCATAAAGAGCAAAAGCATGTGAAAAATAGTATGATTCAATTGTCCAACATACAATGGTTATTTGCTTTCAAAAGTAAGGGGTGATTGCTAGAGCTTCTACTTATGTTGCCCTCATGTGTATGAGTTTTAGTTCATTAATCTTACATTGCAACTGAATATGATGATGATACAATGCTCGTATTTATTTATCAACCATAAGTCCATTGATGCATGTAATGATCTATGTCCTTACTTACTCGAGGACGAGTAAAGGTTTAAGCTTGGGGGAGTTGATACGTGCATTTTGTATCATCATTTATACAACTTTTAGTATCACATTAGAATGTTATTTGCATTGTTATATCATTATTTTTACATGTTTTAGATGATTTATGGGACTTTCTTACAAAGTCCCTATTTTTGGTATTTAATTTCTGGGAGGCAGAAAACATTCTTTTTATTGTTTTTAATGTTTCAAGAGCTACAAGGACCCAGATAATAAAAGGAAAATTGCACAGCTGGTTTTTCATCGGGAGAAAGGCAGTGGGAAGAAGACCGAAGAGAGGAGAGCCATGAGGCCCACCTAAGAGAGGAGAGCCATGAGGCCCACGTTAGGTGGGCCCACGTGGCCCAAGTACCTGGCCACGTGGGACCCACTAAGTGGGGCCTCGGGCACCTCCTCACTTGGGGCTTTTTATCGACGCCTTCGTCCTCCCCGAAAAATTACGCCCTAATTTTCCCGAAACCATCCGAGGCCGTGGCGGCAGTGAAACTCCTGATTGCCTCCGAGGGGGATCAGATCCTGCTTCTCCGGAGCTCCGGAGAAGGGGGAAATCATCGTCATCATCATCACCTCTCCTCCTTGGCGTGGGAGGATGCCTCTACATCATCACCATTACCAAGACCAGCACCATCTCCATCATCATCTCCATGATCAACTCTGTCCCCCTCGTAGTTTGAGAGTTGCTATACCCTAGATAATTGTCTTTTGCTACTATTCATGTTTGTGATTGTGTGCTTGTCATTATTTGGTGATGAAGTTATATTTTCAGATTGTGTTGTACCACTTATAACACTGAATATTATCATGTTTGCACATTGTGAGTAGTTCCCATATGTTCCTGAGGGCGTAGGATGAATTGGCAATGATTTATATATAACATGTGTTGGTATTTTGTCAAGAGTTTATCTTTTATGTGATTCTATGATGGTGTTGTGCGAACGTCGACTACACAACACTTCACCTATATGGGCTCATAGGAGAACACCGTAGTATAATGAATTGAGGGAGACTTGGGAGGACATGTAAACCTGGGACCGAATCATGAAGTTATATTACGAGGGTATTAGTATCGGGGACCTTAGATTGTAATGCTATGGTGGGACTTTTTGTCTTAATAATTCTTGTGCAGTCATTTACTTGGCCACATGATCCATCATTAGGGGTTGTAGTTTATTTATTTAGCTATACCTAATAATGGCTCCGTCCAAAGAAGATTAAAACTTGACAAGATATTCAACGTGTTGTTTAATAAATCTCTATGCCTAGTAATATCCGTGCCGCCCTCGGGAACGTTTTCCACATATAAGTTACACATCACTTGAGCTTGTCCTCTTGCACATAAGAGGATTGGGCTTTCTCTCTTTGAGAGCTTTCACTTGCTACTGTTTATTTTCTGCATTGCAACTATACAACCAAAAATACCAAAAACACTTGCATCTTTTATTGATTTATTTATCAATCTTGCTAACCAATACCTTCAGCTCCTCGTGGGTTCGACAACCTTTTCTAATTGAAAGGTACTACAATTGATCTCCTGCACTTGGGAGTCATCACCCACCCATGAAGCATATTACACAATCTATACAACTACTCCAAGATCATTAGGATATTTTAAAACAGACATCGTTTTTTGTTTTCCAGATCATCTAGCACACTACCGCCCCACCACTAAGCACCAGCCTGCGCTGAGACGCTGGAAAGGAATCAATCCAATATCCCACCAAGTCAAGAGCAACATCAGGAGGCCTAACAAATAACAAAGCACACATCACAATCTGCCAAACCAACTTAGCCAGAGAGCACCGGAGCAACATAGGATCAACCATCTCATCATGTCCATAGAAATGGCATTGCCTATTTCCTGTCCAACCTCTACGAGCCAAGTTGTCTTTAGTGAGAATGCTATTTCTCAAAACTAGCCAGACGAAGAGACTTTAACTTTCAAGGAGATTTTTATCTTCCATATAAATCTAAATGGAAACAACTTGTTAGATCTCAGATGCAGATAGAGTCCCCCGACTTGGAACTGGCCAGTAGCACCAATGGTCCACCTGACCCTGTCAGGATCCTCATTCAGTTGAATAGCACCAACCAGTTATTTCAAATTGGAGTGGCAAGTCTCCCCGCAGAGACCTTCTAAATCCAAGGCAACCCCATCCATCTTCTTTAACCATGCTAAGAGTGAGCAGTCTATTGAAAGAAATGTTATACAACATGGGGAATTGAGCTGAAAGAGGTGCATTGTTCACCCAGCTATCTTCCCAAAATAAGGTATTCTCCCCATTGTTCACCACCCTTATTGCATACTGATGGAAGGTATGATTAACCTCTATTAGCCCTACCAAAAATGAGAGCTCCCAGGCCTAGCAGATGCCTGGGAAAGAACTTTGTCAGGCAGATATTTTCTAGTCAACAGTTCCTACCAAGTTCCTTCTGAGTTTTCCAGCTTCCAAAGCCACTTACATAGCAAACTTCAGTTCATGGTTTCCAAATCAAGAACACCAAGACCACCACGGTCTTTAGGAAGACAAACTGTCAGCCAATTGACCCTGTTGTATCTCTTCCTATCATCAAGCTCTTGCCAGACCATTATTTTCCTATAAATGTCCCATTTCTTTAACACACCTTTTGGAGCTTTTAAAAAGTACAACATACAGAGGGGTAAACTTCTAGACAAGCATTCACCAAAGTGATTCTATCCCCAGTAGATAACAACTTCCCTTTCCATTCAGCCAACTTATTTGCAAATTTCTCATTTATTGGCCCCAATTGAGATTTAGAAAACCTCTTCTCATCATTTGGCATGCCAAGTTATTTTATTAGCAAAGCTACAGAAACACAAGTGAAGATCTCACTTTATTGTTTCTCTCTTGTAAAAGCATAACCCAAACAATAAATCTCTTTTGTAAAAATTGATCTTCAGCCCTGACAGTTGCTCAACCACACATAGAATAAATTTGAAATTTCTGGCATTTTCTAGACTATCCTCCAGCTGCAGAATAGTATCATCTGCATATTGCAGAATAGCCAAGGCACCATCCACTAAGTGAGGGATGAGCCCAGAAATGATCCCCAACGCTTTAGCATGTTTCATCATCAGAGCCAGACCATCTCCCCCAATATCAAAAAGTAGAGGTGACAAAGGATATTTAGGAAAGTAGGGGCCAATCTAGTCATTGACCCTGATGGCCACTCTCCCCCCTCTCATAGAATTTATCACCCAATCAAAGAACACGTTCACAAAGCCTTTATATTGCATCATCTGGTAAAGAAAAGCCCAGTTAACTTTGTCATAGGCTTTTTCAAAATCTATCTTGAACAAAACTCCTGACATGTTCTTATGATGAATCTCATGAATAGCCCCATGCAGCAAAACAAT
Source organism: Poa pratensis (assembly GCA_947311845.1). Taxonomy (NCBI): domain Eukaryota; kingdom Viridiplantae; phylum Streptophyta; class Magnoliopsida; order Poales; family Poaceae; genus Poa; species Poa pratensis. Next base: position 1,519,927 of record CAMZMU010000042.1, read on the forward strand.
GCCCTACATGATATATCTGTCTTTAATAAAGGTAGTCTGAGTATCAGCTATCACTTTATGGATAACTTTGCCTAATCTGTTTGCAAAAAGTTTTGTCAGTATCTTATAACTGACATATAGCAGGCAGATATGTCTGAATTTCAGAATTACATGTGCATCAGGCACCTTGGGGATCAAGGTAATTATTCCATGATTAAGCCTCTCAATATCAAACTTCCCTTTGTGAAAGGCATCAAATAGCTCTTTCAAGTCAAGCTTGATAGTGTCCTAGAAAACTTGATAAAATTCTGCAGGAAGGCCATTAGGCCCTACAACATTGAAATGCATCAAATCAAAAACCACTTCTATAATTTCCTCCAACACAAAGGGCTTAGTGAGCATCCTAACATCTTATGCATATAGTTGATCATAATCAATACCATCTTGTCTCAGATTAGTCCCAACTATCTGTCCAAACTGGATTTTGTAAAAGGCAGTCACGTGTTTTATTAAGTTCTCCTCTCCCAACACCTCAGTTCCATTGTACTGTAGAATAGCAATGTGATTCTTCTTCTTCCTGCCATTTGTTTTTAAATGAAAATACTTCGTGTTCCCATCTCCTTCCTTTAGATCCTTCTCTATGCCTCTTTGTCTCCACTTTAGCTCTTCATCCCTTAACAATTTGTTCAGCTTGCTCTGCATATCCACTTGCGACTCCCTTTCAAGAACAGATAAACAAGTAGTCTACATTTTTTTTGAACATATCACGGTTGGACAACAGTTCTTTTTTCACCCTTAATGTGCCCACCCTTAGTATGACTCGTCAATCTTCTAGTTTTTTCTTGCCACTTATCAACATCATGTTTGTAGAAAGTCACAACATTCCAGCTATTTTTTACAATATCATGAAACCCATCTCTCTCCACTCAACAACTTTTATACCTAAAATGGTTATAGTGTGGGGGAGGAGATCCACAAGACAAAAGCAGGGGAACAGGATCAGAGATGTCGTCGTTCATCCCTGTGACTGTGGCTAGGGGAAAAGCCAAATCCCATTTTGGAGAAACTAGAACTCTGTCTAGTTTAAAAAAAATGGGTTTAGCCAAATTATTACCCCAATTAAGCTTCAAAAAAAAATTATTACCCCAATTGTACAGTCCACCAAAGAGCTTCAACTCCTTCAACCCATTAATCTCAATAATGGAATTAAAGATATGGCTCCACTTGGATAGAATATAGGGTTTATTTTTTAACTGGTTTTCCTGATGATATTGAAATCACCACCAATGACACAAGCCCCTTTACACTTACTATATAAATTTGCTAGTTCAGCAAGAAAAATGTCCTTCCCTTTAGGCTGAGGAGGGCCATACACCACCACCAAAGCACTTCATCTTGGAATGTTTATCCAAGAGCAGCATTTTGACGAAATGATCCCCAACTTCATGCTCCAACACATCATACACATCTAAGTCAGCACCAAGGAGGGTCCCACCAGATCTCCCATTACGTGGCACATGCAACTAAGTCAAATTTCTATTACCTGTAATTTTCCAAAACCATTGAGTAGAAAAGTCAGCTTTTATGGTCTCACCGAGACCAATAAAACTAGCTCCCTCCTCTCTGATAACTTAAACGCATTTTTTCGACGTCGTATGCAAAAGTTATGACCGTTCTAATTTTTTTTTTCTGTTTTCTGCAATAAAGGTCAAAATTCATATTTCAAAATTTCTATATCAACTAGACACTAAAACCTAACTACATCTCAAAGGACACTAAAATTCATATTCCAAAACCATTGAGCAGCAATTTATTGAAGATTTTATCATTTTCATTTTTTTTTGCAAAAATGAAAAGGCGATCCAACGGGGGGTGGAATTGATTTCAAAAATTTCTGTGCCGCATGGGACTGGATGCGCCACAGAAATGTTTGTGGCGCATCTGGACACATGCGCCACAGAAATGACACCCACCCAATCATTGGTGGTGGGGCCGACCATACCCAATCATTGGTGGTGGGGCCCACCATATTTCTGTGGCGCATCTGGACACATGCGCCACAGAAATGTTGATTTCTGTGGCGCATCTAGTCCCATGCGCCACAGAAAAGGCACCGTAGGATGCAAGCCAATCATTGGTGGCGGGGCCCACCATTTTTCTGTGGCGCATGGGATTGCATGCGCCACAGAAAGGCTGTAATCAGTGGCTCATGGGCTAGTTATGCGCCACAGAAAGGGGCCGAATTCTATGGCGCACCACCCCCGGTGCGCCACTGAATATTATCTGTGGCGCACGGCAATATTCGTGCGCCACAGAAAGTGGTTCCATCTATAGCCTATTTTCTACTAGTGTAATGATGGGTTGAAATATGCAAAATTATCCATTTACATAGATGAGCATCAAGTCTAACTCATGATCTGGAATTTTATTGGATATGATTTAAAGCTACTCCAGACGGACTTATGAGAGAGTTCCACACAGACTTGTACTCATTAGGAGTACATTGCATCTAAGTAAGTTGCACTCCTATGAAGTACTCTCTTGACAACTGGTCATAAATGATGAGTGTTCAAATAAGAAATTATGGAGTAGAAAATAATGCATATATGTGCACTATTATTATAAAGGCAAGAGTTCAACTTATCAATGCTTGTGGCAGGCAGAGTGTTATTTGTCATGTTATATATGTGGAGTAATTTCTAATCAGGTCTTTCTTGTTTTCAGGTGATCATTAATTTTGTTTATCTTGGCATCGGGGCAGGACTTGTTCTCGACGGGCACGGCCAGCGCGGAGGTTCTCGAGGAGCATGACGGCCTACCCCTCCGGCGATTTTGGGCGCTGAGGCGCTGGGCCGAGGAGCTACGCTGGAGATGACATCCAGCAACCTGATGATTCTGGTGCTGCGCGACGACCTGGGCGAGATCGTCTTGGTGCATCTAGGCGAGGTGGCGCTGGGGGGAGCGCCTGTACGTCGAACTGTGCGACGACGACCCGTCGCACCCCCGCAGTGGGCCGCGGCCCATCCCCGCCGTCTTCTTCTCCTTCCTCTTTCTTCCTCCCTCGCCATTGCTCCCCCACCGCCAACGCCGGCCTAACCGACAGCTGCCGCTAGCCGCGGCCAGCGTCGCTACCGCGCCGCCTCGCCGCCCCGCCGTGCCCCAGCCGCCTCCTCCGCCGGTCCTCCGGCCCCGGCCCACCTCCCCTCTAACCCCCCCCCCCCCCCCCCCCGCACCCGCAACCCCCTCATTAAGTCATGTCCTCGCCTACGTCGGCGACGCCGCGGCCCGCCGCGTCATCCCCGTCTCCGGCGAGGTCCTGTCCTCACCTCCGCCGTGGCGCCGCGGCCAGCCGCGTCGTCCCCGTCGTCGGTGAGGATGGTCCTCTTCCTCGGCACGGTCGTCTTCCCGCGTTGGGCCGGCCCATGTGGGGTGTGCGGCGGCATCCTATCATCGACCTGGTCGATGGATAGGGTTTGCCGCGCTGGGGCGCCGGCGATGGGCAATGGGGTGCTGGGGCGATGAGGAGTTGAGGTCCTGAGCGCGACCTGGGCATTGGTGTGTTAGGGTGAGACGGCCTGCTAGATGCGGTGGTGGGGCTATGACGATCTGCTTGGGAGACGGCCCGCTGGAGGTGCTGGATGTGGTGGTGGGGCGGCGAGGTTATCGCTGGGGCGATGATGTGTTCATTATTCTTTTTCTGTATCGCTGTTGGCCTGTTTCGATGTTCGCTATTCGCCTGAGATCTTGCGTACATATGAATTCATACATACATACCTATAAGTTATCTGAGATCGTGCGGCAAACATGTCATTTTGGCGATTTTGGAACTTGTCGGAAATTCCTTAAACGTCTTATATATCGGAACAGAGGGATCGAGTAGAACCCTAGGTACAATGGCATTTGGGAAACAGCAAGTTTACTTGCTCGTAGGAGCTCTTGATTTGATCGAGCAGCTGAAGCCGATTAATGTGGAGCAGATGTGAGTGTTGAAGAAACATTCAGAACATTCGCTTGTATCCATAGAAAGTGTTTTGGATGATATTATACTTAGGGTGGTAGGATTCTAGATGCAGGCTAGGCAAGATCGTTGATCTATTAATTGATGTTTGTGTAGATTTGATGACTAGTGTAAATTGCGAGGCTGCATTTTTTTGTAGAAGGCAGCCAGGTAATCAGGTTGCCACTTCTATCTCGTGTAGGCTGAAGACAGTAATCGTGAAGGGGAAAATTCGGGGGACCAAGAATTTCAAAGTACACTTTCTTCTGTGTTGGAGCTGGAGCCTAAGCTCTGGGTCCAGTTAGGCTACTGGAAGGAAGGATTTGCAAAGAAATCAAACCAACCTTGTTTGTATCAGGGAAGAAGCACATAGGATCCAAAGATTACAGTGTGAGGTAATTGTAACAAACCAAGCTGCTCAATTTTTTGTTCTAACATATGCAAGGCATTTTTTTGCGTTCAGTCTATCATGTATAATACAAGAATTTTAAGAACCAACACAAACATTTAATATTCAAATGTTTACTTTTGTATTCTATTTCATTTTCTTCTTGGGACCACTTCCATTTTTTCTGTTTCACTGCTGCCGTATTGTTCTTCATTTCAATGTCATGCATTTTTAGTGATAATTAGAGATGAATGCTGAAAGCTTTGTTACAACTCCATTCTTGATTTATATGATTGAAGTGCCGTGAGCCTGATAGGTTGCGATCTCACAGGGAATTAGGTAAACGAAAATCGGCATACTTCTTGCGTCAAGGTATTGGGGAAAGGGCCCCCAATTCTGTTGACATGGCTGGATGACAAATGGAGGGACCTCACCTGAACCCAATCTTGCACTTTAGAATTTGTTTTTGCTACTCAATTGAAGATTGGAAAACGAGTATACTTGATTTTGTTAGAACATGTTGACGCTGGCAGGTTGTTCTCTGTGATGTATAGAGAGCAGACAGTCTCCAGTTGCTTGTTGTAAGGCCATCTCTTGAATGATTCTGTGTATGAAAATTCATTCTGTAATATTATACAACTGATAAAGATCAATGCCGTTGCTGCAATTTGATAACGTTAGGGCAACTTCTTCTTATTTCGGCACATTTTCATATTTAACTAGTTTAGCTCCAATAATTTACTACAAAATCATAACAAATAAAAGATATAACAAATATTTTAGCATAATTTAAAAAGAAATATCCAAGTTCGAAATTCCAATTAAGCGGTGCCGGGCATCCATCAAAATATCAAAACGATCACAAATGGCACATAGTTCATACAAACTTACAGTATGACATCGAGTGCTCAATCTTCTCGAGCGTAGATCATGGCATTTTATTTTTTTCATACCAAGCCCTCATCGTGTCGTCCATGATGGTTGTGTCGGGCATCATTACCCGGGCCTTCTCGGTGAAAACCTTGAGATCAACTTCCTTTGCCCTCGTTGTTGCTTTCAATTTGGCAGTTACGTCAATTTCCGCTTCAATTCATAGCTTCTCCTTTTGTATGTCCATGAAGCTCTTGAAGCGTTCGTCTTTCTTGAGCTCTCTCATCTCTCCTCTTTTTCACTTGAAACCTCTTTGACGCTTATCATTTCGGCGATTGATTCTTGCAATGAGCTTGATGAAAGCGCACGCTTTGCGTCCTTCTAAAACTTCCTTCCCCTCGGCCGAAATGTAAAAGTAAAATATAAAATGTCTTTGCCGAGTGTCTATTAAAACAGGCGGGAAAAAAGTTAATGAAAAAGAAACATTGCGGGAAAATAGCATCGGCGGGAAAAACTGGCGCCAAAAATATCTCAAACCATGGACAATCAGCAAAGAGGATGCGTCGTTTCTATTCCGCCGGCCGCGGTGGATGGGGACACGTCTCCAACGTCTTTGCCGAGTGTTTTTGGCCGTCTTTGCCGAGTGTTTTTTTCTTTTTTTGCCGAGTGCCTTTTCTTTGCTGAGTATATTTTTGATAGCTCTCCGCATAGAGCCCCCTTGCTGAGTGCCCAACAAACAACACTCGGCAAACGCACTAACACTTGGCGAACACCCGTTTTCCGGTAGTGACGGAGACGAGAAGGGGCAGGCCGAAGTTCGTACGGTACTCTGGTGGCTAGGGGAGGATGCCCACGGCGGAGGTGGCGGCGTCGAAGGCCGGCATCTTGGTGCCGTGGGGCTTCATGGCCACGATCTTGGTGTGGTGATCGATGAAGGCGTCTAAGTTGGCATGCGCGGCGTAGAAGTGCGCCACTGGCGGCTATGCGAAGAGCTTCGGCTCCGGCTCAAGGTTGGCGCCTCCGGAGTCACAGGAATGTTAGATGTCTGACGTCCACCTTGCAATTCTGTCCTTCATAAATCTGAAGCTGAGTGGTGCCCGTTCGCATAGTTGAATATTATGTGTCATCCAGTCTCATCCAACATGAGAGCACGTTTCAATCTGCAAGGACATCAATACAATTTGAGATGCGATACATAAGAAGAGAATTGAGCCATATATATCAACAGTGCGAAAGTAAAGATTATCAGGCTTCAACCTGCTTATTACTTTAGAATCCAAATACATTTGGCCAAATAGCTGACAGAGCACCATGATAGGAACATGCCCCTATCCATACCATCCATTTTTGTGTTGAGATTCGTGCGCAAACTTTCTCTTTTTTTTCTCTTCCAAACGAAATTAAATAAAAGTTTGAAACTTTGCAGATCAACATTATATTGGAACTAGTACAATGTATGAAAAATAAAATCAGATTTTTTTGTAGAAAATAAAATTTTAAATAATGAAATTTATCCTAAAATCCTCATTTTAAATATTTACGGTGCACCAATTTTTCTATAATTCCTTGATTCATTATTTCCTTCCTTCCTTTCTTCCTTCGTTGTATCAACAACACATACATACATTTGCAATTCATGTATACATAAGCTAGCCATGCTTGTACGTACAGGTGCAAACAATGGCAGTTAATTATGTTGTAAGCCACAAGAGCTCGATTAATTTTAGCGCTCGTTAAATATATTTGTAGTTCTTTTTTTGGGTCCCTTTTAATTTGTAAGTAAGTGGTGTATGAATCAGTTCAGCACACGCTCATTTAATTATTTTTACTTACTCCGAGTTGTGATAACAATATATATCAGTTATTTTTTTCTTGAAGAAAAAGATGTGATAACAATATCAGTTGCTTGCAATCTCTACGAACTAAGTATAGTTATTATGGTATCAGTACATACTTATTTCGTCAGTGTCACTGAAATCCGATGAGAATTAATTCTCTAACACAACAAGCACACAAGCTCTGAAAAGGGAAGCTGTGAGGGAGAGCAACGAAGATACCAAACCCTTGCCCCACGAAATTCCCCCTCCCCAACCTTAACCAACGGATCATCCATTCCCTTGATGCCACGCTATTCCTCCTATATTAATTGACCTCCTTTGATGCCACTCCATTCCTCCTATCTTAACTGACCCGATAGATAACCTAGCTAGTACTCCCTCCGTTCCAAATTAATTGACTTGCATTTGTTCACATATGGATGTATCTAGACATGTTAATTGACTTTTATTTGTCCACATGTGGATGTATCTATACGTGTAACATGTCTAGATACATCCATATGTGAACAAATGCAAGTCAATTAATTTGGAACGGAGGGAGTAGTACATACATATATCAGCTAGCTATTCGTTTGATCGATCGTGAGTAGAGCTAGCGCTGGATCGCAATGCCCTTCAGTGACGAAGAGCAGGACGTTCCTTCTGCAGATTTATCAGGAGGTTTTATTTCACACCATTTCATTCAAACAAAAAATTCATAAACCGGATTGAATTAATAATGATCACTGAAAAATGAATCATGATGAACCTGCAGCTGCAGGGCGAAAGCTGCTGGGCAATGGCGAAAAATTAGTGCGGCTGGCGGCATACGGCAACAAGAAGGCGCCACTGGAGGCGAACAGGCAGCAGGTGATGCTGGAGCTCACCGACGCATCCTCCGCCGGCTACCGCTCGGGCCTACACCTGGTGGCTGTCCTGGACGTCAGCGGCAGCATGGAAGGGAAGAAGCTCAACGACACGAAGCTCGCCATGCAGTTCATCATCAAGAAGCTCGGCCACATCGACCGCCTCTCCATCGTCTCCTTCTCCACCACCGCCAAGAGGCTGTGCCAGCTGCGCTTCATGACCGAGGATCGAAAGGCAGAGCTGGAGCGTCTCGTGAACGAGCTGAAAGAAAGAGGCTGGACCAACATGAGCGACGGCCTCCAGACTGGCCGCCAAGTCCTCGACGGCCGCGGCCTCAGTGCCGGCCGCGTCGCCAGCATCATTCTCATGTCCGATGGGATGCACTTCACGGGCACCCTTCCCAGCGTTCCTCCTGATACGGTTGATGTCGGCAATGTGGCGGTCTACACGTTTGGTTTCGGTGATGACCACAACCCGAGCGTACGTACATCGATCGATCCATATTAATTAGTAGTACATTTGATTGCTATATATATATATAAATTCTATTTGAACGTACGGACGGCCAGGTACTGGACCTGATCGCCAGGAAAAGCCAAGGAGGAACGTACAATTACGTCAAGGGCGGGGTGGCCCTGAGTGTGCCCTTCTCGCAGATCCTGGGTGGCCTCCAAAGCGTCGTGGTCCGGGACCTCAAGCTCACCGTGAGGCAGCAGCCACGCAATTCCGAGATACAGAAGGTGGACTCCGGGAGCTACCCGCAGACCAAGGACGTCGACACCGGCTCCTTCACTGTTAGCTTCAGCGATCTCTACAGCAGAGAAGTACGCAAGGTTATGGTTCACCTCCTCCTCGCTGCCGTCGTCGGGGAGTACGTCGCGACTATCATCATCGCCCATTGCTCGTATAGGTAGGTTAATTCGGTTTTGCTAATTCTTCTAAGTCGACCGGCCGAGATTTTCTTATGGGAAGGTGCGTGCATGCTTCAGTATCCAAGGAAAACACTACCTCACCCCTCCCTTGATGCACTCTATACGCCGCACCCAATCAGCCGCCGGCCCGGACGCCCAAATGCCAACGGAGGTGAAGACCGAGCTGGCCCGTCGCGACCACGCAGACCTCATAGGGGAGGTGAGTACAATGGACCACGCCAGCGCCCGTGACAAGCTGGAGGGGGGCCGGAAAGCCCTTGACAACCTTGGGGTGTCCAACCCCATGATCGACATCCTCAAGAATGAGGCGGGGCAGCTCCAAAAACTGACGGAGGCGCCGCAGCTCTTTCAGGACCAGGGCCGCCCCTATGCGACGTCGTGCAAGACGTCGCATGATCGCCAGCGCGTCTCGTGGAAGGGCGACGTCCAGGTTGTAAGACCCTTCGGGACGCCGCTCATGGACAAGTACCAGGTTCAGGCCGAAAAGTTTCAGGAGGATCCCACCATGCCGCTGCCGTCGCTGGACGATGACGTCAAGGATGAGGAGGAACCCCCTCCCATACCGCTGCCGTCGGTGGATCAGCCCGGGGAGCCGAGGATCTGGTGGGGGGGAATTCACACCAGCACCGGACCTCCAGGCGGGAGTGGGTGATGGTGATCCTGTGCACGGTGCTGGCCATCGTCGTGGTCGTGACCATCGCGGCGGTGCTCTCCGTGTACCTCCTCTACAGGCCCAGCACGCCGTACCTGGTGGTCTCCGACGCGCAGCTGGGGCGGTTTCAGTACGGCCAGGACGGCACCATCCAGTACGTGCAGGTGTCCATCACCATCCTGGCCAACAACAACAACTCCAAGGCGGACGCCTCCTTCTCCCGCTTCGACGTCGCCTTGGGGCTCCACGCTGCCGAGGTGGCGCGCCTGCGGTCAGTGCCGTTCGTGGTGCCGCCAGAGAGCTCCCTGCCGCTGCAGTTCAACGTGGTGTCAGCGGGGCGGGCGCTGGACCCTGCTGGGATGCGGGACATGGACGAGTCGCTCAAGGCTGGTCTAGTGCCGCTCGACTTGTCCGGAAAGGTGCGCACGCGGTGGAAGGTGGGCATCTTCCGCAAGCGCCGGTTTTGGACGCGCATCTCGTGCCGCCTCCGCTTCTTCTTCCCCGGCAACGGCACCGTCATGCCCACCGACCGCGACAGATGCCGCTCCAGGACGCCGTAGCAGTCAGTGCTCCTCCTCTGCTCGTCGATTATATGTATTCTGCCATCCATTGATGATTCGTCCGTTGGTTGTATGATTGTATCAAACAAATACATACGACGTGCTTGAATCATATACGCCGCAGCTGCAAGCGCTCAGTTAATTTTGCACGCGCAAAATGCATGTGTAATTCATTTTTTCCGGTCACCCTGTAAATTCAACGCACGATCATTTTATTACTTACGATCGAGCTGAGTTTTTTTTTTTTTGATAAGAGAAGAATTGCATTACGAAGTACTAGCTACTTGGGCCGCTCTCCACGCAAAGCGAGCAACATGGCATTAAAAAAGATGTTGAATTGTAATATCCCTGTCACAAAAACAACATTTGCTGCTACTATGCCAATTTCTTTTCTTTAGATTATCAATGGTAAGGTCCAATCGTTTCCCAAGATACCACAAAAAAATTGTTCTTGAAAGGAATACGTAATTTCAAAGGACTTTGCTAGGTAGGGCACGTGCCCCAGATTAGATTTCTATGGGCACCGATGAAAATATGGTAATTAAGTCACTACCGAAAATGAAGACTTTGCCGTGCACACAAAAACCACAGCAAAGAGGATGCGGAACACGGCAAAGAGTTTGCCGTGCCGACATGCACAGCAAAGGCAACACGGCATAATAGCCGTCGGTAAAGAAACTTTGCCGTGCGCTTTGTAAAAACATCACGGCAAAGCATTTTGCCGTGCGCCACAGATTTGCCGTGTGCCAGGGAACTGTCAGAGCAGAGTCAACGTGAACCAGGATCTTTGCCGTGCGCCCAATGTTTGCCGTGAGCTTGCAGAAGTGGATGCACGACACAACAGAAGTCTTTCTTTGCCGTGTGCCTCAACCATCTGAACACGGCAAAGAGACCAATATGGTCATCGTACATTGCCAGGTTCGCAGGTATACGCCACGTGTACCCTTTGCCGTGCGCCAATACACGGCATAGATGTTTGCCGTGTGCTTTTACACGGCACAGTTACCATATGGCACATATTTGTGCTGTTTTTTGGAAAATCACTGCATTTTACAGAAATTTCAAACAAATATGATAATTCTCATACAAATATGACTAAATAGAGCTCCAACATAGTTCTAACTCCACATAGCATGGACATAGTTTAACAAATAAGATCAACATAGTTCAAACTCCAACAAAATAAGATCAAACTCCGCCACAACATAGTTCAAGCATGCTACATAGCATAGGCATAATCTCAAACACCACATAGGCATAATATGAACATAGCATCCACATGAACTCCATGACGATGGACGGATGGCGAAGATGGACGTCATTGTTGATCGTCCTACAAGTTCATACAAAAATCATGAGTTTTACACATAAATTACCTAAGTGTCAATGGCATATGCATAGTTCAACTAACTAAGTGGAAATGGCAAATTTGACAACTAAAATATCTAAGTGTCAATGTCATGGGCATAGTTAAACTAACTAAGTGGAAATGACAAATTCAAGAATATGCACAAGTTTAGATGTAGTAAACCAAAAGGCATGAGATGTAGTAAACAATAAGACACAAGTTGATCTATGTGGTAAACCAAAAGACACAAGTGACCATTGGAGATTCATTGATTGGCTATGTCGATCTAAGTGAGACATGAAGTAAGTTTTCGAATGAGAATGGTAGCAAGTTGAAATGGTAACTAACCTCTACTGGCCTTCCGGCGGCGGAGTAGGTTCTCAACATCATTGAGGAGGATTGTCCTACATGTTTGCAAAAAAAATGATGAGTTCGACAACTAGGTGGAAATGGCATAGTCATGGCATTAAAAGAAAGCTAAGTAAAATTTGATGAGTTGAACTAACTAAAATTTGACAAGTTCAACTAATGGGTAAAATTTGACAAGTTCAACTAACTAAATTTTGACAAGTTCAACAAAAGTGGCAATGGCATGGCTAACTAAAGTGGCAATGGCATTTTGATAAGTCATGCGAGCATACCCACGGGAGCCTACGGACAACGCTAGGGTCGGAGATACGGGGCTGCCCCTCCGGATTGTCCTGGCCACCAAGCGGCGGCGCCATCGAGTGAGATCGACCCGCCGATCCTGGATTCACCAACAACATGAAAAAAGTCTCGCATTACACAAGTAATTTAGTTACAACAATAAGATGGATATTATGACAAGTTTGAGAACATACCCATGGGAACGTTGGTGGAGGCGGTGGAGGGAACATTCCCATGGCAACAGCCCCGTCCCTAGGAGCAATGCGCTGCATCGTGCCAAACATCCACTCCATCATCTGCCTCTGATGCTCCTGCTGCTGCCTGCAATACTCCTGATGCTGCTTCTGCTACTGCCGCATCTGCTCCTGCTGCTGCCGGATCTGCTCCTGCTGCTGCTGTAGCTGCTGCTCATAGAGCACCTGCTTCTGCCAGAGCTCGTCGACAGCTAGACTCGAAACTCGTGGGCGGGTCTCCACAGCAGGCGCACAGGCGCCCTCCCACGGCGGACCTGGCGTAGAGACGGGACAGTGCGAGGGTCGATGGAGCCGTCACCTATCCACAAGCGACCATTCGCCGCGCCTTGCCCCGCAAGCACGACAGCCTCGACGTCAAGTGGACTGGTGAGAGGGTCAGCTTCCTCACCGTTGCGGTCTTTGAACTTCTCCGTGTACCCCTTGCTCCGGAGCTCGGCGCTCTGGTTGATCCACATCGACCCTGTCTCAGGATCCGGCGCATCCCTGTACGCATCTTTGCCCAGACGGCGAAGGGCGAGGGGTCTACGCCGGTCTTCAATTTCTGCAAAGAGAGCACGAACATAGGTGAAAAGGAGACGATATTGCAAAAGAGAGCACGAACATAGGTGGATTAAAGAATGCATTTGCTCACCTCATTTTGTATGCATTGGGAGAGGCTGAGGTTGCCTTGGCGGTGTGTTCCACCCTTGTTCTCCGCCCGCTTTGCCTTTCCCTCCGCGTGTATCTTGAGATACTCCGCGCTAGTCCACCACGCTACCATCGCGAGGTGGCAGTCGGCGTTGTTACCGACGTACGGAGGAGGCACCTACATGCACAGAACACACATATTAATGATATTACACGGGGTCAACAAAATCGATAATATAGAAATGACGCTACCTGCAGGTACTGCCATGGCTGCATCAAGATGTCCCGAGCACGCTTCTTTTCCAGCCCAATGTTCTTTTCGGCGTACCAATTGCGGACAGAGTTCACGCGAGCCTCGTAGTGCATGTCCGTCACCATCTTAGAGGCCATCATCAAAAGGATGGCCTCGCACTTGTCCTCGTCCTCCTTCCGACAGGTGAAGAAGTTCTACAAGCATGCACACATAGGTAAAATAGGGTCAAAGCCATTAGTGCAATCTCGGATTTATAGAATGATGAGAAGTCAAACAAACTTACCCAGAAATAGCCGAGTGTCTTAAGCGCCATGTTGCGGTACTCGCCATCGGGATCCGGCGCGAAACAGTAGTGCCTGAAAGTCCAAGCTACACTCTTGCCACCCTCTGGGAGGGTGACAATCCCTGGGAAGAACTTCCTGAGACAACATCCAAGGATGCTCGCGTAGGTACGCTGTTCCTTCACTTTAGGAGGCTGGTACTCAAATGTCCTACACAATGAGAAAACCAAAATTAGTATAGTTAGCGGGTCAAAACACAATGAGAAGCTAAAATTGAACAAAAACTATAATAAGTACCTTTTTCCAACAGGCAGGAGAAGAGTGTTCTTGTAGGCGTAATATCGGGGATCGGGGAGTCCCGCCGACCCCCGCTGCTAGAGTGGCCTGGTCCGTGGCTCAGGGATATCCTCCTCAGTCTCAACCCACTCCGCCGGCGGGTCCCACTGCAGCGTCGGGTCAAGCACAAACCCGTCCTCCCCAGGTCCCTCCTCGCGCCCCTCCTCATTGCTGTCCTCCTCCTCCCCTCCACCTCGACCTCCTCAGAAGCCTCCAGCAGTAGGTCCTCCAGAAGCCAGCGACTCCTCTCAGAGTCCGACTGCACCTCCTGATCGTACTCCGTGTCATCCTCGTCGGGCTGCTCGCAGGGAGAGGACTAGGAGTCTTGCTAGGCCTCCTTCTCGTCCTCGTACTCCTCGCACGTGGAGGTGAGGGAGGAGGTGGAGGTGGTCGTGGTGCCGAACTCGATCCCACCAGGATTTTCTTCACGCTGCCCACCTTTTTTGCAAGGCCTTCTTCATGTTTCATGCATTGACAAAAAAATAGGTTTCATCAGTATACATGATCCAAAATTAAGGTAAATAGATGAAGCAACAATGAGTAAAGTAAAAATGAATACAATTAGATGAAGCAACAATTAGAATAAATAATGGAGTATCGACAATGAGTTCTCACAAAATAAGTAGCTGACAATCACTATTACATAGAGTAGCATTGACCTATTACATATAAGCTAGACTGGCAATTACTAATACATGTGTCCTCATCGCTATCAGTAGCCTGTGTCGAGATCATCGGGACCAACTATTGGACCACCCGTGTCGTCATCACTGTCAGGGTCGCCACACCACCAACCATCCACGGAACCTGGAGGTGGTCCCTGTGGCTCGTCGATGATTAGTCCTGCGTGGAACCGCTCTAGCAAAGTCACGTCGGCTTGGTTATGAACCTCCTCGACTTCATCATGCGCGGTGTCTTCCTCCATTCCCGCATCTTCGTCTTCTTCGCCGTATTCCATGTCATCATCGGTCGGCAAGTTGATAGTGAATTTCCCAGGGAGCCCTCCATCCTGATAGAACTCGCCGTCAGATGTTGAGGGGTCTAGGCGGCGGTAATCTTGACCGTTAGGCATAGCCGGCCTACTGTGCGACGGTACCGTCACCACAACATCCCACCCCTGTAGACGCTTTTGATATGCTTTTGCTATCTTCTTGCACGGGTACGGGAGATAGAATACTTGGAAGGCCTGGGTAGCCAAAATGTAGACGTCGTCTCCCGAATACTTGGAGCTTCGTTCAACTTCGACCAATCCAATTGTAGGATCCCGTCTAACCCGACGCGGGTCTAACCAATTGCATTTGAATACAACGGGATCTAGCCCTTTACCAAAACCATAATTCAACTCGTATATAGCCTCAACTCTTCCATAGTAATGGAGTTTATCTGAGCCTTCACATAACACCCCACTATTTATTGTCTTCCGGTTGCCCCGGTTTGTTGTGTGTCATGGGTATGGAAGCGATATCCATTCACGTCATAAGCATGGAATGAGTTGACGGAATGGCTAAAGCCATGGGCAATGTTTCTAAGCTCTGGCTTCATCTCTTTGTCCTTTTTTGCCTACAAGTAGCACGAGAAGTTTAGAACGAGGAATGATCGATGAATGTCCACGGTACTAGAAAAGTTAGATAGAACAGTACCAAACCCGCGAACCAGCTAATGAAACCACCACCCTTGCCAAAACCACCACCGTTGTCAAAAAGATCCTTCGACTCTTTCGGGGTAGGGTCCCTTCTCAGCTTCCAGTTTTCACGAGTGAATCGTCTACGCCAATGAGAAAAGAGGAGTTAGCCACGAATATAGGAGTGAATGTTTGTGAAATACTAAATGGTGAAAGACTTACTCGCGGTACGGCTTCACTTCCTCCATACTCATCAAGATATACGAGGAGATCAGATCCCGCTCGAGCTTTTTCATGATGAACTTCTTCGTGCCACTTGATTTGCCACCGAGCCCTATGAAGATGCTAAGCTTGGGTACATCTTCAGGGTTGGCTGCATTGTAGCGAACGACTGGATTGTGGATTGTGGGAATGTTGGCATCATAGAAACCTGTCGTGAAGTTTGACACCTCCTCGTTAAGGCATGCCTCGGCCATGGATGCCTCGATCTTGCATTTATTCCCGCAATTCTGGCGTAGGTCTTTCATTTTTCTCTCAGGCCCAAACTGCCAACGGGTCGACACAGGCCCCCCCATTAAAGCCTCGTGCGCGAGATGCAAGATCATATGTTGCATCGGATTAAAAAACCCTGGCGGAAGTATCGTCTCTAGCTTGCAAAGCAACTCGGGTGCCTGTTCATGCAGCTTCAGAACCACTTCACGATCTAACTCCCTTGCACAAATCTGCCGGAAGAAAAAGCTCAACTCCGCCAGTACTCGCCAAGTCTCCTCATCGACATAGCCTCGAATCATCACCGGCATTATGCGCTCAAGCCACACGTGGTAGTCATGACTCTTCAGCCCTCCTACTCGCTGCGTGTCCAGGTTCACACACCTCGCCCAGTTAGCTGCATACCCATCAGGGAAGTACAAACACTCCACGAGCCACTGTAATATTTCCCTTTTTTCCGGCCTTGTAGGGCAGAACCGAGCCTTTGGCTTAGACCACCTAGTGCCGTTGACTCCAGGAGGCTTCATTTCAAGATCTGGCCTGTCACAAAGTTCTTGTTGGTCCATTCGAGCCTTGACGTTATCCTTCGTCTTCTCAGTGTCCATGATGGTGCTATAAAGAGCCTCGGCGATATTTTTTCGGTGTGCATTACATCAATGTTGTGTGGAAGCTCGACATCCTCCATGTAAGGGAGCAGCTTCCAGAAGCACGGAATGTGAGTCCACTGGTGCGTCTCCCCATAACCCACGAAACCATTCCCATCGGGGTTAGGCACGAGAGCTTCTAGCTCAGCCTTGATTTCTCTTCCGGTCATCAGACGTGGTTTCGGAGCATGGATCTCGACTCCTTTCTGAACCGCTTTACGTCACTCCTGTATCTATGACCTGGTCAAGGAACTGTCGATGTTGATCAAAGCATGAATACTTGCCTCCCTTCGTAAGCCATGAGAAAGTCATAGCCTGTCTGCACTGTGGGCAAGGCCACTTCCCATGTGTACACCAGCCGCAGAACAAAGCACGCGCTGGTAAGTCATGCAGGGATGTGTGGTACCAGACATACATATCGAAGTGATCATTTGTTGAGGCGTCATATGTTCGGACCCGCGACCGTTCCAGCCAACAGCCAAGTCTTCAACCAGCGGTTCCAGGTACACGTTCATGTTCTTACCCGGGTATTTCGGTCCTGGGATTATCATCGACAATAACATGTTATGTGATCTCATGGACTCGCCGGGGGGGAGGTTCTGGGGTATGACAAACACAGGCCAACAGCTGTATGTTGCCGCCGACATGCCATACGGATTGAACCCATCGGTTGATATAGCAACAGCTACGCTCCTCGGGTCGCCCGCTTTCAGTGGATACTTCGCTACAAAGTTCTTCCATGCGTCACCATCCGACGGATGTATCATCTTGTCCGTGTATCTGTTCCCTAACGCGGCCCATCGCATCTGCTGGGCAGTGTCTTTGTTCATGTAAAGCCGCTGGATCCTCGGTATAAATGGAAGGTACCGGAGAATCTTTTGGGGAATCCCGGTCTGCCTCTTCTGTCCACCACCGTCGATCTTCTACGAGAATTGCAATGGATGCAATAATTTGTTCCAGCATGTTCTTTCCTGAATAGCATGCATCCCTTTGGACAGGCGTCTATCTTCTCATATGACATCTTAAGGTCACGGAGGAGTTTAGTCGCCTCGTAGAAGCTCTTCGCCAAGATATGCCCTTTCGGTAGAAGGCTGCCAACGACGGCCAGAATATCATCGAAACCATCCCTGCATATCTTCCTCTGGCACTTCACGGCCATAAGGCGAGCGATGGCATCTAGAAGGGTAACATCTGTATGTTCATGAAGGGGTTTCTGCGAGCCAAACATAGTCTCGTAGTACTTTTCGTGTCTTCATCCGGCTGCTCACTTGTCTCCGCCTCTACACGACGGCTTTCAGGCGCATTAGCATTGACAAAGGCGTCTAAGCAGTTGTTGAACCCAGTGTCAAATTCTCCTCGCTGGCTGAATCTGACGTGGCTCGGTTCTAGACGTTTTGCTAACTGTTCACCATGGAAATTCCAAACATGGTAGAATGGTGTGAACCCATTCTTGATCAGGTGCGTACTAACATCTACCTTCGACTGTCGCCTTCGGTTATCGCATTTTGAACAGGGGCAAACACTTTCATGGGTCTGCTGCTGATGTCAAACGCCTTGTTCACAAACTCCTCGGCCTTATCTCTCCATTCATCAATAAACTCCCACTGGCTCTTTCTGCCAGCATACATCCACTCACGGTTCTGTCTCGGATCCATCCTTTAATCGGTACCAAAAAAGACATACACAATGCTTTCAGTTCAACATGTCACTGAATTTTAACAAAACCATTTTTTACGGCCAAATTTTATCTTTTACAACATGCAAGGGTTCACCTACACTTCTAATGGGTAGGGGCCTATCCCGCCCGAGTACGTGTAGATCGAGTCGTGTCCCATGTTCTACCCCGACCCGAGACGGAATTTCGACAGCACCTCCCCGCTGTTCTTCAGAATACACGTCTCGAGCTTGTCAAGCCGAGAGGGTGTGCATCCGAAGAACAACGGGGAGGTGCTGCGAAATTCCGTCTCAGGAAGGGGTAGAACATGGAACACGACCCGATCTACACGTACTCGGACTGTCCAACAGGAAACCCAGAAGTGTTACGGTTATAAATATGCAAAGATGGACAATCCTGCATATTTATAAATTTGAAACCCTTCGGATGGGATCTGACTCGGGTTACGCGACTCGACTGACTTGGTGATCTAGACCAAAATAAACCTATGCAGCAAGAGAGGCGAAAGATGTATACCCTAGAAGCGTGGTCGATCACCGCAGAAGGTCGGGGACGGAACAGGGCACCGAGGCGGCCCTCCTCAGTTGGAGAAGAAGCCCCGTAAACTACGACATCTGAAAACCACAAAAAGAACATATATATAAGAACAGATGTACAACATAAATATCAGCTCCTAAATAAGAGACGGAGTATAAATAAGAAATCAAGCAGACCTATAAGATACTAGTTTACGAGTTTACGATACTAGTTCCGACCTATACGAGTTTACGAGTTTACGACTTTACGAGTTTATGACTTTACGAATTTACGACTTTACGACTTTCCGACTTATGGAGCATGCATCACACACAGAGCACTAACCTAAAACTAATACTATAACTAACACTAGAACTGACCTAAAACTAATACTATAACTAACAGTAGAACTAACCTAAAACTAACACTAATTAACTAACACTAGCACTAACCTAAAACTATAACTAACACTAGAACTAACCTAAAACTAAAACTATAACTATCACTAGAACTAACCTAAAACTAACACTAATTAACTAACACTAGCACTAATCTAAACTAATACTACCACTAACCTAAACTAACACTAACTAATTAGAGGTAGATGTACTAACCGTGGTGGAGCAGGAGGAGCTGCGGTGGTGGTGGAGGTGCCGGAGGAGGTGGTGGAGGCTGGGGCCGGAGGAGAGGGCATCGTGGAGGGCCGGAGGAGGTGGTGGAGGCTGGGGCCGGAGGAGAGGGAGGCGACGGCGGGCTGGGGTGGGTGAGGGCGGCGAGCTACGGTGGAGGTCGGGGAGGAGGTGGCAGGGGATGCGCGGGGTGGTGGCGGCGAGCTGCGGTGGAGGTCGGGGAGGAGGGAAGGGGAGGCGGGGTGGGGGCAGCGCGCCTCGGCGGCGGGCCGGCGGCGTGAGGTGCGGGAGGTCGGGGCGGCGGGCCGGCGGCGTGAGCCGTGCGTGCGTGCGCGTGCTCGTGTGGAGAGTGAGTGAGTGGAGGAGAGCGTCCCGTCCGTGCTCGCGTGTTAGGATGGAACTTTACCGTGCTGGCCTCTTTGCCGTGCGGGCATTGCGTGGGCAGCACGACAAAAAAGTCCTTTATGGTTGCTTTACAGTTTTTTGAATGTCAGGACATAGAAGTATTAGTTATGTTTGTGCATGGTTTTTACAAGATCTTTTCATTGAGGTACAGGCGTTCTGCATCAAGTTCTCACGAATAAGGGAAGCAGTTGGCTTATTCCAGCTGCTCAAATCTTTGGAGTGAAGAAACAAGTTGTAAGTTGCTATTTCCCGTGTCTGTATATTACTGTTATGTCATCCATTTCATATTTCTGTAAATCTTGATTCTCTTAGTCTCACTTGAAGCCACGGGGACTTCATACTACCATGTTGTTCAGTATCTGTTCGGTTCTAGAATCAGATGGAATGGAATGTCACCGTTCCGTCCTTTGAACTCATTCCCGTGTTCGTTTTGGCAGTGGAATAGAACCAAGTCGTTCCTCCGAATGGAATATTCGGCGCAGATGCCGAACCAACCCGTCCGGCCAAATCGGCCAGACCGAGTGGAACCGAGTGAAACGGGGGCCTAAACAAAAAAATTAGTCCTAACTTGCCTCGTGTCTCTGCCTCTCTCTCTCCTTCCTCTCTCGATCGATGGGCAGCACGGCGACCGGCCAAGGCGGCGGCAGGCGGGAGCGGCCGGAGGTCGGCAGGGCGCGACGGCGCTAGGGGCCGGAGGTCGGCAGGGCGCGAGGGGCCGGAGGTCGCCCGTCGACGCGGCGGCGCGGCGTTGCGAGGGCTGGAGGCGGGCGGGAGCGGCCGGGGGTCGCCCGGGCGCGAGGGGCCGGAGGTCCCCCGTCGACGCGGCGGCGCGAGGGCTGGAGGCGGGCGGGAGTGGCCGGGGGTCGCCCGGGCGCGACGGCGCGAGGGAGGAAGAAGGGCGGGAACGGCTTGCTGGGGCCGGAGGCGGGCGGGAGCGGCCGGGGGTGGCCCGGGCGCGAGGAAGAAGGGCAGGAGCGGCTTGCCTGGGCCGGAGGCGGGCGGGAGCGGCCGGCGGTCGCCCGGGCGCGGCGACGCGAGGGAGGAAGAAGGGCGGGAGCGGCTTGCCGGGGCAGACGGGGACGTCTCTCCCACGAGCGACGACCTCCAGGCGACGGGCGGCGGCACCCTCCCCGTCGAGCAGCGGCAGCGGCGGCCTGTAGGCGACGACCGCGGCGTTCTCCGGCCAGCAGCAGTTCTCTGGCTAGATTAGTGCTAATTTAATTGCTAAGTCAAAATTAGTGTTAATTTGATTGTTAATCGTAAATTAGGCAATCCATTCCATTCCACCAAATTATTTGTAGCCGAACACAGGAATGGGATGGAATCGTGACATTCTACTTTTGTGGAATGGAACCATTCCATTCCATTCCACTTGGTACCAAAAACGAACACACCCTAAGTTCCCATGATTCCGTCCTTTTGGAACTTCATGAGGCTGTGGCTGTATATAGTTGTACAAATACCCTGATATTCCTCAATTCCAATTGTCAGATAAACTGATGATGTTGTTATCAAATGTTTGGAGTTTCTGGTTCTCGGTAGTTCTCTGGCCACTGTGGGATGTTCAAGATCGGACGATGTGTATCAATTTCTTGCAGAATCAGTGACACCCTCCCAACGACAGAGACAACTTTTTAATCAATGTGAGCTTCTTCTTGTGTGCTTAGCAGAGACAACTCTTTAATCTGTATACCGTTATTTATATTGTTGTTAAATGTTCATTTTTTGCCTTCTTCATCCATAATGATCCAAGATCATAATGATAGAGAACTGCTTGTTTGCTGTCCCACTTTTATTACTTCATCATGTGTTCCCATAGAGGCCCGTAGTGAAAGAAGCAAAATTATACAATTGACTGCTGCTATTTGTTCTGTCATTAGTTTCGTCCCATATAGTGCTATTCAAATCATCAGCTGAATCCTTCTTTATCCTTTATGGTTGCTTTACAGTTTTTTGAATGTCAGGACATAGTAGTATTAGTTATGTTTGTGCATGGTTTTTACATGCAGTTCAAAATCTTTTCATTGAGGTACAGGCGTTCTGCATCAAGTTCTCACGAATAAGGGAAGCAGCTGGCTTATTCCAGCTGCTCAAATCTTTGGACTGAAGAAACAAGTTGTAAGTTGCTATTTCCCGTGTCTGTATATTACTGTTATGTCATCCATTTCATATTTCTGTAAATCTTGATTCTCTTAGTCTCACTTGAAGCCACGGGGACTTCATACTACCATGTTGTTCAGTATCTAAGTTCCCATGATTCCGTCCTTTTGGAACTTCATGAGGCTGTGGCAGTATATAGTTGTACAAATACCCTGATATTCCTCAATTCCAATTGTCAGATAAACGGATGATGTTGTTATCAAATGTTTGGAGTTTCTGGTTCTCGGTAGTTCTCTGGCCACTGTGGGATGTTCAAGATCGGACGATGTGTATCAATTTCTTGCAGAATCAGTGATACCCTCCCAACGACAAATTCACTCAATTTGTAACTTCTGCGGAAAAAATGGTGACATATACGGATTGACCAAGGTTAGCACAGTACCAACGTGATAGTAGACGCGATGCTCCTCTGCACTGTGTTTCCCATTTGTATCCTATCAACCTAGACGAGGAGTAACATGTTGTGGTTGCTTGTCCCTGCTAGCAAGTGAGTTCAGGTAGCAGTTCCCTCCCATCAGGTTAGTAATTCAGAGTTCAGACGCATAAATAAGTGAAGATTAATTTTAGCAATATGCTTTTATCATCCCGACAGTAAGAATGTACATGAATTGTGCGTTTAAAGATGTTCTTTGTGAAGTTATTTTCTGCTATCTTGTATGTTCGCTTGGATGCTATTGAACCACCTGTTTGTAGGTGATAGCAGTACCATTCATTTGTTTTCAGAGAAGTGTAAATATTTGGATATATTAACATTAAGTAGTTGCATGCGCATATATACGAGTATACCCCCCAAGAAATTTTTATGTTGACTTAAGAGTTTACTTGGCGTATAGAAAGTGTTTTGTGATGCTTCGGTATATGCTCCTCTATTTAAATCTTTGTTAAATTACCGGAGGAACCGAATCATGCATCTTCGGATTGCATGACGGTTTTATCCTCCAAGTTGTACAATAAGAAGAGAAGCATGTAGGTGATTTTCTTATCTCACGGAAATTTTCATATTAGACACAAATTTTCAAAATACACTACAAAAAATTACCAACAAAATTTACCCAACTAAAACAGGTGGGTGTTTTTTAGTTTTTTCCGATTATCATGATCCAACTACTTCTGATGGGTCCTCTTGTAATAATGACCTTCTATCGTAACTACTAGCTACAAAAGTGCACTACCAGGATGATACAATTGGTAAATCATTCGAATTACGTTTTTGATATGAAAGTCCAACTGTGTTGAACTACTTGTTATGAAACCAAAGCTTGAGCTTACCAAATACTCAATTATGAAAAGCCTCTTAAAGTGAATTTGGCTTCTGATGAAAATATGTCTTTTCAGCAATTCTGTTTTTCTTGTACTCATGTAACTTCACATGAGATCATGGTTATGATAATGTGCATTTTTCCTTCTTTTTTTCTGAACCACTAGCATATATTTTTGGGTCGTGTGTTGCACGTGCACGTTCACTAGTAGTACTAAAAGAGCAAAAATATCTGGGATACATTAAATTTGATCCA
Source organism: Poa pratensis (assembly GCA_947311845.1). Taxonomy (NCBI): domain Eukaryota; kingdom Viridiplantae; phylum Streptophyta; class Magnoliopsida; order Poales; family Poaceae; genus Poa; species Poa pratensis. The sequence goes on from CAMZMU010000042.1 coordinate 1,543,389, forward strand.
TTTAATATGTGATCAACGCTCCAGATCGCTCCAATGTTTGACAACTCAAAACACCTTTTCAGTTTCGTGTTAATTTCGGAGATTGCCACCGCTAAAATAAACAGCGACATTTGGGAAGAGGAAAAAAATTTATCACTCCGACGTCGACACGATGACGACGACGCTCCGTTCCTCGACGCTCCCTTCTCCCGGCTCGTCGACGTCAAGAGGCCGGGGCGGGAGACCCTCGCCGCACTGCACAAGATCGGGAATGTCGTGACCGAGGGCGAACGGCTGGCAGGGAGGGTAGAGCGGGGGTGCGCAGACCCGCGTGGAAGGACGGGCTGAGGGCGTGCGGGCGCAGCGGGATGTTGGGGACGCCGGACGGCAAAGAGGTTGTAGCTGCGGCGGGCTGGGCATTTGTGGAGGCGGCGACGGCATGGCGCTCGTCGACGCGCTCGTATCGCTCCGACTCCGATGTCGCGTCTCGGGCGCGCGCGACGGTGCTTCTCACGTACGTGATGGTGGCCATGGCCGCGTCGCTCCCGGAGCAGGTGTTCGTCGAGGCGGTGCGGCTGCTACGCGACAAGGACTGTGGTGCCTTGGCCGCCGCCACCGACCAATACCGTGCATCTCACCGCCACAACGGTTTCTAGCTCTGCCGCGCGCGGCGGCGGGAAGAGAGGCTTCCACGATGCGTTCAAAAGGGGGGAGGCGGCGACCACGACGCTGCCGCTGTTCGGCGACGGCAGCAATAGCAGTACCAGCAGCGGCAGGGAGAACAAGAAGGCGTTGGTCGGGTGGCCGTCCGCGAAGGTACTAGCAGTAGCAGTACCAGCAACGGCAGTACCACATGCAGGGGCGGCGCCACCAGGGGGGCGAGGTGGGGCGGCCGCCCCCCCTCAGCTCGGGTGAATTTTTTACCTATATGTATTGTGCGCTCAACTATACGTTAATACGTGAACAAAAGGGAGAAAAAAAAGGAAATACTGGCAGAACGGAGCACGACCGTGCATGACTGCGTGTCAACCACGACCAGTCGACCAGGACCTGCTCGCTGCCTCGCTCCCCTCGCTCGGTCCTTCCCCAGTTCCCTCGCTAGGTCGCGATTCCCCAATCCCAGCTCGCTCCACACCCCTGCCCTGCGCCCTGCTCGATCCGCCGCCGGCCGCCGCGGCACTGCCCCCAGTCCCCCGCTCCTCCCTCTGTCTCCTGCCCCGCAAGGCCGCCAGTTCCGCGGCCAGGCGCAGCTGCCTCGCTTCTAGGTAAGCTCTCTCGAAGCTTTGCCCTGTCGATACCTCAACGCAGCAGACAAGCTAATCATTCATCCTTATCTGGTGGTCCCGATTCTCGCAGGCTCTGGCGCCCACGGAGGTGGTCTTCTTCAAGGAGGACGGTATATTGGTGCTCGGGTTTGCCAAGGAGTTGCCTCTTGGCGAAGGCGTGCTCAAGATGGACTTCAACGGGACTCTCAATGACTAGATGAGAGGCTTCTACAGGAGGTACTGTCTGTCTGATTTCATTCTTGAATTTTACCGATGTTGTTGCATACATCATGATCAATGAACCCCAACGGTGATATACATATCTAGCACATCATGGTGAAATTGTTATTTGTCACCAGTTCCTCACTAGTAGTATGTGGTTGGGGAGTTCGCTATGAATGTGTCTTACTGCTGTGATCCCCTTCTAAATTAAGGATTACATGTGTTGTAAAAAAAATCGCCGGTGGCACACCTTTTACTGTTTCGCCCCCCCTCGTCTCAATTCCTAGCTCCGCCACTGACCACACGACCTCCTCGCCATGCTCACGCGCATGTTCCGTGAACCCACCAACGTCGACAGAGGTTCGAGCACGGTGGCCTCTTGATCACCTACGAGGACGCCGACGGGGACTGGATGCTGGTTGGCGACGTGCCGTGGGAGTAAGTTCTTCATCTGATTCATCTCCCGTCTCCATCTCAAAACCTGAAATCCTGCATCTCTCCAGTGCAGTTCATCGACCATTCATTGAGGATAACTAAACAACTGACATCGTGATGTGATTCTTCGAAATCCTACTCCCCCACGAATTGGAATCATTTCCCGGTTCGGGAAAGCAAAGGCATCTAAACGAACTCTCCCGACAGAAAGCCCCAACCCATGCCCAAAGCTGGCTTGCCTGTTTGGTTAATTAGTAAATTCAGCCACCTGTATATGAGTATTTGAATTGTTTTATAGTTATCGTTTTTCAACGTGAGTTTGGTCTCGGTCTGTCAGATGGCTTCAGTTACTTGTCTGCTTACAATAGGATTTGCTCCTTTTCATACTTCCTAACCTCTACTGTTATCAATACAGTAAGTTGGTTCTTTATTGACATCCAGCTTCCAAAATTGTATGGAGTTGTCTTATTAATTCTCGAAAAAAGAAACATCATCCCTGCATTTTTGTTGTTTCTTAGAATATGAAGCATGCGCAGGCAACGAAACCAAGTTTTTTTTTAAATATAAATGCAACAAGTAAATGTTTGGTCTTCTCCCAGTGATGATCCGACAACATCTAGGCATCGTAATCTCTGTATCTAGCCGGTTGTTGGCTTAGTTAATTCAAAGCCGGGCTTATTTCGAGCCTTCCGTCTATAATCTCTGTATCTTTGCAAGCAAAAACATATACAAGTAGAATTCTCACCCGTGCACGAACCGTTAATAGTAGTTACTGATGACGGGAAAATGGAGCGATCGCAAATAATACAATACGCGTCCACGTCATAGAGACAGATAGTATTTAAATTTAAAGGTGCGTCAACATAAATGAGACTAATATCAAGTATTGCGAGTACATATTTCCGGAACTCTTACATTTATATAAAAGAACCGTTAATTACATCTCCGAAGAGAAAACCCCTGATTAAGAATTCCAACTTTCTAATATACAAAAAGATTACAAGTTTGCAACACATATGACTATTACAAAGATAAAACTAAGACTAAGAAGTCCTCCTCGCCGTCGTCGCCGTCGGATGCTTGAAGGAGCATATTGTCTTCTTTGATTTATCATATGATTTCACATCATTTAGTGTTTAGCATATGTTTCGTATTTTTACTTGCACTAATATTTGCAGTACAAGAAGTGAGCATGTACCGGACACTTAGTTTATTTAATCGGCTGAGCATGCATGGATTTAATGGTGGTATATTGTCTGATTATTTATGAAGGTGTTTCATTTTACTTAGCCGACTAATGCATCCGGTTGGTACATGCAATCTGAGCCAGAGAACCATGCACGTGATCCTTCTACATGCATGAAGCGATAGCTGCATATATTTTATTTTTAGTACCGGTCGATATAGTACTGACTACAATCGGGTAGCATTTGGATTATTCGCTGGGCTATGCATATTTTATATTGATGCATTTCAGTATGAGAATAACCGTGACATCCAAGTTAATGGATTATATCTTGGATTAACCTACATGTACTTTTGATTGATTTTTGGTAAGGCATGATTTGATGAGATGTATATATTTGGAGTGACTTGACTTGTGTCAATATGACCAAGCCAAGCACATAATTTAGTGATAGATGATTTTTTTAGTGCGCCTTGGTTTGTGTCAATATGACCAAACCAAGAGCCGATATTTTGTTTAAGATATTTGGATTTAAGACAATTTGATTTGTGTCAATATGACCAAATCAAGAGCCAAAATTTTAATGAGACATGGTTTTAAAACAACTTGGTTTGTGTCAATATGACCAAAACAATAGCCAATATTTTGTTAAGATATATTAATTTTAGACAACTTAATTCGTGTCAATATGACCAAATCAAGAGCCGTTTGTTGAGAGAACATGAGTTTAGAGCAACTTGGTTCGTGTCAATATGACCAAACCAAGAGCCGATTTTGGAGACATATGCATTTAATGCTACTTGGTTTGTGTCAATATGAACAAAACAAGAGCTTAATTATCATGATCTTAAGAAGAAAACTCCATGGTGTGTGTCAATATGACCAACCAAAGAGCAAGGAAACATGTAGCAAATAATATGAAAATATCCCTAGTTTGTGTCAATATGACCAAACTAACGATTAAGAGGAGAAAACTCCATGGCTGTGTCAATATTACCAACCAAGAAGCAAGGGAAGAACCATAATCTCACCTTCTCCTAACCTTCTTCTTCTCACGTGTAGAGAAGTGCAGCGGCGGCCTGTATGCCGGCGGCCGGTGGCGTATGATCAGCAGAAGCGTGTATGCGGGCGAGCAATGAGCGCTGCGGCTGGATGTGTGTTGGGCGATGAATATGGTCTGTGTATGAGTCGATGGAGACGATGAGCGAGATGAGCGATGATGATTTGCGATCTAGGGAGCGAGATCAATGAATGATCGGCCCTCTGGTATTTGTAGGCGCGGGCGGACGGGAGTTCTGCGTCGATGCGGAAAGGCGCTCCCACGTTCGACATATCGTGGGGAAGTGGGGCGGTTTTGCGCTCCTCTTTTCTTTTCTTTCTTTTCTTTTTCCGTTTTGGTTTAATCGGCTGCCAAAAGCTGACCAAGTCTTATTACGACTCATGTGGAGCGCAGCATATGGGCTGCTGGCCTACTGCCATGTGGGCCATGGGCTAATCATTTGATGTTTAATTAGGCAACGGTGCCGGAAAATCCATGCAATGTAGGTGATTATAAACTGCACATGGGCCATGGGCTATTTACTTAATGCATCATTAGGCAACGCCGCCGGTAATTCCATGCATGCACGTAGAGGGCTGCATATACATATTTTGTCACATATAACTCAATAGTATTTAAGTTAACTAGCTCACAAATATCTAGTTCCAATGGCTAGTAAAGATTATTTTCATATATCCGATCAAATTCCTTTTGAAATAAATTACCATTTATTTTAATATAATAACTTGACTATATTTCTAAGCTTGCTCGGACAATGTTAATGATTTGTCAAGCGATTGCATTTTTCTTTGAATACTTATTGTTTATAGCGATGTTGAGAATTTAGGTCAATATTGGACCAAAATCGCCAATGATGGCGATATATAAATAAAATCTTTTGGTTTATTTATTTATATTTTTTTTACCACACAAAGTTCTTTTTTTAATTTTTTTAATTATTTTATTAAATTTCATGATAGTTAATCTTTTAAAAAAAATCGGTGTCAACAGATGCCCCTCGAGGTCTGGTTTCGAATATTTTTATGATTCAGATCCAGAGCTCGAAAATGTATGTTGTTTACCTATTCATTTATATTTTACTGAACGTTTAAATAATTACCCCTTTTGTTTTTTGTTTTTACTTCGGGTTGTTATTTAGTGGTCACTTCGAAATTTCGTTGAGTCTCTACCGGATAAGGAGCGATGTTTCAGCTGACCGCGCTGGCCAGCAAATTTCGTTGCTGTTAGTTCGGCACCGAGCCGTATACATAGATATCTCCTTTTCTCTTATAGGTACCCTTTCTTTTCCGGTACGCGATCCTAAACCAGATCGGATCTACAGCAGAATCTGCTGGCTTTGAGAGTATGTACAGCTATCATAGTCATCCATGTAAGCTGATGTTTGGCCTCCTATCATATGGCTGATCTTTCTTAAATTTCTTGTAGGGGTATAATTAAGCTAGCAACCTCCTGCGGATCTGCAGATTGGTTCCTTCTTCAGATGCTGGTGAGTGTTTGATTGTTTCTATCCAACGGAGTAGATGATTACAATCATTTATAGAGCACTGCTTTCTATTTGGTTGATGTGCGTCTGCTTTCTATATAGCTGCAATGTGATTTCATCTCGGGTATATTTTCTTTGTATATACACGAATTATTGACTGAATCAATTGCAAACATGGCACGCATCAATTTTCATCATTTGTTTTAACTCAGTTCTCACGTACCTTCCTGCTTTTTGTTATGTACAGGGAAAATACTGACTTTTTGCTGGAAGTAGTTTCTCCCAAGGCTTAGGTAATACTAGTGGAATTTGGCGTGCCGTCACGGCACGCCCTTGATGTTTTTTTTTTGCAGTATATATATTTTTATCTAACCAAAATGTTAGCTAAATTGGTATGTTGGAACATGTTTTTATTTTGTCATGAATAGGTAGCATTTTTTATGAGTATTCTTGTCATATTTTGTGAGTTTTTTGTGAGTTTGTTTGAATGATGGCAGAAATGTTGGCGAAATCGAAATGTTGAAATATATTTGTAATTCGCTATAAGTATGTTGCGGTTATTTTTTGGGAGCATTCTTGTCATATTTTGTGGAATATCAGGAAAAGTCGCTAAAATGCTGGCAAAATTACAATTTGCAAACATGTTTTTTATTTTGTTATGAATAAATAGTAATTAGTTCGAACATTTTTTATATATTTTGTAGAATATTCAAATATTTGGATAGTTGAATTTAGCGTGGTGACACGACGCGCCTTTGCTGAGGATATGCTGTAATAATTTGTTTGTTTTTTTATTTGCGGTATATATATTGTAAGGGAATGTGGTTGTTCTAATTTGTATAATGTAGTTAGGTGGAATTCAATTTGGAAGCAATCCATAATTAGAGTAGATGTGTTTGTATTTTCTGAAAATATTAATGTAAACAAATTTTTTTTTAAATGTAACTGCATAATTAGAGGGATTTAAGTTGTATTGCTTGCAAATATGTTAAGTAAAGTTGAATGGTTCAATATGGTTTTATTTTGCCATTATTTTCATACGAACCAGCATAATTAGAGATAATATATTCTGGTTATGTTTAAATATTATGTGTCTATTTCGCCGTAAATATGTGATTTAGCTTGTTGGTTAGAGGAAATATGTTGTGTTAACATCTATTAAATTGAATCAATCTTTAGAGGAAATAAATTTTTGATTTCTTTAAATGTGAATGGAATGAAGCATTATTTGTGCATATGTAGGGCAATTTGAATTGTTCGAATTTATTTGTCTTTTGTGGAAAATAGGTGATCCTTTTTTTTCTCTACTATTTTCATATATTTTTTATGTTTTGGCGATGGGTATCTATAGTATTTTTTTTCTGTTGGTTCTACTCTTTTATTACAGAAATTGAAAGAAGATTGCAGCTAAAATTGATTAGTTTTTTGAAACTGTTGAAGTTGGGGTGTTTTTAAGATTAAAATAAATTGCGTTAGTAAAATGAGCAGGTTCCAAAGATATTCAAGTACATTTGTATGTTGGTACGAATTTTTAAATGTAAATGAAGACAATGTGTTTAAATTATACCCGAATGGTACTTTTCTTTTTTGGTTCCCGAAAATGGTAGGGTATCTTTGAATAGCTAGTAAATTTAAATGTTTGGTTATGTTTATATGATAGCATTACTATTTGTTTGTTTTTCTCTGCTTTGTAATTAGGAGGTGTGCATTATAAGAGCATTTAGTTAAACGAATATATAATTTGCGTATTTGGATATGTATTTTATATTTTAATGACGCATATGTGGGGTTGAAAATAATATTTCGAAATAGTGGTATTTAAAAATTGCAGAGAGATGAAAGTTTTTGAAATGCAAAGATAATTTGTGTTTATAAATTGCTTGGATTTTTGAAAATTTAGTATTGAAGATTTTATTTATGTAAGTTGTATAAATATGTTGATTTTAGGTTGCTAAAGTTGAATATTGAAGTTTGTTTTTTCTTTTTTGGTATCAAAGTTTCTGAAATGTTAATTTTAACGTTGGTATTAAAATAAAATTTCGAAATAGTGGTATTTAAAAATTGCAGAGAGATGAAAGTTTTTGAAATGCAAAGATAATCTGTGCTTAGAAATTGCTCGGTTTTTTGAAAATTCAATATTGAAGATTTTATTTATGTAAGTTGTATAAATATGTTGATTTTAGCTTGCTAAAGCTGAATATTGATTTTTTTTTTTACCAAAGTTTCTGAATTGTTGATTTTAACTTGTTAAATGTTCGAAGAATTTCATTTGGTCTGATTTAAATTCGTGTCTTGAAATTGCAGATGTTCTTGGGAATAATTAAAAAAAAGTTTTTTGGAAAAGGAATATTGAAGATTTTATTTATGTAATTTGTATAAATATGGTGATTTTAGGTTGTTAAATTGAATATTGAAGTTTTTTTTTGTTTTTTTTACCAAAGTTTCTGAAATGTTGATTATAACTTGTTAAAAGTTCGAAGAATTTCATTTGGTCAGTAGTTAGTTGAAGTACCTAAAATCGAAATAGTTGGAAAATGTTTCTATTTTTTTTATCAGCAGTTAGTTGAAGTCCATACGTGGGTAATGCACATTTATTCAATTGAATTTCATATAATTAGAGGGAGTGCATATTACTTTCAAATATTTCTGCATAATTAGAGGGAATTTAGTGATATTATTTGTGAATATCGATATGTTTGTGTTTTGTGTTAAATATTTAATCTAACTTAATAATCGAAAGAAATACGTTGTATGATAATTTATTAAATTCACTTTAAAATTAAGACGTAGTCAAAGGAAATAAATTTGCATTTTCTCAGAATATTCATCTAGTCGAACATTTTTTTTAATGTTACATTATTTCTAAATGTGAACTTAGCCGTTGTTTTCTGTTCATGTTAGTGCCGACACGTTTGTCACATTTTTATATACTCGATGTATTTGTAAAGCTAGAAAAAAAAATATAAAACAGAAAGGTAAAACAGAAAAGGAAATTGTAAAAAAAAGGGCCGACGCAGCCCAGGAACGGCCCACGAAGCGGCCCGTCCGGCCAGCCCAACAATGCCGACACGTCACGGTGACGTGCACGGCGGCTGAAGCTGCCGCGGCGGCAGTGAGGTCGCCGGCGACGCTACGGCGCGTCCTGGGCCGCGCGGCTGAGCGCGTCCGAGTCGCGCGGATGCGGGCAAGCTGGAGGTGGCGGCGCCGCCCCGTTTTGGTCGCCAGGGCGGCCGCGGCGGCGTGGAACCACGGCGGAAGCGGCGGAGGAACTTCGGACGGCACCGGCGATTCCACCGCCTATGAGGCGTCCCGGGACGCAGCACTTGGCCAGGACGGAGCGGCGGCGACGGCGAACCGCGCCGTGGCCTTCGATTGGAGCGCGGGGACGTGCCGCGGCGGCGCCAGGCGTCGGCGTCCGCGGTGAGGTCGGCGCCGGTCGCGAGAGAGGAGGAGGATTTGCGGGGATGTGGTTTTTTCCAGAAAAGAACCCAGTGTTTCGCAAAATTGCAAATAGGTCCCTGGTTCGGAATTTTCTAAGAAGAACATATAATTTCCGCCCCCCGCGCGTGCTTCTTCGCAAAAATCGACGGCCGCTGTGAGGCTGACGGGTAATTAGAGGGAATTTAGTGATATTATTTGTGAATATCAACTGTAATTCGAATCGCTATGATATTTTTGTGTTTTGTGTTAAATATTTAATCTAACTTAATAATCGAAAGAAATACGCTGTATGATAATTTATTAAATTCACTTTAAAATTAAGACGTACTCAAAGGAAATAAATTTGCATTTTCTTAGAATATTCATCTAGTCGAACATTTTTTTAAATGTTAGATTATTTCTAAATGTGAACTTAGCCGTTGTTTTCTGTTCATGTTAGTGCCGACACGTTTGTCACATTTTACGTTTGTCACATTTTTATATACTCGATGTATTTGTAAAGCTAGAAAAAAAATAGAAAACAGAAAGGTAAAACAGAAAAGGAAATTGTAAAAAAAAAAGGGCCGACGCAGCCCAGGAACGGCCCACGAAGCGGCCCGTCCGGCCAGCCCAACAATTCCGACACGTCACGGTGACGTGCACGGCGGCTGAAGCTGCCGCGGCGGCAGTGAGGTCGCCGGCGACGCTACGGCGCGTCCTGCGCCGCGCGGCTGAGCGCGTCCGAGTCGCGAGGATGCGGGCAAGCTGGAGGTGGCGGCGCCGCCCCGTTTTGGTCGCCGGGGCGGCCGCGGCGGCGTGGAACCGCGGCGGAAGCGGCGGAGGAACTTCGGACGGCACCGGCGATTCCGCCGCCTATGAGGCGTCCCGGGACGCAGCACTTGGCCAGGACGGAGCGGCGGCGACGGCGAACCGCGCCGTGGCCTTCGATTGGAGCGCGGGGACGTGCCGCGGCGGCGCCAGGCGTCGGCGTCCGCGGCGAGGTCGACGCCGGTCGCGAGAGAGGAGGAGGATTTGCGGGGATGTGGTTTTTTCCAGAAAAGAACCCAGTGTTTCGCGAAATTGCAAATAGGTCCCTGGTTCGGAATTTTCTGAGAAGAACATATAATTTCCGCCCCCCGCGCGTGCTTCTTCACAAAAATCGACGGCCCGCTGTGAGGCTGACGGGTGGGACCCACCACGCACTGTAGCACACTGTAGGAATCTACAGTACCAACTGTAGCTAGCTACAGTGACACGGGGCGCGGAGAGGCCGAGAAATTGCACGTCCATTATACAATCGATAAATAGGTCCCTGGTTCGGAATTTTCTGAGAAGAACATATAATTTCCGCCCCCCGCGCGTGCTTCTTCGCAAAAATCGACGGCCCGCTATGAGGCTGACGGGTGGGACCCACCGCGTACTGTAGCACACTGTAGGAATCTACAGTACCAACTGTAGCTAGCTACAGTGACGCGGGGCGCGGAGAGGCCGAGAAATTGCACGTCCATTATACAATCGATGATATAGCTGAAACCATTTTTTTTTAGTATTTCAATATGGCTGTATTTAATACATTCTTTTTATATACATCTAGATGGCGCTTGGTGGACCTACTGTTTCTTCATTTCAGCTTAAATTGTCAGAATTAGCTAAAACATGTTTGTATGAACCGGAAACGCATATATCGGTTAATCCTATACTTAGCAAGTCAACCGTAACAGCGGGCAAATTGGACCCTTCAGAACGTGGAAGGCATTCTGAACATTGGTTTGAAGCTTTAAGTTATCCACTGGCACCGCACCCAAGGGTTGATCTGCTACATGCTTTAGGGACTAGGATGGTGTCACGAAGATTCACTACACGAATGGCCACCTGTGTCGACGGCCGCAGCCCGTCGGCAAAGGGCCCAATGCAGTCGGCACACACCTATGCCGACGGCCACCGTCGGCACAGGGTGGTCGGCATAGGGCCCCGTAGGCACAGACCATCTGGCCGTCGGCACATAAAGAAACCGTCGGCACGGGTTTTCCCGACGGCCAAAAACGCACCGTCGGCACCTAGTTTGTCGGCACAGCGGCGGGTGGGGTCCACATTGGCCGGACGAGGTGGAGGGGCCTGTGCCGACGGCCGGCCGTCGGCACAGCGTCGCCACGTGGACGCAGCTGGGCGCTCCAGGGAGGTGCCTGTGCCGACGGCAGTCCCGTCGGCAAAGGTGTGACCATTTGGTCACATTAAGGGGTCTGTGCCGACGGCATTGCCGTTAGCACAGGCTTGGCCAGAATTTTTGATCCAGCCGCTCGTTTTTTACAGCAAAAATGGCAGAAAAAAATAATCAAAAATCACGACAAATTCACAACAAACAAGATCACACAATGGCTCCATATATCATCAAGTAGATACACACATAGGACCATCATCAAGTAGATACATACCTAGCTAGATGTCTAGACGTCCAAAGCCCTACATCTATTACGCCGATGGCGACGGGGTGAACCCCATATCTCCCCGGCTGATAATAGGTGAGCGTCGGATCGGCGCAGCAGAAGCACCGGAAGAAGGCGAAGCACCAGGAGAAGCTGAAGCACCGGGAGAAGAACCACCAGAAGCGCTTTCCTTGCCCTGGCTCATATTGTTCAATCAACTGCATTGAGAAAGAGAAAACAAGTAAGCATCAAGACATAATAAAATGTAGACATTAAGCATAAAGACATATGCAATGAAGAAGCATGTCGAAAAATAAATACTAAAGAATAAAAGACATAATAACATGTAGATACCAAACATAAAGACGTAATGCAATTAAGAAGCATGTTGGAAAATAATTACTAAAGCATAAAGACATTATAGACCGTCACCTATCGTCATCACTCTCCTCATCAGGGTGTTGGTTCTCATTCTCACTATCACTATCACTATCACGTGAGTAGTAGGGCGGAAGCTCATCGCCAGGCTCGTCATCGTCGTCATTTTCCGCATGAAACTTCGAGAGCACATCTATGTCCTTCAGATCCACCACTGACTCACCACGAGTGTGTGCATTGTTCTCGAGGTCCTCGAGACCGCCTATTTGTAAGTCAAAGTGCCCGAAATCCTATTGCTCTTGATAGAAAATTCCCTCGTATGTTTTAGGGTCAATGTTGTTGTAATTGTCGTCGGAGGGCCTGGGTAGCTTACCATGTGGGGATACCCAGAACACGACTTCCCAGCCCTTGAGGTTCTCTTTCTGGCATGGGTAGGGAAAATAATAAACTTGCTTGGCTTGGTGAGCCACAATATAGACATCGGCTCCGGTATAGGTGGTTGAAGGCTTAACTTCAACTAACCCAATGGAAGGCTCACTTCTCTGTCCACCATGTGGTCAAGTGCATGGGTCGAACCAGTGGCACTTGAACACAACGATTGAACGTCAGCTCGTATACGTTTTGTAACCTTTCGTAGTAATCTACGTAATTGGCTCCATCGGCTCATTTGGATCCTTTGGTGAAGACCCCAGTATTTACAGTTTTTGCTCCAGCACGATTATTCTGGTGATACTCTGTATGGAAGCAGAACCCATTCACATCATACTTCTCATACTTAATGACGGTACGGTTAAATCCTTGGGAAACACATCTCAGCTCATTTGTCATCTCAACGTTGGGATCAGCTCCCTACAAGTACGGTTCAAATTGTTTTGTGCATTAGTTACGTGTAATAAGAGGGACAAGTCACATATTGCAAGGTAAGAGGGACACGTTAGAAATTACTTTTCCCATGAACCAAGACACAAATTTTTTTCCTCCGTGAGCACCCTCTTTCAGAAGAGTGTCCAGCTCTGCGGGATCGGGATCCACCGTTCCCAACCAGTATTCATCTTGGAATTGTCTAAAAGGAGAAAATACGTATTAGACCGAAACTGAGTTACTAGTTGCAAAGTAATTTGTTCACCATTTACCTCATGAAATCGAGTACTTCCGTCATGTTTATAAGCACATAGAGCATTATGCAATCCTTCTCTTCCTTGGTCAATTTACATTTTTCACCGGCACCGGCCTTGCCACCGGGACATTGGAAGAGGAGGAGCTTGGGGTCATTCTTGGGCTCGTCGACATTGTACCGAGTGACCGGGTTATGCATAGTGGCAACTTCATCGGGAAAGTACGTTGTCACGGCGTCTGCCATCTCCTCTCGTATTGTTGCCTCAGCTATGCATGCTTCAATCCTAGCTTTGTTTCCAGTTATATTTCGAATGTACTTAAACTCTCTCTCAATACAAAACTGCCAACGAAACTGCACCGGTCCACCCAAGAGTGCCTCGTTCGCGAGATGCACAACGAGATGTGCCATCGGAACAAAGAAGCCTGGCGGAAAGATCATCTCTAACTTGCATAGCAACTCCGGCACAAGATCACGCAGCTTCGCAATAATCAGGGGACATATCTGTTTCGCACAGAGCGTGCGGAAGAAATGGCTCAACTCCGCAAGCACTCGCCAGATACTATCGGGGAGATACCCTCGAAGCATCACCGGCATCAACCGCTCAATCCATATGTGATAGTCGTGACTCTTGAGCCCAGTGACTTTTCCTGTAAGAAGATTGACTCCATTACTTATATTGGAACAGTAACCATCAGGGAACATCACGGCGATGTTTTTGAGCCACTTGAATGCCTCCTTCTTTTGGATATTATCAAGGCAGTAGTCGGCATTTGGCTTAAACCAATTTTTTTGACGAGGGTTAGGAGGCTTCATGTGTAATCTCTCCCTATCACAGAGCTTCTGAACATCAACTCTAGCCTTCACATTGTCCTTTGTCTTCTTAGGAATGTTCAGGACTGTGTGAAAGATCATCTCTCCAACATTCTTTTCGGTGTGCATCACATCGATGTTATGGGGAAGTTCGAGGTCCTTGTAATACTCTAGCTGCGTTAAGCCTGCCACATGAGTCCAGTTGTGCGTTACACCATACCCCTCAAATTTTCGGATAGATCCCTCAGCAGGCACGAGAGCACGTAGCTCGGCATCAACTTTTGCACCATCGAACTTCGGTATCGCTTTTTCTTCACGCACAACTATGCCCTTCGTGAAGTTTTTTTGGTCTTCTCGATAAGGATGCCTTCCTTCGAGGAACTGTCGATGCTTGTCAAACGCGACATACTTGCGACCTGACTTTAGCCAAAGGAACTCAAGTTGGTTCCTGCACACTGGGCATGGCCATTTACCAGCTGTACACCATCCGCAGAATAGGGCATACCCGGGTAGGTCGTGCATGGAATAGTGGAACCAAATTTTCATCGAGAAGTTTTTCTTTGATGCTCGGTCGTATGTCCACGTCCCATTGTGCCATGAGTGGTGCAAATCATCCACAAGCGGTTGCATGTAGACACTCAAATTCTTCCCCGGGTATTCGGGCCCTGGAATGATCAGCGACAGAAACATGTGCTTCCTTTGCATTAGTACCCCAGGAGGGAGATTGAGCGGAATAACAAACACGGGCCAGCAGCTGTACGACGCAGTCGACATCCCAAATGGATTGAACCCATCTGTTGCTATTGCAATTCTGACATTCCGAGCATCTGCTGAATTAAGGGGGTGTTTCAAGTCGAAGTTCTTCCATGCCTCACCATCAGATGGATGTCCCATCTTTTCCCGTCCTAACTCGTCGACGTATCTCTTCCCTTTCCTGTGCCAAGTCATTTGTTTGGCAGACTCCTCGGACATGAAAAGCCGCTGCATTCTTTTTATGAATGAGAGGTACCGAAGAACCTTCACAGGGGTTTTTCCCTGCGTCTTCCGACCATCAGGCAGCGTTTTCTCCTCATACCTAGAGGCCCCACAAAGGCTACAGTACTTGTCATTCGCATATTGTTTCCGGAACAACAGGCATCCTTTTGGACAACAATGAATCTTTTCATAATCCATGCTGAGCGATCCCAATAGTTTCTTCATCTCGTGCATGGATTTTGGCAGACAATGCCCTTTGGGCAACATGTTACCAGATGTTGTCAGATTAGCTTCAAAGCCTGCACGGGTGGTGGAGAACTGACACTTGTCACTTAGTAGTTGAGCTACGGCATCGAGCTGAGAAACGTTTTCACCCTCGTATAGAGGCTTCGTAGCCGAGGCCATCGTCTCATAGAAAGCCTTCACGTTTGGCTCTGGTTCCTCCGGTTCATCCGGTGCCTCCGGTTCAACCGGTTCCTCCTGTTCCTCCTGTGGAGGTGGCGAATCTGGCATGTAAGCAGCATGGTGATCATCTAGCATGTTTCTCAACCCCAACTCTGAGACGTTCGTACTGATCAAATTTGACATGCGTGACGTAGTTAGGCGTATACCCATACAACCAAAGATGTTTAGTCATATCTTCCTTTCCTTGACGGTCACGATTCTTGCAATGAGTGCAAGGGCACCTTCCACGAACTCCTTTTGCCTTTGAACCACGCCCTAACTCCTTCACTAATATATTGGTCTTCATCTCCCACTGCTCTGTTCTTTTAATCTTATCGACATGGCGAATATACATCCACCCATTATCAGCCATCCTCTGCTTTATTGGGAGCGAAACAACCACGCAGTCTTTTAATATGCACCAAGTATTAACAAAATGATTTAGTGTCACTAGATTAATTACGGTCAAATTTTAATCTTTACATCATGCAAGGGTTCACCTACACTTCTAATAGGAGGGCCTATCCCGCCCGAGTACGTGTAGATCGAGTCGTGTTCCATGTTCTACCCCGACCCGAGATGGAATTTTGGCAGCACCTCCCCGCTGTTCTTCAGAATACACGTCTCGAACAGTCGTAGGCGCGGGCCGCCTGCCACGGGCAAATGAAAGTACCAAGTCGGGATCTTCGTGGGTCTCCGATGAACACCACGAAACTTTCGCTCCGCTCCGACATGATACTTAGTTAAGTAAAAGCATTTGATACGCGGGTTAGTCAGGGTTAGTCATGGAAGCATAGATAAAAAAAAGCAGGCCTACGTGATTTCTTACCCTCGAAGCGTGATCGACGGCGAAGAAGATCTTCCGCTGACACCCTCCGTCGACAATCCCCACTCTCACGCTCCACACGGAATCGGATCAGCGAGGTGGTCACGACGAGGCCTAGCGTACAAAATGAACAAAGGTTAGCAATTATTGTTCTTACACAAATTCACAAGTTTGCCTAGTAGCTAAACAACCGAAAATTAATGCAAAACATGATTTGTTTGCCCTAATCTAACTATATTGCTTAACTAACATGGTTTATGGTCTGCAACAAATAGTAAACTAAAGAACAAAAAAGAAAAAGAGAGGAAATGTGGCTTACCGTGCTGCTGGGAGTAGCCATGGGCGCTCCTGCGAGGGGGAGATGCTGCTCCGATGGCGGGGCGTGCTCCTTGTCGGGATCTGAGGCGGCCGAGTAGCAGGGGAGCAGTGGAGGATGTGGTGGAGATGGGAGGAAGCAGCGGGCGTCGGGGTGGAGGGTGGGCGGCGTCGCGGTGGAGGGTGGACGTCGGGGTGGACGGTGAACGGAGGAGGCGTGGAGGAGGAGGTGGGAGGAGGTGGGATGGCCAGAGCGGAGCGGCGGCGCACGGGTGGGGGTGAGACGCGACGGAGTGGAGGAGGCCGGTGTTGGGGAGATGCGACAGAGTGGAGGAGGCCGGCAAGCGGTGGTGCGGTGACAGGCTGCGGCGGCGCTCGGGGTGGGTCGGGGGCATCGGCGACGGAGGGGAAGAGCTCGGGGTGGGTCGGGGGCGCCGGCGACGGAGGGGAAGAGCTCGGGCGCGTGGTCGATTTGGGAAGAAACTGTCGACCGCGCGCCCTGGCCACCCAAAGTAGATAAGAGGTGCCGTCAGCATAGGTATTTTTATATTTTTCCTATTATTAGCTATTTTATTAACATTTTAAATATTATAATTTATTCCATTATAACTGAATACAGTTTTATTATAATTTATTGTATTATATGGTAGGGCCACACGCAAATTATTCCGGCGCTCCGATTATCCTTTTCCAGCCAAACCCTAGTCAGGTGGGCCCGCATATCTACCCCGAACTTTTCTCCGTACAATGGTTGATCTTGGACATTTACAACACACAACACACTTGTATACATATGGTATGGCACAACCTAGGTTTTGATGGGGTTCCGACGCTCCGGGGCCCCGCTTCGGCGAAACCCTGAATCCGCTGGAAAAACCCAAACGTTTTCGTCTACCCCCATAGATGTGCGTCGAAAGGGGGTAGGCCAGTGGACTTTTTTGCCTGGTTGTGTTAGGTTAGGCCATAGGCACATGCGAAACCAACTTTTATCACAAGTTTTTACAAGATTGCCCCCGTTTCGTCCGAAGTGGGAGTTTTCATCTCTAAGTGCATAAACTCACTAGAGAGAAAGTGAAGTCGGTGAAGCCGGTCACACCCCGGAGTAGGATATTGCACATTTACAACACACAACACACTTGTATACATATGGTATGGCACAACCTAGGTTTTGGTGGGGTTCCGACGCTCCGGGGCCCCGCTTCGGCGAAACCCTGAATCCGCTGGAAAAACCCTAACGTTTTCGTCTACCCCCATAGACGTGCGTCGAAAGCGGGTAGGCCAGTGGACTTTTTTGCCTGGTTGTGTTAGGTTAGGCCATAGGCACATGGGAAACCAACTTTTATCACAAGTTTTTACAAGATTGCCCCCGTTTCGTCCGAAGTGGGAGTTTTCACCTCTAAGTGCAGAAACTCACTAGAGAGAAAGTGAAGTCGGTGAAGCCAGTCACACCCCGGAGTAGGATATTACACATTTACAACACACAACACACTTGTATACATATGGTATGGCACAACCTAGGTTTTGGTGGGGTTCCGACGCTCCGGGGCCCCGCTTTGGCGAAACCCTGAATCCGCTGGAAAAACCCTAACGTTTTCGTCTACCCCCATAGACGTGCGTCGAAAGGGGGTAGGCCAGTGGACTTTTTTGCCTGGTTGTGTTAGATTAGGCCATAGGCACATGGGAAACAAACTTTTATCACAAGTTTTTACAAGATTGCCCCCGTTTCGTCCGAAGTGGGAGTTTTCACCTCTAAGTGCAGAAACTCACTAGAGAGAAAGTGAAGTCGGTGAAGCCGGTCACACCCCGGAATAGGATATTGCACATTTACAACACACAACACACTTGTATACATATGGTATGGCACAACCTAGGTTTTGGTGGGGGTTCCGACGCTCTGGGGCCCCGCTTCGGTGAAATCCTGAATCCACTGGAAAACCCCTAACGTTTTCGTCTACCCCCATAGACGTGCGTCGAAAGGGGGTAAGCCAGTGGAATTTTTTGCCTGGTTGTGTTAGGTTAGGCCATAAGCACATGGGAAACCAACTTTTATCACAAGTTTTTACAAGATTGCCCCCGTTTCGTCCGAAGTGGGAGTTTTCACCTCTAAGTGCCGAAACTCACTAGAGAGAAAGTGAAGTCGGTGAAGCCGGTCACACCCCGGAGTAGGATATTACACATTTACAACACACAACACACTTGTATACATATGGTGTGGCACAACCTAGGTTTTGGTGGGGTTCCGACGCTCCGGGGCCCCGCTTCGGCGAAACCCTGAATCCGCTGGAAAAACCCTAACGTTTTCGTCTACCCCCATAGACGTGCGTCGAAAGCGGGTAGGCCAGTGGACTTTTTTGCCTGGTTGTGTTAGGTTAGGCCATAGGCACATGGGAAACCAACTTTTATCACAAGTTTTTACAAGATTGCCCCCGTTTCGTCCGAAGTTGGAGTTTTCACCTCTAAGTGCAGAAACTCACTAGAGAGAAAGTGAAGTCGGTGAAGCCGGTCACACCCCGGAGTAGGATATTACACATTTACAACACACAACACACTTGTATACATATGGTATGGCACAACCTAGGTTTTGGTGGGGTTCCGACGCTCCGGGGCCCCGCTTTGGCGAAACCCTGAATCCGCTGGAAAAACCCTAACGTTTTCGGCTACCCCCATAGACGTGCGTCGAAAGGGGGTAGGCCAGTGGACTTTTTTGCCTGGTTGTGTTAGATTAGGCCATAGGCACATGGGAAACCAACTTTTATCACAAGTTTTTACAAGATTGCCCCCGTTTCGTCCGAAGTGGGAGTTTTCACCTCTAAGTGCAGAAACTCACTAGAGAGAAAGTGAAGTCGGTGAAGCCGGTCACACCCCGGAGTAGGATATTGCACATTTACAACACACAACACACTTGTATACATATGGTATGGCACAACCTAGGTTTTGGTGGGGTTCCGACGCTCTGGGGTCCCGCTTCGGCGAAATCCTGAATCCACTGGAAAACCCCTAACGTTTTCGTCTACCCCCATAGACGTGCGTCGAAAGGGGGTAGGCCAGCGGACTTTTTTGCCTGATTGTGTTAGGTTAGGCCATAAGCACATGGGAAACTAACTTTTATCACAAGTTTTTACAAGATTGCCCCCGTTTCGTCCGAAGTGGGAGTTTTCACCTCTAAGTGCAGAAACTCACTAGAGAGAAAGTGAAGCCTGTCACACACCGGGGTAGATTATTGGACATTTGAATCACCCAAAACACTTGTACACATATGGTATGCATCAACCTAGGTTTTGGTGGGGTTCCGACGCTCCGGCATATACAATTATTCGCGACGTTATTTTATGTGGGTGGAAACCGCTATTCGGCGTAGCTATGTACATAGAATATGAATGAAACATATTAAACTTAATTGAGAGTAATAAATAGATACATAAAAAAGAAGATTAGGGTAAAAATGTAAAAAAAGGTAGAGGCCTGTGCCGACGGCATGGCCGTCGGCATAGATAGCCGTCGACGTCACCTGATCCTCTGTCCGACGGCTGCCTGTGTCCCGACGGGGACCGTATGGATAGAACATCTGTGCCTACGGCCGTTTCTTTGCCGACGGCCTTGCAAACGGCTGGTGCTGATACGCCGTTGTGCCGACGGCCCCGATAAATAGCCGTCGGCACAGGTTCTGGCCGTCGGCACTGTTCGCCATTCCTGTAGTGATTAGGATGGACGTATATACCTTGCTGCGTTTATATTCTGCTAGCTACGCAAAAATAGAAATGTCCGCGATGCTCTCCTGGACTTCCGTTGGATTTCAGATCTTTCGGTGCGGAATTTCACAGTCGAGCACATCTCTCAGTTCGTCCACCTTTGGGACCTCCTCCAAGATACCGTCCTCACGCCTGGAGTGGAAGACACCATCATTTGGACCCTCTCCATCACTGGGATATATTCTGCTAGCGCGGCCTATAAGGCTCAATTCCTTGGCGCCCTTTCTTCCCCTTTCATGGGAATCATCTGGAAGACTTAGGCTCCCCCCAAGTGATCTTTCTTTGCCTGGCTGGCGGTTTAGAACAGGCTTTGGACCTCTGATAAGCTAGCGATTAGGGGTTGGCCGCATCAGCCGGTTTGCCAGCTCTGCAGATGTCTGCCTGAGATGGCGCGCCACATCCTCTTTGAGTGTCGCTACTCCAGACGCATTTGGGTTGACGCGGCGGTTTGGCTCAAGTGTCCCGCGATCCTGCTCGCCATCAACACCACCAAGCCAAAGGTGATCGACTATTGGATGGACCTGGTGGGTTTGGCTCAAGTGTCCCGCGATCCTGCTCGCCATCAACACCACCAAGCCAAAGGTGATCGACTATTGGATGGACCTGGTGGCCATGACATCCCTGTCACGGAAGGGGCTCAAGACGTCCATTACCCTAATTACGTGGGAGATTTGGAAGGAGCGAAATGAGACGGTTTTCAACAACAAGTTCTCAATGCCCAACGTGCTTGTAACTCCTCTAAGTACTGAGGAATAGACATGCCTGACATTGGTCCCGGTTTTTCCCTGAACCGGGGCTAATGCAAATTTGGGCTCCGGACGAAAGCCTCATTTTCTACTAGTGACGTCATCACCACTAGATGCCATAATTTAAATATGTTTTATACTTGAAAAATTGATGGGTTATTTTATATATAATATCTACCACACTACGACATATGAACTAGATCAAATATAAATATGACTTTAAAACAGTTCAGTTTTGGGAAAAATCGAGTACCCGTGTTTAGAAGTTTTTATAAATATTTAAGAAAATCAGAAATCTATAGATGGATAATATGCCATGCAGCTACACATTTTCTCGAGAAAGATATGCAAACAAATAGCTTATTCGACATTGAATTTAATCCTCAGAATGCATGTTTTGCACGACAATGTGTGATTTTTTCCCATCATTATGATAATTTAAATTTTCTTTTGTTTTATTGTGAAGCTCGCGGTCTTGTAGATCTTGATGCTGTATCCTACATGAACACACCAAAACAAAACAGTTTACGACATCACCACTAGATGCCATAATATAAATATGTTTTATGTTTGAACTATTACTTGATTAATTTCGATTTGTGATGTCTACCACACGACCAGCATAGATGAAGTACATCATAGTGTTTCAGACACACTCAATATTCTTCTACGATGCTTACAATATCCGATGATGGGGTGTTCGGTTTTAACTTTTCATCTCGGAGGAACTCTGTTTGTGACTAAGTCGAGAGAGAACTGATCTATCAATAAGGAAAATTAACCAAACAATCGATAGGTCTGCGACATATACACACCTCATTCAAGACCCGCACTAGTCGAGCGGATGGTTCTAGCTTTCAATAGACCTGAGACTAGACCCAAAAACATCAAGGATATTTCCGAATCCATGGTTGTCTTTCAAAGAGCGCACACTTGTTGATTTCTAGGTTGTGCAACTTTGCATGCCAAACAATAAGAGCCGGCATTCTGCAACACAAACTCAATATTCCTATCCGCCGCTCTACATTCCACACCACTAGCAAGGCTGCACACGTACAAAGTCAATTACTCTATCACCCGAGCGACAAAACATGACACCTTACGACATGAAGCGGATTACCACCACCACCATCTGATCAAAGACCGGTTCTCCAAGGTGACCAAACAAGAGTAAAACCCAAGACCCACATTGAAAGGCAATTGAAGCGTGTCCATGACATCCCTCCAAGGAGGGGAACAATGTCTGAGGACTACCTGATTTCTGCCATTGAGCGAGGTCTATGCTATGCTTTCACTGGAACCCACCAAACTGATGATCATTAGTGCAGTCTACATAGCCTACCGCTATTTGTGGACAGGCGACCAACACGGTAGGAACCATGCATGAGCTAATTGTCAGGTCCTCCCATTGTCCACCAAGCATCACCATACGGCGGACGGGCCACACCACAACACCATACCTGGCTTGGAGAAAGATATGCACATTGGGCGCTAGATCCACATATATACCTAGACCTTGAGGCCACCGTACATATCTCAATAGCATCTGCTCAAGAAAACAACAATTATTTACCCTTATGCCAGGGACGCCACATCAGCAAACAACAAATAGCACTACCCCATGCATGGGTGGGGAGCAGCGGGGTCGGCGAGCCGAACGCGCAGCCGGCCTCCATCTACTCTAATATCGTCATGTCCCTCCCTTCTGATTTCCCTCAAGCATGGCCTTTCGTGTAGTGGATCAGGGTCAGCTTGTGTATAGGCTGGTGGCAGCACCGCGGTAATTACAGAGGGGTCAGGAGCAGCAGGTTTCGAGAGTAGTATCATTGGTGGGATGTAAGGAGAATGACAATATATAGTTTCCTCCTTGTCTGTGGTCCGTGGACAAGGTTTGGGCTTGGCCGTAGGTCGGATTGGGCTCCTCACAGGCAATGTCATATGGGCGGAGCCTCTAGCGGCGGCATCTAGACGAAGCTACAATGGTGCACCAGTTATCGTCAGTGATGCAATGGTTTCCTACATTTTGACTCTCCGGCCATTTGTATGTGAGCATGACAATATATGGCGGTTGACATTTTGGTTTGTAATCTCTTTGGGTGAGAACTTTGTGCCCATTGTTACCTTTCCGGGGATTGTTACCTTTTGAAGGTGCACTCGAGTGGCTATTCATTTTTGAAGATTTTGTTCCATAGCGCTACAAAATTGTCAGCTAACATGTCGCTCGACTAGTGTAGGTTTACTGTCATAATATTTGAGCTAGAATTTTTGGAGATGTTGCCACGCTTGTCCTTTCTGGATCATATTTTTCTGTTGTATTTTGTAGAACATATTTTTGGTGTTGATGCTTATACTTTTTCAGTAATAAATAATAT
The DNA here is from genome assembly GCA_947311845.1 of Poa pratensis. Taxonomy (NCBI): domain Eukaryota; kingdom Viridiplantae; phylum Streptophyta; class Magnoliopsida; order Poales; family Poaceae; genus Poa; species Poa pratensis. The sequence goes on from CAMZMU010000042.1 coordinate 1,566,594, forward strand.
ATGAATGTGTGTTAAAATAAATCTTCTAGCCTAGAGCCTTTAACATTTTCACATTATTTCGGACATAAGAAGGAAAACATACGTATTAGAGAAACCTAGTTTACAACTTTAGAAAATAATAAAATATACTTTGTAGACAAAAACTACTGAAGTCATGGAAAAAATTGGTTGACTGTGATGACAACGCTGAAATTCCAATTATACCCAAAACAGATAGATTTTGAAGTTAGCGTAGTGCATCATCCAAAACTGTAATGTGAAGTGGAAGAATATATATACTTGGCGGTCATTATAAATATCTAGTAGTGCAATTAAGGATGCGAGCCGAGAGGGGGCTCCTCTCCCCGCAGCTCCCAAACAGTGTTTTGAGAGTCGTTCTCTTCTTTTCCTCCGCCGCCTCGCCGGCGCGCTCCGTGCTTCTCTCCGGCGGTGCTGCTGTTTGGAGTGGGTGTGGATGCGTTGCCTGGCCTGTATAGAGTAGCTTTAGTTTTTGTTTGAGCCGCTGTGCTCGGTCTACCTATATGGAGCTTGAGAGTAGGTCGATGGATCTAGGCAGCCAGATCCGTCGCGTCGTGCTTCTCTTCTTCCTAGCTGCAGCTTGTTGGTGGCAGACGATGCTGCATGTGACGAAAACGAAGGTGCGCATCTCTCAGAATAAGGTACGCGCAGGAAGTATCGATCTAGAGCTTTCCGGCCAGCTCTGGACTCGGGCTCTTCTTCTTCTTCTCGATCTTTTGCTCCGGAGGTCGGAGTGCATGGGGAAGAGAAGTTTTGCCGGCTTTCATAAGGTCGAACCCCTAGTTCTCTACTGCTTTTTCTTGGATCTGTCTCCTCTGGCTAGTGGCAAAAGCCTAGAGTTCGATGATGGATTGCTGCGGCCTGTTGCTCGGCGGGAAGCTAGGTTTGCTGGATTTTCTGGAGTGGAAGAACTTGTCTTTCTATACTGCAGTGGTTGCAGGAAGAAGGAGAGGCGATTTGGCTCTGGATTTCCACGAGGAGATCTGACTGCGATTGTCGGAGATCATCAACGGCGGCGTGCTTCCACTGCTGTTATTCTTGGCATAAGGAGCCAGTCCGAGCTGTGGCAATTTTATTGTCACGGTGTCTTCAACCTCCAGGCCAGAGTGCCATTGCGGAGGCCCTTCTCCAGCTCCGTTGCGGCGTATATCGTTGCACCATCTCCAAGTGGTCTCGTCCCCGGCGATGATGTCGACGGCCGCTGCGTCGAGTTGCTCAATTCCGGTGGCAAAGGATCTGATTGCACTCCTTTTTCTTTGGGCAAGGTCCTCTTTGTAAAGTCCAAGGACTTGGTTGTAATTTTCTTTTACGTTGTGGTCCTTGATGTAATTTGTAATTCCACCGTATAATGCAGTCTGGATCCTTCGGGATCCATCTCCTTGTTCAAAAAAAAAGTAGTGCAATTAAGGAAAAAACTAAGAGTTGACATGTTTTGTTTAGTGTTCGCACTTTATATGTTATATATATCAGAGAGCTATTTTTGACAGTTCAAAACTTCTTACTATATCATCATTTTTTTGCAGTCTCGTCGTCACGGGTACGAAGGAAATTGCAATAATGGAAATTAGTTAATTCTACTTCAAAGATTCAGCTAGCAGACACGAAAAAGAATCAGAGAAACATAGAACATATACATCAATTGTATGACCATGAGTATGCAGTTTGAAGGATGCCTGATGGATAATTACATGTGTGGTGAACTTTATTGGCTTTACACTAGTACAGAAAAGCTTTTCTGTGACGCACCATTTTGCTATTCTGTGGCGCATGGATGGTGCGCCACAGAATAGTCGCCACTAAATAAGCTATTCTGTGGCGCACCACCCATGCGCCACAGAATAGTGGCTATTCTGTGGCGCACCGCGACTGGTGCGCCACAGAATAACTATTCTGTGGCGCACCCGTGTAACCATGCGCCACAGAATAGGGTGCGCCACAGAATAGTCATGGGTGCGCCACAGAATTACTGCGCAGTACTGTACCCGTATATTCATACAAATACCAGTATAATACCAGAATACATGTATATTTCATATTTACACAGATATAACAGAAACAGAGATATATTTTCACAGATATATCAAAACAAACACATTACTAATATATGTCATCACAAGTTGATACAAAAGTGCGAAAGTTTTACACAATTGTTGAGATATACAAAAGTTCATCGAATCGTTGCCCACGTTACAAAATGAAGTGTTCACCGCCTACACTAGGATCGAATAGATTACATCTCGGCGTTGACGGTGAGCAATAGCGGGAACACGACGATCTCATGTAGCCTTCTTCGCGAGCGCTACGAGCGGAGCGGCGCCGGGAACGGTTTGCCGAGAGGCCCTTGAGTTTGTATTCCTGCATATCACAAGTTTCACTGACGCCATCTCTGCGTCACATAGTGTCACAACATTTTAATCATCGGCATTCTAGAAATGAATTAGCTAAGGTCAACTAACAATCATGCCTCATACTTAACTGGTATCAACTTACAAAAATCATGCCTCATATTTTATATCAACTTACCACAAAAAGATCAAATAGAGAAAAACCCGTATGATGGATCCTTCTTCCTGATCCGCTCCGGAAACGGATAAATGCCGTCTTTCGTCATCCACGTCCTCCTGTCATTCTGCTTATCTAGGCGTTCTTCGATCTCCCACTTAGACAACGCTGAAAATCGGTTGGGATATATATTTGATTAATGCATGATATAACTAGAGTATGATTTATTCATCTAATATAGAAAAGAAAGAAGCAAGGTTTCTACCTCTGGCGTTGTGTAAGGACCCCCCTGCTGTCTTGACATCTTCCAGGATGATTTTCGATAACTGTAACTGGATGCGATGGAAGTCTGCTCTAAGGTCATCATCAGTGAGATCCTCATCATATTTGGCCCATTCTTGGAGACGATATGGCAAATTCGTTATCACTGCATCCCGGACATACGATTTCATGTGTAAGAGGACGTAGAAGGCATCCACGTTGCCAGACTTTTTCTTGATGCAATAAAACCCCGTCCCATGGTAAAACTTGTGTGTGTTGTCAATTATACGTTTCGCTTTTTCTCGAAGGAACCTCCGTTTTTGGCGTAGCCCTCGAGAGCCTCATCGAGAACACCCTTAATTCTAGTGTAGTCTTTCGGCGTAGTCCCTGAGTCTAAATATGTGGCAGTTGACCACTTCGGGTGCACGGCGATGAGTACTGAGTACTTGTCACTGCTCAACACAATTGAAACGGAATATTGGAAAGGATCAACACAACAGAAGAAATCTATAAGAAAGCATAAGATACGACAGCGGCGACTAGATGCGGACTTACTTGAAAAAGAAAGGCAGAAGAAGGCTGGTCTTCGTGCTCATGTTCAGCATGATTCTCTGGAGGTACTCCGTGGCCTTAGCCCGTGTCGGTGATCCTTCCTCCAGCTGGCTGTCCCGCATGTAGTAGGGATCCACTACCTTGACGTACGGGGTTTGTTCTCTCCTGATCATCATCGCCTGGCTGAGCGCGTATAGGCGGACCAAGTTATAGTCCAGCCGTTTAAAGTGAAACAAGTTGAAGACGTCCTCGCACGATATGAAGAACAGATCCGCTGGAGATTCATCAACGAAGTCAACCAAGTCCCTTGGCACCTTGACAGTGAACACCGGGTAGTTCGGATTCTCGTCTTTAAGAAGGTTGTCCTCTAGCTTCAAGATAGCAAGTTGCAAAGGGGCCATGCATCCATCTGCGAGGTGGAGCAGCTCCGAAGGCAGTATCGGTTGACCAGCTTCATGCAACCGGGACGACAAGTCACCCGCACGGGGTGGTATCATGGGGTCACTCCGGACATACCCCGGTGTGCTAAGTTTCGTCTTCGGAGCTGGCTTACTCCTCTTCCTGTGCTTCTTCTTCTTCTCTGCTATATCTGGTGTATCTTTCGGAGGCAGTATTGGGTACTGTCTGGAGCCGAAGCTGATCACTGGGGCAGGCCCTTTTTTCCCTCCTTCAGTCCAATCCCTGACAGACTCACATATGGTTGTAAAGAGCGACGTGAGCGTATTTGTCACCGCCGCTGAGATGAAACTCGGAATCATAATATTTTGCTCCATCGGTTCCTCGCCCCTTGTTCCAGAAACCCCAGCCTCGTCATTGTCGGCCATGTTTGCACTGCATTAAAAAGAGGCAAAAAGTTAGTATGACAAATATAAGAGAAAAAAAATCACCTAACTAAGTACTAAGATACCCCGGCCCATGCACTAGTCGCAATACCCCATATGTCCTATTTTTAGCAAAGTCATGCCAAATTTCACGAAAAAATCCGGCATGACCTTTGCTAAAAAAGGGACATATGGAGTACCCGAAATTGCCGGAACGGAAGTTAATCGACGTTCCGGCAATCTCAAGGGCCTCTCGGGGTACCTGCAAGCATTTCCAACAAAAAAAAACACATCTACGGCCGGCACCTCCGGCCGGCATCTCAACGACACGATGGTCGGAGCACAAGCACAATACCCCATATGTCCTATTTTTAGCAAAGTCATGCCAAATTTCACGAAAAAATCCGGCATGACCTTTGCTAAAAAAGGGACATATGGAGTACCCGAAATTGCCGGAACGGAAGTTAATCGACGTTCCGGCAATCTCAAGGTCCTCTCGGGGTACCTGCAAGCATTTCCAACAAAAAAAAACACATCTACGGCCGGCACCTCCGGCCGGCATCTCAACGACACGATGGTCGGAGCACAAGCACAATACCCCATATGTCCTATTTTTAGCAAAGTCATGCCAAATTTCACGAAAAAATCCGGCATGACCTTTGCTAAAAAAGGGACATATGGAGTACCCGAAATTGCCGGAACGGAAGTTAATCGACGTTCCGGCAATCTCAAGGGCCTCTCGGGGTACCTGCAAACATTTCGAACAAAAAAAAACACATCTACGGCCGGCATCTCAATGACACGATGGTCGGAGCACAAGCACTATACCCCATATGTCCTATTTTTAGCAAAGTCATGCCAAATTTCACGAAAAAATCCGGCATGACCTTTGCTAAAAAAGGGACATATGGAGTACCCGAAATTGCCAGAACGGAAGTTAATCGACGTTCCGGCAATCTCAAGGGCCTCTCGGGGTACCTGCAAACATTTCATCCACAAGAATGTGGTGGCCAGAAGACCACCACCACCACCATCTCACAACCACCACAGAACCACCACAACCACAAAACAACCACCAAAAACCACCACAAGAATTAATGTGGTGGCCAGAAGACCACCACCACAGAACCATCTCAGCTACCTTTTCTGGAAAAGGTGGCCACCACTGGCACGGTTGCACAATGGCTGTGTATCTCTCTTCGCTTTCCTGCAATCAAAGAGTAGCATGTGAGCTGTTAACAGATAGCATTTCTAACTCCAAAACTGTCAAGTAAAAATCCGACTCGTTAAAGCAAGGTTGCAATAAATTAACACCAAGCAACACAAATACTTAGCAGCAACTAACACAAAGTGGGCAGCAACACAAATACTTAGCAGCAACTAACACAAAGTGGGCAGCAACTAATTAACTTAATCCTAACTTAATCCTAAAAGTGGCAGAAACACTAGTTTCACTAACAATTCTATCCAGAGAGTTCCCTTAAGCAAAACATCAAACAAACAAGGATCTGAGCTCCCTGTCACAACAAGCAACTAACCTAACAGCAACTAAACTAACCTAGCTAGCACTAACCTATTTAACACTTAGCAAATTTGCTACTGCATATGCACTAACAATTTTTTCATCTCAATTTTTTCATCTCAACTAACATCAACCAGCACTAAAAGCAATTCGCAGCAAGGCTACTAGCAATCAACAACAGAATCAAAAACAGGAAATAAAATTTCTCTTTGGAATTTTTACAAACACCTTGGCTGCAGGAGTTCGGTAGGGGAGGGAGGAGGGGGAAAGGGGAAGCACCTCGGGGAGGGGAGGGAGGGGAGAGGGCGGCGATGTCGTGGAGGGGCAGCCGGCGTCGAGGTCCTGCAGCCAACGTGTCGTGGAGGTCCTGCAGCCGGCGGCATCGAGGTCCTGCACGGCGGCGTCCTGCGGCCGGCACCGCGCGACGGAGAGACGGCGAGGGGGGAGGGAGGCGGCGAGGACGTCGAGGGTGACGTCGACGGCGAGGACGGCGAGGGCGGCCGGAGCGCGCGTCGACGGCGACGGCGAGGACAGCGAGAACGGCCGGCCGGAGCGCGCGCGAGTGTGTGGGGAGTTGTTTTCGAACGCGAGTGTGGAGGCCGCGGCGCACCCTGGCCCACATGTAAGTGTGGGCGACAAATTTCTGTGGCGCACCCTCTCTGCGGTGCGCCACAGAATTCTCACCTTTCTGTGGCGCACCCTGGCTTGGTGCGCCACAGAAATAGCTTATTCTGTGGCGCACCCGATAAGGGGTGCGCCACAGAATAGTTGGTTTTTTTATTTAAATTTTCTGTTTTTACACACATGTTAATAAAAAAACAGTTAATAGTTGGTTTTTTATTTAAATTTTCTGTTTTTACACACATGTTAATAAAAAAACAGTTAATACAAATATTGAAACTGTGCCATATATATCAAATTACATAGACCATATGCTTGTCTCTCATACAAAACAAATTATATATAATACACAAAAAAGTTGTCGATCTTCGTCCTGGCCGGCCCCAAACTAGCATTTCTTCTTTCCCTTTGGTAGGTAGGGAGGTCTTCCTTTTTTCTTTAGAATTAGTAGTAGGCATGTCGAAGTAGTTGTCGAATTCCTCCTCGATCTTCGGATCGCCGTCCAGGTCCTCCTATTTGGCGTCTCCTTCCATTCCGATGATGCTCCTCTTGCCCCTCCTCACGACAACACGGTTAGGCTTTGACGGGTCGGTAATGAAGAAGCATTGATCGACTTGGCTAGCGAGTACCCATGGCTCATTTTTCGCGGAGGCTTTCATCGAGTTGGCTTCGGGTATAACCATGGTGGTGAAATACCGGCCTTCTTTTTCGACGTTCTTGGCCCATCTCACACGGAACATTGGCACCGACTCTCCACAGTAGTTGAGATCCCATATCTCCTCTATCCTTCCGAAGTATCTTTGTTTGACGGTAGCCTCGTCATCGGCGTAGGATAGCATAGTTACTCCTGAGTTTTGATATTCGCTACTCCTGTCCTTTTCCTCGGTGCAGAATCTGTAAGCATTGATGTCGTACGTCTGATAGGTCTTCACGTTCTGCGCGGGGCCCTGTGATATGGAGAATATGAGTTTTTCATCTTCCGTACTTGGCTTTCTGACCCGTGATTCGGACAGTTGTTTTTCCCTGAACCAACGCGTGAAGCTGGAGTTGTGCTCTCTGGTTACGTCTCCGTTCTTCCTCGGCCAGCCCAGGTCGATGTAGTTCTTCTCGATTATGCTTCTGTGCTCTTCCACCCAAGGTTCGATCAATTCTAAGTGTTGTAGCGCGACCCGGTGAGCCCTATCGAAGTCGACGTGTCGACCATCAATCAAGACAGGGAGTGAGCGGTAGCCCTCACGGTGACCAAAACCAGCGAGCCTGCCGACGTGCGGCCTGGTGGCCAGACCAACATCCTCGTTCTCGGTGCTTAGATAACTCTGGCAGAAGGTGATGCACTCTTTGGTCAGAAAGCCCTTGGCCATGCTTGCGTCTGGACGGGCCCTGTTGCGAACGAATCCTTTGATGACACCGTTCTGCCTTTCGAACGGCATCATGTAGTGCAGGAACGTCGGACCGAGCTTCAGTATGTCATCAACGACGTGGAGAAGGAGATGCACGCAGATGTCAAAGAATGCGGGCGGGAAGTAAATCTCGAGCTCGCATAGTATCCCCACGATCTCATCCTGTATCTTCTGGAGCTGCCTCACGCCGATCGACTTACGGTTGATGACATCAAAAAAGTTGCAAAGTGCAGACAGCGTATCACGGACGTGCTCGTCCATTATCCCTCGGATCGCAACGGGAATTATCTGCGTCATAAGCACATGACAATCGTGAGACTTCATCCCGCTGAACCTCTTCTTTGTTTCGTCCAGATATCTGCTTGTCTTCCCCGCGTAACCGTAAGGAAATTTGACTCCTAAGAGGCACTTGTAGAACTGCTTGAGCTCCTCCGGACTCATAGTGAAGCAGGTAGGTGGAAGCACAACCGCGCTCTTCTTCCTCCTTTTGCGGCGACCTTGAGTCCCTTCCGTCTGGTCATCATTATCATCATCATCATCACTATCGGGGCCGTGAATATCTTTCTTGATGCCAAGCCATTTCAGATCGTATCGTGCTTTCTTCCCATCCTTGGTCTTTTCCGGCATGTTTGAAAGAGTGCCAAGAACAGCCTCGGTAACATTCTTCGTAATGTGCATTACATCGAGGCTATGGGGCGTGTGGAGGACCTTCCAGTACTCCAAGTCATGGAAAGCACACCTCGCTTTCCATACACCCAGCAGCGGTTTTACCCTCGGTCGCTTCTTTCCCGGCGCAGGGCACTCCTCCCAATTTGTCAAAAGCTCATCAATTTCTATGCCGGTCCTCGGGATCGGTTTTGTTTCTCTTTCTTCTTGACCATCGAACAAATCCCCGCGTTTTCTCCACGGGTGGTCCATGCGAAGCCACCTTCGAGCCCCTGGGTACACGGTTTTCGAAGACCCTTGTATTCTTGGTAGCTGGATATGCGGGGTCTCATCCATGCACCTGATACATCCATAGAATCCGTGGCCCACCTGGGCCGATACAGACGACATTCCAGGATAGTCCTGCACCGTCGTGAGCAACGCGGCGCTCATATTGAAATATTCTTTAGTGTAGGCGTCCCACGTACGGACAGGCGTCTTCCATAACGTTTCTAACTCCTCTTTCAACAGCTCGAAATACAGATGTATGTCGACACCTGGTTGTTTCGGACCCTGAATAAGCATACTCATGTGTATGTACTTTGACTTCGTGCACAGCCACGGGGGAAGGTTGTAAGGCCATACAAACACGGGCCAGGTGCTATGTGTGCCATTGAAGAACGGATTCATTCCATCTGTGCACATACCCAGCCTGACGTTCCTTGCGTCGCGCCCAAAATCTTCGAAGGCGATGTCCAATGCTTGCCAATTGATAGCGTCTGCAGGGTGTGTCAGGATGGTGCCCTTCTCCGGATCTTCTGCGGGCTTCTCCCTTTCCGCGTGCCATTGCATGAGCTTTGCTTCCTTAGGATCCACGAACCACCGCTGAAGACGGGGAGTGATAGGAAAGTACCATACCACTTTTCGAGGATTTTTCTTCTTTCCACTCTTGTACCGTCCGTGACCGCACACCGGACATTTGGTCAAGTCCTCGTAATCGCCCCGATAAATTACGCAATCATTGATGCAGGCGTGGTATCTCTCGTGCGGTAGGTCAAGAGGGCACAGGACTTTCTTGGCCTCCTCGATAGTAGTTGGTAATGTGTTACCCTCGGGGAGAATATCGTGCCAGAATTTCAGGTTCTGGTTGAAGCTCTTGTCGGTCCAACTGTTTCCCGACTTCATCTCCATAGCATTAAGCGTTACTTGCAAGCGCGTATCCTGAGGCCGGCACCCAGGATACAACGGAGTGATCCCGTCTATCCCCATTTGCGCTAGCTTGGCTTTCTCTCTGTCGTTGCTCGTCTGACTGAGAAGCAGTTCTTGAAAATGAGCATCCTGCAAGCCCAAACTTAGCGGGGTCTGCTCGTCTCCTTCGTCATGATGATCATGTCCGCCGGCATCTCCTTCGTCATCATGATGATCTTGTCCGTCACCGGCATCTCCTTCGTCATCATCTTGTCCGCCGCGGGCATCTCCTTCGTCATGACGATGATCTTGTTTGGCTTGTTCCGACATGAAACCGTGCCTGAGCAGGTGCTCCTCCAATAATCCAGAATCAGGGTGTATCCACCTCTCATGTTTGCATTTTCGACACGGACATCTTATCTGCCTCCCGTTGGACCGAATCATGTCCGCCTTCGCTTGGTCCTTGTATGTTCTGATTTGACTGGAGCTCATCATTATGACCATGGTTGACTACGCGCTATACATAGAGAAGAAACGAGAGTACATAACTTAATTAGAGCCGCAACATGCATGCACACACAAACACACACAACACATCTAAGTCCGGCATCTCAACGACACGATGGTCGGAGCACAAGCACAATACCCCATATGTCCTATTTTTAACAAAGTCATGCCAAATTTCACGAAAAAATCCGGCATGACCTTTGCTAAAAAAGGGACATATGGAGTACCCGAAGTTGCCGGAACGGAAGTTAATTGACGTTCCGGCAATCTCAAGGGTCTCTCAAGGTACCTCCAAACATTTCCAACAAGATGGTCAAAGCACAATAACCTTTCTCACCTTGTAGATTTGATCCAAAATAGAAGATGGGAGAAATAAGTTTAACTAAAAAAAAAGGAGAAATATATGGTCAAAAATGGATGGGAAGGAGGAGCACCACGAGTTGGGAGGAGAGGAGGAAGAGAGGAGGAAGAAGAGGAAATGAGAAATGGGTAGGGGAAAGTGGGTGGAGATGGCCTTATAAAATATCTGGTACAGTTATTCTGTGGCGCACCCCTAACTGGTGCGCCACAGAATAAGCTTATTCTGTGGCGCACTGGGTGAGGTGCGCCACAGAATAGTTCCCCCCAATTATTTGTGGGGCCAGAGCACCTTATTCTGTGGCGCACCTGCATGGATGCGCCACAGAATAAACCTATTCTGTGGCGCACCTAACCCAGTGCGCCACAGAATAAGGTCAAAAGTGGCAGACCCGTGCGTTGGTGTGGGGCCCGCGCTTATTCTGTGGCGCATCATTATAGCCGTGCGCCACAGAATAAGTCTATTCTGTGGCGCACTATGGCTGGTGCGCCACAGAAGCTTATTCTGTGGCGCACGGCTATAAGGTGCGCCACAGAATAAGCTTTCATAGAATTGGGTTTTCCTACTAGTGTTACTATCATGTACTTTGGTGTTGAATCCGGACATTACACTGTTATATACGATGTCATCCTCTTGGGATCTACCAAAGTACTTTGATGTACGTTGTTGTTAAATGCGTAGTACAGTACTACTTTACCTGGTGTGGTTTGCATTGGTTTTGTCATTCTCTTGTGAACCAATCCATGATGAGTCTCATAATCCAGGGGCATTGTTGCAAAAATCCAGTCGTCCACCGGGCGCGTGCTTTTTCCACCCTGGCTGCCACGTGTTGTCTCTGCAACTCATTTGTACCGATTTGAATCCACATGACAGTATGAGTTTGTGCACCGCTGCAAGTATTTGTATGAAACTGCTGCTCGTGTGCAACTATTTGTACCTCCAGTGCTAATACCTCTTATCATTGTATGCGAGCCATGGCGCGCCTGCGTACAAATTTGGTTATAGATGGGCCCGAAGTGATTGTAGGCTGAGTTTGTTAGTTAATCCCACTCTGATAGGTGGCCCAATATCACAGTCAAACTAGAGCAAACGTACGTATCCTCGACGATCCGCAGCAAAACTTGTCCGCGACGATCTATATATCCTCCTATTCCCCATCTCAATCCCGGTCACCGCCATGGACTGGAGGCCGTGGTCCGACGTCTCTCGAAACAGGGTTTCGCCCCGCTTTATAAATAAAGCAACATGTCAAGCAAGTCCAAACACAGTTACAAACATAAGAGCGGAAAGGCCGCTTGCTGGGGGCGCAGCACAAGTAAGCCCACAAGAAAAAGCAAGAAAGAAGTGGTGAGGGGGGGTGTGGGGGGGGGGTGCGAGAGATACATCAGGAAAGACAGAAGAGAGCGAACACAAAAAAAAACTAAGCCCCTCCGGCGCTAGCTGGAAGAAGACGAGGAGACGCGCCGCGCGGTCTCCACAAGTCTAGTGATCATGGCGTCCAGCTGCTCCCTGTCCCGCTGCCTAGACAACGGGTGCCACTGCTGCAAGAAAGCCAGAAGTTTAAACATCGAGTCAGAAGCACGTCGGAGAAAAATCTGCTCGATCACCATCTTATTGCGAATAGTCCAAAGGGTCCACATCAACGCGGCAAACACCAACCAGAAGAGGGTCGCCTCTCCCCGGTACGGTTCGCTTGGATTTCTAGGAACTCGCCAAGGTCTGAGGCCTGCCAAGCAGGCCCCAGCGCCTCGTGGACGAAGTTCCATAGAAACCTGGCAGCGAGGCAGGTGAAAAGGATATGGGTTCCCGTCTCGGGGATCCCACACATGGGGCAGAGCCCATCACCCGGCCCCTGCCGCTTGCGAACCTCCACCCTTGAGGGGAGGCGGTCCCTAAGAAGCTGCCACACGAAAGATTTTGATTTTTAACGGTAGGGGGGACTTCCAGAGTGGGGAGGTCCAAACTCTAACTGGGGTACTAAAGAGACTCCGATACACCGACTTTACAGAGAACAACCCAGACGGTGTCAGGTGCCATAACACGAGGTCACGACCGCCTGGCAGCGACTCAGGAAGCAAACTCCGTAACTCTGTCCAAGCTACAGCCTCGGCAATACCGAATGTTCGTTGGAACGAGATGTTCCAAGTCCCATTCGGTATTGTCGAAGCCACAAGCTGCATCGGGTCCGCGCTGATAGCAAAAAGAATAGGGAACCTATGCTGTAGCAGGCTCCCATCGAGCCACGGGTCCAGCCAAAAAAGGGTGTCCTCTCCATTACCAATGGAGATGCGGACACCCTTCCTAATCTCATGCTTGATGGATTGGATAGATCGCCAAAATTGGGATCCATCCTGGCGGTCACAAGAAAGGAGGGGGCGCTGCAGATATTTCGCTTTGATTAGCTGCAGCCATAGTCCCCCTCCTCTCTAAGTATCCGCCATACCCATCGTAGCATGAGCGCAACGTTCATCTTACGGGAGGAAATGATACCAATGCCCCCCATGCCTTTGGGGGTGCACACATCCGCCCATTTGACCATGTGGTACTTCTGACGCCCATTGGTCCCCTGCCAGAAGAAGCGTGAGAGATCCCTGTCAAAAGAGGCGTGCGTGCCTTCTGGGAGTATATAAACTCCCATCACGAACATCGGTAGACTAGAGAGACAGGCGTCAATCAGGACAGTCTTGCTCGCCTTAGAGGTGAACCGCCCTTGCCAAGGCTCCGCCTTGGATTTGACACGCTGGGTGACCGGATCTAGGTCCTTAATAAGGATCCTAGAATCACTAATGGGCGTCCCCAGGTAAGTAACAGGGAAGGTAGACAACTTGCAATTTAGTTTGTCCGCTATCCGCTGTCGCTCATCAGGAGAGTATCCCATGATCATGACTTCGCTCTTATCGAAGTTAATCTTGAGGCCCGACATGGCCTCAAAACAGAGGAGAAGGAACTTGCGATTAATAATGTCAAGCTCCGAACCCTCCACCATGATCATGGTATCGTCCGCATATTGGAGACTTGGAGAAGATGCATCTGAACCTGGGGTTGGTGGACTCTTTATCGTCCGACGTCTCGGGGACATCCTCCGTGAGATCTCTAGTCATGTCTGCGTGCCCGCCCAATTTGTCTACTTCCACGCCGTATGCAAGCACTGGCGCCCCTCCCACGACCGGCTGTCCCGGACGTTCCTGCCTTGGCTCCTCGCGTCGGCCGACAAAGAGTCCACCAACCCCAGGTTCAGATGCATCTTCTCCAAGTCCAGTTACCGTGTGATGCCGGCACCAGAGGTGGCAGCTCGGAATTGGTTGTCAGGCGCCGATGGCACAGCCATCCGATACTTTACCGTGGAACGCCACCGCCCTACCCTCCACGACCCTCTCACCGGAGAACTCACCCGCCTGCCTGTTTTTTCGGACGACATCGCCCGTTGGGAGGACGAGAATCCCCGTGGTGTCATCTACGGCGATGGTACAACCATCCTGTACAGCATCTGGATTGTGGGTGACGATGTCCACACGGCCAGATTCAGGGCGGCCCTGCTGCGTCCCGGCAGCGACGAGTGGACAGTTGTTGAGAGGACCCTTCAGACGCCCAAGTACGGCCAGTTCTGCTGTAACACCCCGGCCACCCCGGGCCGGGCCTGTCACCCTGGCAGCTCGCTAGGATCTCCAGACTGGCCCCACAGACTTTTCTGCGCACTTTGTCCTCACTCGTGCGCACCCAGGAACCAGTTCCCGGTCGGTCACCCATCCTTGGAGTGCTCCAGGCCAAGCACGCTTAACCTCGGAGTTCTTTCCAGATGAGCTTCCGGAAAAGAAGTTGCAACTTGTTGATATGAGTATTCTATCAATCCTGTTAAGCCCTGAGCCAGGATCTCACATCCTTCCCCCCTTAGAAGACCGACGCCCTCGTCGGTCGATCTCCAGTCCAGGAACTTCCCCCCTTGGCACCTGTCTGTGCGCCCAGTGCCGGCACATGCTCCAACATGTCCGCCCACTGACCCGCACACGCCCGAGTTACCGCGAGGGTCGGCTCTGATACCAAATTGTAACACCCCGGCCACCCCCGGGCCGGGCCTGTCACCCCTGGCAGCTCCCTAGGATCTCCAGACTGGCCCCACAAACCAACACTAGTCTTTTCTGCGCACTTTGTCCTCACTCGTGCGCACCCCGGAACCAGTTCCCGGTCGGTCACCCATCCTTGGAGTGCTCCAGGCCAAGCACGCTTAACCTCGGAGTTCTTTCCAGATGAGCTTCCGGAAAAGCAGTTGCAACTTGTTGATATGAGTATTCTATCAATCCTGTTAAGCCCTGAGACAGGATCTCACATCTGCGCCGCCTACCACGCCGGCAAGATCATGCTCACCGTGGAGGCTACACTCTGGCGCATCGTCATGCCGGAGGAGGGTGGCGATCAAGCGAGCGACCTGCTTGTCCGGATGCCACCTTTGTCGTGGTGGGAGCGAGGACACTACTTGCACGAGTACAGCTACGTCCTTGAGTCTCGCGGCAAGTTGCTGTGGTTGTCCCTCAAGATCAATCCTCGGCATGTGAATAATGAACACAAGATCTCGATGATAGTGCACGAACTGAGGCAAGGAAGCGCGAAAAAAAAGACGCGATGGGTGAGGATGGTAGCAACCAAGATCCTGGCTGACCGCATGTTGTTCCTTGGAACACCCACTAGTTTTTCAGTGGACGCTTCAAGGCTTAGCGGTCGACATGGTGGGTGTGCCTTCTTCGTCTTCCACGACAAGCAAGCCTTCCCTTTTGAAAAGTTTGGTGTGTTCAGCTACAACCTCGTCTCAGCAAGGGTCAAATTATTTGAACGGCTACCTCGAGGATGGAAGGACGAGAGGTGCGCCTGGCATATCATTCAGCCCGCCATTGCCCCAATTCAGGTTAACAACTACGTCTAGAAAGATCCGTATTTGGACTAATCTGTGTCAACCATTTCTGATAGGAGGGAGTATAAAACATCTCACTTTGATTTATTTTTTGTGTAACTCTTTAATTCTTTTGAAAACATGACGATTTATTAATATATTACATTAATCTAAAACAGCATGATAAGAATTTAACCAAAAGACTTTACATAAGCATCTACAGTTTATTTAGTGCTAATAAGGTAATATTAATTTGTTGTATCAGGAACTAATGAAGGCTCGAGAAGTGAATCAACAAACGAGGCTGCAACAGACCACTCTACTAATGGGTCCAACACTCAGTATACAAATCAGGAGATATTACGAGCCTTGTTTCAGTGTGGTTGTGCGTGGTCTTCCTCTCACGCTAAAGAGCTCTCAGCTACAACTCTTCTTGAGCAAACGCGACAAAGTGTCTAGGGCCGAGGTACTCTACTATAAGAACACAAAACGCTCGCAGGGTGTTGCCCTCGCAACCATGTCTACAGTTCATGCAAATCATGAAGATGCTCTAGATGCGCTCAACGAACTGACTTTCGATGGATACAATCTTAGGTTTGTAAATAATTGGAAGCAAGGGTACAGGCGGCGATGACCACGTTCCACGGGAACACATTAGTTACATATATAGTTCCATCTTCTTGGTTGTAGCTATACTGGTTTGTGAATCTTAAGTTGTACATGTGTTCCTACGACATATATCCGAGAATTCATTATATATACGAGAATTTATAAGCCTACTAATACTCACATCGATGGACGAAAATACAGTTTTATAGAAATTGGAAGGGGGTACCTCTAAGAATATATCATTACCTATTCTACTTTCTATATATGCCAAAGTAATTGCAATTATTCTTACCCACTAGCTCTACCAAAATTTCTCAACACTTCGGAAAAACATATTTTTCACGAAGAAGATATACCACAACTAAAACGGAGCATTATTTCTTACAGAGATTCTAATTTGTTTCAATCTTTAAGGCATCGCCTAACGACGAACTGAATGAAATTGTATAACACTTGTTGTATGGCTCATGTACATCTCAACTCCAGAGAAGACATGGAAATTGAAAGAAGATAAAAAAAATATCCTTATATGATGGATTCGAGGACTAAACGGAACATTTATAGATGCATGTAAGGTTCAGATCAACACAAACAACATGGTGAGCGTATCTAAGCGGAACCATCTATGGTCTGCTTCGCTAACTGTTCATATAGTGGTGGCAGCAATGGTGTGTATATTATCCTAATTATTGAATCGGACAACATATTCCTCGAGATCTCCGAACACGACAAGGACATGGTGACCATCTTCCGCTCCGCCACGGCCTGCAAGGGCTGGTCCCACCTCTTTATCGCTGACCCCTCCTTCGTCCGTCGATGCTTGACGGACGAAGGAGGGGTCAGCGATAAAGAGGTGGGACCAGCCCACGGAGGATGTGTGTGTTCGTCCCTGCTTCTTTGATAAGCAATGGTGTGGCCAAGGAGAGACACATGCTTTGTGCCACATCCGGCGCCCGCCTCGACCGGTGTTTGGCTCTAGTCACAGGTTTATCAGCTCCTTCATCCGCAACCTTGACGATCCTGGCACTTTCGACAATGTCGTGTCACTAGTGTCGGGTCGCTGGCTTCTCCTCGTACGCCTCGAGTAATACCCCAAGAAGGGGCGTCCTATGTGCTGCAACCTGACGTTCGATGTGCTTCCGTGTTTAAAGGAGGGTGATTTCCTTATCAATGACTTGGACCGATATGCTTTACTAGGCGCCGAAGACTTCTCTAGCACCAACAACTACCAGGAGCAGCAGCGGTCGCCCTTCAAGCTAGGTGCTAGTCCTTCGCACCTGCGAGAGGCCATGGCAGTATCTTCCATGTACATTCTCGTCAACTAGTGAAAAAAGAGAAGATTAAATTAGCAACTTTTCCCGATAGCTCAAGATTAAATTATTTTCATCCTAGTCATGTAATTCTATTTGTTCGGGTCAACATCTTATAGCGTAGGATTATGGATGTGTGGACCCGAGAACGCAAAGGCGGCCCGTTGAGGTTAGTTAGCTAGAGGCAGTGCTATGTCTGACTTTCTTTCGCCTCGTATGCCCTGTCATGTATGATTTTTTTTCTTTTTGGTCTCGGCCGTGTCATGTTTGTTTCTCCTATATCAATATAAAAGGCAAATCTTTTGCCTCGTTTCAAAAAAAAATGTCTAAATTTCTATCCACAATTCCAGACAGACCAGACCAGCTGCTACTACCTGCGTTGTGCAGCTGTTATACGATTTTGTATTCATCCGGTATGAATAATTCGGGACCAGTTACGTACGGTAACAAATTGGAATCTGGTCAGCAGTAGCCTCTCCTGGTAAAAGGAGAAGAGGAAATTTCGGGCATCGCTTAAGCACGCAGCAAGCCAAACCTGGAGCGATCTTCTTGTTTGGCCATGCGCAACCAACTTAGGATGGGAATATATATGCGCAACAACTCAGAAATTACGATTGGTGCCACGTTTCCCTGTCGGGCTCATATGAGATCCCTATACTAGTTTTTTTTTTGCGAGGAAGGGTCTGATTGCATTAACCAAAACTCTTACAGAAAAGTCCAAAAAAAAAGAAAATTACATTGAAGTCCTTCTGAACTTTGGCATCTTCTCCGTCGAGCAAGCCGCTGCGCCGGCGGAACCCGCCGCATCTCCTCCGAAAGCTTGGACTGGGAGGACTCCCCCTGCGACCAGGAAGTCGACGCCCCTCAGTGCGCGAGCACCTCCACCCTGCACGATAGAAGCCGACGCCATCTCGGCCACCTGCAACCTCACCTTCGAAACCTTCAAAAGCCGACGCCGCGATCTCTCGGTCGCCGGCACGGGGACACCGCGCACCGCAGCTCCGACGAGCCGCAGCCGCTCAAGGGGCAGCATGTGCGCTGCAACGCTCCACCGGAGCGGCCGAAGCAGAGAAGGGGATAGCTGCCCACCAAAAGCTGACCGACGCCGCCACCTCCTCCTCAGCGCCGCCGGCAGCCACACCGCTACGCCCTACACTATGTACACGACGTGATCCGTCGATTCCCCATCCTCCCGCCACCGGAGCGGCTGCCGGAGGGTGGGGAATCAACCGGATCGACGCCGGCGAGGTGGGAGGAGCGGAAGTTTGCACAAATCACCTCGGTCTCTACTGTAGATGGGGAACGAGGATGCGGTCCAACTCGCGATGAGATCCCTATACTAGTTAACAGCTAGTAGTGCGTACAAACGGAGGGAGACCTTTATTTTCCACAAAAAAATGGAGTATAACAAGTTTGGAAATGGTCAACGATGTATTGTACAAACATGCAAAATTGTAATGCGAAATTCGGTGTAGTCTATAATATAACGTACTAGATGATACCCCGCGCGTTGCTGCGGGAATGTCTTTAAAGAATTTATAAATATGACCTACAAAATGAAATAAATAATGCAAAGGAAATGTAAGATTGTTATGTATTTGCATTTTAAAACAATAAAAAAGAAAGCAGGTAACAAAAAGATGTATAAAATGTGAAGACCTTGCTGACATTTTTGGTACATGTTGCTCATTTTAGTTAACTCAAGTGTACACCCAAACAAAATACTACCAAAATACCAAGACAATATGCAAGAAATAGTTCTGTCTTCGTACTTATCAAGTCTCCTTTAACCTGTTTTACTGTATTATCAGTCTGGTCAACCATCGTCCACACTGTTCTGCTACAAAAGGAAGAGAAAGTCACATGAGTGCCACTATAAATGGGAGCCTGTATAAGCACAAAATGAATTATCAACTGTACCTTGAAAAATCTGTACTGCACCATCTATAATCCCCAATGTAAGCTACGTATAACCAATACCTCCAAGTCAGCGGACGTGTCTCTTATATGATTAGAAAATCTATTGCTCTTGCTCAGGGGTTGTGCCTCTTAATCTGGAAGTAGTGACAAATATTCTTCCACAAAAGTTAAATGTCAGCACAACAGTGGACTGACAATGTTTGTACAGTCAATAAATCAACCATGAGCTGGGAGGGGTTTGCCGGTTTTTATGCCTGCTTGAAGATTTCTTCTTTATAACACCGTGGTTCAAGGTCAGATTTGGTGGTCATTGGCATATATAGTGAATGTCCCCATGTATATATTGTTGATTGATGGATCTGAAAAGGAGGATGACATTTAAGTTACCTCTGTTTCCTATATGCATCCAAAAGTTGTGTTTGCGACTGTAGTAGGAAGCAGCATATGGCGATGTTTCAAGGTTTAGATTAAGAAGTGGGTCGTAAATTTAATTTAGAATTAGGGGACATGAATGGAGAGTACATACCAAATCTTCCAGGATGGCTGCTTCCCAATTCTAGCGGAAGGGATCATGTACAACAATGAACTACCAAAAGTATTGCCGGGATACGAATAATCTGAAAAATAATAAACTCTCAAGAAACAATAGCTCGAGGCTTGACAGTAATGTAACCATCTTGTCATCCGCTGGCAACCAGAGAAAATCGGATGGAAAACTTGCAGAACGTTGAGAAGAGGCAAGGGATTACTCGCCGGTCATCAGATTTGAGGTCGCCGGTGATCAGAACTGAGGGACGTTTGGTGTGCGGGATGTCAGGACTGGATTTAAAGGACGACGATGACTGCTTGGCTGCATTGATCAGTTTCTTCCGCGCGGTTCGCTACCTTCATCCTTCTGTGTTTATGATTGTGGAGGGGCCAATAGGGAGGGGAGCAGACAGAACACGGGAGATTCGTTCACAGGAGCATGTACGTCGTACGGGGCAAATTCGTGTGGACTGCAGCATTGGCAAGCTCAAGACAATAAAATGGACGGCTGAAGATGAAAATCACACGGCTGTGATTGCTTGATGATGTGGCTACCCTGCATGTGGAGATAGAAAATTCATAATGACACTTAGTGGGGTTTTACTTTATAAGAGGTATAGATTTCGCATTGCTATTTTGGACACTTGCAGTATATATCATTGACTATATCCAAACTTACTTTTCAAGATTTTTTAGAATTTAAATAAGATTTTGAATTTTGGAAAATAAAGGCCTCTTTGGAGCACGACCTCCTTTTGAAGTTTCCATCATTAACCGAGCCTATAAGTACATATTAAAACTCTTTCAACTAATAATAGTCGATGTGCCCCGCCCTTGTTTCAAAAATAAAACTCGGAAACGGAAAATTTTGTGTATAATCAGGAAATGGGTGTAGTACAAACACAGATACAGGTCATGAAGAAATCACCAAATATTGGAGTGGAGATTTTTGGATCCAGATATACAGTGCTCCTGTTATTTAAAAAATTCGAAAATCATATCGACGAGTTTCAAAAAAATCTGAAAAACGGGGATGTGGCCAATGTTGTATTCCACAAACGTGCCAAAAATCAATTTCAAATAGTTTATATTTTGAGTTACACAAAATTGATAAAAGTGTGAATTTGAGTATGCATATTTTCAAATCTCTAAATTTATCAGATTTCGTCATTTTTTACGTGGCCTATTATAGAAAGTATTTGAAAGTGATGTTTAAACATTTCTGGGATATACCAATTGGCTAACTCCGAATTTTCTTTAGAATTTTTTGGAACTCTTAATATGTTTTTAGTTTTTTTTCAAGTAGCAGGAGCACTGGAGGTTGGGAGACACTCTCCGCAAATACTGCCCAATCTCTTCACCGGTGAGCAGTGCAGAACGGTAGAATGCGTGCCCTTATCTTCTCCACTTGTTTCCTCCTACTTAGTTCTCCGCCATTTTCTCGCAATCTTTATCTAGACCGTATTATTGACTCACGCACGACTTACATACATAGATCAATATATAAAAACTGGTAAGAATCGCCTCAGGTCCACAGTGGCCACATCACCCCTTTTCCCAGCCATCCGATTCGCGTCATCCGACGGCCAGGAGTCGTCCACGTCGCCCCCCCCCTACTGTTCCCAGCTACAGTGCGGCGAATTTCTACCAATCAGACGATGCCACGTGGACCGGTCACCGGCCGGTTGCTCCGGTTCCAGCCGGTCACCCCCTGGCACGGTTTTTGGCGTGGAAAAAATGCAGAAACCCCCGCCAAGGACTCACTTGCTAATTCCTAGAACATCAGGGACCCCGTGCAAAACGTACACACAACGCACTCCCTCCCTCTTCTCTCTCACGTGCGACCCATAGGTCGTCGTCACCGCCGACGCGCGCCACCGCCACTACGCACCTCCCCGTACAAATCGAAGCACGCCACACGCTCTGCCGCCGCGTCCTCTCCATCCTAGCCAATAGCCGCGTGCTGGGACGGCCGATCCACGCCGGAATCGTCCACGCTGCACTCGCCGCCCGCCGCGGTGAATTTGGTCGCCGCCGGCAGCTCCGGCGACCAAATGGTCCGACGCGCCGCTTGCCCGACTCCCCTCGACCTCCTCTCGCGGATCCGCGCGCTCCCAGCACCCATGATGACGTCACCGGGGGCCCGCTGTCAGGATTTTTTATTTTCCTTAGCAATTTCATATAATTGTTAAACTGTTGACATGTGGGTCCCGAATGTCAGATATTTCACAATTACAACAAATAAGTTGAATATTGAAAAAAAAACTATATCTTCTAACCTATAATTCAAAAAAATGCAAATATTATGTCAAAAAAAATAAAAAATAACCAAATTTCCAAATTAAAAAATATAAAATTTCAAAGTTTCCAAATTTTCCATAATTCAAAATAATTCAAATAATTTGTCGAAAAAATACAAAATTACCAAATTTTCAAATTTTAAAATGTACCGAAATTACATTGTGCACAAAATAATGCAAACAATGTATCAAAATTTCCCGAAATTTACAAATTTCCATACTTCCCACACAAAATTTTCAACCAAAAAAACAATTGCCCACATTTCAAAATTTAAGAAATTTTAGAATTTAATAAATTTTCAAACTTTTCACACGAACTATAATAATTTGTCAAAAAATTTGGAAAATTACCAAATTTTCAAATTTTCCATAAAAAAAAGCACCAAAATTACATTACGCACAAATTTTTTTAAACATATTTCTTCATAGTATATTGAACATTAATTTATCTGTTTCTTTAATGGTAATGTTTAGGCAACAATTTCCTTTCTCATCAGTTGCAACTCAACAACAAGCCTTCGTCGTCATTCTTTGATGGTAATTACTCAACACAGCTCTTCGGTCTTCACCGTATAGTCCCAATGGTGGTCATTTCCGAATAACTATTCTGTAAAAAAATTAACGGTAATTTTTGCTAGCATTTTCCCAACTCTATATAAACAATGATGATTCGCAACAGTTGTCTTTTCTGAATAATTATTACACGAATTTTTTGGCGATAACTTCCATAAATTTGGAAGAGTTATTTCTCGGTATTTTGATATTTTAAAGCTCATGATATAAGTGGGTAATTGTATTTAAATGATTTACCGAACTCTATTTAAATAAGATGTTTTATATCACATTATTTTGTTTAAACCATATTCTATTTTAAATTTTGTTTTCTGATTCAGTTATATTTATTTGGAAAATAAGTTTGAAACAGTTATTTCTCAATATTTTGATATTTTAAATCCCATGATATAAATGGGTGATTGTATTTAAATGATTTACCGAACTCTATTTAAATAAGATGTTTTGTATCAAATTATTTTGTTAGGTTTATCATATTGAATGATATTACTGATACTATTTTTCTAGATTTTATTTGAGTTCAAAGAGAAATTATTAAATCCATATTTTTATCAAATGGAACTATATATCAAAATTATCACAAAAATATAAAATTTCGAAGTATAAACAATTTTTAACAATAAATTTTATTTGCATTCCAACACTTTTCAAGCCTGCACAATTTACAAATGCGAACATTTTCAAATTTAAATTTTACCACACGTGTATGGCATATACGTTTGAATATTTCAAAAAATTAATTGCCTTTCAAATCTACCCATTTTACAAACGTGAAAAGAATTCAAATCTAAATAACTTCCCAATTTGATTAAATTTCAAAATCTGAACAATTTTTAAACGTAAACTTTCTTCGTATTTCCAAAATTTTCAAATCTTCACAACTTTTACATACCAACATTTTCAAATTTGAATTTCACCAAACAGGCGCGGCATTTGCCGCGCTAAGTTCCCTAGTTTCGTGAATGAACGGCTGTGTCAATCTTGACGTTGGTCAGGGTGGCTCGCACCGCCGCTGCTGAAAAGGGATATAGTTGTGTTGCTTCAACCTGGGAAGGCCGGAAGTCAAACGTGGAAATATCTTTTCCTTGGGCTTGCTCCCGAGTTCACAGAATACACAAAATGATTTTCAGGTGGCTATGTGTTTTTTTTACCAGCGTATATTACTCCCTTGATCCACAATTATCTCGTTCTACTTAGTTAGTCTAACGTTGACCGTCAATTTGACCAATAGTATATAAAAAATATGTCGTGCTAACCATATTATGAAAAATAGCAAAATACCCGTGCGTTGCAACGGGCTACTTAATTTTTTTTTACTGTAAACAAAATGTATATGAAAATTTACAAGATAGAAACGATAGCCATATAGCATATTTGCCTATGCGTTGCTATGGATTGATTTTAATAAATAAATCATTGAAAACTTCACTACTGAAAATCATTTTTTTTCTTCTTCTCATCTTAAACTCCCTCTACAATGTGACTCCCTATCCATGTTTGGGCAGTTCATCGTCTCACCGTCGGCGCCTACCGTTGTGGCCGAAAATGAACACCCCTACTTTTATCTCTTCAGCCTTCATCAGCTTTCATGTGACGCCCTAAAAAAACGAGTCCAGCAGAGGGAGGAGCCCCTGCGGATTTTTTATTAAGCCTGCGAATCATGTGACGCCCTGATGCAGCATTCTATTTGTTACTTGCTGCATTTAATTATAGAGCATATTACCTGTGCGTTGCTACGGGCATCATCGACAACAAATTCATGTGAAACTGAAACCCGTATGGACACTTCAATGGCGTGGGTCTACACCTCTTTCGTCCGCCCCGGCAAGCTAAGAGGGAGACAACCAGCGGTGTAGAACTGCATATAGAGAAGAACTTCTTTTGAACACAACAAGACAAACATAACTTCAGGTAAAATAATAAGGCCCAGAAAACACCCTTGCGACATCATATTTCAAGCATCATGAACTTCAGAAGTGCTGCTCAAAAGTCTAAATAGAATTCCTTGGGAAAATCTTTACTTTTTTAAAAAAGCAGACAAAATATTCTTGCTCATAGAACCATTCAGGCACGTTATAATCCTGGCCTGCTGATCCTTAGTTTTCATTTTTGTTTCGTAGATGTTTGTACATTGTGAGTACTTTACACATAGGCAAAACAATCCCCTTTTGAAAGACTACATTGAGAAGATTCATTAGCATCATTGCACTGAACTCTTGGCCAAATTATCTTTGTTTAAAAATACCATCTATTGAATGCTTAGGGACAATAGATTCGTTTATGGTCTAGGACAAGAAACGATGACTCTTTTTTCTGAATAACTACAAGAGTGTCCACGCTTGCACTACTGACTTTTAGAATGGTACAAACGCTTCTCAAGATCATGTGAGTATTTGTTTTGACTTGGAGTATCTCGTAAGAAGCTGATGCAAACGTACCAGTCTACCAGATCAGAAACCCAAATATTCGAGATTACAAAAGCATCATGGCAGTCCTCCTTCCGTTATCCTCCCTGTATCCCTGGGATCCCAGCCGTGGACAGAGTCGTGCCAAGGGAAAGCGTCGGTGCGCTCCGTATTATAGAGCAGCTACAGTTGCGATCTGCATCACGGTTTCTCCTGGCTTGGGGGCAGAGGACATCCAAGGACGCCCAGCCCTTGCAGCGCTGCAGCTGCGCCACTGCAGGTGGTAGCAAGTGCTGCGCTGGACGACGGACCGGCTGCTGGAATCCTCGGCGATGCATGGGTTGAAGCGCGGTATCCTGTGCAGCTCGTTCCCATGCACGGCGTTGGTCCCCAGAAGCTCTACCATGAGCTGCGACGCCGCCTCCTCCATCCTCCTCGGCCGGGCCGAGCTGTGCGCGGAGGAATCGACGGCGGCGTGGAGCTTTAGCCCGGCGGCGGCTGCGAGTATAGCAGGGGTTGGGGGGAATTGCAAAAGAGTTTTTTGTGTGTCAGCAGGAGTACCTCGCCGGAGGAGGAGTATGATGGGAGGGCAGGGGACAGTGGCGGCTGCGGCGCCCAGCGCAGAGGCACGGGAGCGAGCTATGTTTTCGATCGAGGGGTTGACTTTTTTTTGCGAGGAGCGAGCCTTCCTCACCATATAGACTACGGGTTGATTTCCATTTTTTGTAAGGGGTTTTGTGCAAAAGTGCCGCGACGTACCGGACACCATTAGCTATATTATATAGTAGAGATAAGCTGTCCATCTTTGTTCGTAAAATATGTTGCAATTTACTAGTATTTACTAGTCCAAGATAAATTGAGAAATTCTCATTGTCACATTATTATATTTTGTTAATTGGGAAAATTAATGAGTCGTTGATTAATTAGTAACGGTCACGTTTATTATGACCATTTCTAATTCATTAACAGACACGGTTAATATAGCCGTTTCTGATTCACCAACACGTTTATTATGACCTTTTTAATTCATAAACGGACGTGTTTAATACGGCAGTTTCTAAATCATAAACGGACGCGTTTATGAGGGCTGCTTTGACTCCCAACCTGCACTATATAAAACCGAATCAAGCCAATTTTGGCACATATACGCAACACATGGTCTCGCACCACCGTTCCAAAACCTTGCGCCGCCGTTTCCAAGTCTTCTCCATCCCGTCTTCCGGCGTGCACCGGTTGAAGGGACAGTAGGTCTCCGTAACCCCGCCTCTTGTGATCCTGTATGGGAGAGGGGCGATCAGGTTTTTGGGGAGCGCACTCGCGCGACTACTGGCATCGAGTTCTTCCCCAACGACGACTTCTCCCCGACATCGGCAGCCTCTTCATCGACTACATGGGCGACAACAGCAACGCCAACGCTTCGGCTGCCGCTGCACCGTATGATTACTTGATCTTGCTGTTTACGATACTGCTACAGTTTCTGCTTGTAGTAGTTGCTTTAGATTCGTTCTATTTATCTACTATTCAAGTAGATCGCATGATTAGTATAATTCTGGTTATTCTAGTCATAAACTATTTATTGTTTTCGCGGATTAAATCAATAGCTAAATTGCTTATATTTTCAACAATCCAAAAACCTGATTATAGGCAATTTGCTGCCTGGCTTTCTCGTGTCTATGAGGCCGTTTCCCTTCAAAGGGGTACAGTATAAACGGTGGCGCATGAGAGCAGTTTACTGGTTTCAAAACAGTAACTGCTATGCTGCCACCAAAGGCAAGCCTGAGGGCGATCTCAATGCTGAACAACTGGAAGCTTTTGAGAAGCTCGATACCCTTTTCAAGGGTGCCCTTCTGAGTGTTCTTGACGACTCCATTGTGGACTCGTATTGTCGTTTGATAACGGCAAGGACATGTGGGATGCGCTCGAGGCCAAGTTTGGTGCCTCGGACGCTGGCAGCGAGCTGTACGTCATGGAGCAATTCTATGACTACAAGATGACTGATGAGCGCTCTGTTGTACAGCAGGCTCATGAGATACAGTCACTCGCTAAGGAACTTGAGCACTTTAAGTGTAATTTACCGGACAAGTTTGTTGCCGGTGGCATTATCGCCAAGCTTCCACCTTCGTGGAGCAACTTTGCTACTTCTCTGAAACACAAGAGACAAGAGTTTTCCGTTTCGGATCTCATTGGGTCGCTTGATGTTGAAGAGAAGGCGAGAGCAAAGGATACACGTGCTCGAGTTGCTGAGCTGGTTCTAGTGCCCATGTGGTACAGAAGAAGAATTACCAGCCGCCCCACAAGCCCAAGTTTAACAAGAACAAATCGGGGGTAAAGGCAAGTCTGACGATAGGCACAAGCCTTCACAGTCTACCAACTTCAAGAAGAACAACAATAAGCCAAGGAAGGGAGCATGCCATGTTTGCGGTGATCCGAATCACTGGGCACCTCGCTGTCCTAACCGCCATGAGCTTCGCACATCGGAGAACAGCGGCAAGACTGCCAATGTTGTCATCGGCGACACTGAGATGAAGGAATCTGGGTACGGTATATTTCCTACCATTCTTTCAGTTTGTCATTCTCCTGAATGGTTGATTGACACTGGTGCCAATGTACATTTGTGCTGATGCTTCCATGTTTTCTTCTTACCAGGTCACAGGGACTTCTCCCGTGCTGATGGGAACAACTCACATGCTTTGTTCGTGGTGTTGGTACGGTCGATCTGAAGTTTACTTCGGGGAAGACCGTGCGCCTGAAGAACGTTCATCATGTGCCCTCCATCAATAAAAATCTCGTTAGCGGATCTCTTCTGTGTCGAGATGGTTATAAGTTGGTTTTCGAGTCCAATAAAGTTGTAATATCTAAGTATGGACAATTTGTTGGTAAAGGCTATGAGTGCGGAGGCTTGTTCCGCCTATCTTTGTCAGATATTTGCACCAAAGTTATTAATCATATTTGTCACGAATTTGAATATAATGTTTGGCATTCACGACTTTGTCATATTAACTTTGGTTGCATGACGCGGCTAGCTAATTTGGATTTAATTCCGAAATTCACTACTGTCAAAGGTTCCAAGTGTCAAGTGTGTGTGCAAGCTAAGCAACCTCGCAAGTCTCATACGGCTGCGGAGGCAAGAGACTTGGCGCCACTGGAACTTATACATTCAGATCTTTGTGAGATGAATGGCGTGTTGACAAAAGGCGGAAAAAATATTTCATGACGCTTATTGATGACTCCACTAGATATTGTTATGTGTATTTTCTGAAAACAAAAGATGAGGCTTTAAACTACTTCAAAAACTATAAAGCTGAAGCAGAGAACCAACTTGATCGAAAGATTAAAAGGCTAAGGTCTGATCGTGGTGGAGAATATTTTTCCAATGAATTTGATTCGTTTTGTGCGGAACATGGTATAATACATGAGAGGACGCCTCCCTACTCGCCTCAGTCAAATGGAGTGGCTGAAAGAAAGAACCGAACTCTAACTGATTTGGTTAACGCCATGTTAGACACTTCGGGACTGTCTCAGGCATGGTGGGGGAGGCTCTATTGACAGCTTGTCATGTCCTAAACCGAGTTCCCATAAAAGATAAAACTGTTTCTCCATTTGAGGAATGGGAAAGGAAAAAGTTGAAACTCTCTTACTTACGTACTTGGGGCTGTTTGGCGAAAGTCAATATTCCAATTCCCAAGAAGCGCAAGCTTGGACCAAAAACCGTGGATTGTGTTCTTCTGGGCTACGCTTTTCATAGCGTTGGTTATAGATTTTTGGTAGTCAAATCTGAGGTATCCGACGTTCATGTTGGTACGATTATGGAGTCGAAGGATGCGACTTTCTTTGAGGATATCTTTCCCATGAAGGGTATGCCTAGCTCATCAAATCAGGAGATACCTAGCACATCTAGTCAGGAATTAGCTGTTATTCCTGAACCTACCATTTCGATAGAACACACTGATAACCCTGTGGAGGATGACAATGAAGCTCCTGTTAGGAGCAAGAGACAGAGGACTGCAAAGTCCTTTGGTGATGATTTCATTGTGTACCTTGTTGATGACACCCCTAGTACCATTTCAGAAGCCTATGCATCTATTGATGCTGACTACTGGAAGGAAGCTGTTCGTAGCGAGATGGATTCCATCTTGGCTAACGGAACCTGGGAAGTCACTGATCGTCCTTATGGGTGTAAACCTGTAGGATGTAAGTGGGTGTTCAAGAAAAAGCTTAGGCCTGATGGTACTATTGAGAAGTACAAGGCGCGGCTTGTGGCCAAGGGTTATACCCAGAAAGAAGGTGAAGACTTCTTTGATACTTACTCACCTGTGGCTAGACTGACCACGATTCGAGTGCTACTTTCATTGGCTGCCTCACATGGGCTTCTCGTTCATCAAATGGACGTGAAGACAGCTTTCCTAAATGGAGAGTTAGACGAGAAATTTACATGGATCAGCCCGATGGTTTTGTAGTACCTGGTCAGGAAGCAAAGGTGTGCAAGTTGTTGAAGTCCTTATATGGCCTTAAGCAAGCTCCTAAGCAATGGCACGAAAAGTTTGAAAGAACTTTAACTGCTGCAGGTTTCATTATAAACGAATCTGACAAATGTGTGTACTATCGCTATGGTGGGGGCGAGGGAGTTATTCTCTGTCTGTATGTCGATGACATACTGATCTTTGGAACCAACCTTGATCTAATCAAGGAGGTTAAGGATTTCTTATCTCGTTGCTTTGAGATGAAGGATCTAGGAGTAGCCGATGTTATCTTGAACATCAAGCTGCTGAGAGATGGTGATGGTGGGATTACACTGCTTCAGTCTCACTATGTGGAAAAGGTCTTGAGTCGATTCGGGTATGACGACTGTAAGCCTTCTCCGACACCATATGATCCTAGTGTGTTGCTTCGAAAGAATCAACAGACTGCTAGAGATCAACTGAGATATTCTCAGATTATTGGCTCGCTTATGTATTTGGCTTGTGCCACGAGGCCTGACATCTCTTTTGCTGTGAGCAAGTTGAGCCGGTTTGTTTCTAATCCGGGAGATGATCATTGGCATGCGCTCGAGAGAGTTATGCGTTATTTAAAAGGCACTGCGAGCTATGGAATTCACTACTCTGGATACCCGAGGGTACTGGAGGGTTATAGTGATTCAAATTGGATATCTGATGCTGATGAGATTAAGGCCACGAGTGGTTATGTGTTTACACTCGGTGGTGGAGCTGTTTCCTGGAAGTCTTGCAAGCAGACCATCTTAACGAGGTCAACTATGGAAGCAGAACTCACAGCGTTGGACACAGCCACTGTTGAAGCAGAGTGGCTTCGAGAGCTTTTGATGGACTTACCTGTGGTTGAAAAACCAATACCCGCTATCCTTATGAACTGTGATAATCAAACTGTGATACACAAGATTAAAAGTTCTAAGGATAATATGAAGTCATCAAGGCATGTGAAGAGGAGATTGAAATCTGTCCGAAAATTAAAGAACTCCGGAGTCATTGCGTTGGATTATATCCAAACGTCTAAGAATTTGGCAGATCCCTTCACAAAGGGTTTATCACGTAATGTGATAGATAGTGCATCGAGGAGATGGGTTTGAGACCCACGGTATGAGTTGTCCACAGTGGTAACCTACTCTATGTGATCGGAGATCCCGTGAATTAGAAGTGGGAGACAAGCTGTTGGGCAGCTGAGAGGAGAGTATCCTTATATTATATTTCCCACTCCATGAAGATGCAATACTCTTCTATTCTGTATGGCAGGTTGATATTTATCTTAATGTATTCCAAGTGGCTTACTTTTATAAGCGGAGATGTTGTCCTGCAGAGCATCTCTTGAGGAATACACCTATATGAGTCTGACTGTTAAACGTCGCAGTCCGTGAGAGTTGGGTGCTCTTTAATAAACTCATGAAAGGTCTTGGAGTATGAGGCATAAGCTCCACCCGCGGGGAAGCCTTGCGGCAGCTCAGTATGGTCAAGGCTTGTGTAAAACTAAGTCACACAAACTTGTAGTTCAAGGCATAGTCCACTATCAAGTTGTGATCTAGTGTAGCATAAGTTTCTAACTGAAAGTTCAACTTAACAGTATCCACTGAGTACCGGTATATAAAATATGTTTTGGAACTGAATGATGAGATATGAGCCAATGAGTCTTTGTGGGGGATTGTTGAATTTACTTGTATTTACTATCCCAAGATAAATTCAGAAATTCAAATTGGCACATTATTATATTTTGTTAATTGAGAAAATTAATGACTCATTGATTAATTAGTAACGGTCACGTTTATTACGACCGTTTCTAATTCATTATCAGACACGGTTAATACAGCCGTTTCTGATTCACAAACACGTTTATTGTCACCGTTTTTAATCATAAACGGACGTGTTTAATACGGCAGTTTCTAAATCATAAACGGACGCGTTTATGAGGGCTGCTTTGACTCCCAACCTACACTATATAAAACCGAACCAAGCCAATTTTGGCACATATACGCAACACATGGTCTCGCACCACCGTTCCAAAACCTTGCGCCGCCGTCTTCCAAGTCTTCTCCATCCCGTCTTCCGACGTGCACCGGTTGAAGGGACAGTAGGCCTCCGGAACCCCGCCTCTTGTGATCCTGTACGAGAGAGGGGCGATCAGATTTTTGGGGAGCGCACTCGCACGACTACTGGCATCGAGTTCTTCCCCAACGACGACTTCTTCCCCGACATCGGCAGCCTCTTCATCGACGACATGGGCGACAACAGCAACGCCAACGTTTCGGCTGCCGCTGCACCGTATAATTACTTGATCTTCCTGTTTACGATACTGCTACAGTTTCTGCTTGTAGTAGTTGCTTTAGATCTGTTCTATTTATCTACTATTTAAGCAGATCGCATGATTAGTATAATTCTGGTTATTCTAGTCATAAACTATTTACTGTTTTCGCGGATTAAATCAATAGCTAAATTGATTATATTTTCAACAAAATATTATTCGACCAATAATTTTCACATATGTAGACTAGCGATGAACTGGTTGATAACAGGTTACACATACATGCCGTTGTGGTGGAGCAGAGCATAACAAGAGACAAAGCATCTGGCCGACCGCGGTTATAACAATACTTGTTTGATCCGCGCGATGGTATGTGAGGTTCAAATTCACATACTTTCATCTTGTATCAGTCTGTTTTGTCAAGACATATTCTTGTTTTTAAAACGGCTGATGTTAAGCCCAAAAACAAAACAAAAATCCTACATCACCTTAGAAAGAGGGTGCAAGCATATTCCATGGAATGCAGCTTTATCCTTGATAAAAGAAAATGATTCCGTGGGGGGCAGCAATCGTAACGAAGCCGAAAAATCTAGCCACGAGCATTGTTCATAACCTTCAGGAAACTCAAAATGCACGTGTGAAACCTCGTAAAAAATCTGACAAACATCATCAACGACCAAACTGATCTACCTAAAATATACTATACACACAAAAAGGATTTAATTTCCGAGAAAGAACATCGTAGCAAAAGGGAATCACCTTTGGTTTCTTTTTAAACATAGCACCACCACGGAATCATGCAAAGAAAAGGGGCACATTTATGCGCACTGACGTGGCTGCTCCCAATCCGAATCTCGACGAAATATCGCCAGTCCAAATCCGAAATAGATTACGCGTCTGTATTAGGTAATGAAAAGGGAATCACCTTTGGTTTCTTTTTTGAGTGCTACCTGATACAACGAACGCCTCTTCTCTCCCCCGAGGCGGCGGCGCTGCGCCGCCCCCGGGGAGTCCCATCCCCAGCACACTCAGCCCTCCCCCACATCTCTACCCTCTACCGCCACCGCCGCTGAGGACGCCGCTGGGCTAAACCCATGTGGTGAGGCGGCGGCGGCGGCGCTGTCCTCGGCCGACGGAAACGCAAGGGGCGGCGGCGCCCGTCCTTTTCCCTTCCAACGGTGGTGCGTAGCGGAGATTTGGCGGCCAAGAGATCTCCGGCGGTCGTCCTTCGCGGAAGATTTGGATCGTGGCTGCGGTGAGATCCAATCTCTAGGGTTTGGATCTCCATCGACCACGTCTAGTCAACTTCGGCAACGGCAAGAGGAGGTACCCTGGGACATCTTCGCGGCATGAGGACGTCCGGGTCTTTTTGGCCCGGGCATGGTGGTGGTGGCTACCTTCTCCACCGAAGGTGGTCGGCCAGGCTGGCGGCGAGTTCGGAGGCGCGGCTGCCGGTGAAAGCTGGCCTTTTGGCGGGCGATGGCGACGTCTCGACGTCGTTACCTTGGTGAAGGCATCGTCCTAGCAGTCCACGTCTTCTTGCTTGCAATGCTCCGGGGGAAATCCTAAGATCTACGGATCGGACGATGGCGGCACTGTGGTGTCGTGTTCCCTCTTGGGGGCATCGTCTGTGGAGCGGCGCCGGATGTCGATGTCGGTGCGTCTCGGCGGCGTGGCGCTGCGGGGTCTCAACTTCGGGTTGATGGACTCGTGCATGGTGGCGCTGTCTGGCATCGTGGCGATGCCGACGGCAGACCGGTTTTGCAAGGTCATGGTGTTGATCCTTTCCAAAGATGGGTTCGTGGAAGACGGCGGCAGCGACTAAAGCGTACATGTCGGTGTGCGTTGAGTGTTTAGCTGAACTGGGTTTTAGATGATGTGCGTTGGTGTTAGTCACCCCATCATAGTGATAGCGACCCTTGTTGTCGACAGGTTGATTTCAGTTTTGTGCTCAACATTGTACTCTGTAACTCTGGTTAGAATTAATAAGTGCGTATGGCTGTGTGCATCTCTCGATGTAGAGGCCGGGGAATCGCACCCTCCTTTTCTAAAAAAAAAAAATTAGGTAATGAAAAAAATAGCGTGCTATAACAAAATAGGGCCAGCCTAAAAATACACGATTATCGTGCTATATCGCGCTATAGCGTGTTATTAGCGAGACATTGTACACAATTTATTTAGCGAGACAATTCTCAAAACTCTATAGCGTGCTATTAGCGCAGATATAGCGCGCTATTTTTTTCCATGATTATTAGCGTGCCCGACGTCCGTATTAGTATCATTGGATGAATGACGTATTGTGGAGTAAGCAGCCTACGTACATACTCCCTCCGTTCTAAATTAATTGACTTCCATTTGTCCACACATAGATGTATCTAGACATGTTACACGTATAGATACATCTACATGTGGACTAATGAAAGTCAATTAATTTGGAACGGAGAGAGTAGTAGGAACTAGCTGGGATTTGGTTAGGCGTACGTCAGCAAGCCAAACAAAAGCTGGAGCGACCTTCTTGGTTTTGCCCTGCCCCTGAGCAACAGCTTGTGATGGGGACACATGGTAAACTTCGAATGGGGTTCGATGTGCCGTTGCTGGTTTTCTCGCAAGAACAAAAAAACGATCCAACACAGAAACCAGTATGGATTCTCTAACTTTCTGCTGAATTTGACCAGAAAACAGGCTTGCCTAAGTTAGAGAACCCCGTTCACACAAAAAGGGGAAATCTTGTAACATCGTTTTTTTTTTTTTGCGAATGCATCTTGTATGTATCATGAAGAAATGATTCACCAAACAATATCTCTTCTCCCATGCAGTAGTAGTGGATAATGGAGAAATGAATACGTGCCCTTGTCTCCTCCCTCTCGTTCCCTCCCACTTGTTTGTTCTCACCAATTTTCTCCCAATCTTTATCTGGAATTCCAGACCAGCAACGACAGCTGCTCCAGGATCTTACTGTAGTCCAGCAAGGAGCGACGACTTGTTAGTTGAGCACACGCTTGATTAATACGCCGCCGTGTGTTTCGTGCAACAAGTACTTTGCGCTGAGCTTTTCTTAGCAAGATTTTTATTACCGGTTAGTAAATCTGGTTACCGCCCGGTAACTGGATATCCCGAGCACCCCAGGAAAACCGATATACCGAGCAAGAAAATTCAAACTTTTGATTTTAAACGATGTAATATAGATAAATAGGAAATATCCCATCAGATATCACGGTAAGAAGGTATGGTGCAGCGGGTAGCACCGCCGCATCCCCTCTTGGATGTACCGGGTTCGAGTATCGCAGCGGCAACCCATTTCTGTTTTGAGGATTTATATGTATACATATAAACGTAATAATGCATACAAAATGAAGATGAAGGCTCTCAAACCCGCGCCCTGCTAACTGGTAGGTTATGGATGAAAGGTCAGACCATTACGATACATTCTACATAGGTTTGTTCAGAGTTTTAAGCTTTATAACTAGTTCTGGAGAGATTTGAAGTCAAAATTTTGAATTCAAGCTTTGGTGCCAGCGACGACGGTGTATGCTGGTGTGACCCTTCTTGAGGGTGTCGATGTGGTTACCCCTCGCATCATGGTTTTGGGTGAAAACTTTTGACCACTTCGGTTTCGGCGATGGGGACACTTCGCGTCCTCACACTTTTGGGGGGGGGGGGGTGTCGTCATCTAGTTGGCCGTGTCTTATCGTCATCGGCGATAAAAACTCAAATCATGTATAGTAGCTCATTTGGCTCTGCTGTGGGGTGATCTCGGCGGTCCTCTCTGGTAACCGTTTGGTGTGCTCGTTGCTCTTATGTATCGTGGTTTACGCAGAAGGCATGGTGTCTACTCTAGTTAATGTTAGAGATCGGTCTAGATACGTGGTGTGTTAGTATGCCGCCCGTATTTGAGTTGTACTCTGTATTGTACTCTGTCGTTCACCGTATATATAAAGAGATCGTGGGTGCTGGCTAAGCCACACCGAAAACCTAAACTTAATTTGGTATTAGAGCCACTTTCGCTCTTTTCCGCGCCGTCGCCGCGTGCAACCCTCCGCGCCGCCGTCGCGAGATCAAGTCCACGATCGCCGCGCGTGCTAGCTCTCTTCCGTGCTGTAGCAAGATCGATCAACTCCACGTCGCTGCGTGTGCTAGCTCTCTTCCGCGCTGTAGCCGTGATGACCTCTTCCACTCTTCAGCTCTCACAATCAGCCGGCGCCCTCATCTCTTCGCCAGCTGCAACCATGTCTTCAACGCTCGCTCCACCGTCTCCTATACGTCTCAACTCCGGCAACTTCATGCTGTGGAAGGGATGATCACCCTTCCGAACCTCTGCGGTGCCGGTCTCCATGGTCACCTCGATGGCACCGAGGCGGCTCCCGCTAAGACAATCAAGCAAGGTACATGGGACGCCGCCGTGGAATCTCCAAACCCGGCGTACCACCAGTGGTGGATCACGGACCAGCGGGTCCTCGGCTTCCTGGGTAGCTCGATGGTACCCGAGATCGCGTGTCAGCTCATTGGCTGCACGACTGCCGTGGCAACATGGGAAGCTATCCACACCATGTTTGGTGCCCAGAGCCGTGCTAATGTTCGCCATATTCGTCGCCAACTTCAGCAGCTGCAGAAGAAGGAGATGCCCGAAGCCCAATACATGCATAAGATGAAGGCTCTCGCCAACACCATGGCGGCAGTAGGAGCTCCCATCTCAGATGACGACCTCGTCGACTACATCATCACCGGCCTCGGACCCGCGTTCGACGCGATCGCCGCGTCGCTTACTGTTGGTAATCGTTCGGTGTCTTATTCCGACTTTTACTCTGACATTCTCTCTTTCGAGGCTTTTCAGACGCAGCAAGCTTAGGCTGCGGAGTGGTCATCATCGGCAAACGCAGCATCGCGGCCCGGCTCCTTCAACAACCCTAGCCGGCCACGCGCTCCAGATTTCTCCCCGGCAACGTATGGTGGGAGTCGCCCAGCTGAGAACACTTCCTACCAACAGGGGCATGGCCGGCCGTACAACGGCAGCCAGCAGCATGATGGCAATGGTGGCGGTCACAGCCACCAGAACACCGGTCAGAACAACGCCGGTCGCAAGAAGCAGCGTCCATGCTGCCAGATTTGTGGCAATTGGGGGCATTACGCCACCGAATGCCGCAATCGCTTCAACCAAGACTTCCACGTCAACAATCAGCGTTCCGGTAACGCTGCTGCCACAAGCTCCACCGCCACTCCTCTAGAACGCCTCCACATCCACGAGCTCTACGGTGGGAAGGACAACGTTCAAGTCGCCAACGGTGCAGGTTTGTCTATTTCGCACATTGGTCAGTCATCTTTAGCCGGTTCATCTCACCACTTGAACAATGTCCTTCATGTCCCAAAAATCCACCAGAATCTCCTTTCGGTATTTCATCTAGTTTGTGATAATGACGTGTTTGTTGAATTTCTCCGTAATTTTTCTGTGTTAAGGACAAGGCCACGAGGAGAATTCTTCTTCACGGTAGTCAGGATGGCCTCTAGCCAATTCCATATAGTCGAGCTTCGTCTTCATCATCATCCCGACATGCTAGCTATAGTGTCAAGGTCTCGTCATCCCAGTGGCATCAGGGTCTTGGTCATCCCTCAAATAATGTAGTGCACAACATTGTTACGCAACATAATTTTCCTTCTTTACCGTCAGACAATTCTGTTTCCGTTTGTGATGCTTGTCAGCGTGCCAAGAGTCATCAGTTATCTTATAATTTGTCTGAATGTGTGTCTACCATGCCTCTTGAGTTAATTCATTTTGATGTTTGGGGTCCTGCTATTGCATCCTCTGGCGGCTACAAATATTATGTTAGTTTTATTGATGACTATTCGCGTTTCTGCTGGATATATCTTCTCAAAAACAAGTCTGATGTCGAGCAAGTTTTTTATGCCTTTGAGGCGCATGTCGAGCGTCTTCTGGATGCTAAAATTAAATGTGTTCAATCCGATTGGGGTGGTGAATATCATCGACTACACCGCTATTTTCAGCGCACAGGCATCTCTCATAGAGTGTCTTGTCCTAACACATCATAGCAGAACGGTGTTGCAGAACGCAAACATCGACATCTTGTCGAGACTGGCTTGGCTCTCCTTGCACACTCCTCGGTTCCGTTACGTTTTTGGGATGAAGCTTTTCTAACCGCGTGTTACCTCATAAACCGCATACCCACACCTGTTCTCCCCAAAGACACACCTATCCATCGTCTTTTCAAACTTCTGCTAAACTACGATTTTCTTCATACTTTTGCTTGCGCTTGTTGGCCTAGTCTCCGCAAGTATAATGCGCATAAGTTAGACTTTCGTTCCAAGCTTTGCGTGTTTTTAGGCTATAGTGCCATGCATAAGGGATATAAGTGTTTAGATCGGTCCACGAGACGGATTTATATTTCTCGTGATGTCGTTTTCGACGAGTCTGTTTTCCCTTACGCTACCCCTGGTGTTCAGGTCAATATTCTGGCTCTTTATGAGGCTATCACATTTCGTCCATCTGAACCGGCTACGAGTGAACATGTGCGTAAATATGACTTATCGTACCTGCCTACTGATCCTACTACTGTAGTAGATGATTTTTCTTCCACAGGGTACTAGTGTTTCGATCGACCTTGTGATCGATGTGCGTGGAAGTACTGCTCCTCACGCCCCTGCAATTGACGTGCATGGGGGAACGGCTCCGCACGCCCCTGCGATTGGCGTGCATGGGGGCACGGCTCCCCACGCTGGCTTGGGCCCGCCCAGTTCAGCTCCGCACGGTCTAGCCTCTCCTGCGTCGTCTGGTCCAACTTCACCTGGCTCCAGCCCATCCATGCTTGCTTCGGATGGGCCAGATGGATCACCGGTTTCGGCGCATGACCAACTGTCTGCATCGCCTTTTGCTGGGACGTCTCCAGCCACGATGCCCTCGACTGCTGCCACAGTCGCGCCACCTGCCTCCGCTGCTGTTCCTGGTACTACCATAATCACGCGCCTACGGGATAACACCCGCCGCGAGAAGCAGTTCACTGATGGCACAGTCCGCTACGATGAGAAGCGTCGTGCGTTCTTTGCAGCCCCGACTTCACACCGTGATGCACTTTGAGAACCGGCCAGGAGGTTGGCTATGGCTGATGAGTTTTCTACTCTTTGTCAAACGGGTACTTGGACTCTTGTTCCACGCCCA
The DNA here is from genome assembly GCA_947311845.1 of Poa pratensis. NCBI lineage: Eukaryota > Viridiplantae > Streptophyta > Magnoliopsida > Poales > Poaceae > Poa > Poa pratensis. Next base: position 1,605,425 of record CAMZMU010000042.1, read on the forward strand.
CCTGGCGTTAATATTGTGGGCAGCAAATGGGTGTTCAAGACCAAGCATAAACCTGATGGTTCTATAGATAAGCACAAAGCGCGTCTGGTTGCCCGCGTTTTCACTCAGCAGCACGGCATTGACTATGGTGACACGTTCAGTCCAGTTTTCAAACCAACGACAATTCGTCTGGTTCTCTCTCTTGCTGTGTCCCGAGGTTGGACGCTTCGTCAGGTTGATGTCAGCAATGCTTTCCTGCATGGGTTCCTATCAGAGGATGTTTACATGCAGTAGCCGCCTGGATTTGAGGATGCTCGTTACCCCTCACATGTCTACAAGCTTCAGCGTGCTATATATAGTCTGAAGCAGTCTCCTCGAGCGTGGTATCCTCGTTTGAGTTCCCTTCTGCATCAGCTGGGTTTTGTTTCCTCTAAGGCCGACACGTCTTTGTTCATCTTCTCACAAGGTGATGTGCACATATACATATTGGTATACGTTGATGACATTGTAATTGCTGGTTCGAGTCCTGCTGCGGTTGATCGATTGGTGCGAGCTCTCTCTGACTCTTTTCCTGTTAAGGATCTTGGTATGTTGGAGTATTTTCTTCGACTTGAAGCGACTTACAATTTTGGGGGCATGACATTAACTCAACGTTAGTATGCACTTGATCTCCTACATTGTGTTAGTATGGAGAATTGCAAGTCTACTTCAACTCCGTTCGTGACTACGGAGCAACTTGCTCGTGATACTGGTGCACTGTTGGGTACTGAAAACTCCTTCCGGTATCGCAGTGTTGTTGGTGCACTCCAGTACTTGACTCACACGCCCAGATATTTCTTTTGTTGTCAACAAGATGTGTCAGTTCCTCTCTCAGCCTACAGAGATACACTGGGAAGCTGTTAAGCGTATTCTGCGCAATATTAAAGGAACTTTGAACACAGGGTTGACTATTCGCAAGACTCCTTTTGTGGGTATCAGCATTTTTACAGATGTAGACTAGGCAGGTTGTCCTGATGATCGCCATTCCACTGGAGGTTTTGCAGTCTTTGTTGGATCAAACCTCGTTTCGTGGAGTTCGAAGAAACAACCTACTGTCTCTAGGTCCAGTACAGAGGCAGAGTATAAGGCTCTAGCAAATGGACGTGCTGAAGCTATGTGGATAGAATCCTTACACAAAGAACTCGGAGTTTCTCAGCAGCGTGTCCCCATTTTATGGTGTGACAACTTAGGGGATACCTACCTAACAGCAAATCCGGTGTTTCATGCTCGTACTAAGCACATTGAGATCGACTTCCATTTTGTGCGAGAGCAAGTCGCCGCTGGTGCTCTAGAGGTGAGGTTTATCTCTTCAGGTGATCAATTGGCTGATGTGCTCACCAAACCAGCCACACGACAGATGCTAGACCGTTTTAGAACCAATCTAAATCTTGTATGTACTAGTTTAGATTGAGCGGGTGTGTTAGAGATCGGTCTAGATATGTGGTGTGTTAGTATGCCGCCCATATATAAAGAGATCGTGGGTGCTGGCTAAGCCACACCGAAACCCTAAACTTAATTGTTAATTGTCTCAATTGCGACTAATTTTTCTGGTTTAGTATATCTTTAATCTGCTCTGTAAGAGGGTTGTATCATCACTTTGTATCGACTTGGTTGATGTGGCTTTATTAATAAATCAGGACGAAATGTTGTTTCAAGTACTACGGCCATTTTTCTGTAAACATACGAATATAACGTTGTAAAAAAGCATTAATACCAACAACATCCATCAAAGTCCATTGTTAGGTCATTAGGTGAAAAATCTATCTCGCAAATATACAAGGGTTTTGATTTCCAAGAAAAAACACGGTAGCAAAAGGGAATCATCACTCACCTTTGGTCGCTCTTTGAGGAGTCTGAGTTTGACCTGAGAGCGACGCCACGGCCACCACGGAATCGCATGTAGAAAAAGCGCACCTTTTTCGCCGACGTGGCCGCGCGATCATGCTTATCCGAGGAAATATCTCCCAGTCCACATCACCCGGAAAGCACGGTGGAATCACGATCGTGCCACCGCACGGCTGGAAACCAGCGACCTTCTTATTTGGCCGTGAGCAACAAACTTCGAGTAGTATACACATATTTACCAAAACTCTCTCAACCATGAATAGTCAACTAGGGATATTAGCGCGGCAATGCCGCGCCCGGTTGATGAATTTCAGTTTTGTTTTTTTTTTTTGAAATTTCAATATTATTTGAATTCGGAAATATTTGTGCTTGAAAGAATGTTGAGTATTCGAAAATTGGCTGTATTGGAATGTATTGAAATTTTTATTCTTTTAATTTTAACAAAATGGTAAGTTGAAATGATTAAATCAAATTAGTAATTTAAATTGGAGCGCTCGAATATGATTGTTTAGGGTTTAGCTTAAATTTGAAAACATCCGCAGTTGGAAGCTGCTTAGATTTGAATGTGCTTATTTTTTTAGGCAGTGTGAAGTTATAAGGTGTTTAAATTTTAAAATTCGTTAAAAGTAGAAAGTTATTTTTTTGATATTTTTTTTACGTTTACTGAATGATCGGTTTTGAAAGGCATTCAAAAATTAAATTCTCGAATTTAAATTTTGGTCATATGACATAAATAGGCAGTGTTTATTTTTGTAGTCATGTTTTTTTTACCTTTCGTAAATAATGCGGTGTAAAGAATTTAAATTTGGAAATATTCACGTTCGAAGGTTTATTGGATTTGGATCTATTGAAATTAAAAAGTATTTTGGGTTTGTAAGTTTGTTATGAATATAAAGAATTGAAATGTATTTAAATTTGTGAAATATTCAAACTTGGAATTTGCTTATATGCTATAAGTAGCAACCTATATTTTTTTGTGTTCATATTGTTATGTTTAATGCTTTTAACATTTACGAATTGAATTTGATTCGAAGATGATTTAAAAATTTAAAATACTAAAATCTGAATTTTGAATGCTCGGTTTGGAAAGGCATTCAAAAATTATATTCTCGAATTTTAATTTTGGTCGTATGACATAAATAGGCAGTGTTTTTTTATACTGTCGCCGCGCTGGTCTGGTAAAATACAAATTTGGGAATGTCGACATTTAAAAGCTGTGCAAATTTGAGAATCATTCGAATGCAAAGAGAGCGTACATTTTAAAATTGTCTAGAGTTCGAAAACTGGTCAAGTTGGAAAGTTACTTAGATGTGAATTCTTTTTACGTTTGTAAAATGGTTAGATTTGAAAGGCATCCAAAATTGCGAAGTATTCAAATTTGTATGCCGCGTTATTGTGGTAAAATTCAAACTTGGAAAATGTCCAAATTCTGAAAGTGTGCAGATTTGAAAATAGGTAAAATGCAGAGAAAGTTTCCGGCTAAAAATTGTTCAGGTCTCGAAAATTGTTCAAATTGGAAAGTCTTTCAGATTCGATTTCTTTCACGTTTGAGAAATGATCAGATTTGGGAAACGTTGAAAATTTTAAAATATTGAAATTTGAAGTTTGATCGTATGCTGTAAATAACTAGCATTTGTTTTTTTTTATCTTTGTGATACATTTTTCGTATGTTTATGATGGATATAGCTGAAGTTACTGATCTTGCAGCATTTAGTAATTTTTGGAAATTGTTTAAGCACCCTAGAACATGTTTTAAATTACTTGAAGCATGTTCTGTTTTAATTTTATCTTTTGATTCAATTATATTTATTTGGACAATAGGTGTAAACCAGCTATTTATTGATATCTACATTTGTAGTATTCTTATTTTGATGTCTTGAAGCCCTGTTTTAAATTTTGAAAAGTTTAAAATATTGAAATTTGAAGTTTGATCGTATGCCGTAAATAACCAGCATTTGTTTTTTGATCTTTGTGATACATTTTTCGTATGTTTATGATGGATATAGCTGAAGTTACTGATCTTGCAGCATTTAGTAATTCTTGGAAATTGTTTAAGCACCCTAGATCTAGAACATGTTTTAAATTAATTGAAGCATGTTCTGTTTTAAATTTTATCTTTTGATTCAATTATATTTATTTGGACAATAGGTGTAAACCAACTATTTATTGATATCTTGAAGCATGTTCTTATTTTGATGTCTTGAAGCCCTATTTTAAATTTTGGTTTTTGATTCAATTATATTTATTTGGACAATAGGTGTAAACCAGCTATTTGCTGGTATCTACGTTTGCGGAATTCTTATTTTGATGTTTTGAAGCCCATGATATAAATGGGTAGTTGTGTTTAAAAGATTTACCAAACTCTATTTAAATAAGATGTTTCGTAACAAATTATTTTATTGGTTTATCATATTGCATGGTACTACTGATATTATATTTTTAGATTTTATTTGAGAAAATTATGAAATCCATATTTCGTGAAATGACGTCAAGGTTTGAAATGAGCCTTTATGTATTATTTGAACGTTTTAATTTTTCAAATAATTTGGAAAAGATTCCAAAGTATTCAAAATGGATATTTTCTTTTTTACAAATTTTTGAAAATTGTTCTGAATTGATTTGGAGCAGTGTTTGAAAAGTTACAAAAGTTTTGGGAAAAAAAAACAAAACAGAAAGAAAAAAAATAAGCAGGCCGAACCAGCCGCATAGCGGCGGCCTATCTGGCAGCCCAGGCCTATGGTGACATCACGTTGACGTCACCAGTGGTCGGAGTCGCCGCGGCGGCGTCGAGCTCGCCGCCGGCGCGCGACGGCGTTCCAAGACGAGCGGGTTAGCGCGCAGGACGCGGCTCGTCGCGGCGCACCCGCACGTGGCGGCGCCCCCACCGTTTGGCCGCCGGAACGTCCGCGGCGACGCGCGGACACGACGGCGGCCGCCGAGCACGGCAGCGGCAATTCCGCGGCGCGCGCGGCGCCCCGGCATGCGGTTCGCGGCGAGGATGGAGAGGCGAGCACGGCGGATCCGCCCGTGGCCTTCGATCTGAACGGCGTGGAGTAGCGCGGCGGCGCGAGGCGCCGGCGCCGGCGGCAAACTCAGCGGCCGCGCGGGGAGAGAGAGGGAGAGGGGGGACTGCGGACGGTTTCTCACAGAGGCCCTTGGAGTTTCGTTAATTTGCCGCAAGGTCCTTGGCGGGGTGTTTTTTGTAAAGTGGCAAGGGTTTTTCTGTAATGTTGCGCGCCAAAAATCGTGCGGGGCGACGTGTCGGCGTCTGATTGGTAGAAATTGCCGTGCTACAGTAACACTGTAGTGCTACAGTGTTTGGAGGGTTTCTGGGCGATCTGGGACGTCCGTGAGCTCGATCGGACGGCCAGGAAAATCCGGGTGACGTGGATGCTCATTTGTAGGGTGAATCCATCCAACTTTTATATATAGTAGGGATGTGCCGCTCCCGTTGTCAGTCGTCTGATTTTAATTTTGACGTCAGTTGAATTTTTTGAGCAATAGCACTTCGACACGTCATCTTCTTCTACCTTCCATCTTGTGCTACCTCCGGCTGCACCCTCTGTCGTCTTCCTCTCCTTCGGCTCACCCACTGCGGCCTTCCTCTCCTCCGGCTGCGACGTCGCGCCTTGTTGCCGCTCGCCGCCGGCGTCCCTGCCTCCAGCGAGGAAGCTACGTAATCCGAGCGGTTGTCACCATGATATGGCCCCCCACCCGCACCTGTTAACCCTGTTCCCTCGCCTCCATCGGCGACGTCGCTGGTCGCTGCCGCTCGCGGCGCCGTCCCCGCCTCCGGCGATGTCCTGTCTGAGGCCTTGCCGGTGTCACCGCGCCTCGCTGCCGCTCGCCACGGCACCCCCGTTTGCGCCCTCGCGCTTCGCCTCTCCTCCGGCTCACTCACTGCTGCCTTCCTCTCCTCCGGCTGCGACGCCACGCCTCGCTGTCGCTCGCCTCCGACGTCCCTGCCTCAGGCGAGGAAGCTACCTAATCTGAGCGGCGGTCACCACGATATGGCCCCCACCCGCACCTGTTAACCCTGGTCCCTCGCCTCCACCGACGACGTCGCTGCTCGCTGCCTCTCGCGGCGCCGTCTCCGCCTCCGGCGAGGTCCTGTCCGAGGCCTTGCCGGCGTGGCCGCGCCTTGCTACCGCTCGCCATGGCGCCCCCGTCTGTGCCCTCGGGCTTCGCCTCTCCTCCGGCTGCGACGCCGCCTTCCTCTCCTCCACTGCCGCCTTCTTCTCCGTGCTTCCCTCCCTGGAATCAACTGACGACGAAATCGAAATCAGTCGATTGCAAAACAGCAAATTCCAAAAAGATCCAACACAGAAACCGACAATCTTGTGTGTACCATGTAGAAATAGGTGTGTTTACACAGCACGGATACAGATCATGAACAAGTCACCAAACACTGCCAATCTCTTCACGGATCTACTCTCTCTGTTCGAATTTAATTGACACACATTTTGTTACACATAGATGTATCTAGACATCATACAAGTATAGATATATCCATATTTAAACAAAACCAAGTCAATTAATTTGGAACGGAGAGAGTAGTAGTCAGTGGATAACTGAGGAATACGTGCCCTTTTCTCGTCCTCTCGTTCCCAACCCACTCTTGGTCTCCCTAATTTTCTCTCAATCTGAATTCCGGATCAGCTACGATACAAGATCAGCTGCTCGAGAAACGATCTTGCGCCGGGCTTATTCTTGGTACGGAGTACGGAACTGAAATTTGCCCAAGCACAAGTACAAGTCTCAGTTCATAAAACGAGTAGTGCTTCTATGCTCTTCCGATTTCTGTACCACGAGCCCCGGCACACTTTTCAGTTTGAATAACTTAGATTCATGTTAGTTCGACTCTTCAATTCTCAAAAAGCTAGGTAATCGCCCATGTGAGTTTCCATGGATAATAATTTATTTATCAAAAGGAAGGAATGTAAACTCGGATGGTTAATCCTTAGCGAAAATATGTACATACCGACATACCGTGATTGATCACTGGTATTCCCTTTAACAAGTACGCACGTAGTTTAAGTAACCATTAGCTTTATCAATAAAATATAAATTATATTGTATTTCAGAAAAATTAGATCGTTGGATTCGTATTCAAAAGAATTTTTATGATAGATAATTTATGTTCTGTTGACTAAAATAATTATCATTTTTTAAAACTACGTGCATGCCTATTAAACTGAACAGGAGGGAGTGCTTGTCAAATACAAAAGTAACACATACATGAAAGGTAATAAATAATTAATAAAACAAAGACAACCCTAAAAAAGTACAAACACAATTGAAAATAGGTTGTTAAACTAAAAATTGTTGCTGAGATTAGAAAAATTCAAAAACTTTTGGAAAAGTAAAGCTCCTACATTTTAGTGAGTCAGAATAAGTAAAGAGCAAGTCCAAGCCATGAACTATACATAATAATTTTTCTTATCAAAATGATTTTTTACATCTGAATCTTAGGCTAAGACAGTATTCTTGTTCAAGCCGCGCAGGCATTTATAAAAAACACACAAAAAATAAACCTACATGACCAGCTTAGATTAAAAAAAAAAGGGCGAGTATATTTCGTGGAACACAACTTGTCCACAATAAAAGTAATCGATTCTGCGGGGCTATATCCGAAAGGGAGACGTGGGAATATAACCACGTGGCTTTTTCCGTAACCATTTAAAAAGAAAAATTATATGCATAACTGCATAAAAATCCTTGAAAGCATTTGCCATCAGCCCATCACTCTAAATATACCAGCAAGGAGCCATTTGTATTATTCAGAAACAAGTACGAATGCACACTTCGTTTTGTGGCCGCCGGAGAGCGACGCCGCACCACCATGGAATCGCAAATAGAAAAAGCGATTGTTCTTCTACATCGACGTGGCCTTGCGATCAGGCAAATCCGAATCTCGATGAAATATCTCCCGGTCCACATCACCGACGAGACCGCCCCGGAAAGTTAGCCAGAATCACGATCATGCCACGAGAAAGCGGTGGGCACGGACGGCCGGATGTGGAAAAGCGTATCAAAAATATCTTGGTGAGCGGTCCACGTGGCCGTCCCGATCTGGGCTTTATTCCCTTTCCGCCCATTAATAAATCACCTCACCTTCTCTCCACCAAAATATCTCCCTGCTTTCTCTCCAACCCGATCCTCATCCACCCACCGCCCCGCCGGCCGAGCTGCCGGAGCTAGCTAGGTACTTAGATGGTGCTCAGGTGGCGCGGCACGGCCTGCTGATCGCACGATCGGATCGGCGGGGTAAAAGTCCGATCTTTTTCTCGTTTTCTCATTCATCGATTGATTGGGGATCCATCCATCCGCCCGTCCATCCATGGGGGAGGAGGCGTCCGGCGGGTACGATTTTGACTTCCTCGGCGGGGCCGGGGGCGGCGACGATGAGTACGAGGGGAGGGTGGCGGAGTGGGAGGCCGGGCTGCCGGGGTGCGACGAGCTCACCCCGCTCTCGCAGCCACTGGTCCCGCCGGGGCTCGCCGCGGCGTTCCGCATCCCGCCGGAGCCCGGGCGAACTCTCCTCGACGTGCACCGCGCGTCCTCCGCCACCGTCTCCCGCCTCCGCTCTTCCAAATCATCGTCCCCCTCCGGCCCCAACGGCACCGGCGGCGGCTCATTCCCGTCCTTCCCCGGGTCCAAGGGAGGCGACCAGGACACCAACGGCACGGCGGAGTCTGCCGGCGAGAAATCCGGGTCTGGAAAGCGGGCGCGGCTGGTGTGGACGCCGCAGCTGCACAAGCGGTTCGTCGACGTGGTGGCCCACCTGGGGATCAAGGCGTCCGTGCCCAAGACCATCATGCAGCTCATGAACGTCGACGGCCTCACCCGCGAGAACGTCGCCAGCCACCTCCAGAAGTACAGACAGTACGTCGGCCGCTCATCCAACACCAACAGCGCATCGCCGTCCGAAGACAACATCTTCGCATCCACAGCCGTGCCGCCGCACAGCCGGCCCCAGGCGGCACCCATGCCGCCGGCCGTGTACCACCACCCAGCGCCCATGACCATGGGCAGCCATGCTGGATACTACCACCAGCAGCAACACAGTGGCCACGCCGTCTACAACGGCTACGGCGGCGCCGTCTCGTCCTACCACCAGTACCACCACGACGACCGGTAACGCGAATTTGTGCTCCGGCAAATTCATTCAGTCAAGAAAAGCTCTTTCTGTTCTGCCTGTGCGTGTTCGTGCTCATGCTGTAATTGTAACATGTAATCAGTCAATCTATCAGTGTAGTCTACGTGTGTGTCCATCGATCGATCAAGGTTAGGCGTATAATTCGTTATGGTGAAGATGAAGATTAACGTGGGGAACTGAAGCTCCTCTATAATCCACTAGTGGTAAGATGAAAAACAGAGAGAGAGCGTGTGTGGGTGTCACATCCTGCAGGGTAATTCCTATATACTGCTGCTGTAACTGCACATCCTGCCCCCATTTTGGGCTAATCACAATATGAAATCCCACAAGGAAACTTGGAATTAACTGTATGCCAACTTCCATATTTTTACCTTGTGAATGTTAGCACGGAGCAATCAGGTTGTTGTTGTTGTTGCTTCTTTTTTTTTTTGCGGTTTTGTTGTTGCTTCTTGACAAGAAGTGAAGTAGAGCTGCTAAAGTTCTTGTGTACTCCATTATAGACAGTTGCTGTATCTCAACAAGAAGAACCAAATCATTCCAACTTTGGCTCCAGAACCATTCATGGAAGCTAGTACTATATGGATACGTAGCAAACTCGTACTCTACTCTGAGCAGCTAGCAGCCCCTGGGCTTGTGGATAAAGATTGCCAAGAGATCGTGGGAGATTCAGACAGGAGCAAGTGGGGCGACCGCTGTAGCTGGGTGAGCAACGAGAGGAGGAGACGAGAGCACGTATGCCCAGGCCGTTATCTATCCAGAATGGGCATCGGCAGACGGGTACGTCTGCGACTCTTTCCACATATGTCTAAACAAGATTGCGCCTTCATATCCGGATTTTCAAAAGTTTCCAAGTCTTGTAATTGTAAGAGCATCCACCTGGTGCCTCCAATGGAGGGTGCAGCCCACAGTGGCGCACTCCATCCCAAACGGCCATATTTTTAAGCATTAAATCGACCACCTTACAGGCACAGTAACCGCTGTCGGTTCACCTTCGTGTCATATCGGAACACGGCGGTTTGTGTGGACGTGCAACCGCCGTCGCGTCGATTCGGGGTGGCGTTCGCACCACTTCGCATCAATATAACCATCCTCGACGGCTGCACGTTGCTCAAATTCTCTCGGCGAATCACCTCCCACAACTCGCTCGTCATGTCGTTGCCTGAGAAGAAGGCCGTGGTGGCCAAGCAGGAGCAGGAGCAGGAGGCCGTGGTGGCCGCCGATCAGCAGCAGGAGGCCCAGGCCGATTAGGAGCAGGACGCCGAGGCAGAACAGGATCAGGACGGTGAGCCCGCAACTCCATCCCCGGCACGCCCTGCTTTCTCACCGTGGGAACCTTGGTCCCCCGTGGACGTCCCGTGTGGCTTGTCCACATGTAGCACCAGCCGTCCCCCAGGCAGCAGCACCGGAGTGACAGCCGGGAACTCCAGACGCGGCGCCGACGGATGACGGGCCTGGAACACCGACACCCAATGCCCACTCCGATGACGACGAGTAGTGTTCTTAGTTTCTAGTTGTAATCGTATGTAATAATTGGATGCATGCATTAATAAAAGTCTCCAATACTTGCGGCTACCAAATTGTTCAACCGCGCCGGATAGCAAATATCAAATCCCGGCCATGACATAGTTTCGACCGCGCCGGAGAACAAATCTCCAATGCCGGCCATAAAAATAGGTCCGACCGCGCCGGAGAACTAGTCTCCAATGTCGGCCATCAAAAGGGCGCTCCCCGGCGCAATGGTGCATGCCGATCACCCGTCGGCTTCCTCATCCTTGTCCTCCTCACCTTCCTCTTCGGATTCCTCGACCGCAGCTTTGGATGCCGCCTTCTCAGCCTGAATGAGCCTCCGTTCGGCCACGAAGTAGGCCTTCTGGTTGGGGCTCATGTCGCTCTTGTTGGTGGCCATGAACAGACGCTCCTCCTTCTTCGCATGGGCCTTGAGCTTGGTAATTTGCATCTCGAAGAAGGTTTCCCACTTTTTTTTCGGCGGCGGCTGCTAGCTTCTTCTTCTGGGTCGTCGACGTGGCCACCTCGGCGACGTAGAGTTGCACTTACTCTTGGATGCTGGACGAGGAGGCCGTCGTCTTCTTGCTAGCCCTGGCGGCCGCCTTGCACGCCTTGACTCCCATCGCTGGACGATCAGCGCTGGCGGCCGTCTGATTTCTTTCATCACCCTCGGCCCCATCCTTTTGCAATGACTCTTCCATTTCGGGCAATCGCGAAGCGCTTCCCAACAATGCATCAGCTTGTATGGCTTCTTACGATCCATCCCCAAGTCGACGTACATGTAGCCGGCATCGTTCAACTGCGCAAACAAACACAAGTTAAGATGGCCGGTTACAAATAAGACGCAAGTTAAGATGACTGGCTTACTTTGTCTTGGTCATTCTTGACACTCTCCTCTCTATGCATTATTTGCTCATTGCAACCATGGAACTTGCTAGTGAGCGTCGAGATGATGGGCCACCAGCTTTCAACCGATTTGGCATTGTGATCGCGCAACAAACCATGAGGTGGATAGGGCCTTCTTTCGGTGTAGTCCTTATGTATGCGTAGCCAATACGCATCCCTCTTTTGGTTGGCGCCGGTCGTGCCGTTCATGCTCACGGCCATCCATGACTCGTACAACAACACGTCCTCCTTGTCACTCCAAGTCCGGCCTCTGTAACCTGCCTTCCCTGCCGCCATCCTCTTCCTCTTTGCCTTCCGCTTCTTCGCCGTGGCCTTGGTCTCCCTCCCCTCCTTCGCCGTGGCCTTGGTCGCCATCCCCTTCTTCGCCATGGCCGAACTGATCGGCGTCGACGCCTACGTAGGCACCACCGGCGATCAGTTCAGCCATCGCTTCTTCGGCGCCAGCATCCTACGTCACAAAACAGCGACACATATTGCAATAATAAGTGTATGCACACACCAACATTTTACATCTGGATGCCGGCAATAAGTGCACACACCAACAATTTCCATCTGGGCCGGCAATAATTGCGCACAACAACAATCCGCCGAGCAACACAATAACTGAACAGATCAGCAAGATAAATAGCACGCACCTGGCCGAGTGGGTAGGCCAACTTGGCGCCTTCATGCCCGAAGAGGTGGCCGCGGGAAGTGGTCACGTCGCCGCTTTTGGATGACGTCCGCCGCATCGCCACCGAGTCGGCGAACAACGGCGCCTCGTTCAGATCGATGGACGGCTCATCGGGGGAGATGGACAGTCACGGCTGCTGCATCTGGTAGCCGTAGGCGTCATCGAAGAAGGCCGGGGCAAGACGGCGACCCGCAAAAGACGCCGGGCTATAGCTACTTTGGCTCATGGCGATCAACATCTCAGCCGTATCTTTTGGCAAGGGCTCATTCGCCGCCTTGTCCTTCGCCATCAGTCGCCTGACTAGCCGAAGGTGGGAAGCGACTGTGCGCAGGTCGGCCTGGCTCAGCGGCGCCTTGACCACTGGCACCGAAAGCTCCCGCAGCTCCCGCTTCATCGCCTTCTTCTTCGGCGGCGACGACGCCACCGGCTTGTGAACCCTCTTCGGTTTCGAGAGGCTGACGGAGTTTGGAGGCATGGTGGCAGAAGGTGGAAGGCGAGGAGGTCACGGCGGCGACGCTATGGTTTTGGAAATGGAGTGAAGATCCAGAATTTTGGTGTCGAGGGCGCAAGGTAGAGGAAGGGGAATTGGGCGCGCCGGCGCTGTGTGTATGATGGGCGGGCCACCCCTGTCGGAGGGCATGTCCGCCCCCCCCCCCCCTAGACACGATTTCGCTTGGCCCGACCCTTTGCGGGGTGTCGCTGGTGGCCGATTTTGGCGTCCAGCCCCCCAATGGGCCTTTGAGGGTCAATTGGAGGGTGCCGGTGGACATTCAGCAAATCTTCGTATCCACCATAGAATTTATTATCTCAAGTTATGCTTTTTCTACCATGTAAAACACTCGACACATATTTACCATCGCACGCTAAGCACAACTATTTGTGTACTAAACTCTTTTAACAGAGTATGAAATTACTTGCAGTTTTACGCTGAATATTATGGACACCACAACATCCTACATGTCCACTTTTTTTAAAAAAAATATTGGAAATTTGCTTTTGCAACATTGAATTGCAAAAGACATGTATGGGAGACGGATCCTACATAATATCGAACATAGTTTAACTTTCATCAAGCAAGTAGGACAGATCCTACATAATATTGGACCAATTGCAAGGATAAACAGCAGGCAGGAACACCACTGGCTATGAATATAATGGTGGTAGTAGTGGTATTATATAAAACCAAGGATCATGTTCGACCAACAACCAAAATGTTTCGAAAATCGCAATGAGAGTACAATAACTTGAACAACCAGCAACCAAAATGTTTCGAATCGCCATCCCTTTGTTTTCCATTCGGTACAAACCTCGTGTGGGGGTGTACACGGTACACCATCGGCACCGACCAGCATTGGCGTGAGTTGGCCCATCCTCTAGAGTCCAGACCGTATCGTGAAGTCCTCCTTTGATGTAATTCCCAATGTTCCATGCTTGACCACCATTTAACTAAATTTGGGTCCGTCTAACGAATATTCACCAAGTTCTTAATAAGTTGTGAGTTCGAAGACATGAAAGCCAATTTACAATCTTTTATATTTGATGCGGTGCGTTATTAGCTTATTATACTAACATACATCAGATTGTTTTTTTTTTGCTATGCTGTTTAAAGAAATTTGGTTTAGTGGATTTTTTTTATACATTGGCATTTCTAGTTGCCTTCATTTACACCCAGTAGTCTTTTGAAAACATGAGCCTGTTATGCAGAAAATCATATTTATCTTGCTATTAGGAGTTGTGCGCGCAAGCACCTTTGGTAGGAAGGATGAAGAACTAGTTGTTGGTCGATTGCTTTTGGATGCAGGATGGTTCAGAAGCAACTAGCTGGGTGGCCCGCGCAATTGCGCGGCTAGCACATACATATTTCGAGTTTTCATAACTAATGTAACTTGTTTATTATTGGTACCAATTTTTGAGCAATGTAAGATAAATAAGAGATCAATTCATATGGGAATTACGCTATTCAAATTGAGAGATTTCCTATACTTCCACGTTTCAGGAAATAAATCTTTTGCACATGTAGACATGCAAATCCCGAGTAACGTCTTTGTTTAATTAGGATTGCAAATTCTATTATTTATGGTAGTGGTCATACTCAATAATTTTGCCATGTTTAATAACACAAACAAAGATCGCTTGGTCATTATTGATCTTTCTTGTAAACTATATGATATCTTTAGAACAATTTATTGCTCTCACTAATATTAATGATGTAGGAGGCGATTGGGCGATTGGCATCATTTGAACATTGGCATTAAACACGAAACTACTATGTGTACGACGATTAGTAGTATGATTCTTGTACGACAGTTAGGCAAAATTATACTTGTTACGGAATCTAGTGACATCATTAGTGGAATGATTTTAGAATAACAAAAGATGAGAATGTACACCATGCATGAAGCGTTCAGTTTTGCACCTCAGGAACATAATTTAGTAGAAAAACCTACGAAATAAATAATTAGTATTTGCCTCTATTTACCAATTTGCTTGCACACGGGATATATTCATATTCAACCATTCATGAAAAAGAGAGAAAAATGTGTTTCTTTATATTGATTCCATTTAAAGTCTTTGCAAATTTTCTACTTACTCTGTTTGATAATATAAGATGCTTTATCATTTGTCTTGCTTTTCCTGTACAACACAGATGGAGACGCCGCTGGGCATCGGTCAGTCGAGGAAACAACAACCTTCTAATGTGGCAGGTTGCTATACAGGGGCGGAGCCAGGATTTAAGTATAGGGGGGCGAAAAACCACGAACACATTTACAGCACTATAGATGATGTGTTGTCTCGTAATTTCTCCTTGTGCAACGATTTTTCAGAGTATGCATGTCTGAACTACACTGAATGGCCGAAACTGCGCGGGCTGTCTCGTCGGTTAGATTTGCATTTTCCAGCAAGTAGACTCCTGATTGATCACTATAAAGCTCCTAGTCACAAGTGCTAACTATGCTGTATCAATCTAATAAAAGATACGTAATAAATAGTATACCAATTGTGATTGATTTAACATGAGTAATAAATAATAATCTGTATAAATAAAAGATTCATACTGAATTACTGATACCTGATAGCTAGGTGTTGTGCGACTCGTGTAAGCTGCCGCTAGAATTTGTAGACGTTGAATATCGATAACACCGTACATTGAGGGCACCGCGGCAGCCATGAGTCACGGCGACGGGCGCTCGACGAGAGGTGCGACCGTGCGAGGCTCCGGTGGTTCGACTATGCCCTAGCGGCGGCGGCGGCGGCGGCGGTTAATCTGTCAATCAGGTCGAACGCCGCGAGAAGTTCGTGCGTGAATGGATCAGTATATCTCGTTGACAGAGACCCATCTAATCTACTCACCACAAGGGTCGAGCGATCACAGGCCATTCTGTACTTTACTCATGGGCTTGGGCCGTACAGGTAGGGTGTTTAGAGATTTAGATTAGTACGTGCGCTAATTGCCGGGGACTGATTACAAATTAACACAAACAACTGCAACATACCAGGTGTAGTACCAGCTATATTGTTAGGGGGGCTGATTGTTGGGGGGGGTCGGACCCTGCTAGCCCCCCCTGTCTCCGCCCCTGTTGCTATAGAGTATTTACGTTACACGATCAGTCAAGGCAAAAGCTTACTAATTGAAGGTCATGGAAAACATGCTTCGATCGTGACTCAGTCTGCAGTGGCGTGAACATATATCCAGTACAGAGGGCATCTACATAATGTTCAGATTGACGTCCACCCAAAGCAGCCACTGGACGGCTGGACCGACGTTACTCTACATCCACTTCAGCCATACTACTTCATCCATACAGATCACGACTTCAAATCGTCAACCGGCTTGAGCAGTTCTCAACTCCAAAGAAGTGCATATTAATCGATCATGTCCGTATGTGGAGTTGAAACTTGAGAGCATGGGGATTAGGTACTGACAGGCTGAGCTCGTATACTTGGAGTCGTCGGTGTCCAGTTTCACCAGCAGCGCGAACTTCCTGGACGCCCGGCGGTGGCGAGCAAGCATAGTGCAATCACGTTCGCCATGCATGCCACATAGAATTTAAAACTGCAATCGGAAGCTACATGCTCTAGGAGGAGAGATTCTAGCGAGGGGTGTGCTCCATCTATGTCGGTCAGAACGGCATCAAGCTCGTTTTCCTTCCTAGTCCAAATTGCTGGAGTTCATCGATCGCGGACGACGACATATGCCGCTTGCTGTAGAACGATGATTTTAGGCGTTCATTCGCGCACATATGCCGCTGAAATCTGCCGCCCCACTGCCATTACAGATATCGCATAATTGATTTTGCCACCCTGCGATTCTTTTAGCCAAAGGTTCTTTAGAACTTCATGAGCGCTCAACATCAGAAACGATCGACCACAACCTGGACACCAGTAGACTTCTTCATGGCCTTAGCTGGTACCTGATTTGGCGATGCGAGGCTGCCGGCCGAGGTAGGCGCAGCAGTGCTAGAGTATTCCGATGACCAGCATAACGATTATCCTCTGGACCCGATCAATCTAACAATCTACGTACGGCCAGTTGAGGGTACATTGTTTCTTGCATCCATCCGCGCCGGGATACGATCCTTGAACATGCTTGTGATAATACTGGTGCATGATGCCGACGGGGATTGTGCCGTGGAGCTGGCCCAATAGTGTCTCACTCGTAGCCTTGGTGATTGATCCTTCTAGGACGGCCGACGGCGATCGATCAATCTAAAAAAACTCCAAGCGATCAATGGAACATCGTGGACCACCCGAAAGTGCCGGAAGCCTGGAACCCTCTGAAGGCCAAGCTCCTTCATGTTTGTGCGCTTCGTCTTGTGGTCGCCGGAGATAATGGGTTCGCCGGCCGGCGTCGTCCTGCAGTTCCTTCTTGACGTAGCCTGCCAGCCGCACCTCAGATTCGATTGCTAGGTGGGCGTGGCCTCGCGTCCATGAATCGATTTGCCGACGACCTACACGTCGCGTCCATGCTTTATATTGAAGTCCGCATTGGGCCCTAGGTTAGTGTCCGTTTGAATCTATATATTCACGTACGTGGTTAGGCCAAACACCTATTCGCGTATAGGTACGGTATAACTTCCTAAGCTTGGCCTTTTTACTTTCCAAAATCTTGACGTGTTGAGGCCGGACATCCATCCGCACTTCTTAGCTTCCATATGGATTCACGTCGATCCATATATTGTCCTGATTAATCTCCACCGTTTGTACATCGTGGTTATATGTTGACAAATCTCTACCGTCGATTGTCTTGTGTTTTAATTATATAATAGATAGTGAAGGACGAAAAATATGAGGTCGGGCGAACCAAATAAATGATGTAAAGATGAAAAGAGTGCTTGAGACATTAACACAACATTTGATTCATAATCACTTAATATAATATAAATATAAACATAATTAAATAAGTAAAACCTAAAAACATATCAATAGCAAATGTCTACATTTTCTTTTCTGAAAATCTTCCATAATTTTCTAAATACTTATGGATATCTCTTACTCGATTTAGCACATCATGAAGTTCTCAATAAGCCATCACAAACATCTTTTTTCACAAACTCGGTCTTGATTATTTTTCTCGCCTAGAAGTCCCTTTCAACTGTTTTCGTCCCCATCGGTAAAAGTAGTGCCAACGCGATAAGACGATAAACCGCGAAAACATGAGCCTTTCAAATATCATAATAATTGCTAAGATCTTGCATTAAGCCCTCATTCAATATATATTTTTTCCATAAAAATGGGTCAACCTATATTTCAATTGATGTATTGTGCACTTTCATGGACAAAATTGATTGTATGGAAACTCAATTTGATGTATCAAAACTCAAAATCGTTCAAAACATGCTCTCTGTACAGGTGTTCTTTTTCTGCTCTGCTTTTCCGGTTTCTTCACGAGCCAGCCCGAGTTGGACCGAGTTTCTTCTTTCCCCGGGACGAGCCTGTTTTCCCAGCCTCAATGGCCCAAGGAGACAGACCAGGCCGAGCCCAAAAGCACCAGTGCTGGCTCGTCACCACCAGTGCGCCGCCCACGGCTCCGCCACACGGTGCCACCGCCGAGATGGTCTGCCTCGCACCGCCGTTCATATCACGCCAATAGGGACCCCCTCTATTTTCTCGATCCAATCTGCTTGTCCGTTTCACTTTCCCTCTCTCGCACCGTGACACCTCTCACGGCGAGGCGCCGCTCGGCCGCTAACGTCCCCGCTCCCCACCATGTCGACCAGGTTTGTTTGAGATTCCCAGTTTGATATCTGCAAAATTATTTATTGCTTTAAAAGTCTTATTGGTTGGAATCTTGCAATTGATTGCATCTGGCAGATCTTGTAGCTTCAGCATTCAAATTCGAGAAATGGTTTTTGCCGCATAGCAGCAAAAAATGGAGTACTTCTCGCACAATACCTCTATCTTGCTAATCAGAAACTCATGGATTGGCAATACAAATCAGAAACTCAATTAGACAGCTAAGAACCAAACATGTATATAAAGAAGTGATTCCTTATCCTTCTGTTAGCTGCTAAAACAAATATGCCTGCGCATACTGAATTGACTAATGGGTGATACGTTGTTGCATTTTCTTATTGCCATGAGATGAAACTGAAAGATATCAACAAATTTCAGTGGTTTCCTTTTCACATGTATGTACTACAAGTATCGTTAGATGTGGCACTTTCAGATGGACTACCGAAAAAAAGCTTTCTATAGAACAACAGCTTCGGGTACTATATGCAGTTTTCACCTTGTTGTCTTATTATCATGGGGACATGGTTATAATGAGTCTTTAAAGTATATGACTCAATATTTGTTCCATTTCAGCATATATGGGTAGCTTCTTTCTCTGATTGGACTGGGCATGTGTTAGGAGCTAGGGTTCTACCGGTTCTAGGGCGGAGGTTGTAGGGAAGGATGGCGATGCGTGTGGACGAGCTCGTGGTCGCCGGCGGCTGGGCGCCGTCGTGCGAGAGAGAGGAGGCGGCGCAAGGAGAGGAGGCGGCGGCTAGGGTTGGGAATCCGCCTCCTCGGGGAGCCGGGCAACAGAATATTCTTATTGCTTGCCTTTCACGGAGTGTTTACAACTGTTTATATAATGAAATTAAGATAACTTGTGGGCCAAGCCCCTAACTAGACCTGCCCATTGGGCCTCCTCCGGGTATAAGTGACCCCGGTCATAACATCTCTCCCCTCCTGCGCAAACGCTTGTCCTCGAGCTGGTAGTCTGGGTAGTGTTGGCTGAAGTCGTCACGCTGCTCCCAAGTGGCCTCCTCCTCCGTAAGACCCTCCAACTGAACCAACAAGTACCACATTCCGCGACGTACCTGAGCCCGCAACACCTTCGCCGGACTCGGAAGAAGACGTCCGTCGGAGGTCGGAGGAAGCGCTGGCGTCACCGCTGGTGTCTCCCCACGGTAGGGCTTCAGCAGCCCCACATGAAAGACGTCAAGGATGCGAGCCCCGGCCGGAAGCTGAAGGCGGTAGGCCAGCGTCCCGACGCGCTCCAGGATAGCGAATGGCCCGGCGTAGCGAGGGCCCAGCTTGCGCTTCGCACGCGGGTCCAGGGACTGAGTAGAGCGTGAAGAAGGTGCAGCCACACCCAATCGCCCACCGCGTACTCCGCCTCGCGATGGTGGCCGTCATAGTAGTGCTTGGCCAGCTGCTGGCCTGAAGAAGGCGTTCTCGCACCTCCGCAAGCATCTCGTCGCGGCTGCGAAGAAGCTCTCCTGCTGCTTCCGTCCGAGCTGTTACCGGGTCAACCGGCAGTATGGGCGCAGGCGGACGGCCGTAGACCACCTCAAATGGAGTGGCGCGCAGGGCGGAATGATAGGAGGTGTTGTAGTAGTAATTCGCCCACGCGAGCCAATCCACCCAAGCGCGAGGACGATCACCTGTGACACAACGCAAATACATGGCAATCACCTTGTTGACCACCTCCGATTGGCCGTCTGTCTGAGGGTGGAAAGCCGTGCTGAACCGCAGTTTCACCCCCGCCAGCCGGAAGAGATCGCGCCAAACATGCCCCGTGAACACGGGGTCCCGATCGCTGACGATCGACGAGGGAAACCGTGGAGTCGAACGATGCCGTCGAAGAAGGCACGGGCCACGGACGCGGCAGTGTAAGGATGACCGAGCGCGATGAAGTGAGCATACTTGGAGAAGCAGTCAACCACCGTGAGGATGACGGACTTGCCGCCCACCTTGGAAGGCCCTCGATGAAGTCCATGGAATATCGGCCCAGACCTGAGAAGGCACCTCCAAAGGCTGCAACATACCGGCCGGCCGCAGCGTCTCCGTCTTGTTACGCTGGCACGTCACACAGGACCGCACCCAGTCCCGGACTAGGGCCGATCACCAGGGATGTAGAAGTCGGCGCGGAGACGATGGGGGGGTCTTCTGCACACCCTCATGTCCCGCCGAGTGTGCCATCAGCAGCACCTGGTGACAGAGGTCGTCGTGGTCCGGCACAAAGACCCGACACCCATGCAGGAGCAAGCCATCTGTCAGGCGCCATGGCTCCTCCAGGTCTCCAGCAGTAAGTCGCTGTCGAAGGAGCTGAGCGTCCGGTGCGGCTGCGGTGGCCCGACGGATGTAGGCGAAGAGGGCGAACGTGGGCCCGAGCAGATGCAGAGCGTCGCCCCTCGGAACCGTCGGCGGCATCGCGGCGAGCACTAGTAGAAAATGGGCCTATGGTCCCGGTTCGGTTGGGCCTTCAGTCCCGGTTGCCCAACCGGGACTGGCCAATCGGGACCAATGCTGGTCCCGGTTGGGCCACGAACCGGGACCAATGGTTGTCCACGTGGCCTGGTCTGGCTGCTCGTGGGGGGAGACTCATTGGTCCCGGTTCTTTACGAACCGGGACCAATGAGTGCTTTTTTTTTTTGGTATTTAGGGTTTAGGATTCTCTCGCCGGTGCCCCCTCTCCTCTCGCCGGTGCCCCCTCTCGCCGGTGCCTCTCTCCTCTCGCCGGTGCCCCTCTCCCTCTCGCCGGTGCCTCCTCTCCCTCTCGCCGGTGCCCCCTCTCCCTCTCGCCGGTGCCTCCGTCGTCTCCCCTTCTTCGCATCGCCGACGTGCTCTCCATCGTTTCCGTACGCATATTATACGCTCTACTATATACACAGTACATGTTGATGCATATATAATTAATATTCGATCTCTTGCGAGAATACAACTATTTAATTACATGGAGATAGATCAAGCCATCAAGGCATATGTAGTTCATCGTCCGAAGCATAATGTTCTCCCTTTCATCGATGACCTCCCTAAGCAGAAATCCCGCCAATTCCTCTTGAATTGCTCCTACGCGCAGTTCTGGGTCGATCTTCTCCCGCATTTTGCTGAAAGCAGTTGTTCTCCGCTCAGTGGTCAACTCGCGAATGAACTCGCAAACGTAGAATCCACATAAATTACTCCCCGGTGGCTGCTGCGGACTTTTCACCGTTTTATAAGTTAGCTCATCTTTGAATGGACCTTCTACCTTCTGTTTGAAAATTGTCCAACACCTGCTTTGGCAAAGAAAATGAACAAAGGAGTTATTAATTACTTGACATCAGGGAACGAACGAAAGAGGGCGATATAATGCGATAATGATTGAAATTACTTGTTGAGCATTTCTTTCATGTCGGACCACAACGCTTGGTCCCAACTTAATGAGTCGTGGACTTCAACTGTGGACTTGTCAGGTTGAATGCTTAGCAGAATCCAGTGGAACCTGCGGACGTTTACATAAAGCAGACATGCATAGCTCATCAATTACACTTAACATCGAGAAAGCCAAATAAAAATATGTACAAGACAGAAACACTCACCTGAAGTTGTAAGGAAATAGTATTTCCGTACAGAAATGTTGCATGGTTAAAAAGGTGGTCAGGTCATGCTCCACGTCTTTGGGGTGATTGACTAACGTATGTGAATTCACGATATATGGGTCAACGAACCCAACCTCAAAAACTTTAGATCTTTTGCATTCCAGCATCTTCATTCTGCATAATAGCGTACAAAAGGATATATATATAGGCAGGATAATATAATACAGGCAATGAACGAGCTGAGCTAGAGACTTAATTACGAAAATAAATCACTTACAGACAATAGCAAGAGAGGATAGATTTGTCGAGGGCGCGCTTTTGGAATAACTGGAACAGTTCAGTCAGTTGAACCTGTATAGTGTAACGTTTGAAGAAATGCTCCACTCTAACGTCCAGCGGAAACCACTCTTTCGCGTCCTTCTTTGATGTGTGCACCAGGTACCAGGTATGCAGATTTCGCATATGTGTTGATAGACCCGTCATCTCCTCATTACTGACCATAGGCTCCCCTTGGACATATTTCCGTGCCATCTCTAACATTGGCGCATGTTCATAGCCTAAAAGTTGACCAAGGCTCATACCCAAGGCGGTAGCCTGTTCCTTGGCCTGAGATACAGTGACACCAAGTTCTTTAGCAGCAGCTATGGCTCTGGGGTCCAATAATTCCAGGTCTTATCCATAGCGACTCTGAAGTCCTTGTCGACATCGGAACACACTATGAGCGGGGGGACCGATTGATTTTTCTGCTGTCCGAGCTGGGCAATTTGTTTCCCGCTTTTTGCACTTCTTCCCTTGTTCTGCTCAGACTGGGCACGTGCTAGCTTAGTAAGTTCACGACCATAGTCAGATGGCAGATTCATCGATATCTGGGATGGCTGCTCAAGGAAGGACTTTCTCCACTTTTTGGATTTTTCATCGTATACCGGCTTCTGCTCGGGCTTTTTTGGTGCAAAAAAAGCCTTATTGTAGGCAGCCACCTCCGCGGCGTTTTCCGCTACAGTCCTGTCATAAGGTCTAATGGGAAGATTCTTATGAGGTACTGTTGGGAGGGGCGACCTTTTACGTTTCGGTGATCGCTTACCCCTCATAGTACGAGCGGTGGGCGGAAACGGCTGACGCGGCGGCGGAGACGGCTGCGCTGGAGACTGGTGAGGCGGTGAAGAGGACTGTTGCGCTGGAGAATGCTGAGGCGGTGAAGAGGACTGTTGCGCTGGAGACTGGTGAGGAGTCGATGGCCTTGGCTGCCAGTTCGGAAGCACGATGAATTCCTTTGGCCATAGAATGGTCGCTTTCTTGGCTTCTCCAAGTTCAAGCACCTCCCCATCTTCACCTGCAGGGTGTTGCAGCTTCAGCTCCTCATAATCTTTCATCACTTCATCCACCGCGACAACAGCGTAGCCATTTGGAACCGGAGAGAAATGGTAAGTTGGATTAGGTCCAATTGGTACGACATAGCCGACCGCCACCTTCACGGTTAAGTTAAAAACTTTCACATGCATCTCACAAGGTGTGCTCTCCGTGATATCATCCACTGGGTAGCGACGAAGTGGAGCCACTGCATCATCATTACCATCCTGGAGCTCCGTGGAAGCCACGCTGCTTTTCCGATTCGATGGGCCACCGGTACCATCGCATGCAGCTTCTACCATGTGCCGTTGAGATTGGCCGCTAGTACCTTGCTGGCTAAGCACGGCAATTTGTTCCTTCTGCAGCTTTAATTCTTCTTCTATATTAGCAGCCGGTCTGCAGCAGCGCGTGCTTCCATTGCCTCCCTTTCCTTTCTCCTCTGATGGCTTCTATCAGGAAATTTCTTCCTGTGCTCGGGAATCGCAATTGTCTTGGGCTTGGAGCCAGGTACGCCTCGTAACCGTCCGTCGTGTTCCTTATTCCCAAGGGCGCGTGTGAGCTCGTCATCCTCTCTATCGGGAATGAACCGTCCCTCTTCAACATCCTTTACTGCTTTTCTAATTTCTTGGATGGGTAGTAGGGGATTATCTTTGTGTCTTCTGTTATATATGCACTTCCCTTCTGCGTCCAACGTGCCCCCATGCCCGTAAAACCAATTTCTTGCCCGTTCGATCCACTTGAGTGGCTCTGGAGTGATCCCATTAGCCAGCAGGTCCGCCTCAAGTTTCTCCCACTTAGGCATGCTACCAGCGTAGCCACCAGGCCCCATAGTATGGTGGTACATCTTTAGAGCAGCATTTGCCGCATTTTTTGCAGACTTTTCCAGAGCTTCCTCTGATTTCTTGTACGCCACAAATTCTTCCCAGTAGTCCTTTATCTTCTCATACCCTTTATCGAAGTCTGGAGTCTTATTTTTCTTGACAAACAGTTTGTTCAATCTTTTCTTCCAGTTCTTGAATAGCTCGGCCATCTTCTTAAGTGCCCAGTCCTTGACTTTTTGCTCCATGATTTTCCGGGCAATCTTTTCTGCCTCATCTGGATCCTCCTCATCTGAATCCACCTCTGGCGCCGGCAGGGTGAAATTAACCATGAGCTTTCTCCAAAGTCTTTCTTTGCCCTCATCGCTGACATATAGCTGTCCTTTCTCGTTTGGCCGATGCCATTCTCGAACGGTGATCGGGATGAAGTCCCTAACAAGAACTCCGCATTGCTTTACCATTTTATTTTTAACACCAGGGGGAGCAGTCGGTGTGCCGTCTTCAGCGACTCTTTCGATCGTGTACCTTTCTTGGTCGCCCAACTTTTTGGCTGGGCCTCGTTTTGTCCTTACAGAAGATTTGCTCGATCCGGAGGGCTAAAAGAAGAAAGAGCGTTAATATATGTATATAGACATCAGAGACTTAATTAATACAATCTTCGGCTTCATTAATATATGTATATGCACCTCGCCGGAGTTTAATGTTCCACCGGAGCCTTCGGCTTCTCCCTCGTCGGCTTCTCCCTCGCTGACTTCTCCCTCACCCCGGCCGTCGGGTTCTACCTCACCGGAGCCGTCTCTTCGGTTGAGAGACTCATCTCCCTCACCGGAGTTGTTCAAAAACTCCGTGGTGACATCGACAATATCTTCCGGCCCGCGGATTATATCCTGGAGGATATTTTCCTGATCTTCGTCTCGTTCCATAGTTTCTGCAAATTAAGAACAATGCACAAAACTTTAGTTGGGTAACTTGTTCCATATGTCAAGATACATCTACAATATCATAAACCCGTAAACTCGTATCGTAAACCGTAAACTCGTATCGTAAACCCGTAAACTCGTATCGTAAACCCGTAAACTCGTATCGTAAACCCGTAAACTCGTAAACTCGTATCGTAAACCCGTAAATTTGCATCTTTGCATATCTAACACAATTTACCGGGTCAACTTCCGAACCACGATCTACCGGGAAGAACAAATACCGGACAAGAACACAATCAATACATGGCATTGATGCAATGCACAATATGTATGCATGATCAATTTAATGCATTGACATGGAACTCTAAATCATGTTTGAAATGTTATTGAATTAGGACAAGCACAAATTAGGACTAACAAAATTTTCCTATACAAAAAAATCCTAACACTAACAAAATTTTCCTATACAAAAAATCCTAACACTAACAAAATTTTCCTATACACTAACAAAAAATCCTAACACTAACAAAATTTTCCTATACAAAAAAATCCTAACACTAACAAAATTTTCCTATACACTAACAAAAAATCCTAACACTAACAAATTTTTTCCTAACACTACATTTTCCTAACACTAACAAAAAATCCTAACACTAACATTTGCTATACAAAAAAAATCCTAACACTAACATTTTCCTAACAAATATTTTTTCCTAACACTAACATTTTCCTAACACTATAACATTTTCCTATACAAAACAAAAAAATCCTAACACTAACATTTCCTATACAAAAAAAATCCTAAAATTCTAACTCACCGATCGAGAAGCGGTGGTGCGCGCGGGCGGCGGTGGCGCTGCGAGCTCGGCGCGGGGACGGCGGTGGCACTGCGAGGGGGGCGGCGGTGGCGTGCGAGGGGGACGGCGCGGTGGCGCTGCGAGGGGGACGGCGCGGGGACGGCGCGGTGGCGTGCGTGCGGGGGAGGAGGCCGGCCGCGTCGTGGCGCCGTACGTGTACGGGGAGGAGGCCGGCCGCGTCGGGGCGGCGTGCGGGGAGGCGGCGGGGCGGCGCGTCGTGGAGGTCGGCGGCGGGGCAGCCTGATGGCGTGGTGGCGGCTCCGCGGCTCCTCTGCTTTCTTTGCTCCTCATCGATGAACTCTGCGTGAGAATGAGGACGAAGAAGAGGCGCGGGCAGTTATAGCAGACCTCATTGGTCCCGGTTGCTGGCAAGAACCGGGACCAATGCCTCTTTGGTCCCGGTTCTTGCCACCAACCGGGACCAATGAGGGCGCAGTTAATGCCAGACCAAGCGCGGGATCCACGGACTCATTGGTCCCGGTTCTTGGTAGAAACCGGGACCAAAGAGTCATTTTTCAAAATTATTTCGAACTTTTCAGTTCTGAAATTTTGTTCCCGCCTTTTTTTTTCTTATTTAGGTGTTTGGATATGAATTTCAAATGGTTTTGAATCTGAAAAGACTTTCAACATGAAAAGTTATTAAATTTGAATAAATAATCCAAAACCATTTTCTGTTTTCTAAAATAATTATTCTAACTATACAAACTATTAACCATTTTGCCATTTTCAATTAAAAATGCATTAACTTTATTGCATATTTTGAATTGACAAAACTTTCAACATGAAAAGTGTTTGAATTTGTATAAATAATCCAAAATCAATTTTACATTATTATTGTCATTTTCAATTTAATATGGATAAATTCATATCTTTAAATTCGTAAGTAGAAACTCGACTAATAATACGTATAAATCGATAAAAAATGATTAAGTAAGATTTATGATTAAGTAATAATAATTATTAATTCAGTTAATTCTATTTTTGGTGTTGTAAAATCCCATGGCAAGCAGAAGTAAATGCAGAACAATTTCAGAAAACCTATATTTGTAAGATGAATGTTTGGTGTTGTAAAATGCAGAAGAAAGCAGATAAAAATTATTAATTCATTTATCTTAATGCATTACATAAAAGGTTTAATACATTATTACACATGATACAACGTCTCACAAGCGCTTGAAAGAAACACACCCCTGATCCAACATCACCAACATTATTCTACATAAACGGACTTGCTCGCTCGAAGGCCGTAGGATTAGGGGGCCGCCCGGTTCTCGCGCGCACGTTTGCGGCGGAGGGCAAGATCCATGGAGGATGAGTCTTTCAGCGCCCAATCCAGATCGGAAGCCTCCTTCGCCTTGAGCTGGTAGGAAGTCTTGACTCGCTGGACAGGGTAATCGCGGACAGACTGGAAGGAGGCTTCCATGGCCTCCTGTATCTGCAACCCACAACCTTCTTCCCGTCGTCGCTCCAGTCGAAGTCGTCGTCCTCCTCCTCCTTCGCGGGAGGAGCGGCGGCGCCTGGTGGAGGTGCAGCGGCGCCAGGTGGAGGTGCGGCGGCACCTGGTGGAGCAGGAGGTCGGTAGCTGGGCATTCCTCTCCATGCCGGGCTCGTGGGCATACGGCGGGATAGACTCCCGCGGTTGCGCCCAAGCGCGCTCTGCCGAGCACGCTCGACCTCGTCCAGAAGGCGCTGCGGCGGGCGTGGCAGATCCATCTCGTGGAGACGATGCGTTCATGGCTAGGAATGGTGGATTAGGGTTTACCCCGTCGGCGACAATATATAAAGACCTCCAGGGCAGCACTGGGGGAGGACAGGTGCCCAGGAAAGCGCTGGGGGAGGACACGTGTCGTGACCGCAAAGCCCGTCTTTAGTCCCGGTTGGTGTTACCAACCGGGACTAAAGAAGCACACGTACCCTATATATACCCGCCCTCCTCAGACAAGTTACTCACTCACACAAAACATTCCAGTGTCACTCGGAGAGGCATCTTTGGGCAACCAGTGGCAAGACGTCTCTGATGACCTGCGACCGTTCCAAACGGTTGCAGATCATCAGAGATGTGTTGCCGGACGGTTGTAGATCATCAGAGACGTCTTGCCGCTGCTTGGATCGAAGTGGCGCTCAAACACAAAACATTCCAGCGTCACTCGGAGAGGCATCTTTGGGCAACCAGTGGCAAGACGTCTCTGATGACCTGCGACCGTTCCAAACGGTTGCAGATCATCAGAGACGTCTTGCCGGACGGTTGTAGATCATCAGAGACGTCTTACCGCTGCTTGGATCGAAGTGGCGCTCAAACTCACGAGCCACCGTCGGGCTGTATGCAGGGGGAACTGTGTTTGGACGGTCGAAGCTGAGGTTTGAGAGGTTCCCACGGGAGGTGTGGGAGCCGACAACCACCTACCACGCGTGTTTCACCGGTCGTCATGCAATTAATTAACAGAAAACAAAAAAGAAAACTCACTTGTGTATTATGGTTTTCACCACATAAAGGTTTAATACATTACTACACATCACATAAAGGTTTAATACATTACATTGATTTACATCGCTTCAGCCGTAACCATGGAGCATCTTCATTATTTAACGGGATGCTTGGGTCAGTTCTCACTGTGAAGGGCGGAATTTCATCAAACTTATCATAATCTGCTGACATGTCTGTCTTGCCCTCGACTCCCACGATGTTTCTTTTCCCTGAAAGAACTACGTGACGCTTTGGCTCATTGTCTGATGTATTCGTTTGCTTGTTTTTTTTTTTTCGGTCTGGAGGACATGTCCTTCACATAGAAAACCTGAGCCACATCATTGGCTAGGACGAATGGTTCGTTCTTGTAACAACCAAGATTCTTGAGATTCACTGTTGTCATCCCGTACAGCTGGTCTACCTTTATCCCTTCTCCATTCATGTTGACCCAACTGCACCGAAACAAAGGGACCTTAAAAGTAGGTCCATAGTCAAGTTCCCATATCTCCTCTATGCGACCATAGTATGTGTCCTTTTGCCCATCGTCGTTTGTTGCATCAAAGCGGACACCACTGTTCTGGTTGGTGCTCTTTTTATCTTGGGCGATCGTGTAAAATGTATTCCCATTTATCTCGTACCCTTGGAAATTCAATACAGTCGAAGATGGTGACGCGGCCAACAAGTAGAGCTGATCTCCGACAGTGGTGTCATTCATGAGCTGTAATCGCAACCAACTGCCGAAGGTCTCCATGTGTTTTTCTTTAATCCAGGAGTCATCCTTCCCCGGGTTCTTGGAGCGTACATAATTCTTGTGTTCCTCGATATACGGAGCCACGAAGGTGGAACTTTGTAGAACTGTGTAGTGTGCTTGAGTTAAAGAATGCCCGTCCCTACATATCAGTGCTTTCTTTCCTAGCGTGCCTTTTCCACTCAGTCTCCCCTCATGTCGCGATTCAGGAACACCAATCGGCTTAAGGTCAGGAATAAAGTCAACACAGAACTCAATGACCTCTTCTGTTCCATAGCCCCTTGAGATGCTTCCTTCTGGCCTAGCACGGTTATGAACATATTTCTTCAAGACTCCCATGAACCTCTCGAAGGGGAACATATTGTGTAGAAATACAGGACCGAGAATGGCAATCTCGTCGCGTAGGTGAACCAGGAGATGCGTCATAATATTGAAGAATGATGGGGGGAACACCAACTCGAAGCTGACAAGACATTGGACCACAGCCTTCTGTAAACTTGGTAGAGTTACTGGATCGATGACCTTCTGAGATATTGCATTGAGGAATGCACATAGCTTCACAATGGGTACTCGAACATTTTCCGGTAGAAGCCCCCTCAATGCAACCGGAAGCAACTGCGTCATAATCACGTGGCAATCATGAGACTTCAGGTTCTGGAATTTTTTCTTTGCCATATTTATTATTCCCTTTATATTTGACGAGAAGCCAGCCGGGACCTTGATACTGCTCAGGCATTCAAAAAAGATTTCCTTCTCTGCTTTGGTAAGAGCGTAGCTGCTTAAGTATTGACACCCTTTATCCGTCTGCTTGTTGTATGGGTCTTTCATACGTTGCTGGTCTGCCCGTGCTTCCGGTGTATCTTTTGTCTTCCCATACACGCCCAGGAAGCCTAGCAGGTTCACGCAAAGATTCTTCGTCACGTGCATCACGTCGATTGAAGACCGGACCTCTAGGACTTTCCAATAGGGTAGCTCCCAGAATATAGAGCACTTTTCCACAAGGGTACGCGCTTGTTAGCATCATTCGGAACAGATAGACTGCCAGGACCCTTTCCAAAGATTACTTCTAAATCCTTGACCTTGTCATATATAACATCACCATCAGGGAGGTTAGGCTTCTTCCGGCCATCTGCCTCACCGTTGAAATGCTTGCCGGGCTTTCTTACGGCATGACCGTTCGGAAGAAATCGACGATGCCCCAGGTACACATTCTTGTTTCCCAAATGTATACTTTCAGTCTTATCTAAACAGTGCGTGCATGCATTGTATCCCTTGTTTGACTGTCCTGAAATGTTACTAAGAGCAGGCCAATCATTGATGGTTACGAACAGCAACGCTCGTAGGTCAAATTCCTGTTGTTTGTGCTCATCCCACACACGTACACCTGGTTCGGACCACAACTGCAAAAGTTCATCAACTAATGGCCGTAGGTACACATCAATGTCGTTGCCGGGTTGCTTCGGGCCTTGGATGAGCACTGGCATCATAATGAACTTCCGCTTCATGCACAACCAAGGAGGAAGGTTGTAGATACATAGAGTCACGGGCCAAGTGCTATGACTGGAGCTCTGCTCCCCAAAAGGATTAAAGCCATCTGTACTTAGACCAAATCTTAAGTTCCTTGCGTCATCTGAAAATGTCGGGAACTCTCTGTCGATTTTTCTCCACTGGGACCCATCGGCGGGGTGTCTCAACTTCCCGTCTTTCTTACGCTCTTCTTTGTGCCATCGCAACAACCTGGCATGCTCTTTGTTTCTGAACAGACGTTTCAACCGTGGTATTATAGGAGCATACCACATCACCTTAGCAGGAACCCTCTTCCGGGGGGCTCGTCATCGCCCTCAACATCACCAGGGTCATCTTGTCTTATCTTGTACCGCAGTGCATTGCATACCGGGCATTTATCCATGTTCTCGTACTCACCGCGGTACAGGATGCAGTCATTAATGCATGCATGTATCTTCTGCACATCTAATCCTAGAGGGCAGATAGCCTTCTTTGCTTCGTATGTAGTCTCGGGCAATTCGTTATCCTTTGGAAGCTTCGGCTTCATTATTTTCAGTAACTTCTCAAATCCCTTGTCAGAACAACCAGTCTCTGCCTTCCATTTCAGCAGTTCCAGTGTGGTACCGAGCTTTGTGCCGCCATCTTCGCAGTTTGGGTACAGCAACTTTTTGTGATCCTCAAGCATGGCCTCCAACTTTAGCTTCTCCTTTTCTGTATCGCATTCTCGCTTTACATCAGAAATGACCCCACCAAGACCATCAGCGGGCTCATCTGATGCCCGATGTTCACCTCTTTCTTCTTCAACGTCTTCCATAACAGTATCACCGCATTCCTCAGGGAACATAGGATAGTTGTCATCATCCTCCTCTTCTTCATTGTCTTTCATCGTAACCCCTCTTTCTCCGTGCTTGGTCCAACAATTATAGCTGGGCATGAAACCTTTCCGAATCACGTGGTCTTGAATGGTTCTCGGGTCAGGGTACTCCCTGACGTTCCGACACTTCTCACATGGACAAGGCATAAAATTATTCACTTTGTTTGCCTCAGCCACATCGAGAAATTTATGCAGGCCTGCAATAAACTCGGAACTGCGTCGTTCGCCGTACATCCATCGCATCCGTGCATCCATCTGCATCATATATATAATTAAGTTTATTAAATAACATTACAATAACATCTTGAATAGTGAAATGACCACGGTGCGGGTCGGGCATAGTTGCTAACCACGGTGCGGGTCGGGAATAGAGAAATTTATGCAGGCCTGCAATATTTCTGTATCAATTACAGATGAAAAGGATATAGTTGCTAACCTCGGTGCGGGTCGGGCATTTCATCGAACACATCTTGTGCGTGGCAAAGAGAAAAAAAACTAGCACCTCCACTTCCCACCAATCCAGGAAAAAAAACAGAGGAGAGAGGGGGGCAACAATATATAGGCAGGGGAGGGGTATTGGTCCCGGTTCTTGGCACGAACCGGGACCAAAGCTCCGCGGCATGCCACGTGGTCCGGCTCTGGAGCTTTGGTCCCGGTTCTTGGCATGAACCGGGACCAATGCCCCCAACCGAACCGGGACCAATGCCCCACGGGGCCATGGCAGCTCGAACCGGGACCAGTGCCAGGCACTGGTCCCGGTTTTTGCCTGAACCGGGGCTAATGGAAAACAGTACTCCGGACGAAAAGTCCTTTTTCTACTAGTGGAGACTGGCATCGGCCACGGTGTTAAGGCGACCCGGACGATACTCGACGGTGAAGTCGAAGCCAAAGAGCTTGCTGCGCCACTGATGATGCGGCACCGTCGACAGCCTCTGGTCCAATAAGAACTTGAGGCTGTAGTGATCCGTGCGAATCCGGAATGAACGGCCCCAAAGATAGGGCCACCAGTGGCGCACCGCCTGCACCAAGCCAATGAGCTCCTGCTCGTAAGCCGCGAGCTTAAGATGGCGTGCGGCGAAGGGGCTGCTGAAGTAAGCGAGCGGCCCGTCACCTTGATGAAGGACGGTGCCAAACCCCACACGGGAGGCGTCGCAGTCCACGATGAACAGGCGATCGAAGTCCGGCATCTGAAGAACGGGTCCCGTCGTGAGGGCCCCATTCAAAGCCTCGAATGCCGTTGTGGCCTCATCATCCCAGGCAAAGGCGTCGCGACGCAGCAGGCGCGTGAGCGGGGCCGCGATGAGGCCGAACTCCTGGATAAATTTCCGGTAGTACCCCGCGAGCCCCAGGAAACCGCGAAGGGCCCGTGGCGAGTGCGGCGTCGGCCAAGCCGCGACTGTCGCCACCTTGTCCGCATCCATAGCCACCCTCTCGGCCGAGATGACGTGGCCGAGGTAGGCGACCGAAGACGTCTCGAACGAGCACTTCAAGCGCTTAAGTTGAAGATGATGCGCTCGAAGCTCATTAAAGACGATGGCGACGTGCTGAAGGTGCTCTGCCCACGAGGTGCTGTAGATAAGAATGTCATCAAAGAAAACAAGCACAAACCGTCGCAGGTACGGCCGGAGGACGTCGTTCATCAGAGCCTGAAAGGTCGCCGGGGCGTTGGAGAGGCCAAAAGGCATCACCAAGAACTCGAAGTGGCCATGATGAGTCTGAAACGCCGTCTTGGCGACATCATCCGGGTGCATCTGCACCTTGTGGTAGCCCGACCGCAGGTCGAGCTTGGTGAAGAAGCGCGCCCCATGAAGCTCGTCGAGGAGCTCATCAACCACCGGAATCGGGAACTTGTCCTTGAGGGTCAGGGCATTAAGGGCGCGGTAGTCGATGCAGAAGTGCCACGTACCGTCCGACTTGCGGACGAGGAGGACCGGCGCCGAGAATGGCGACGTGGAGATGCGGATGATGCCCGCGGCGAGCATGAGCATGCACTGTCGCTCCAGCTCGTTCTTCTGCAGCTGGGGGTAGCGGTAGGGCCGCACTGCCACCGGCACCGTGTCCGGCAAGAGATGGATGCGGTGATCATACCCCCGGACGGGCGGAAGGCCCTGAGGCTCGTCGAAGAGGTCACCGTGCTGCAGCAGCAGGTGAGCCAACAGTGGGTGCTGCGGTGTCGCCGGAGAGGCGCCCCGATGCCCTCCCATCGAACGCGGCGACCCAGACGGCAGAAGGTCATCGTCAAGGTGTCGAAGTCCCAGAGGATGGGACCGAGGGTCCGCAAGAAATCGACGCCGAGGGTGAAGTCGAAGCAGCCCAAGTCGATGTCCGCACATGTTACGGTAAAGTGCTCGTCGCCGATGATGATGGGCACGTTCCGCGCCAGCCCATGGCACCGGAGACGGTCGCCATTCACCACCGTGACCCAAAGGTGCTCTCCGGCCATCGGCTGAAGCGCTAAGCGGCGCATGGTAGCCTCGGGCAGGAAGTTATGCGTGGAGCCCGTGTCCAGGAGGGCTACCAGACGCTCGCCGTGGATCGTCACCGACAAAAGCATAGTACGCTTGGCACGGATGCCGGCAAGCGCATGGAGCGAAACCACGAACGCAGTCACATTAGTGGTCGTGGGGCCGGTCTCCGCAGCTGCTGGTGGCGGTAACTCGCCATCGGCGGGTGTGTCCTCCTCAACGTAGTCGACTGTCTCTAAGTAGAAGAGGCGCGGGCAGACGTGGCCAGGCACGTAGGGCTCATCGCAGTTAAAGCAAAGCCCCTGGCGACGGTGCTCGGGCTGCTCTGCCGGGGTGAGCCGACGGAAAGTCCGCGTCGCGGCTGGAGCGGCGGCTGCTGGGTTGGCCGGGGTCTGCCGGCCTGGCACAGGTGCGGGCGTGGGTGGCCTGGCGGCCATGCGGCCCCCGCGGCCCGGTGGCGCCTGTTGCAAAGCCTGCGCGCGACGCTCGTAGGCGCGGGCGTAGTGCATGGCCGTCTGGAGGTCCTGGGGACCCTGAAGCTCCACGTCCACCCGGATGTGATCCGGAAGACCGCCAACGAAGAGGTCGGCCCGCTGCTGCCCCGTCACACCAGGCGCGTGGCAGGCGAGGGCCTGGAACCGGTCGGCGAAGGCTCCCGCGTACCGGCGGCCCGAAACGAAGGAGGCATAGCTCGCGAAAGCGCTCCCACGGGGGCATGCCGCCCTCGACCTGCTCGAGGGCGTAGTACCACGTCTGTGCGGTGCCCCGGAGGTGATAAGAGGCGAGCCAGGTGCGGTCCGACGCGAGGGTGCGCTGCCCGCGGAAGAACTGCTCGCACTGGCTGAGCCAGTTGAGAGGATCCTCCATACCGTCGTAGGTGGCGAAGTCGATCTTGGTGAACCGTGGTGGCATCGGTGTATGGCCACCAGGCCGGACGGCTCGGCACGGGCTGCGTGCGGACCCGCGAAACTCGACGCGGCGCCTTATTGCAGGGTGGGCGTGATACGTCTCCAACGTATCCATAATTTCTGCTGTTCCATGCTTATATTATACCATTTGCTACATGTTTTATATACACTTCATATCACTTTTATGCATTTTCTGGGACTAACCTATTAACAAGATGCCACAGTGCCAGTTCCCTGTTTTCTGCTGTTTTTGGTTTCAGAAAGTTACTTCTGGAAATATTCTCGGAATTGCACGAAACAAAAGGCCAAGTCCCTATTTTTCCAGCACGTACACGGAGTCCGAAGGAGAGACGAAGAGAGCCACGAGGTGGCCAAACCACCTGGCGGCGCGGCAGTGGGCCCAGCCGCGCCGCCTGTGGTTTGGGCCCCTCGGGGGTCCGCCGACATCGCCCCTTCGCCTATTTATTCCCCGAGACGTGAAAACCCTAAAACACCGAGCCTTTCATCCAGAACATATTCGCTGCCGCCGCCGTCGTCAACCCTAACTCGGGGGGTTCTGAAGCTCTTCCCGGCACCCTGCCGGAGAGGGGAATCATCACCGGAGGGCTCTACATCGCCATGCCCGCCTCCGGAGTGATGCGTGAGTAGTTCATCCTTGGACTATGGGTCCATAGCAGTAGCTAGATGGTTGTCTTCTCCACTTGTGCCATCATGTTTAGATCTTGTGAGCTGCCTATCATGATCAAGATCATCTTATTGTAATGCTACATGTTGTGTTTGCTGGGATCTGACTTATATTGATACCTATGTGGAGCTGAATATTATATTATCATGTCTATGTCATTTGTGATCTTGCATGCTCTCCGTTACTTGTTGAAGCCTTGGCCAAGTGAATACTTGTAACTCCAAGAGGGGGTATTTATGCATGATAGTTGGGTTCAACCTCTATTTAACCTGGGATAGTGACAGCAAGTTCTAAGGTTGTAGATGTGTTGTTGCCACTAGGGGTAAAACAGCAATGCTTTATTCAAGGATGAATGTATTGTTTACATTACGCACATTACTTAATGCAATTGTCTGTTGCTTGCAACTTAATACTGGAAGGGGTACGGATGTTAACCGGAAAGTGGACTATTTAGGCATAGATGCATGCTGGATAGCGGTCTATGTACTTTGTCGTAATGCCCAAATGAATCTCATAGTAGACACCACAGCTCACACATGCATGTTATATGCACTTATCAATTGTCAATTGCCCAGCTGTAATTTGTTTACCCAGCATGTTAGTTATCTTATTGGAGAGACACCACTAGTGAACTGTGGACCCCGGTCCATTCTTTTACATCTGAAATACAATCTACTGCAATCATTGTTCTCTACTGTTTTATGCAAACAAACATCATTTCCATTCGATACGTTTAACCCTTTGTTTTCAGCAAGCCGGTGAGATTGACAACCTCACTGTTAAGTTGGGGCAAAGTAATTTGATTGTGTTGTGCAGGTTCCACGTTGGCACCGGAATCCCTGGTGTTGCGCCGCACTACACTCCTTCACCAACACCTTCGAAGCAAACCTCGTTTTCCTACTGGTTCGATTAAACCTTGGTTTCATACTGAGGGAAAACTTGCTGCTGCACTCATCATACCTTCCTCTTGGGGTTCCCAACTGACGTGTGACGTACAAGCATTGTTTCTGCTGTTGCCGGGGAGATATTCCCTCGTCAACTAGCCAGCAACACGTTTTCTGGCGCCGTTGCCGGGGAAAACCGAATTGCTTCTGCAAGGGGAGTCTCTCACACCCAATCTCTTTACTTTGTTATTTGTCTTGCTTAGTTTATTTTTATTTAGTCTTGTTTGCTCTCTTTATCAAAAACACAAAAAAATTAGTTACTTGTTTAATTCGTTTGATTTTGTTTTTCAAAATGAGTACTCCTGAGAACACTAAGTTGTGTGACTTCACTAGCACAAACAACAATGATTTCATATGCACTCCTATTGCTCCACCTGCTTCTAAGCAGAATTTTATGAAATTAAACCTGCTCTATTAAATCTTGTTATGAAAGAGCAATTTTCTGGTGTTAGTACTGATGATGCTGCTGCCCATCTTAATAACTTTGTTGAACTTTGTGAAATGCAAAAGTATAAGGATATGGATGGGGATATTATAAAACTGAAACTTTTTCCTTTCTCCTTGAGAGGAAGAGCTAAAGAATGGTTGCTTTCTTTGCCTAGAAATAGTATTATTCTTGGACAAAATGCAAAGATGCTTTCATAGGGAAATATTATCCTCCTGCTAAGATTATATCCTTGAGAAGTAGCATTATGAATTTTAAACAACTTGATAATGAACATGTTGCTCAAGCTTGGGAAAGAATGAAATCTTTGGTGAAGAATTGTCCCACTCATGGACTGACTACTTGGATGATCATCCAAACCTTTTATGCAGGATTAAATTTTTCCTCAAGGAACTTATTGGATTCAGCCTCTGGAGGAACCTTTATGTCCATCACTTTAGGTGCAGCAACAAAGCTACTTGATGATATGATGATCAACTATTCCGAATGGCACACCGAAAGAGCTCCTCAAGGTAAGAAGGTAAATTCTGTTGAAGAAACCTCCTCTTTGAGTGATAAGATTGATGCTATTATGTCTATGCTTGTGAATGGTAGATCTCATGTTGATCCTAATAATGTTCCTTTAGCTTCATTGGTTGCTCAAGAAGAGCATGTTGATGTAAACTTCATTAAAAACAACAACTTCAACAACAATGCTTATAGGAATAATTTTGGTAGCAACAATATAAGCCTTATCCTTCAAATGGTTATGGCAATTCTTATGGTAATTCCTACAGCAACAATAGAAGTGTGTCCTCTGATCTTGAAGCTATGCTTAAAGAATTTATTAGCACACAAAAAGCTTTCAATAAAACTGTTGAGGAAAAGTTTGAAAAAATTGATGATCTTGCTCTAAAGTTGATAGTCTTGCTCATGATGTTGAAATTCTAAAACTGAAAGTTATGCCTAATGAAGTTAAAGATATAAGTCATTTGCTACAGCAAATGCCATCCAAGTTCGAATTGATAATAATATTAGGATGTTGGCTGAATTGCATGCTAGGTGGGAAAAAGAGGAAGAACTTGAAAAAGAGAATAGTATAGTTAGAGTTTGTACTATCACCACCACTAGTAATGCTAATGTTTACATGCTAGTAAGCCTCCTACTATTGATGGTAATGTTATTGGTGTTGGTAATGTCTCTACTACTTCTGCAAAGCGTTTGAAATTGCCTAAAACTGCTGAAACTTTTTCTGATAAAAGTGCTGAAATTTTTCAAACTATTGGAGACAATGGTTCCACCACCATTGACAATAATGATTTTGATTTTGATGATTGTAACATCTCTGAAGTTATTATGTTCTTGCAAAAATTAGCTAGAAGTCCCAATGCTAGCACTATTAATTTGGCTTTTACAAAGCATATTACAAATGCTCTTTTGCAAGCTAGGGAGGAGAAGTTGAAACTTAAAGCTTCTATTCCTAGGAAATTAGAAGATGGTTGGGAACCCATCATTAAGGTAAAGGTGAATGATTTTGATTGCAATGCCTTGTGTGATCTTGGTGCAAGTATTTCGTTTTGCCCAAGAAGCTTTATGATATTCTTGATTTGCCACCTTTGGAACATTGTTATTTGGATGTTTTTCTCGCTGATAATGCTATGAAGAAACCTTTGGGGCGAGTTAATGATGTTTTTATTACAGTAAACAATAACCTTGTCCCCGTTGATTTTATTGTTATGGATATTGAATGCAATGCATCTTGTCCTATTGTTTTGGGAAGACCTTTTCTTCGAACTGTTGGTGCCATCATTGATATGAAAGAAGGTAATATAAGGTACCAATTTCCTCTCAAGAAAGGTATGGAACACTTCCCTAGGAAGAGAATGAAGTTACCTTTTGACTCTATTGTTAGAGCAAGTTATGATGTTGATGCTTCTTCTCTTGACAACACTTGATTTTCACTTTCTGCGCCTAGCTGAAAGGCGTTAAAGAAAAGCGCTTATGGGAGACAACCCATCGTTTTTATTTGCTGTTATTTTTGTTTTCTTTGAGTCAAGGAGTTTTGTTACTTCTGTAGCAACTCCTTTGTATCTTTATTTTATCGCAATGTTGTGCCAAGTAAAGTTCTATATTGAAAGTTGATGCAAGATTTGGATTTCTGCGCAGTGACAGATTTTTAGCTGTCACGGATTTGAGCTTATCTCCCTGTAGAAAATTCAAAAAATTCTGAAAAAATCACGCATATTCCTGAGATATGTACGCAACTTTCATTATTTTAGGCCAGATCCATCTGAGCAACTTAAGTGCCTCGAAAAAATTCGTCATTCCAGACTGTTCTGTTTTTGACAGATTCTGCCTTTTGTTTTGCATTCGCTCTTTTACTGTGTTTGTGTGGATTTCTTTGCTCCACAAAGCATTGGTGGCTGTAGCTAATGTCCAGAAGCTTTGGGATTGATTGTATCATTACAGAATATGAGAATTTTTGATTATGCACTAACCCTCTAATGAGAACTGTCTTGAGTTTGGTGTGAAGGAAGTTTTCAAGGATCAAGCGAGAAGGGTGATATTATGTGATCAAGAAGAGTGAAAAGCCTAAGCTTGGGGATGCCCCCGTGGTTCATCCCAACCATATTCAGAGAGACTCAAGCGTCTAAGCTTGGGGATGCCCAAGGCATCCCCTTCTTCATCAACAAACTTATCAGGTCATCTCTAGTGAAACTATATTTTAATTCTTTCACATCTTATGCGCTTTACTTGGAGCGTCTGTGTGTTTTTATTTTTGTTTTTGTTTGAATAAATTCGGATCCTAGCAATCCTTGTGTGGGAGAGAGACACGCTCCGCTTTTTCATGTGAATACTCATGTTCTTCACTTATATTTGTTGAGTATTCTTAACTAGCTACTGCAGTGCTTTTAGCTCCTGTTTTTCATGCATCTCTTCGAGCTGTTAGCACTTGTTTATAAATACTCTCTTGCTGCATTATATTATCATTTGGAGAGTTTATGTTTAAATAAATTGATTGGTGTTTGTTTGGAAGAAAGAAAATGCTACATGTAGTAGTTGGTATTGGAAAAGACATATGCATTCTTGTAGATCATTGTCTTGTTTCGATTTGATGCTTTGCAATTGTTTTGAGCTCTCAAGTAGATCATGTTTAAGCTCTTGCATCATGTAGTTAAAGCCTAGTAGTGGAGAACTACCGTAGAGCTTGTTGAGACTTGGGATGCATATTTGTTCTCTCTAAGGTCTAGATATTTTCTGGTAAAATGTTTGAGCAACAAGGAAGACAGTGTAGAGTCTTATAATACTTGCAATATGTTTTTATGTGATTCTTGCTGTACCGGTTTATACTTGTGTTTGCTTCAAACAACCTTGCTAGCCTAAACTCTGTACTGAGAGGGAATGCTT
This sequence comes from Poa pratensis, assembly GCA_947311845.1. NCBI lineage: Eukaryota > Viridiplantae > Streptophyta > Magnoliopsida > Poales > Poaceae > Poa > Poa pratensis. The sequence goes on from CAMZMU010000042.1 coordinate 1,645,691, forward strand.
CTCGTGCATCCAAAACTTGAGCCAAAACCCATGCCATTTGTGTCCACCATACCTACCTACTATGTGGTATTTCCTGCCATTCCAAGTAAATATTTCATGTGCTACCTTTAAACTATTCAAAACTTTATTACTCCTTATTTGTGTCAATGTTTTATAGCTCATGAGGAAGTATGTGGTGTTTTATCTTTCAATCTTGTCATTTACTTCTGACAGACTTTCACCAATGGACTAGTGGCATATACATCCGCTTATCCAATAATTTGCAAAAAGAGCTGGCAACGGGGTGCCCAGCCCCAATTAATTACAACTTTCATTAATAATTCTCTTCACATGTTTTGCCCTGATTTATCAGTAAGCAACTTAATTTGCAATAGACACTCCTCCATGGTATGTGAATGTTGGAAGGCACCCGAGGATTCGGTTAGCCATGGCTTGTGTAAGCAAAAGGTTGGGAGGAGTGTCATCTATAAAGAAACTAAAATACATGTGTAAACAAAAGAGAAGAGGGATGATCTACCTTGCTGGTAGAGATAACGTCCTTCATGGGAGCCGCTCTTGAAAGTCTGGTTGACAAGGGGGTTAGAGTGCCCACTACCATTCGTTGACAACAACAAACACCTCTCAAATACTTATTTTGTGCTCTCTATATGCTTTCGAAAACTTAAAAAGCTCTAGCACATGATTTAATCCCTGCTTCCCTCTGCGAAGGGCCTATCTTTTACTTTATGTTGAGTCAGTTTACCTACTCCTTTCTATCTTAGAAGCAAACACTTGTGTCAACTTTGTGTGCATTGATTCTTACATATTTACTTATTGCACTTGTTATATTGCTTTATGTTGACAACTATCCATGAGATATACATGTTACAAGTTGAAAGCAATGCTGAAACTTAATCATCCTTTGTGTTGCTTCAATGCCTTTTACTTTGAATCTATTGCTTTATGAGTTACCTCTTATGCAAAACTTTTTGATGCTTGTCTTGAAAGTACTATTCATGAAAAGTTTTTGCTTATATGATTCATTGTTTACTCTTTATCTATTTGTTAGCAAACTATAGATCATTGCTTTGAGTCACTTCATTCATGACATGAGCCTTGCAATATATTGATCAAGATTGTGTGAAAGCATGTCTCCTCAGAAATTATTTGTTGTTATCGTTTTACCTACTCGAGGACGAGTAGAACTAAGCTTGGGGATGCTTGATACGTCTCCAACGTATCCATAATTTCTGCTGTTCCATGCTTATATTATACCATTTGCTACATGTTTTATATACACTTCATATCACTTTTATGCATTTTCTGGGACTAACCTATTAACAAGATGCCACAGTGCCAGTTCCCTGTTTTCTGCTGTTTTTGGTTTCAGAAAGTTACTTCTGGAAATATTCTCGGAATTGCACGAAACAAAAGGCCAGTCCCTATTTTTCCAGCACGTACACGGAGTCCGAAGGAGAGACGAAGAGAGCCACGAGGTGGCCAAACCACCTGGCGGCGCGGCAGTGGGCCCAGCCGCGCCGCCTGTGGTTTGGGCCCCTCGGGGGTCCGCCGACATCGCCCCTTCGCCTATTTATTCCCCGAGACGTGAAAACCCTAAAACACCGAGCCTTTCATCCAGAACATATTCGCTGCCGCCGCCGTCGTCAACCCTAACTCGGGGGGTTCTGAAGCTCTTCCCGGCACCCTGCCGGAGAGGGGAATCATCACCGGAGGGCTCTACATCGCCATGCCCGCCTCCGGAGTGATGCGTGAGTAGTTCATCCTTGGACTATGGGTCCATAGCAGTAGCTAGATGGTTGTCTTCTCCACTTGTGCCATCATGTTTAGATCTTGTGAGCTGCCTATCATGATCAAGATCATCTTATTGTAATGCTACATGTTGTGTTTGCTGGGATCTGACTTATATTGATACCTATGTGGAGCTGAATATTATATTATCATGTCTATGTCATTTGTGATCTTGCATGCTCTCCGTTACTTGTTGAAGCCTTGGCCAAGTGAATACTTGTAACTCCAAGAGGGGGTATTTATGCATGATAGTTGGGTTCAACCTCTATTTAACCTGGGATAGTGACAGCAAGTTCTAAGGTTGTAGATGTGTTGTTGCCACTAGGGGTAAAACAGCAATGCTTTATTCAAGGATGAATGTATTGTTTACATTACGCACATTACTTAATGCAATTGTCTGTTGCTTGCAACTTAATACTGGAAGGGGTACGGATGTTAACCGGAAAGTGGACTATTTAGGCATAGATGCATGCTGGATAGCGGTCTATGTACTTTGTCGTAATGCCCAAATGAATCTCATAGTAGACACCACAGCTCACACATGCATGTTATATGCACTTATCAATTGTCAATTGCCCAGCTGTAATTTGTTTACCCAGCATGTTAGTTATCTTATTGGAGAGACACCACTAGTGAACTGTGGACCCCGGTCCATTCTTTTACATCTGAAATACAATCTACTGCAATCATTGTTCTCTACTGTTTTATGCAAACAAACATCATTTCCATTCGATACGTTTAACCCTTTGTTTTCAGCAAGCCGGTGAGATTGACAACCTCACTGTTAAGTTGGGGCAAAGTAATTTGATTGTGTTGTGCAGGTTCCACGTTGGCACCGGAATCCCTGGTGTTGCGCCGCACTACACTCCTTCACCAACACCTTCGAAGCAAACCTCGTTTTCCTACTGGTTCGATTAAACCTTGGTTTCATACTGAGGGAAAACTTGCTGCTGCACTCATCATACCTTCCTCTTGGGGTTCCCAACTGACGTGTGACGTACAAGCATTGTTTCCGGTGCTGTTGCCGGGGAGATATTCCCTCGTCAACCTAGCGCTAGCAGGGCGCCGGCGGTTCCCCGGCCGTAGTGTAGACCGGCGGCGGTGATGACCCGGATAGCCAGGCCGGGAGGGGTGATGGCGACGGTGGAAAGCGGACCTGCTGGATTGGGACGCCGCCCGGGGTGGTCGAAGCTGCCCGGTGCTGAGCGGTGAGTGCCACAGTTGTGACGGCAGGTTGGACGTGGGCGGCGGCTGCAGCTGCAACCCCGTGAAGGCGGCGGGGGCCGCTGAGAGTTGCGAGGGCCATGGCAGGGCTGGCGGCCCGGCGATGGCGGGCGGCGGTGGGGCGGCGGCGACCCATACGGGATGGTCAGGTACAGCCAGATCCCCTGGACCGTGGTGACGAGGTCATTGAGGACCCCGCTCATCTGCTCGGGGGTGTAGACAACGACGGCCGGCGCGGGGAAGGAAGCCGCCATGGTGGTGGCGGTCGCAGTGGAGGCCAGCATCGCCGGCGGTTGGAGCGGTGGCATGGTGGTGGTGATGGAGGTGGTGGTCGGCGATGAAGACATGATCGAACAAGGGCAATATGATACCAAGGTGTTAGGAGCTAGGGTTCTACCGGTTCTAGGGCGGAGGTTGTAGGGGAAGGATGGCGATGCGGGCGGACGAGCTCGCGGTCGCCGGCGGCTGGGCGCCGTCGTGCGAGAGAGAGGAGGCGGCGCAGGGAGAGGAGGCGGCGGCTAGGGTTGGGAATCCGACTCCTCAGGGAGCCGGGCAGTAGAATATTCTTATTGCTTGCCTTTCACGGAGTGTTTACAACTGTTTACATAATAAAATAAAGATAACTTGTGGGCCAAGCCCCTAACTAGACCTGCCCATTAGGCCTCCTCCGGGTATAAGTGACCCCGGTCATAACAGCATGTCATTTCATCAGGTTTGCTTGCCCCTTCACCTTTATTAGCTGTAAAAATGACCCGAAAATAATCAACCTTTTGTTACTATTTTTTCTAGGCATTGTCATTTTCATGATCAATGTAAATGGCAGTTATCGTGCAAAATGGGATATTACTTTGCGATTTTCTATGTACGTTTGGTAGAAGACTGAATATTTGTTACATACTATCACTAGTAGAAAATGGGGCAACGGTGCGCAGCCTTTTGTACCGGTTGTACAAAAACCGGTACTAAAGGGGGCATTAGCACCGGTTGCGTTCGTGAGCACCGCGGCGAGGACATTTAGTACCGGTTGTTATTACCAACCGGTACTAAAGGGTAAGGCCCCGCGGCACATGCGGCTGCGGTTGGTGGCCCCACGGTGATACCTTTAGTACCGGTACTAAAGGTCTCGGGCACTATAACCCTTTTTTTTTCCTATTTATCATCTAATATGGAAAAATTCATATCTTTAAATTCGTAAATCAAAATTTGACAAATAAAATGTGTAAATCGATTAGAAAAATGAGAGGAATCCAAATATTACATCCATATCATCTTTTTCATCATGTTGATAACTTTTTGCAACATATTTTTGTTACATGCTTAATAAAAAAGCCATTTTGGCACTTGAAAATGGAAAATGATATTTATAATAATATTTTAAAAATTGTTTTTGGCAACAATGTTTACCATACCAAGACACACCTATGTGTCAATATATGGACACATTATCACAAACTATGGCATAGGGTCCATTTTGACCATTTTTTTCAAAAAAATAAATAAAGTGAAAAAATACTCAAAAAGTGAAATCCTTTGGCATGGACTCCTTTTATGTGTACTAGTTACTAGGAATAATGATAAACCTGAGTTTTGACAAAGTTTTCAAAAAACTTCTTCACAAAAAGGTCAATCGCCTATAGACATGTATAAGTTTCGAGTCAAATGACCTAGATATGATCATCCTCATGCCATAGTTTGTGATAATGTGCCCATATTTGAGACTTAGGTGTGTCTTGTTGTGACAAACAATGTTGCAGAAATGAGTTTTTTCAAATTATGTTTATAAATATCATTTTTCATTTCTTAATTGTCAAAATTGACATTTTTTGTGAAGCAAGTACAACAAATATGATGCAAAATGACACACATCCAATTATCACACAAAATAGGCCATATTTTATTGATAATCCAGCAATATTAGGAATTTTCTCGGTTTCTACCTCATTTCGCCTATTTAAATGACTTTATGCCTATTTTCCGAAAGTCGTTCAATTTTGAACTACAAGTGTGTGATAGTTTGCTCTGAAAATTTTACAAAAATCATTTTAAGATAAACCAGTAGTGGTTATATCACAGAACCATCGATAGTTTTGAGAAATGCAACCTCTTTGGATGAATAGGAATGACGGGCATTTTGACCGTTTTATCAACAAAATAAAAGAAAGTGAAAAAATACTCAAAAAATGAAATCCTTTGGCATGGAATCCTTTTATGTGTACTAGTTGCTAAGAAAAATGATAAACATGAGTTTTGACAAAGTTTTCAAAAAACTTCTTCATAAAAAGGTCAATCGCCTATAGACATGTATAAGTTTCGAGTCAAATGACCTAGATATGATCATCCTCGTGCCATAGTTTGTGATAATGTGCCCATATTTGAGACTTAGGTGTGTCTTGTTGTGACAAAGAATGTTCAGAAATGAGTTTTTTCAAATTATGTTTATGAATATCATTTTTCATTTTTTAATTGTCAAAAATGGCATTTTTTGTGAAGCAAGTACAACAAATATGATGCAAAATGACACTCATCCAATTATCACACAAAGTAGGCCATATTGTATCGATAATCCAGCAATATTAGGAATTTTCTCGTTTTCTACCTCATTTCGCCTATTTAAATGACTTTATGTCTATTTTCCGAAAGTAATTCAATTTTGAACTACAAGTGTGTGATAGTTTGCTCTGCAAATTTTACAAAATCATTTTAAGATACACCAGTAGTGGTTATATCACAGAACCATCGATAGTTTTGAGAAATGCAACTTCTTTGGATGAATAGGCACGACGGGCATTTTGACCGTTTTTCAACAAAATAAAAGAAAGTGAAAAAATATTCAAAAAATGAAATCCTCTGGCATGGAATCCTTTTATGTGTACTAGTTGCTAGGAAAAATGATAAACATGAGTTTTGACAAAGTTTTCAAAAAATTCTTCACAAAAAGGTCAATCGCCTATAGACATGTATAAGTTTCGAGTCAAATGACTTAGATATGATCATCCTCGTGCCATAGTTTGTGATAATGTGTCCATATTTGAGACTTATGTGTGTCTTGTTATGACAAACAATGTTGCAGAAATGAGTTTTTTCAAATTTTGTTTATAAATATCATTTTTCATTTTTTAATTGTCAAAAATGGCATTTTTTGTGAAGCAAGTACAACCAATATGATGCAAAATGACACTCATCCAATTATCACACAAAGTAGGCCATATTGTATCGATAATCCAGCAATATTAGGAATTTTCTCGTTTTCTACCTCATTTCGCCTATTTAAATGACTTTATGTCTATTTTCCGAAAGTAATTCAATTTTGAACTACAAGTGTGTGATAGTTTGCTCTGAAATTTTTACAAAAATCATTTTAAGATACACCAGTAGTGGTTATATCACATAACCATCGATAGTTTTGAGAAATGCAACCTCTTTGGATGAATTGGCACGACGGGCATTTTGACCATTTTTCAACAAAATAAAAGAAAGTGAAAAAATACTCAAAAATGAAATCCTTTGGCATGGAGTCCTTTTATGTGTACTAGGTGCTAGGAAAAATAATAAACATGAGTTTTGACAAAGTTTACAGAAAACTTCTTCACAAAAAGGTCAATCGCCTATAGACATGAATTAGTTTCGAGTCAAATGACCTATATATGATCATCCTCGTGCCATAGTTTGTGATAATGTGCCCATGTTTGAGACTTAGGTGTGTCTTGTTGTGACAAACAATGTTGCAGAAATGAGTTGTTTCAAATTATGTTTATAAATATCATTTTTCTTTTTTTAATTGTCAAAAATGGTAATTTTTGTGAAGCAAGTACAACAAATATAATGCAAAATGACACCCATCCAATTATCACTAAAAGTAGGCAATATTATATCGATAATCCAGCAATATTAGGAATTTTCTTGGTTTCTACCTCATTTCGCCTATTTAAATGACGTTATGCCTATTTTCCGAAAGTAATTCAATTTTGAACTACAAGTGTGTGATAGTTTGCTCTGAAAATTTTACAAAAATCATTTTAAGATACACCAGTAGTGGTTATATCACAGAACCATCGATAGTTTTGAGAAATGCAACCCTTTGGATGAATAGGCACGACGGGCATTTTGACCTTTTTTCAACAAAATAAAAGAAAGTGAAATAATACTCAAAAAATGAAATCCTTTGGCATGGAGTCCTTTTATGTGTACTAGTTGCTAGAAAAAATGATAAACATGAGTTTTGACAAAGTTTTCAAAAAACTTCTTCACACAAAAGTCAATCATCTATAAACATGTATAAAATGACTTTTTATTAAGCAAGTACCAAAAATATGTTGCAAAAAGTCATATACATGATGAAAAAGATGATATGGATATCATATTTGGATTCATCTCATTTTTCTAATCGATTTAGACATTTTATTTGTTGAATTTTGATTTACGGATTTAAAGATATGAATTATTTCATATTAAATGTAAAAGGGAGAAAATAAAGTAAAATACATTTTATTCTTATTTATTCAAATATTATTATTACATAATCATTGTTATTTATTAAAATAAATTTTCAAAATTTAAACAATAAAAAGTGTGATACCATAACCCAGGGGTTAATATGATTGATAGGATACTAATATCAGTAAGTTCTAACATCTCATTTGACAGGTAATTTGGAAGAAACTCTAAAGTTAAGTGTGCTTGGGTTGGGTCAATTTAAGGATGGGTGACCGAACGGGAAGTTTGACCAGGGTAAGTATTTTGACCTGAGATTAAGTGTCTAATATGTAATTAGAGATTATGTGTGTGGCTATTTGGGAAAAAAACAAAATTAGAAATATTAGAATAAAATTTTAAAAATATTTAAAAAAAATTCGGAAAAAATAATTTTGGAAACATATGCGGGGGGCCAAAAAAAGCAGGAACCTTTAGTACCGGTTGGTATTACCAACTACCAACCGGTACTAAAGGTTCTCAGCTGCGTGCACGCAGGTTCGCCCACATGGAGGGCCTTTAACACCGGTTGTATATACAACCGGTACTAAAGGGTACCCCTTTAGTCCCGACCTTTTAGTACCGGTTGCACAACCGGTACTAAAGGTCCAATAAGACCGGTACTAATGCCGCTTTTTCCACTAGTGTATTCTGATTATCCCTTTTCAAACTGGTGGATTCTCTTGATGATTCGTATTTTTTGCCAAAACTGGCCCCTGGCCCGAACTAATCTCGTATCTGGCCCTTCCGGAAAACTATGTCCGGATCTGGCCCTGAGGTCGGCGCCAACGCAAATGGCGCCGAACTTGTGCAGTTCGGCGCCAACCAAAATTTCAGCCGAGCTAGGTCGGCGCCAATGGAAATGGCGCCGAACCCATCAGGCACCAGATTTGAAATTTTGGCTGGCGCCGAACTGCACAAGTTCGGCGCCATTTGCGTTGGCGCCGACCTCAGGGGCCAGATCCGGACATAGTTTTCCGGAAGGGCCAGATACGAGATTAGTTCGGGTCAGGGGCCAGTTTTGGCAAAAAATACTGATGATTCAGGAAACAATGTTGGACACCCACTGTCATTCAAATGCATAAAACTTTCTGGTGGCCCACTCCCTAGGACACTGGTTTTATGTATTTTTTTAATTTCGGTAGGGGCTGGTAGTCTCCCCTAAAAAAGGTTTGGTCCCGCCAAGAAATTGATTTTGGTTAGTGAAATTCTCTATAGCTACCAAAACATTTTATGTTCTGGAACTATGGCTTGGAACAGATTTAATATATATTCAGTACAAATCACTACGGTCATGTTTGCTATATGAAATAACATGTCTTGCTCGAGGTTGCTATGAGTTGCACTTATATTTTCATACTCTGAGATTGAATTTTGTTGTGGGTCGAATAAAATAATTGGTTCGGGAATATATGTGTGTTACTTTTGGATACCCATGATTTATACAAAGAAGATTAGAAATTAAGATGTCAGTATTTATTTTAGCTTTGAGAGGACTGTTGTATAATGGGACATGTAAGAGACATTAAAATCGGAGACAAAGCAAATGTACTTCTAAAACGACGATAGAATCACAATCAGAGTTTACTTAAAACATAAAATGTTTGATTTATTTTATACCCACTGCAACGCACGGGCATTTTTCTAGTGACATATAATATGAGCTAAGTAGTTCCTTCGAGGCTTGTACAAAATTTTCTCAACGGAAATCGACTCGAAAACAAATCATTGCAAGACGCTGTGGAGTTTGATATAATCTGTCAGAACAGACGCGTGGTACAACATCATGATCAAAAGGGAAAATGGTAACCAGGACGCAGATACCAGGACATGGCTTACTAATTTGTTCCGAGCTCACACACGAGATCCTAAATGGTCAGACGATGAGGTGGACTGCAGCCGGCAGAAGCAGGAGGACGGTGCCAACTAGCAGCGTCGAACGGCTCGTCGAGGCACAACTCGGCGGTGGCGGAGGCAAAGGAGGCCGCCACGGCTCATGGTCGAGGGGCGTCGGGGTAGTCGGAAGCCCGCGCTTCGGGCGCCCAAGACGAGGAGATGGTGGAGTAGGGATCCCCGCGGTCTGGACTGCATTTTTGGTGGGAAACAAATTAAGTGCTGAATCATTATATGAGCAAGAGTTAGCTTCACCAGAGTATATATATGTTACCTACACAAGGCGCACCATATACGATAGGGACGCATGCCGGTGGCTGCTGCGCCTGGGTCTGTTGGGTGGTGACGAGCTGTGGCACTAGCAGCAGCAGGAGCAGGAGGACACACATGAGCCGTTGCTGCTGCATTGCTTGGTAAATTTTTGGGATAGACGTTTGAGATAGAGGTTGAAGAGTTCGATTTATAAAGCCCAAGGTCTAACTAGGTTCTCCTGGTAATTCGTTTGGACTACCTTGTGCTCACACTGTTCAGCCCTGCAATCAAGCATACGAAATGCGTGCAATCAAAGGACTGAATGCAAAAAGGTCGGTCAAGGTGTGTTCAACTACCACCGTCCTTTGCTATTTCACACTTGTGCATCTCGGCTAGATAGCTACTCTCACAAAACACAACCCTATTTTCAAAAAAGACCGCCATGCTCTCTTTTGGAACGAGGAGGTATAATCCTATAGAAACAATTTTGATAAATCCCCAAAAATAAGTTATGTGATTTACTAAATCCTAAATTATTTTGGAATAGCCAAATATTTTTTCGACAAACGGAATATATTGGTAAAAAAAAAGAAATATTTTGTTCCACGCACTTGTTTGGAACTGTCATAATATTTCCTCCTCTTTGGAAATTAAAACATGTGTTGGATAATTTTTTTAAAGGGTTCCAACATTCAAATAAAGACCATAAGTGTCAATTGGGACATGATAAAATAATCGTCCATATTGGGTAAATTCATATTATTCCCTAGGTTAAATAATTGAAACATGGTTGGATGGCTATTTTAGCTGTTTCTCAGATCTAAATGATTGAAACAAATTTAATTTGGATTTTACAAAATCTCCCCAACAAAAATTAATATGTTTTAATAATTGAACAAGATTGACAAAAGTTATAACATGTTCTCTAAAAGTATAATTGCTTTCTGAAATTCCAACGGAGCTAAGGAAAATAATTCCATCCATTGGATTAATTCAACAAAGTTAGGGGATGGAGAAATTCCAACGGAGGTAGGGAAAATAATTCGCACGCAGAGAGTGAAACCTAGCTAGCGACTGAGGGGCGGCGCGGTGGCTCCTAGCGACGCCGGCGGCGGCGTTAGGGGGAAGACCAAATGGCGGTTACAGTTATTGGCGCTGGCACTGATGCGATGGGCGGTGTGGGCGACGCAGGCACGGGTGCATCGGTCGGAGCAGGCGGCGCGGTCGCGGGCGGTGGCGTTCAAGGCTCGACTGTGGACGGCGGCCTAGGCCCGGCCCTGGAGCTTCCTTCGGCGAGCTCAGCGGCTGGGTCGGGCCATGGTGTTGCCATGGGCGTGGCTCCAGGGTTGGGCACGGATGCGGACGGCGAGGCTGCTGGTTCGGCCTCAGGTGCAGTTTCATCGGCATATCTGGGAGGGTGAGTTTCATCTGCTCGTTTGCTTCAAAATGCAGGAGTAATTTGCTAAAAATTAGATTTCTTGGCAACCAGAAAAAGGCTAGAAAAGAAGAGATTTTTACTAAAAATTAGATCGCTTCTAGATAGCCAGTAGCAATGCTTATGTGTATATCTCTGTTACATTTACAAGATGGATCCAAATAGTTGATCAAGAGTTGATGTCTATGTTTGAGAAATTCTCCAAGACTAAGGTTGTGGAAGTATTCTGTAGACTATGGGCATCATTTAATCTTTCTTGTTCTTTATTCTGTAACCAGCTATACATGTTTACTACTTTTCCTAATTGTCATGTAGAGAACCACCAAAGAAGAAGATAAAGACCACCAAAGCAACTGAGTCAGCCATTGTGCCTTGCATGGATGGAGCACCAACAAGGATGTGTTTTCCACCAAGGTTAGCCATTTTACATTTATGCAAATGATTACATGAAAACCGAGATGACTTCTAACTAGTTGCTTTCTCACCTAGCCAAAACTTGGAAATTACAGCAAATTGTTACATGAAAACCAAGATGACTTCTAACTAGTTTATTTCACTTGTTATGCATTTTTCTCTTCTTTATATTTCATAATTGTTGCTGCCATGTATGCATGTGTCGCAGCAGCTCTGAATGATAACGTGAGCAGGAGAGATGAAAAGCGTGGTCAATTTCCATCGTGCAATCTCAAATAAACAAATTCTAGCAGTGCAAAATGTAATGTAATACTGGACTAAAAATATTGCTTGCGTTAATATTAGAGCACTTGTACAGAGTTTTTCTGTCACATAATTTATCGGGGGCAAAACCGTCTTTTCACGTTCCTACTTAACACCGTTAGTGGTCAAAATGCACTAGAGTGTCTGAAAGGACAAGGATGTCACCTAGAGGGGGGGGGGGCGAATAGGCGATTAAAACTTTTTCGGTTTAGCCTTGCTAATTGCGAAATAAAACTAGATGTTTAAATTAACAAGCCAACAACCTAAGTAAACTAGGCTCACCTATGTGCACCAACAACTTATACTAAGCAAGTCAAGCAACAAGGTGATAGAAGATAGAATACTTCAAGCACGAAGGCTATCACAATGTAAAGTGCATAAGTAAAGAGCTCGGGTATAGAAATAACCGAGGCACGTGGAGACGAGGATGTATTCCCGAGTTCCTCCTTTTTAGGGGAGTACGTCTCGTTCGAGAGGTGTGAGTCACCACAAAGGTCGATCTCAACGCCACAAAGTCTCACCCTATTATCCGATGAACCGCACCACAAAGGTTTGGTTCACCTTCCACTATCGGAATCCTTCGAGGCGGAAATCCAGAGCCTTTCAACAACGATCCAGGGCACAACTTACAACGGGATTGGGGGCTCCCGAACAGCTACAAGTGACCACACAAGGGTCTCAACCACCACACGGGCATCTAGGGTCCAAAGACCCAAGAGTAACAAGTTCACAAACTTTCACTTCCACGAATCCTCGTGGAGAGCACAAACCGATGCACAAAGCAATGGCAAGACCACAAGGCTCAAATCCTTCACTCTCAAATTCCAACAAAGCAACAAATGCTTATGGGGAATAAGAGAGGAAGAACAATGGAGGAGAAACACCAAGAACTTCAAGATCAAGATCTACTAGGTTCCCTCACTTAGAGGGGGATTGGATTGGTGGAAATGTATATCTAGATCTCCTCTCACTTTCCCTCAAAGATATGCTAGAATCATGGGAGGGATTGAGAGGAAGGCAAGCTTTTCCAAATATCAACAATGGAGGAGAGAGAGAGAGAGAGGAAAAACAAGCTCAAAGGGTTAGGGAACCATTGGGGAAGAAGGCCCCTTAAATAGGTCAACCCAAGATCCAAAAGCCCCAGCGGTAGTACCGCCCCCTCGGGAAGATAGGACATCAAAACGGCAGAAAACAGGCTGAAAACGGGCTCCAGGTAGCGGTACTACCGCTTCCGATACCGCCGAAAACGGCTCTCGGGTGGCTACGGCGGTATCACTGGCGGTACCGGGCGGTACTACCACCACATGTAAAAACTGCAGAACCACCGGCACCAAAACGGGCATAACTTTTTCATCCGGACTCCCATTTCGATGATCTTGGGCTCGTTGGAATCGTAACGAAGAGTTTTACAAGATCATGCAGAGAAACATCATAGTCCATCATGTGAGGAGGAGACCAAATGTAGAAAGTTAAAACCTCTCTATAAAAGATGAACCGGCAAAACCTCAAAACCGAAAACGCAACAAGTTTTCCATTCGAAATCTGTTTTCAGTGAACTTAGGTTTGTCATGAAGATCACAACAAGTACCAAAACCCAACAAGGAGAAAAGCCAAATAAGAACCAAGAAAGATGATATGCCAAGTATGCAAAGGTTTGAGCTCTTCACAAAGATGCGATCAAGTTACTCACTTGAGAGCTCCTCTTTATAGTACGCCGTCTATCCTATAACCCGGTCTCCCACTAACACCATGAGACCGGTAAAATAGAAACCCTATCAAGATCATACCTTTGCCTTGCGCATTCCACTTGAGCTAGATGATGATGAACTTGATCTCTTCAAGTGAAACACCTTTCTTGATTGCGCTTTGCTTGGTAAAGACATCTCCAAATGCTCCCCCATACTCCATTATGGGAGAGCCTCGCTAAGCTCCGTCTTCATGAGTCCACTTGCACTTCATCTTCTTATCTTGATATATATGATGGCTTGATAACATGAAGGTTCACTCAATATTCTTTTCCAAGCCATGCTTGCAATAAGCTCAACTCTTCACATGAATATTCTTCATATAAACCCTTGAATAGAACCTTGGTCATCATGTAATCTTCTAGAGTCCAACATATGAACTCCAATCTTTTCCTATGGACAAGATCTACAAGTATATCTCAATGCAAACATTAGTCCATAAGTATTGTCATTAATTACCAAAACCACGCATGGGGAAACAGATGCACTTTCAATCTCCCCCATTTTGGTAATTGATGACAATCCGTTTTACGAGGGTTTATATAATGAATTAAGCAACCATGCACAACAAAGAGCAAGGATGCAAGAGCATGAAAGTCAAATGCTTAAGAACGAAACTAAAGCATAAAACCAAATGCCCTTAAACAGTCTAAACTTCTCCCCCATTGGCATCGATTGCCGAAATGGGAGGAAAAATTTAGAAGGCCAATATAGGAAGAGCTCCCCCATAATGTGTGCATTTCTCATAATATGAGTGAAATAAAATGCACATATCGAATGACGAATATATGGAGGGAGGTCAAACTATATCGAGATCCAAAAGTTGCAAAAGAATATCAAAGAGAACGATACTTCGATGAAAGAAGCAAGCAAACAAAAGCATCCGAAGAAGTGTTATAAAAATCAAGAGGGAACTCCCCAAGGTACGTGCACAAAGTAGGATTTTCATTTTAATATGTTGTGCACAACATGTAATCCTCACTCCCTCTTAGATCATTTTGAAACACAAACAAGTGCAAGAAGGTTTAATGATAGCAAAGAAGCAAAACAACTTGCAACAAGGAAATGTTGAGCAACAAGAGAAAGAAGCGACAATAAAGTCTTGCCCAACCGAAAAGAGATGGATGTGACATGGAGAGACATTTTAGGAGACTAATACAAGGATAAGCAATAGCATTATCATAGTCTTTCAACATAAGAGGCACATAGTGCATATCATGTCTTTTCAATAAACACAACCCAAAGAAGATGTAGCACCTAGGTCCACACGCTTATTAAGATGCAAAAGAGATACCAAGTGAAAAACAAAGCTTGTGCCTTTTAGAAACCACCAAAGAATCAAAAGCAATAAAAGGTGGTCACTAGAGGATTGGAATACTAATTAAACATGTAGCTACTCTCATGTGTATAAGTTTCTAATTAGACATCAATCATGAAGATATAAGTCCAAAAAGAAACATGCACACACAAAATAGATACAACGGTGAAGAACATGATATCCAAGAGGATGTCATATATATACCAATAAGATCATTGCTTAAAAGTATAGCACAAAGCTCAATTTTATCTTAGAAGGATATAGATGAACTTCCAACACATACTCATCATAGCGTAAAAAATATGCACAAGGGATAAGGTGATAAATGGGATGCTCCGAGAAAGATAACAAATATCGCAAAAGGAAAATGATTTTGAAGAAACATCAATATTGCATATATGAGACATAGAGTAGAAAGTGCTAGATTAACATATATGGGATTGATGAATCATGAAAATGATTATATATATTCCCCTTGATATGCAATCATCCCGGCTTGCCCACATTTGCAACAAAGTTGTTTTGCAAGAACCAAATGAATTGCAACAAAAAAGATTCATGCCATGAAACAACCTACAAAAGGTTGAAAGCAAGAAAGTATGCATGAGGTTGATACTTATTACCGAGATAGCATTGGTGATGTAGAAGATAAGAGTTCATGATCATCCGAGTTTGGCTCCAATAAGCACATGGTGATAACACCTTCCTTTTAAATGAGACAAGCTCCCAATGCATCTCCAAAGTACCTAAAACCAATTCAAGTACAAAATGGTTCCCAAACTTAATGGGCCCAAGTAGTTAGAGCAACTACAATACATAGGACAAACTCCACATAAATATGTGCATATTGATATGAAATTGAATTTCATGCACATCATAGCCATTTAGGATTTGATGGAGTTTATCCTATATATTGGATCAACGAAAGTGAGCATGCCATAAGATATACATAACGTAAATATGCATGTACAAGACTTTCAAGAACCAAAAGAGATACAATTTGGACAAAACACCAATTAAATCAAGAAAGCACTCACAAGTGTGACATGATAGAAAATTGTCCAAATTATATCAAAGACCCAAATCAACACATGATTGGAGATATCACTTTGAAAAGATACCAAATGAAAGCAAGATACTAATTGATGAAAATACCATCAAGGAATAAACCAAATCCTCTACACTTTTCATGATGGCACAAAGTACCAATACGAAAAATGTTTGTCTTCCGAGGAGACACGTCATCGGGATCAAGAACCAATTGAAGAAACTAATGTTAAAAAACATATAGAATTGCTCCCCCAAGATTTGTGCATTATTTATGATCTTGCATTTGAATACAAAATGCACACAAATGGGATCATCATTCTCCATACATATTATTCAAACACAAGTCATGTTCAAGGAAAGCAAGAAATTGCAATACCAATTTAAAGAACGATGTTCTACTCAAAGTAGGATAGCTTCCCAAGAATAGTGCATTATCAAGAAGTATGACTTTTGAGTGTCAATGCACAATAATTAGATCATTGCTTTACCTAACTTAAGAAAGCACAAACAAATTTTGAGTAGAGCAACAAAGATCCAAAAGATACAAGGAAGACAAGAGGATTTAGATCAAACCAAATCCTTGGCAATAGAAATAAGGCAATTTAAAGCAAGAGCCAAAGTGACGATGGTCCACAAATTCCACCACAATTATGAGTATCGCTTGTCATGGACAAGGAGTATATAGAGATAATTCTCGGTGGTATTTAGGAATGAAATTAAAGACCAACTTTGTCGTGTCTCGTTGCACGGACACCGGGAGTATATGATACCCCCTTTTAGGTTCGGCACGGGGCGCGAAGGAGGCTGAGAATTGTCTTCTTGGGTGGAATCTAGATCAAGCTCTCCTCTCCACGATAAAACCATGCAACCAAAGGGACACAAGGAGCTACCCAGGTTCAGGCCGCTCGGAGGCTAAAAGCCCTACTCCTGCTTGTCTGGATTGTTGAATTCTTCATAGTGTGGCTTACAATGGAACCTCCCGGATGGGGTACCCGGAAGGGTTTTGGCTGGAGGTAGATGATGGACAGATCCTGACTCGGAGTAGATCACCTTCCCCTCTACCCTCGCTGCCCTAGTCTAGTCTTGCTCCGGTTCTACCATGTGTTCGTCCTTGCTTTGACCTCCTTCCTCTCTTCTCTTTTCCTTCCTATCCTCCCCCTCTTCCCCGTGCTTTGGTCCTCCTTTTATAGGCTAAGGGGTCGCCACAGGGTCACGTGAGGGGAACTCTGGCTCTCGGGTCCTTCCTGGCCTTCTTGCTTGGTTCGGGGACCTGGAAGGTCCCCAGGACCGGAGCCCTTTGTCGACGTAGGCCATGTGCGTCCTGACGGTGAACCTGCCAGCTTGACTTGAGTTTTGGTCTTGTCCATCTTCATCTTGGGCCCACATGGGGTGGACCCACTTTGGCAGCACTAGGGGAACCCCATGTTCCACTGCTGCGACAGTAGCCCCCGGGCATGGTCCCGGCGGCTCTTGCTCCAGCTGCCGGGGCCATGGCCTAAAGATAGGTCAAAGTGGGTCCCGTGCACCTGGTCTTCCTTGCTCAGCTCCGTTGGGGACCCACCGAGGCGAGGTAGAGACGAGCCCCGGGTCCTGTTGACTGAATCGCGGCAAACGTTGCGATTCATACGGACCCCGTGCTTATCTTGGAATCCAACGGGCGAAACACGCAGAAATCGGCACGCCCCCTCGATCCCCACGTCCGTCGGAGTAATGGGGCTCTGCTCCGCTACCTCCTCCTGCTGCCACTGCACCAACCTCTCTTCGGCTCCAATGGCTAGACTGAAGGTCCTCACCCGGAGGAAGAAGAGCGTGGGGGCCTTGCCCACCGAGAAGCCGTTGTCCCCAAAAACCAAGAGATCGCGGCAGAGATCGGCGCGCAACGCCAAGCGGGCCGAACTCAAGAAACAGAAGGCCTTGTTCCCCAGCTGCTTCGCCGGCGATACGGAGATGATGCGGAAGGTGGGGCACTTCGGGGTGATGGAGTCTGTAGGCGCCGATGGCGTTCCAGCCAGAAAAGCGTCGGAGATCTTTCCACCGTCGGCGACCAGGACACCTACGCAGATCCCCATTTTCGACAGCTTCATGTTGATGGGGCTTGTCCCGCCTTTCTTTGATTTCTTCATGGAGATCTTGCGCGCGTACAAGCTGAAGCTCTTGCATCTGACGCCAGGCGCAATTCTCGACTTGGCGGTCTTCGCTTACGCCTGCGAGGCGTTCCTCGGGGTGATGCCGTCTGTGGCGCTGTTCCGCCACTTCTTCTACCCTCGCATTGGGGGCCAAGGCTGGATGGGAGGCAGTGTCACGTTCTGCTTTCGTCCGAACATCAAGTGGGCTTTCCCCCTCATGGAGACCAAATACAGATGGGAAGAGTGGAGGGATCACTGGTTCCTGGTCAGGGTGCCAGAAGCCGATGCTCAGCTTGAGGAGCCGACGGAGCGCCCAGTGGATCTGGACACTTGGAGAAGCGTCAGCATACAGGATGAACAATTCTCGGCGGTCGTGGCGCACTTCGGACTTCTTCGCGAGAAAGGAGTTTCCGGAGCTGCCATCGTTGATCATATCCTCCGCAACCGCCTTGCTCCGCTGCAGAAACGCCCACACCCGGCCTGGGACTTCCAGGGCCCCGGGCATCCATCTCGCCTGAGGTGTCCCGATATGGAAGAAAATCTTGTCCGGGATAACGTGAGAGGGACCTTCACTCCAGGGTTCAAGTACCAGCTGCCCAAAGGGTTTCTGCCTCTCTGTGACGACCCGGAGAAGGACAAGATCCTGCCGCAGATGCCGGACTGCAACGCCTTTGATATTGTAGGCCGGGATGATCATGGGCCCAAACCTCCTGTGGTGAAGACCCGCAAGGCCAGGGCACCTTCTAGCCCTGAAGAAGGAGAACTCTGGGAGTCCAATGACGAGAGCGAGGAGGAGTCCGAAGAGGAATTCTCCGGTTCCGACGACGATGAAGGTGGCGATGTGCGCGAGACCGACGCCTCCGACAGAGACGAAGATGCTGGCGATGACCCGGTTGCCAGCGGTGACGATGATGAAGATGACGACGATGATGAGGAGAGGGCCGCTCCACCCCCGCAGTCTACTCGCGGGGTCGATGCTGCCCCAGACCCGAGTGTCCGCAGCCATTCCCCGCCAGTTGTGGTGGTGGGGAACGATGATGACCATGTGGATGAAGAAACGAGCGCCGCGGACTTCGTCCGAGCCCCCGCCAGATAGCTTCAACCGGCCGCCTGTCACCCGTGATGGAGCCGCCTGCTGCCATGGGAGAGCCGCCGGCGAGCCCCCAAGCTTCTTCCGTTGCGTCGGTAGACGTTTGCTAGCGCTAAGTTGACGAGGGAATATCTCCTCGGCAACAGCGCCAGAAACTATGCTTGATGCGTGTAACGTCACACGTCAGTTGGGAACCCCAAGAGGAAGGTATGATGAGTGCAGCAGCAAGTTTTCCCTCAGTATGAAACCAAGGTTTATCGAACCAGTAGGAAAACGAGGTTGCTTCGAAGGTGTTGGTGAAGGAGTGTAGTGCGGCGCAACACCAGGGATTCCGGTGCCAACGTGGAACCTGCACAACACAATCAAATTACTTTGCCCCAACTTAACAGTGAGGTTGTCAATCTCACCGGCTTGCTGAAAACAAAGGGTTAAACATATCGTATGGAAGATGATGTTTGTTTGCATAAAACAGTAGAGAACAATGATTGCAGTAGATTGTATTTCAGATGTAAAAGAATGGACCAGGGTCCACAGTTCACTAGTGGTGTCTCTCCAATAAGATAACTAACATGCTGGGTAAACAAATTACAGCTGGGCAATTGACAATTGATAAGTGCATAAAACATGCATGTGCGAGTTGTGGTGTCTACTATGAGATTCATTTGGACATTATGACAAAGTACATAGACCGCTATCCAGCATGCATCTATGCCTAAATAGTCCACCTTCCGGTTAACATCCGTACCCCTTCCAGTATTAAGTTGCAAGCAACAGACAATTGTATTAAGTAATGTGCGTAATGTAAACAATACATTCATCCTTGAATAAAGCATTGCTATTTCACCCCTAGTGGCAACAACACATCTACAACCTTAGAACTTACTGTCACTATCCCAGGTTAAATAGAGGTTGAACCCAACTATCATGCATAAATACCCTCTTTTGGAGTCACAAATATTCACTTGGCCAAGGATTCAACAAGTAACGGAGAGCATGCAAGATCACAAATGACATAGACATGATAATATAATATTCAGCTCCACATAGGTATCAATATAAGTCAGATCCCAGCAAACACAACATGTAGCATTACAATAAGATGATCTTGATCATGATAGGCAGCTCACAAGATCTAAACATGATGGCACAAGTGGAGAAGACAACCATCTAGCTACTGCTATGGACCCATAGTCCAAGGATGAACTACTCACGCATCACTCCGGAGGCGGGCATGGCGATGTAGAGCCCTCCGGTGATGATTCCCCTCTCCGGCAGGGTACCGGGAAGAGCTTCAGAACCCCCCGAGTTAGGGTTGACGACGGCAGTGACAGCGAATATGTTCTGGATGAAAGGCTCGGTGTTTTAGGGTTTTCATGTCACGGGGAATAAATAGGCGAAGGGGCGATGTCAGCGGACCCCCGAGGGGCCCAAACCACCAGGCGGCGCGGTGGGCCCCCCTACCGCGCCGGCCTATTGTTTGGCCACCTCGTGGCGAGTCTTCGTCTCTCCTTCGGACTCCGTGTACGTGTTGGAAAAATAGGGACTTGGCCTTTTGTTTCGTGCAATTCCGAGAATATTTCCAGAAGTAACTTTCTGAAACCAAAAACAGCAGAAAACAGGAAACTGGCACTGTGGCATCTTGTTAATAGGTTAGTCCCAGAAAATGCATAAAAGTGATATGACGTGTATATAAAACATGTAGCAAATGGTATAATATAAGCATGGAACAATAGAAATTATGGATACGTTGGAGACGTATCAACGTTCCCCCGCCAATGGGTACCAAACGTACCCGGGAGTAAGCCTCTTCTTCACTTCTTTCTTGTACTTTGCATTTCCCGCCTTCCCCAAGGAAAATGACCGAATGTTGGTGTAGGGGTACTCCTTCCTTGGGTACTGGCAAGAGACGACGTGACACGGCGGAGGACGACACCGCCACTAGCTTTGGAGCCGGTGGAGGGGGAATTCTTCCTCCTCCCATAGCAGAACTTGAAGGCCATCGGGGAGCGGAGTGGGGAGCGTGACGGCGACCTCCCTAGCTCACCCGGGAAAGACGCTCGATGTCCTGACGCCCGAGCAAGCAGGTAACCCGGAGCTTGCGGGTAACTTCATTTTCTTGATGCAGCAATGCTTTTCCTGACATCCTTTTGTTTCTAGATGCTTCAGTGGCCAACGTCTTTTCTCCCGGTGGCCCTCTCGGTGGGGCTAGCCAGGAGAAACCACATTCCCTCTCGCCTTCAGAAGGTCAAGAGGTGACCAAGGGCGTCCTGAGTTCGCGGGCTATAGGAACGCAGACCGTGAACCCTGTTCCGGGTCCAAGACCTAATTTGATAGAAAGCTCCTTGATGACTGGGATAGTGTTAACAACTTTTGGCGCTTTTTCCACTGACTCCGGCGCCAGCGAGGAGGTGGCGGTGCTGATGAAGATCAAAGAGAGCCTGACCACCAACCGCATGAAAAGTGTGCTGCCCCGGGAGGTCCCCCGGCAGCCACTCCAGGGTTCACCATTAGTGGTGATGACGCGATGGATGCCATCCTCCGTGGGATAGCTCAGCTGGGCAAAGATCTGTGCGACCGTGAGGCCGCCGTCGTGGGGACCATCGAGAGCGTCGAGGACCAGATCCAGAAGGGGATGGGCAAGCTGAACCGCTTGGCAACCCAAATCACCGCCTTGCTCCCGGCTCTCGAGAAGAAAGATGCAGACCGGAAGGCCGAAAGTGAGTGCCAAGGAAAGATCATCCTGGTGAAAGAGCAGCAGCTAGCTTCCCGGGAGACAGAACTGGCTGAGAAGGAGAAAACCTTGGAGCTCTAGAAACTCCAGCGAGAGCAGCATACCGAGAAACGCCTAAGGGAGGTAGAGGACCGCCGCCGTGAAGAGCTCGAGGCCAAGGATAAGGGCATCCAACTCTGGAAGTTCAAGGAGTAAGAGGCCGTCCAAACCATCGAAGATATCAAGAATGTCCTCCATCAGGAGCAGGAGTCCGTCCAAACTTTGCAGCAGCAGGCAAAGAGTGATGGCCAGAAGATGTCCGAGCTGAAGGAGTCCTTCGAGTTGCAGTGCAAGGAGCTTGCAGTACTGAAGGAAGGCAATCAAAAGCTGATCCAGGCTAACTCCCAGGCATCTACTGAGCTGTCTAAGCTTCGCCGTCTTAACCAAGAAGGTTTCGCTGAGGTTGAGGCTGCCTGCGAGCTGGCGACGACGTGAGTGAGGCGGCTAAATCTGCCCACCGAAACTCCAGTGTTGGAACCACAGAATCAGAGTCTGCCCCTCGTCGCGAGGTTCATCAGAGAAATGGCTGCTGATCTCTGGTCTTTCAAGAACAAGATGGTCACCCAGCTTGTGAATGACATGCATGAGACAAGCAAGGTGACGGCGGCCTTGGTGATGGCGTCCTTCAGGGAGGTCAATCCTGGCGTTGCCTTGTCGGATTTCTTGACCTCGTCTCCTTCCAGGGCCTCTCTCCAGGCGGTGTCGGCTCCCACGACTGTACTCGCCATGAGGAAATTCCTGCCTCACTAGTTGTCCTGCACCATGTTTGGGCACTTCGTGCCCCCAATAAACTTTGTGTCAGATCTCATGTATCAACTTATTAAAACTTGCTTGTAATGGGCTAGAACTTGCTATGCTACTCTAGTTCTCGGGTTGCTTTTATTTTTCTTTAGCATGTCTTTACTTTTCTCCATGTCCTTGAGGAACCTTCTGGGATTTAAGCTTACCCGCGAGGCCCTGACAGGTCAAGCATGCGCTCGCGAGCCCTACCGATTCCCAAAAAGCCGCTCACTCTGTTGGCACGCACGTCCCCGGGGTGTATCAGGTCTGTGCACCACTTTTTACCCTCGGGAAAGTCGATACCCCATGAGTGCTCGCATGACAGTTGATACGTCTCCAACGTATCCATAATTTCTGCTGTTCCATGCTTATATTTTACCATTTGCTACATGTTTTATATACACTTCATATCACTTTTATGCATTTTCTGGGACTAACCTATTAACAAAATGCCACAGTGCCAGTTCCCTGTTTTCTGCTGTTTTTGGTTTCAGAAAGTTACTTCTGGAAATATTCTCGGAATTGCACGAAACAAAAGGCCAGGTCCCTATTTTTCCAGCACGTACACGGAGTCCGAAGGAGAGACGAAGACTCGCCACGAGGTGGCCAAACCACCTGGCGGCGCGGCAGTAGGCCCAGCCGCGCCTGCCTGTGGTTTGGGCCCCTCGAGGGTCCGCCGACATCGCCCCTTCGCCAATTTATTCCCCGAGACGCGAAAACCCTAAAAGACCGAGCCTTTCATCCAGAACATATTCGCTGCCGCCGTCGTCGTCAACCCTAACTCGGGGGGTTTCTGAAGCTCTTCCCGGCACCCTACCGGAGAGGGGAATCATCACCGGAGGGCTCTACATCGCCATGCCCGCCTCCGGAGTGATGCGTGAGTAGTTCATCCTTGGACTATGGGTCCATAGCAGTAGCTAGATGGTTGTGTTCTCCACTTGTGCCATCATGTTTAGATCTTGTGAGCTGCCTATCATGATCAAGATCATCTTATTGTAATGCTACATGTTGTGTTTGCTGGGATCTAACTTATATTGATACCTATGTGGAGCTGAATATTATATTATCATGTCTATGTCATTTGTGATCTTGCATGCTCTCCGTTACTTGTTGAAGCCTTGGCCACGTGAATACTTGTAACTCCAAGAGGGGGTATTTATGCATGATAGTTGGGTTCAACCTCTATTTAACCTGGGATAGTGACAGCAAGTTCTAAGGTTGTAGATGTGTTGTTGCCACTAGGGGTAAAACAGTAATGCTTTATTCAAGGATGAATGTATTGTTTACATTACGCATATTACTTAATGCAATTGTCTGTTGCTTGCAACTTAATACTGGAAGGGGTACGGATGTTAACCGGAAAGTGGACTATTTAGGCATAGATGCATGCTGGATAGCGGTCTATGTACTTTGTCGTAATGCCCAAATGAATCTCATAGTAGACACCACAGCTCACACATGCATGTTATATGCACTTATCAATTGTCAATTGCCCAGCTGTAATTTGTTTACCCAGCATGTTAGTTATCTTATTGGAGAGACACCACTAGTGAACTGTGGACCCCGGTCCATTCTTTTACATCTGAAATACAATCTACTGCAATCATTGTTCTCTACTGTTTTATGCAAACAAACATCATTTTCCATTCGATACGTTTAACCCTTTGTTTTCAGCAAGCCGGTGAGATTGACAACCTCACTGTTAAGTTGGGGCAAAGTAATTTGGTTGTGTTGTGCAGGTTCCACGTTGGCACCGGAATCCCTGGTGTTGCGCCGCACTACACTCCTCCACCAACACCTTCGAAGCAAACCTCGTTTTCCTACTGGTCCGATTAAACCTTGGTTTCATACTGAGGGAAAACTTACTGCTGCACTCATCATACCTTCCTCTTGGGGTTCCCAACTGACGTGTGACGTACAAGCATTGTTTCTGGCACTATCAACCTAGAGCCACCAACGGTCGAGCCTTGCCTTTCTAGTTCCGCACATGTTCTGTTACCCGAGAAGTAGATAGCACGTACTGCAGAAACGGGTTTGAGGGTAACTTATCTTTTATTCATCATGGAAGCTCTTGAATGACAACAGGCCACTTCAGGGTACATCTTGTGGCAACACGGTTCTTCCGGGTACACAACACGAATTGCTTCAACGGCTCTTGCGGGGAGGAAGGTTAGCAGCTTCTTCCATCCTGGCACATCGGTCAGCTATGTCCCAAAAGTTCTCCAGGGTGTCCACAACGCGGATACTCATCTTTTCACGCATCTTGGGGTTGCGAACGTTGACGTGGAAGGCGGCGATGACGGAAGCCTCGCAGAGGTACTTCGGGATAATGCGGTCGACGACGCCCCGGAACCTCCAGATGTAGTGACGCAGCGTCTCCTCAGCTTCTTGCTCTAGGTGATAGAGGTCGGAGACGGTTGTCGGGTATGGCGTGCAGCAGGTCTTGAGGTGCTGGCTGGCCTGGCCTTCCATGTCCTCCCATGAGCGACGCCTGGGTTTGGAGCTCTGGCCAGCACCTTCTTCAGGAAGTTCCATGGGCCGCTTGCCATGGGGGTCCTCAGGCTGTTCCTCCGTCGGAGGTAGTAGCTCGGGGACGACAGCGCCATGGTCAATGGTCGGGCCAAGACTCGTGGGAGCGTGGCATTGGAGAGCGTAGTCCAGCAGGTTTTCCAAGCTGTTGATCCATGCCTTCGCACGGGGATCACTCTTGCACTGATCTGGGGGGAAGGAGAGAAGCGCCCGGGCCACGCCTAGAGCTTCCTCTAGCCCCCAGCCCTTCCGCGATGCTTGGCACGCTTGCTCTCCAAAGACCTCCTGAGCTCCCAACATGACTCTTGCTTGTGACTGAGGCAGCTGCTCGCCTAGCCCCGAGGAGACGGCTGTTCCTGGAGCAGATCCGGCCGCAGACGAGGAGCTTGAGCAGTTCTTGATGATCTTGCCATAGATCGCGAACAAGAAGAAGAACTTGACGACGAGCTTGCTTCCAAAGAAGTGGAGCCTGGCATAGACACTGAGGTTGTCGACGGTGAGCTTGCCGTCGCGGCTGATGTAGGCGAATCCAGCGATTGCGCCCCCTACCTGGTGCGCCAGATGTTATGTCTCGTTGCACGGACACCGGGAGTATAGGATACCCCCTTTTAGGTTCGGCACGGGACGCGAAGGAGGCTAAGAATCGTCTTCTTGGGTGGAATCTAGATCAAGCTCTCGTCTCCACGATCAAAGCATGCAACCAAAGGGACACAATGAGCTACCCAGGTTCAGGCTGCCAGGAGGCTAAAAGACCTACTCCTGCATGCCTGGATTGATGGATTCTTCATAGTGTGACTTACAATGGGACCTCCCGGATGGGGTACCCAGAAGGGTTTTGGCTGGAGGTAGACGAAGGACAGATCCTGACCCGGAGGAGATCACCTTCCCCTCTACCCTCGCAGACCTAGTCTAGTCTTGCTCCGGTTCTACCTTGTGTTTGTTCTTGCTTCGACCTCCTTCCTCTCTTCTCGTTTCCTACCTATCCTCTTCCCTCTTCTCTGTGCCTTGGTCCTCCTTTTATAGGCTAAGGGGTTGCCACAGGGTCACGTGAGGGGCACGAGGGACCTTCGGGGTGAAGGACACTCCTCATCGAGTTTAGGAGGAGACGTGGCCTCTCCTCAGCCTAGCGTCTCCATTGGGTTCGGTGGGAGCGTCCGCCTTGGGGTGGACATGAGCTGACACCACCACGGGACGTGCTTCCTGCCCGCGCTGCCTTCGCCTTGCTTCCCAAGTCTTCCGCGGTGAGGTGGAGTGCTTATCCACAGGGATGTGGGGAGGTACCCGAGAGGGAGCCTGGCCTCCTGCCGGGAACTTGGGTCCTTCCTGGCCTTCTTGCTTGGTTCGGGGACCCGAAAGGTCCCCTGGACCGGAGCCCTTTGTCGACGTAGGCCATGTGCGTCCTGACGGTGAACCCGCCAGCTTGACTTGAGTCTTGGTCTTGTCCATCTTCATCTTGGGCCCACATGGGTGGACCCACTTTGGCAGTACTAGGGGAACCCCATGTTCCACTGCTGCGACAAACTTCACAACAAATAAGCATATGACAAAGAATAAGATTTAAAGACCAAAGCTTAAAAAAATAGATATTCTTGATAGCTTCAAGTATTCACGTGATCATGCAAAGCCACTACAAAGAGTAGCTTGAAGCAAACGATTTCCCAATAGGACATATGCGAACATATTTGGTGAAAGCCTTACCAAGAACGTCCATCACAAACAAGATCCAAAAAGGAGAGACAAAAGACATTTAAGCAAATATGGAACTTGTTTGAGAAACATGCCACATAGAAAAAATAATGAAGAATATCAATTCTAGGTGGCAATACCTCACAAGTTCACATTTTCTAGGTTTGTAATATGCACAAAGCTTATTACTCCCCCATCATGTGATAATCCAAAAATTCTTGACAAGAGGCAAGCAAACTAACAAGAGATAATTAATGGACATTAGACTTTGAATTTCTCATGAGAATGATACACCACATAGAGAATAGATAATATAAATATGTCAACACTAAGTGGTATTCCTCATGTATACACAATTTTAGGATTGTGAAGTGCACGAAGCATATCACTCCTCAAAATAGGATAGTCCATTAATCTCTCAAAAAGAGAGCCAACAAGATAAGATATCAAATAAAAGCAATAAGGCTCAAAACAAGTAAATGATGTGCAAACCAAATACACATACTTGATTTCTCAAGATAAGTAAGTAGAGAGCACAACACATACAAAAACTAGCAAGGTACAAAACCTAACACATGCAAGGGTGCAAGCAACTTTCAATGTATATATGATTTAAATAAAAGTTACCGCAAGGAGGAACATTGGATATGAGATACAATATAATCCAAATGACTTGACTTGAGAGAATATAATTGATGAAGATCCCTTAATTCTTCATAAGGTAGCCAAGTCTCCAATGCCCTCCAAACACCTATTGATCAAGTTTTAGCTTGTTGGTCCCCAACCAAGTTGGGTCCTAAGAGGTTAGTCACAATAGGCTTGGCAACCCAAATGGTTCTTTTCTTGACACCACTTTGAGTACCAACATATTTGGCAAACACATTGCCAACCTTATCCTTCCGAAGAGAATAATCATCATCAATAATAATGGGGTTGGATAAGGTACCATTTGTGCATGAAGAAGCAACGTGACCCTTCTCACGGCATAGGTAGCAACATCTACTTCCTCCTCTCTTCTTAGTTGGAGTCTTGACTTGAGGAGGGGTAGCTTGATTCTTCTTGGGAAGAGGCCGTTCTTCAACTTGAGAACTTGAGTTTGAATTGAGGCTTCTTCCCTTGTTGCTTCTCACTAAGAGACTTCTTCTTCTTCAAAGGGCAAGATCTAACATGGTGCCCTTCAACTTTGCACTTGAAGCAAACAATCTTGGCCGAATCCTTGACTTGTTCTTGGCCCTTGTCTTCTTGTTGAACTTGGACTTGTTCTTAATATTGGAGTTGAATCCAAGTCCACTCTTGTCATTGGGGCGTCTTTGAACACTCAACATATTGTCAAGTGTAGAATCCCCAACATGACGCTTTTCCAAGTCTTTCTTCAAAGAAGTGACTTGGGCCTTGAGCTCATTTAATTCTCTACATGGTTAGTATCAACACAAATACTAGAGGAAGTAGAAGCTTCATTGTTAGAGCAACAAGGCAAGGAAAGTAATTCATCACAAGATGTAGCAACATTGTGAGTGGATGAATTACTAGGACTAGCACATGGCAATAAAGCATTTTAGTCGAAGTTGTGCCTTTGTCCACATGAGGCTCACAAGATGTTACCTTTGTATGATAGCCTCATGAGCTAACTTTAGCCTAGCATGGGATGCTAGAAGATCCTCATTAGAGCTAGAGAGCTTTTCATGAATTTCTTCCAATTTCCCATACTTGCTAGTTAGCAACTCAAGTTGAGCCCTTAGCTCAACATTCTCCTTCAAAATAGATGCTTCACAAGAAGTGGAGTTAGTAGCACAAGCATCATTAACATTAGAAATGGAAGAAGACAACTTGGCAAGCTCATCATTTTTAGATAGTTGAGTTTGGAGTTGATCATGAGACTTGATAAGGAGAGAGTGTTCACTTTCTAAAGCCTTGTGGGCTTTGTCAAGTCTCTCTAGCATTGCCAACACCAAATTCAACTTTTTCCTTTTTAAGCACTTTATATTTAGCAATAGCATGATCTCTTTCCTTAATGATTTTAGCAATAATAAGATCATTTGATTCATCAAGAGATTCAAGTTTCTCTTCAAGAGACACTCGAAGCTCTTGCTCTTCCTCAAGGGCATTCATTAAGGATGCCTTTTCATCGGCATCCTCTCTCTCAATTTGACATTTCTCGAGAAATTGAGTTTCCAAGTCCTCAATGATTTCCCTACTCTTAATAGCATAAACAATGATTTCACTTAGAGGAGGGATAGCTTTGCTACCTTTGGGAGAGCACCAAATACCATCTTACCCTTCTTTGTTATGGATTCAACATCCATAAGCGCTCCATGAGAATCCTCATCCACATCATCACAAGATGTAGAGGGTTCCAAAGGTGGAGAAACCTTTGAATCCATAGCCATAAGGCAAAATGAGAAGTGGGCAAAGATGATGAAGAGATACTTGAAGCACCATTGAGGTCCATGTCTTGTTCCAACAAATGTTGGGATTCCTCTACATTGTTAGCCACACAAGAAATAGAGGATATGGAAGTATTGTTTTCATGGCAACAAGACAAATGAAGCATATCATCATGAGATTTAGTTAAACAACTATTACATGATATGCAAGGACTATCAACACTAGCATGTAAACATTTGGAGTGCTAGAAGTGTTTAAGTCCAAAGATAGAACATTGCAATGAGATAGAGATGAAGTATAGTCAATAGAATATTCACCATCAACAAAGCAATTTCTATCACCACTCACCATATCATTACCTTGTGACAAATCACATGTTGGTGAAGTGGAGAAAGTTTGAACTCGTCACGGCCGGAGGTGGAAGGAGAACAATCATCCTCAATAATATTGGACACTTCATATTTATCTTGAAGCTTGGTCCAAAGCTCATGAGCGTTCCGAAAAGGCATGATTGATGCAAGAACTACATCGCTCAAAACACATGTAAGACCATTAGATACAAGAGTATCGAGATAAGAGTTTTCCTCGTCCTCCTTTGGAGAAGAAAAACCCATATCTACAATTCTCTTAACATGTGGGTCTATATCCCGAAGAAGGTTAAGCACGCAATTTTCCAAACATCATAATTTGTGCCATCGAATTTAAAATGGGATTGTGCACTAATTCTCTAAACGACATCTTTACTCTCTAGGCGGTAAAGCCCAATAAAGAGAGCCCAGGCTCTGATACCAATTGAAAGGACAAGGATGTCGCCTAGAGGGGGGGTGAATAGGCGATTAAAACTTTTCCGGTTTAGGCTTGCTAATTGCGGAATAAAACTAATGTTTAAATTAACAAGCCAACAACCTAAATAAACTAGGTTCACCTATGTGCACCAACAACTTATGCTAAGCAAGACAAGCAACAAGGTATAGCAAGATAGAATACTTCAAGCACGAAGGCTATCACAATGTAAAGTGCATAAGTAAAGAGCTCGGGTATAGAAATAACCGAGGCACGCGGAGACGAGGATGTATTCCCGAGTTCCTCCTTTTTAGGGAGTACGTCTCATTGGAGAGGTGTGAGGCACCACAAAGGTCGATCTCAACGCCACAAAGGCTCACCCTATTCTCCGATGAACCGCACCACAAAGGTTTGGTTCACCTTCCACTATCGGAATCCTTCGAGGCGGAAATCCGGAGGCTTTCAACAACGATCCGGGGCACAACCCACAACGGGATTGGGGGCTCCCGAACAGCTACAAGTGACCACACAAGGGTCTCAACCACCACACGGGCGTCTAGGGTCCAAAGACCCAAGAGTAACAAGTTCACAAACTTTTATTTTCACGAATCCTCGTGGAGAGCACAAACCGATGCACAAAGCAATGGCAAGAGCACAAGGCTCAAATCCTTCACTCTCAAATTCCAACAAAGCAACAAATGCTTATGGGGGAATAAGAGAGGAAGAACAATGGAGGAGAAACACCAAGAACTACAAGATCAAGATCTACTAGGTTCCCCTCACTTAGAGGGGGAATGGATTAGTGGAAATGTAGATCTAGATCTCCTCTCACTTTCCCTCAAAGATATGCAAAAATCATGGGAGGGATTGAGAGGAAGTCAAACTTTTCCAAATGTCAACAATGGAGGAGAGAGAGAGGAAAAACAAGCTCAAAGGTTTAGGGAACCATTGGGGAAGAAGGCCTCTTAAATAGGTGAACCCAAGATCCAACCGTTGGGGGCAGATTCGCGCCGGGGCGGTACCAGCGGTACTACCGCCCCCCCCGGGAAGATAGGATATCAAAACGGCTGAAAATAGGCTGAAAACGGGCTCCAGTTAGCGGTACTACCGCCCCGGCGGTACTACCGCTTCTGGTACCGCCGAAAACGGCTCTCGGGTGGCTCCGGCGGTACCGCTGGCGGTACCGGGTGGTACTACCTCCACATGTAAAACTGCAGAACCACCGGCACCAAAACGGGCATAACTTTTTCATCCGGACTCCGATTTCGATGATCTTGGACTCGTTGGAATCGTAACGAAGAGCTTTACAAGATTATGCAGAGAAACATCATAGTCCATCATGTGAGGAGGACACCAAATGTAGAAAGTTAAAACCTCTCTATAAAAGATGAACCAGCAAAACCTCAAAACCGAAAACGCAACAAGTTTTCCATACGAAATCCGTTTTCGGTGAACTTAGGCTTGTCATGAAGATCACAACAAGCACCAAAACCCAACAAGGAGAAAATCCAAATAAGAACCAAGAAAGATGATATCCCAAGTATGCAAAGGTTTGAGCTCTTCAAAAAGATGCGATCAAGTTACTCACTTGAGAACCCCTCTTAATAGTATGCCGTCTATCCTATAACCCGGTCTCCCACTAACACCATGAGACCGGTAAAATAGAAACCCTATCAAGATCATACTTTTGCCTTGCGCATTCCACTTGAGCTAGATGATGATGAACTTGATCTCTTCAAGTGGACCACCTTTCTTGTTTGCGCTTTGCTTGGTGAAGACATCTCCAAATGCTCCCCCATACTCCATTATGGGAGAGCCTCGCTAAGCTCCGTCATCATGAGTCCACTTGCACTTCATCTTCTTATCTTGACATATATGATGGCTTGGAGATAACATGAAGGTTCACTCAATCTTCTTTTCCAATGCTTGCAATAAGCTCAACTCTTCACATGACCATTCTTCATATAAACCCTTGAATAGAACCTTGGTCATCATGTAATCTTCTAGAATCCAACATATGAACTCCAATATTTTCCTATGGACAAGATCTACAAGTATATCTCAATTCAAATATTAGTCCATAAGGATTGTTATTAATTACCAAAACCACGCATGGGGCAACACATGCACTTTCAGTGTCATATTAGGAAAGAAATAAACTTTAGATGTCAAATTGGGAAGATTTTTTTTTGTCCAGGGCCAAATAGGGAAGGAGATTTTAAGCCATTGTCAAATAAGGAATTCTCTCTAAGTGTTAATTAGATGTAAAACTCTCCATACAACAACGTTGTTGCAAGGTAGTGGTATGGCGCCATTGCCTTCATGAATGTCGTTCGCAGGTCGCGAGTTCTAGACCCAGTCTCCTGTTTTTACCATTTTGGCTTTGATATATAAAGGTTAGTACTGAGAATTATTAATCCTCAAAAATGAAAAAATAACGTGGAGCGGGAGCAGAACCGGAGACAAAAGCTTGACATGCACGACGCTACCATTGTTCCATGTGTTCTTGTTTCTCAAATAAGATATAAAAGTTATTTATATATATTTGAGCCTTTAAATTCAAAATTTTCAATAGAAATCTCGGTACTTTTTGCTTGGTATGTATGTTTACTGAGGGTTCTCATGAAATCTGGTTACCGCGCCGTAACCAGATTTATTGCCTGGTTGCCCAAACCTTGGTCCAAGCATGCCAGCTCCGCTGCCCTGCCGTCGCCAGCCCAGGAGAGGCCACACTCCTGAGTCATGCATAAGCACCTTGCATTTCATTGCACATGTCTAAACGGCATGCTTTATCTAACAGCTATGTTTATGCCTCCCCTTCGGCTCAAATAACATGATTCATCGGTTTAAGTTACATAATGCCTCAACCTCCTAGATACGAGTGAAACACCCCCTCTTTTACTTCGTCGAAGGATCTAGATCTCAGCCATCAACTTCGTTAGAGCTGGTGAGCTCTGGTGGAGTCTCGGACCTTCTATTCTACAACCATCCTAAATTCCTAATGGTTGTGTACCTTACTTTCTAAATTTCTTTCTGCAGTCGGAGTGTCGCCGTGGAGCCCGTCGCTGCTGCCGTTGTTCAAGCTGGTCTGTGTTCTCTGCAGCCACAGTCATCCCCAAGCAAGATTTTTTGAGTTGACGGTGAGATAAAGGAGCAAAATTACATGTCATGTTTCTCATATGTAGTAGATCCCTTTTCTTTGCACTGCTCGTATGTCGGTGTCAGTAGCCGAGTAGTCCAGGATCCTAACAACAGGTCGGTACGTTGATAGTTAGCAGCTAAACGCAGACTACACAATGTCAGCAAAGCTCATTAATTATATGAAATATCCGGTGGATATCCATCTAATCGATATACCATGCATGTCGCAGGACTAGTAGGCTCTTGGTGAAAATTAATGTATCTACATGTGGTTGTGCATGCAGTGGTCTGTTTTCCTGTTCGTCTTCCCTCTCCAAGAGCATTTCAGTAAATTTGACTCACATGGACAACGCCACTAATGTGACCAGTTTCATTAGCTTACTACTTAAGCACGAGTTGCATAATTTCGATTGCCAATAAATGATCTAATTAGCACATAGTGCGTTTATGTGAAGTGGACATGTTTATACTTCAGATATTTTTCTGGAACGGGGACAACGCCCAGGCCTCTGCATTAATCGATGCATATAGCCTTTATTCCATTTATTAAAGTAAAGGATTCAGCCAAAAATTACAATTCATGGGACACATAAGGTCACTACATGAATTAACCATCTAAAGATATGCATCATGTAGATATGTACAGATGAACATCTGTCACATACTCGCTTAGAAAAAATAGGTCAATTTGGTAAGTCACTGAATATGTTACTTTGTTGGCCAGAATGTCAAATTTAAACCTAAAACACGTATAGTAGCTACAGTGGCTTCGCAGCAAGCGCCACCTCTCATTCAGAGAATTGGTAGAAAATTTGGTCACTACTTGATTACGTAATTCAAATTTCCTTGATTTAATGAAAGGCTGACAAATGGATCCTCGTGGCCCGTTTGACTGGTCCTTGTTGCCAACACGACTTACTGAGAGTCTATAAAATTATTTGAGTGGAACAATTAACAAACGAGTAGAATACGTTCAGAAAAAAATTAATAGCAGTATGGACTTGAAAATTCGTATGACCTCCAGTACTTGTAAACTGCAAAATTCTTCTCTCCTACAGTATCATTTGAAAGCCAGATTACAGTGTTGAAAATATTTTGACAAGCACATTTAGTTATTTCCCTCTCTTCGGATATCTTCAACGTACCATATCCTGAAACATTCATATTCCTATTAAATTGGTTCAAGTTATGCTATTCATAATTTTGATCATACTCTGCCGTCACATGCATTCTACACTGTTATCGTGCTGTGACTTTCCCTAGTGACAGTTTAGCTTCATTTAATCATGATAAGAATTACATTTTTGCTTGAATTTCCTTAACACGATTATTTCATATATCCATTTTTTATTGTTCTTGTGAGATTTTTTGGTGTCTGATATATTGTTATTAATCACCAGGGTACTTGGAGGCGAGAGAGATGAAACAATACTCGAGAAATATGGTCATGCTTATCTGGTTGTTTTTGCTTTTATTAATCAGAACCAATGAGTCGTCGAAGAAAAATACTAAGTTCATAAAGGTGTGCGTCCAATTTACTCTAACATTTCAACTTCACTCTGTTTTATTAAATTTACTTAGCAAGGCATCTTGTTCTATTATATTTTTAGAGTGAAGATGGTGATATAATCGAGTGTGTTGATATCCAGAGACAACCCTCTCTTGAGAATGTGGTTATTGACAAGTACACAACATTTGAGGTAACACTTCCAGTTTAGTTATTTTACTGAACACAAGTACTAGCACTTAAATGTCTTAATCTGTCACAATATGTGCAACAGATGACGTAGTATCAAAGTTTTTTATAAGAAGTACAAAAGCTTAAAGTCGTTAGAAAACAGAATTCATTTGATGTCCAAAAAACCTTTTTTGTCATTGAAGGCAACCTAAATGTCTATGTTTGTTTTTGTAGCAGATGCAGCCACATAAGTCTAATATGGTCAATAAAACCAATGCATCTGCAAACGTGGTGGTCCATCAGTTATGGCAAAAGAGTGGGAATTGTCCGATTGGCACAATACCTGTTAGATGGATGACAGGGAAATATCATGCCGAGCTAGACGAGGGACAGCTCACCGCATGCAAAACAGAGGTGGGTGTGCTCATAGTACAACAATTGATATCATCTCGGATAAAGTTACATGTTCGAGTTAAAAAAGGATAAAGTTACATGTTGATGCGGTTTTTTGTTTTACTACTAGTTTGCTGGAATTGAAACATACGAAACTATATACGGAGCAAGGGCGGAAATAAATGTCTGGTCAATATATGTTGAGCCAAATGAGTGGATCACCAGTTCAATTAATATCTACAGTGAAAATGGGTCATACATTCAGTATGGTTGGATGGTAATGTTCCTCCAATATACTTGGCATCATTTTCCTAATTACTATTGATTATTATCACCCTCTTTTGTTTGGAAAGCGAAAAAAGTTGAAAACCTATGTGTTAATATTTTTAGGTAAGTCCAACTTTATACGAGGATGGTGGTGAAACGAGATTGTTTGTCCGCAACGTGGTACATCCACAACTCTCTTCGCCAACACTATTCTCAAACCATATACTACGTGCAAAAATATATGCTCTCACATTCAGGGCACCGACCCACTGATATGTAAAATGTAATAAGTTTAAGTAAAAATTCATACCTATAATTGATGTCTAAGCACAACTATTATTTTGAACCATTTTTTACATGGTAATAATTCTAGTCATTTAGTTGTTTGTCCATGATATTGTCCACCGAAAAAAGTCTTGTGTTGAGTACTGTAATGAAGTGAAGGAAACTTGATATTCAATCTAACTAGGGTACAAGGTAGTGCTACTGTGTATTTCCCCCTGAGTATAAAGAAAGTTTAATATAACAGTTTTGGCATATCGATACATGTTGCAATGTATTTACAAATCTGTCTTGTATATTCATAACTTAATGTGCAAACTCATTACCCAAGCCAAAAACCCGTTCGCTAGTTATTATTGAATTAATGGCAAGCATATATTTCTACAGCAGCATGTTTGGCATGTTTCTGAAAATTGTAGTTGGCCTTTTAGAATCACAAGAAAAATGTATACTAGGAGTGTGTATCAACATATCATGCATACATTGGTATGGTGTTTCATTTATGTTGACGAACACAACAGAGATAAAATTGTACTAGTTGTTTTCTTCGGTAAACATAATTGTGCTAATTTTTCTCCTGTGTTACACATTGTTCAGGATCCATCTCGTGGCATTGATTGCTTCAATCTACAATGCAATGGGTTTGTTCAAATATCAAATGAGTACGCATTGGGTGCAGCCTTAACTCCTTTATCACGATTATCTGACACACAATATGAGATTTCGCTCACACTATACAAGGTAACCAAAGAATTTGAAGCAAAAGGCATTAAGTAGTTTATATATTGGAGACTCTGGAAAAATAATCATCTAAGTTGGACTATAAGTCGTTATTTTAGATGTAGCAAGAATATAAATGTTACAAAACTATGTCTAGCTTTATAAAAAGTCGGTTTATTTTTTGAATGAAAAATGCTCTTTTACATTACTGTTAAGTGGGACCCTCCATTTGTAATTTTGTATGCCTAAATTTCAGTTTTACTCAAATGTTCTTCGCTATACTATTTTGAAGAATTATATTCCTAACGAATTTACTTATGTGGAAATTTTGATTCGTGTAATCTACATGAATTTTCAAGATGGGCTGCTTATCTGCGTCATACTATATTCTTAGAAAATGTAATCAATAATTGATATGAAAACAACAATGAGAGGATGCATTAAAATAGTGCCCATTTCTCAAACAAAATGCATTGCAATCTTAAATTTCGCGATAGTGCACTTTATAAAACTTGGTATAGTACGTCCTGTGAATCTACACTTTTCCCTGTTCCTGCTCATGTGGATTCACTAACACCAGCTAACTACCAGGATGAAAAAACTGGGAGATGGTGTGTGATGTACGGGGACAGATTGATGGGGTACTGGCCTCCGGAGCAGCTTCCCCAGTTTGGGAGTGGTGTGGCGGCAATTTGGGGCGGCCAACTCTGCAACAAGAACATAGGTAATAGGTATACGACGACCGAAATGGGGAGCGGCCATCCTCCGGCGGATGGTTGGGGCCTGAGTGCCTACGTCCATGGCTTGGAGGTGATGGACATCGGCGAGAGCTGGCGTAGGCCAAAAAATGTTCATTCCAACCTCAGCTCCGACTGCTACAAAGTGAACACGTTTGAGCCCATGGACGGTAAGCTGTCTGCTTACTTTGGAGGGACGGCTAACCTTCAATGCTGCGGCATCTCCTGCAAGTAGAAAAGGCTTTCATTTGCTAGCTGGGTTTTGTTTTCGAGGTCATGATTAATCCTGATGTGTTAATTGCTATGTATATGTCAGCTAAGTAGCCACACTAGAACATAGCATCTCATCGCATACATTCGACAAGGCTAATCGCCTTCAAACATAGAGCTTAATTTTCGATGTGGGAGGCACGTCACAAATATGGATGTTGGTCCGTGTCCATATTGTGAGTCACTATGTTCACCGTTGTCTTTGGAAATTGCCACGAATTGTCAGAATATATTATATAAAATTGATTCCTTGCACACTTACAGATGAAAAAAACTCAGGCAAACGAATCACAAAAGTAGATACATTTTCGACTTATCAGCCGCTGCAACCATGCACGCAGTAGAAGGATAGAGCACGCAGGAATTTTCTTGATAGATAGTCCAATGTACAGCCTGAATGCCACGACTAATTAGGCCGTTGAACAAGAGTTGCCTCCCTGTAATTAATTTGATGGGTAATAAATTTTACTCAATAGAACTTCTCAACGAACATATTTTGGAAGAAAATATTTAATGGTCACACCAGTATGCATCTTCATGTGGAAAGCATGAACATCATGCAAAGATGCTTGGTGTACTGATGCAACTGAAACCAGCGAGTACGTCGATCATGTAAAGATGAGCACACTGCATAGATTAACTTAATTGGTTGCGTTCTAATTTCTAACGCCTATACTAGCTGGTATAAATAGAAGACCATGCCTTTGTAATCTCTGACTCACCTGACAGTACATATCGTTGGACACAGAAAGATGAATTTGCTACGAATTACAATTTCCATTTTGTTGCTGGTCGCTGTGGCATCAGAGTCACGTCCAGTACTCAAGTTTGACGATGAAGAGGAGGAGGGCGAAAAATCTTCGCCACCAGCAGCAGGTAGCTGCTATTTGGCATAAAACAATTATTTTGTTGATCCCTTCTGCAGGAAAACATAAGCCAGAGAGAGAGAGCTTACGCAATTCCATTTGCAGCAGGTCGATTTTTATCTGGAAAGAAGGTCCCCCTAGTTCAGATGGGCAAGCCAGCGAAGCAAGCGACGACATTGGATTTCATTTCCCATGATCTTGCTAGAAGAAATCGTCTTCTAGGGGCGACATCCGCTGCAGGCAGTATCACCGCTGACGACCGCACAACTGAACTTGATCGGTTCACTGCCATCCTTTGGTTTGGGGATCCAATGAGAGCTCAGAAGGTAATGTTCGACACAAGCAGCGACCTCAGCTGGATCCGTTGCGATTGGAAGGACAATAGTTCCACAGAGACCGGTGAAGGAGTAGGCTATGCCCCATCTGATTCCAAGAGCTCCCAGCTAACATTCTGTGGATCAGCGACATGCTATGAGGCTGGGGGATACTGTGTAAGCCACGCCGACAATTACTGTTCCGTGCTTACTGATACCCTAACCCTGGCTCCTAGTGTGTCAGTCAGCAATTTCATCTTTGGATGTGCTAGGAGCGATCCCGAGGACAACTTTGGTGGCGCGGATGGGTTGATTGGGCTAGCTAGGACGTGGTGCAACGTCTCTAGCACAGCAAATCCATCCTTCCCGGATGTATGGTTTTTCCTACTGCATCCCATCAACAAATGAGGATAACAACAAGGGGTTCATCAATTTTGGTAGGACGGATCAGCCATCCACTGACATTACGTACACTAAAATGTTCAGACACAGGACCCACACATCTTGGTATTTTGTCGATTTAATTGGCATTTACATCGGCGACAAGGGTATCCCCATGCCAGCGGAGCAAGAAACATTTGTGGACTCCGGCACTTCATTGACGTACATCCCTCCGGATGTTCACGCTGAGCTGACCACCATATTCCGGCGGGAGTTTCAGGACTACCTTAT
Source organism: Poa pratensis (assembly GCA_947311845.1). Classification (NCBI taxonomy): domain Eukaryota; kingdom Viridiplantae; phylum Streptophyta; class Magnoliopsida; order Poales; family Poaceae; genus Poa; species Poa pratensis. The sequence continues at coordinate 1,685,072 of CAMZMU010000042.1, forward strand.
TCCAGATACCGTCTCAAGATTCAGTGGCTGCTTCAACTTCACAAGCGCCCCCGACAGGATTTTCATACCCCAAGTAACCTTCAGCTTCAGTGATGGGGCAGAGTTCAACCTCGGTGTCGACGGCACCCTCTACACACCAGTGGAAAGTGAGCGCATCGCTTGTCTGGCGTTTCAGCCGCAAGAGGGCATATCCATGATTGGCAGGCTTGCACAACAGTCTGTAGAGGTTGTATATGATACTAATAATTCCCTATTAGGCTTTGGTGTTACCAGAAGTTGTTGAGTATTGTTTGTTATTATTCTTAAATTGTAATCCGATTTATGATCAATAAAGCTCAAGTTTGTACTTCCTCTTTTTAGAATTGTTGTCATTGTTTTCCTATTGTTTAAGTTTTGTCGAAAACTTGAGTTTGGGGAATAGAAAACAAACTAATTAAAAAAGAGACAAATAGTGCAATACATTAGATGATATGAGGCGCTACCCTAGAAAGAATTACTGAGAAGAAAATAAAAAAGATAAAGAAACAGGATGCAACTGCATGTGTGATTCTCTAGAAACGATTTACATGTCCACCAATTAAGGCTCGACCCAATCAATCAACAAAAAATATTAGTACTTGCTTAGAAAGTATGCCACTTTGTGTTTGGTTAACAGATGCAACCACCCAATGTCAGCCTGAACGCAAGAATACGACTGCGAGCAACATTTTCACCAAGTATGGCAGAGGAGTGGGAAATGTCCGAACAAAACTGTATCGATCAAAGGATGGTGAAAGACGTAAATATGTCCTGTCAGACAATGAAAAGCCTAACTTTTTTTTAGAAATGGGTGTCCCGGCCTCTGCATCGTGATGATGCACACGCCATTTTATTAGAATTTAAAGAGTATAAAGTATTACAAAAAGTAGAAGGAAACATCCAAAGTGACTACAAGCCAGCCACATAAAAGTCATGTGAAAAATCTAGGTAGCGCAGATTCTTTTGTCATGCTGCCACCCATCTCGGTTGAGGATAGCCCGCACCACCGCCATTAAACGGGTACTGCCAGCCTCCATCAGGGGTCGCTGGTCGTGCGGTAAGAGGAAAGACCACATAGTAATCGAGTAAGTAGCCCGGTGAACAACCTGTAAAAAGTGAGCATTTTCAATTTTGTTAAAAACAACATCGTTTCGACAGTTCCATATTGCCCAAATGAAAGCACAAACGCCAATGCGTATACGATTCTTTGTTTTCTTATCAATCCCCCCAAGCCAGGATCCAAACATATTAGATAAGCTTGTTGGTGGTGGAATGTTAAAGGTAAACTGGAGCAATCTTCAGATCTTATGAGAAAAAGAGCATGAGATGAAAAGATGTTCAACCGTTTCGTCATGGTGACAAAAAACACATTTCTTATCACCATTCCAATTCCTCTTAAGTAAGTTATCCTTTGTAAGAATCACCCTCCGATTAACGAACCACATGAAGATTTTAATTTTTAATGGAACCTTCATTTTCCACAGGTACTTACGAAGGAATGGTGTATGTCCATTCATGTATTCAGTATACATAGACTTAACCGTGAATAACCCATTGGTGGTCAAATTCCACCTGAAGGTATCTCCCTCCATTGTTAAATTAACAGTCATCAATTTTTGTACCAAACTTGGCCAGTCCGTCCATTTTGATCCAGTTAATGATCTACGAAACTGAATATTAATTGGTGGAGCATTTGAAACCACATCCGCAACAAGAACATTCTTATTACGTGTGATATTAAACAAGCTTGGATACTGCACAGATAGTGGCTGAACACCCAACCAAGTATCTTCCCAAAATCGTGTACCTTGGCCATTACCAACAACAAACGAGCCTTGGGAAAAAAATCATGTTTAACCGCTATTAACCCCCTCCAAAAAGGAGAATCTGTTGGCTTAGGTGTAACTTGTGCTAACGTTTTACCACAAAGGTACTTGTTGCATAGGAGTTCCTGCCAGACCCCTTCCTCATTTAATAATTTGAAAAGCCATTTGCTTAACAGACATTTATTTTCAATTTCTAGCAACTCAATGCCTAGGCCCCCTTGATCTTTCGGACGACATAGTATGTTCCACTTGGTTAATCTATACTTCTCTTTTGTTGATCACTTTGCCAAAAAAACTACTACGGAAATAATCTAGCCTTTTCCTAACTCCCACTGGGATTTCAAAAAATGACAATAGAAACATTGGAAGGCTAGTGAGGACCGAGTTAATCAGTACTAATCGGTCCCCATAAGATAACAATTTTCCGGCCCAACTGGCTAGTTTTTTCTCAAACCGGTCTTCTATAATCTTCCATTCCTTATTAAGTAATTTTCTGTAATGTATAGGGATTCCTAGATATTTAAAGGTCAGAGAGCCACCTCACATCCAAAAATGTTTCGGTAGTCATTTTGGTACTCCGTTGCTTTGCCAAAACAGAAAACTTCACTTTTATGAAAGTTAATCTTGAGACCGGACAGCTGTTCGAATAAGGACAGTATAAGTTTCATGTTAACTGCCTTATCTAGGTCATGTTCGAGGAACAATATCGTATCGTCAGCATACTGAAGAATTGATACTCCTCCATCCTCCAAGTGTGGTACCAGACTCCCAACTTGCCCGTCTTCTTTAGCTCTTGCAATTAACACTGCCAACATGTCAGCAACTATGTTAAAGAGCACCGGGGATAGAGGATCACCCTGTCTTAATCCTTTTAATGTTTGAAAATAATGACCAATGTCATCATTGACACGAATCCCCACACTACCACCTTGCACAAATCTCGCCACCCATTTGCACCATTTAGGATCAAAACCTTTCATGCGAAGAGCTTGCTGCAGGAACGACCATTTTACTTTGTCGTATGCCTTTTCAAAATCAATTTAAAAAGAACACCATCCAATTTCTTCCTCTGCAGTTCATGGATCGTCTCGTGCAGAATTACCACCCCTTCAAGGATGTTTCTACCCGGGATGAAAGCAGTTTGTGTAGGACTAATAACTTTCTGGGCAATCGAAGAAACCCGGTTTGTTCCCACTTTAGTGAAAATTTTGAAGCTAACATTCAAAAGACAAATCGGTCGGTATTGCTCAATTCGACTGGCATCTTCTTTCTTGGGTAGCAAAGTAATCACCCCAAAGTTCAGTCTGAACAGTGGTAATACACCTTGTTGAAGTTGTTCAAACAACGACATTAAATCATCCTTAATCACTGCCCAAATTTTTTGATAAAATTCGGCTGGGAAGCCATCTGGTCCCGGGGCCTTATTGAGCACCATTTGTGAAATTGCCTCTAACACCTCCTTTTCAGTAAAGTTAGATGTTAAAATCGCATTCTCATCGCTTGAGATTTGAGGTAAGTCATGAATCAGTGTTTCATCCAACGAAAACTGATTCATTTGTGGCGCCCCAAACAAATTTTTGTAGTACTCTGTTATAAAAGTCTTAAGATTTGATTCTCCAACTATCGTACCTTCATCTTGTTCGAGTTGGAAAATTCGTTTTTTTCTATGTTTTCCATTAGCAATTAAATGGAAATACCGCGTATTGTTCCCACCTTCTTGAATGTGTTTTACTTTTGCTCTTTGGGCCCATTTGGCCTCCTCATCTGGCGAAGCTTGGCGATGCATTCAGCTGCCTCTTTCTTAGCCGTTCTCTCCGCTACAGATAGCGGTGTAGTTTCAGCTTTAATGTCTAACTCGTTAATGAGTAATAACAATTTTTCCTTTTGTTTCTTGTATTCACCACTTTGGTTTTTTGCCCATCCTCTCAAGAATTGTCGTAAATGGCGAATTTTAGCTTGCCATCTCTCAATCGGTGTACCCCTATTCCCACATGAAGACCATTCCTTGCCACCAAATCATAAAACCCTGTCTTTCGAAGCCATGATAGTTCAAAAGAGAAGTGTGATTTGTTACCAAGATGAACTTGGTGACCCGAATCAATTATCAATGGTGTATGGTCAGAACCCGTACGAGTCATTGCATGAACGGTTACCAAGGGATATTTCTGCTCCCATTCGATACTAGCAAGAAAGCGATCCAACTTTTCAAATGTTGGATTCGGCCTCCGGTTTGCCCAAGTGTACTGCTGCCAGAGAGATCAATTTCTCTCAAACTCAGGCTCTCGATGATGGCATTAAAAATAAATGGCCAATGGGCATTAAAATTGTCATTTTTTTCTCCTCTTGTCTCCTAATAATGTTGAAATCCCCACCCACCAACATGGGTCTTTCCTCTTTCTCGCAGATACGTACAAGTTCTGCCAAGAAATCAGGTTTTAACGAGTTTGTGCAGCCCCATAAACTATAACTAGAGTCCACAAGAAGGCATCTAGTTTATTTTTGACCTGTATCTTTACACAAAAATCCCCTGCTACAACATCTTGTATCATATATTCAGTGACATTGAAGCCAACTAGAATGCCACCAGAGCGGCCTCGTGGAGGTAGGCAATACCACATGTATTCCTTACCTCCAGCTAGCTGTTTCAAAAAAGGTACAGAAAAATTTGATCTTCCTGATTCTAAAATAGCCACAAAGCTTAAATTTTGTTCCCTAGTAGTCTCCCTAACCGTAAAGTGTTTCGCTGTATCTCCGAACCCATCACTATTCCATACCATCCCTTTCATTGCTTATTTTTATTCAGTTTTTGAATTCTAGCACTTCTTCTTTGAACACCTAGGCCAGTGCCTAATTTATTATTCCGCCCACGTTTAACTACCTCTTTTGCTGTATTTCGACCCATATGGTCTACAGCAGGTTCCTGTTCTTCGTTATCCAAGTCATCAGAAAGGTTAGAAGCATTCCTAATAACTAGACTGTGTCTCTCCCTCATCCAAGGTACTCAAAGTATTGTTAAGAAAAGTTATGGCACGAGTCTCCTCAATCCCTTTCAGTGCATTAACCGACCCCTCTACCTGAGCTGGTGACTCTCCCAAAGATATTCCTAAACGCGAAGCTCTCGTAACAATTTCTTCATTTGGCAAAGAAATAAAAGATAACTTGCGATTAACTTTCATACCTGAGATATAGGGGTCTGCACGTTGCTGCGCCAATGTTGATGCCCGCTCCATTTGAGTGGCGTCAGCATTAGCTTGAGCCTTGATCCTCGAGCTAGATCTCACCCCTTGAGACTCCGGGTTAGCAATCCCGCCAAAAGCAACGATGTCTTCAACTGTAGCAGCACTTGGAGTCCGAGGAGCACTCCTGCTTGCGCCATTCTCTGGTCCACCCTCAGTGTCTTCCAACGATGACCGAGCCAAGGGAGACGCCCCCATCACCACAGACGGGCAAGAACAAGTTTTCTTCGCCTCCTTCCTGGGCGACGAACCCACGCGCTGCTTCGTCTCCTGCCTTGGCGGAGAAACGGGCGACAATTCAGCCCTGGCAGCGTCGCCTGAGGAGACATGCTCCATGCATGGCTATGGATTTGGCGAGCCCACAGAAGTACGAGACAAACATTCTCTGAACACAAATGTCCAGGGTCCTGAAGAACAACATGGTCAGACAACTGAATTACAACATTACTTTCCAAAGTGTTAGCTTCGGCATCATGAACTACCAAAGTAGCCGAACAAGATGATTTCGGATTAAAACAGGAGCTAACCTCTTTTGTACCATCGACAGCTGAAACACAAATCTGCTGTGAAGGTGGACTCGGCAAACGATCGTCACACAAACCCCACCTTTTTCCTGATGTATGACATCAACATTAGGAGACAACCATTCATCATTGGAAGGAGAGACATTAAAAGAATGTATGCAAGAGTTGGGAGTCAAGACTCCTTGGTCATGTACCTTCTTATGGTTCGAATCTACCTGCAGCTTCGTAGTCATTTTTCCACGAGCTAGAGAATCACGCTCAGACGCAAGGATTTTTGCTACCCCTGAAGGTGACCCATGCACGCTTGGGAGCTCCATTTGTGCCTCCGTTTCTCCATTGAGAATTATACGTGCAATAGACATTTCCTTTCTGATTTGAGGTGAGAAAAATACCCCGGGCACCTGCCTAGTTGTCCTCTGTGATGCATCATTTTATCCCGCACCAGCGGAACCATTTGCCTCAGATGATGGTTGTGGTTGCATGGGGGGAATATGAATATTGGACACATCCATCTCGGTATTGAGATCATCATCCTCCTTTGTATTATCTCCATCTCTGTCATTATCATGTTGTTCTTCCCTCATCTCCACATCTTGCCCGTCACCCTCCTCTCTTTCTCAAAAGTCAAGAAGTAGAAACCATCCTTGATGAAAATAGGTAGGACTTAGGTATCTTAGTGTAATCCACACAACCAATAAATATGCGGAGCACACCATGCTCTCTTGTGTATTTCATGTCCACCTTAAAAGGTTTCCCAAAAAGAGTTCCTAAACTCCACATAGCAAGGAAATCTCCTTTGTGTTGAGAAGGAATCCCATGCATCCGCATCCAAAATTTGGGCAGCAGCATAGATGGTTCCGATTTGGTGAACCAAGAATCCACCGTTAATTCAAACGGAGTGTTAGGCACACGGAAAGCTCCAAAAGCTTTTAATCTATCCAGTTCTGCCTTAGATGGAAATTGCACCTTGTAAATGTTTTGACCCACCTGCATCAACTCCCACTGAAATTGTTCAACCGGCACCACACGCTGCAATTGTCTAGTAATCTGTGGGATGGTCATCTCTCCGCCCTCAACAGAAACCAAGCCCATGCACGTGTTCACTGTCTTAGGTCTATAAGTTTCCGTTAGCACTGCCTCATAAAAGGTGAGATCATCATGTGCATGCCCATATACTATCACATGCGGCTTGACCATCTTCAGCAAATGACAATCCTCATCAATATGCCCAGTGCCCTTGCAGTAATCACAAAAGAGTGCGGGGCAATCCGCCAACACATGGCCTGGAAACCCACACTTAAAACATTTACCCACTTTCTTCCCCTTCTCCAGCTGATTCGAAGCACCAGCAATGAGTTGCTTAGCAACCGGCATGAGAACCTCTGCCACAGCCGAAACCTCCTCCTCAGCCGGCAGGGAACCATCGGCCTCTACCGCTGTCTGACTTCCGGAGTTTCCTGATCCAGCCCTAGCCTTCGCCGTCACCACCGCCCTAGCAGCACGGCTATTAGCTAGCCCTATCAAAGCACCACGGCCAGCGCCATTGTACCCCGACCTATTAGCTGATCCACGGCCATTGAAACGCCCTTGGAATCGGCCCTGGAAATTTTCTTGGCGGCGTCCATTTGCATTAAAGCCAGCTCTGACATTGAACTGGCCCTGGGGGAAACCTCCATCTTGACGCGCATTGAAGAAATTGTTGTTACCGAAATTCTGATTAGACGAGTTGTTGTTACGGAAATTGTCGCCTTGCCAATCCATGTGGCCATTGCCACCTCCACCTCCCGAGTTCTGACCATAGTCATACCTTTGTCCAGCTGATCCGCTGGAACTCCCAACCTCAAAGTTGTTGTTGAAGCCATTGAAGTTGTTGTTGTTTGCATAGCCTCCATTGCCGTTGTTAAAATTGTTATTAGCAAACCCTCCATTGCCATTGCCACGGCCATGGTTTCCACCTCTGCCGGCAAAACCACCACCGCGATCAGATGCACCCCTGCCTCCACCACGATCTGGACCGCCTCTCCCTCCACCACGAAACGCCATGTCGGCGGAATGCAGCGACGAAGGGAACCCTAGCAGCCGCCGCTCTCGAGATCGTATTGTGAAGAAAGTCCTCCGAGACGGGCTTTTGTCAATCTGAGAATCATCACAGCCCAAATGGCTCGGAATTGGACAGGTTGGGCCACCCCGCACGGATGCCAAAGTTTGGCCCATTGGCCTGGAATTTTGAACAATTTCAAAATTCGAAAAAGTACTTGCCGACGATCCGCGATCAACGGGTGGCCTCGCCGGCGAGCAGGATGTCAATTCATCCGAGGCCGACGCAGAATCCCGACGATGGCGTCCTCTCACCGTGATCCACCCAGATTCATCCTCACAATGATAGATGCTGGGCGACATAACCGGAAATTTTGTTGCACCGCCATGGCGGCCTGACCTGATCTTACGAGAAAGGAACGAGGACCTTACCGATGAGGAAGGCGATGATCGAAGGATCATCGCTGCCTCCCGCTGTAGTCTCCGTTTTTCCTCTCTTCTCCATTTCTTCCTGTCTTCTTTGAGATCCCGCGACTGCGACGGTGTCGGAGTACGACACAAGTACCGCAAGGACCTCTCCTCTGACTCCGTAGCCTCGACCTCCTCGTCAGAACCATCCGACGAGAGCACCCAGAACCGGCCAAGGTGCCGGATGCCAGATCGCTGGAGTTCAGCTAGATCGCCTGGCGAGTCGCCAGAGCGGCCTGCCAACGGCTCCATAGCAGAGGAGATCTTGTATGTACAGATCTTCTCCAACACCTCATGAAAAGCCTAACAATGCATGAAAAATAGAAGTAAGAGTGCACACTAACTATTAAATGCATAAACACTTTTCGAAGGCTTGATCTAGGATTTATAAACTTTTCTTTAAACAACAAGATCTCCTCCCGGGTCGCCTCCCTCCCAGACGGCTCCGGAGGCGCCGCCACCCACAACCCTAGAAAAAGCCTCCCGGCTCAAGCCCCTGCAGCCGCTGCTGCCCTTGACGGCGGTGGTGGCGGCGCCCACCCCGACGACGGTGGGCAGGAGAGGTGGTTCGCGGTGGCGTCTCGCGGGGGCGGTGAGGCGTGGCGGCGGCCATGGGGCGGCGTGGTCGATGATCAGCGCCTGAGGATCCCGGTGGAGCGGCGTCGTGGTGGTGGTGGGGAGTCGCCGGTGGCCGGCCGATTTGGTCGTGGTTCCGTCGCGGTGAACTGGGCTTCGCTGCCCGATCTCGCCCTCGTGCGGATCTGGGTATGCTGAGTCCAGCCGGGGCCGGCCGTGGTGTTTGGCTGTGGTCTTGGCCACGCCAATGATCTAGGGTTTGGCACCGGTCTACCCCTCCATTGCTGCCGGTCCTGCTGGGTGAGTTCTCGCGGCGTCGGGGCCTGCGAGGCATGAGAATAATGACGGTGGTCCTAGGGTTCCAAATCGCGAGAAGACGAAGATCTGCTTGACGCCGGTACCTTGATCTGGCAAGAGTATCGAGTTTTGGAAGGCTCCGTCGGTGATCTTTCATGGGCTAATTCCCAGAGTTTGCTGGATCGGAGGGATTCGGTCGCGTCGGAGGGAGCGGCGTGAAGCTCTACTTCTGTGCCATCATGGGCAAATCCATGGTGTAGTCAGAGGCGGGGAATGTCATGAAAGCTGAGATTAAAGGAGTAGCAAATGGCGATTGGAGGCTTGGCGTCGATGAGGAACTTGCTTGGAGTTGCAGGAGGCGGAGCAGCGGTATGTTAGTGGGGGCAACATCACAGGTGAAGTTCAAAGTTCTTCCTTTCAAGGTGAAAATCCAAGGCCTGGCCTTAATTGGTTGTGCCTGGCAATGTTCTTGCGGAATACATTGTTTTGAGAGCGGGGACTATTATCTTTAGGGTGAAAACCCAAGGTCTGGCCTTAATTGGTTGTGTCTGGCACTGTTCTTCTTGAAGACGTTGCTTTTGAAGATTTGGACATCAGGTGATGTCTTGGTGGTGGTTGTGCGGCTGCCGCAATGACTGTAACTCTGTAGCGGGACTTTTCTTTTTATTTCTTCTTCTTATTGTCTTTCGGCTGTGTGCATCCATAACAGGTTTGGTTGTTGCGTTGTTGCAGAGACTGGGCGTAATTTGTATCTCCGTGATATTAATATACACTCTTTATCTAAAAAAAGGATCATGGAGACATTGTCATCTCTAATCAGTAGGGTCCAAATCTTTGAGTTTATGGTGCTAGTTCCGTATCAGTTGGCAAGATGTAATTACTGGAAAGTCACATATTATTATTTTTCACATCCTAGATCCAGAATATATTATTGCAATGGGAATTAAATGCCAAAGAAAAAAATGGCATCGATAACCGCCACTGGATGGTTGAGTATAGACTCACGATGTATCAGCATCGTCTTCCGCATATGACTAGAACAAGATGAGTACATTGTATTAAAATATCATGCAGTACATCTATTACTCAAAAAAGGCACATTTTTAGTTAGGAGACAACATAGTGCAACTTTCACCAATCTTAATTATATACAAACTTATCAGAATTTAATAAACATACTTTGCAAGTATATCTTCTAGTACATCCATTACTCAAAGCAAAGCACATTTTTAGTCATGCGCATGGTAGTAGTTGGTCACATGTGGTGTTAACAAAACATAAAGATGCTTTTATAATTCCGGATAGGTAAGTCATATCCTTGAACGTGGCAAAATGTTCGCCATTGCTATTTATTAGAAGAACAATAATAACTTTAACATGTCTACAGTTAGTGTAACGTGATAAAATCACTTACTTCACGCGTACAACAACAAGTACGGATACACCCCTATGAACTTTCTCAACAAGTATGGATACACCCCTATGAAATTCCTCCTGCGTAGATGGCATAATAAGCTTTTTGCGAAAGATCCAAGTATTTCATTAGGGAAGGATATCCATGGATCCAAGGACGCGCACTAATTCTCTCGGGTAGCAGCGCACCTCATATACGGAAAACTATTTAGAAATTCAAAAAGTTCAGAAAATTCGGATTTTTTTCTGCGCAAAGATGATCAAGTCTTGTATTCATTAAACAAGCTAATCTATGTCAAATATAGCGTGTATATAGCGTATTTTTTTTCAAATCTTTGACCGAGGGTGAAATTAAAGTAATTTTCTGAAAAATATTTTTATACGAGTACAATACTTGATCATGTTTGTGTGGGTGACAGTTTCATATTTTTAAAACTTTACTGAATTGCAATTTTTTTAGAATATCCGGTGCACCAACGTATTTTGGATGGATCGAATCCTTTCAAGTGATCCTAACGGGTCCACCCAGTCATCGCTTGCTCGTTCATCTTCTTGAGTTAATTTAGCTGCAACATTTGTGGGCCTTGAAGAAAGCCCAGCCATATGAAAAAAGGAAACCTGAACCTAACTCGTTTCTGCTACGATCCATAATACATATTCCCACTCGGCTTCGATTCGACTAGGTACGTAGTCGAGTCTCTCCTCACAGCCTATATATATAAATCTAACCACGACACGCACGGCAATAGCAACGATCAGAGCGGAATCCCATCGCATCGAGCGAAGTACGTAACACACATCAACGTACGCCGGCAATGGGGTTGATGGGGATGATCGTGTCCCTAATATTTGGCAAGTCCGTAGGAAAACAAGTAGCACGGAGCGACGATAAAGCCTTCCACCAAAACCGTGTGGCCATGGGCGGCTGCCTCAAAGAGTTCCGAGAGGCGACCAGACAGTGCCACCCCCACGAGATCTACGTGCAGCGTGGTCCGGGTCACGCTGTCAACGTGGAGGCGTGCGTCAAGGCCACGGCGGCGCTACACCAGTGCTTCGCTGCCAACCCTGAGATGTTCAGGCACCTGTACCTCCCCCGCATGGAATACGGCCTCGACGAGGACCTCAAGCCATCCCCGGAGGAGGTCGAGAAGGAGAGCTCCTTCAGCTATAGGTGGTGGACTGGCATGAGGAGAAGCTAGTTACATTAGTACGTACTCCTTGCTGTATGGCTGGGACCGATCTACCTGTAGAGATTATCACCACTCTTTCCTATTCATAGTGCTTGCTAGGTATAGTTTTGTCTAGCTAGGAGAATCAAATATTAGGTGTACTTTCAGTTTCTTAAGAAAACCACCTGATTTTGTTGAATGAATTTTTAATCTTTATATGTATCCGTATGCTACGTGGGATCGATCCACCTGTAAAGACTATCACCACTTACTCCAATTCCTAGTACTAGCTAGGTATAGTTTTGTTTAGCAGAATCAAATATTAAGTGTACTTTCAGTTTGTTAAGAAACCATGATTTTATTCAATGCATTTACCCTTTTGCATAACTGTTGGTCTATTAGCAAGATGGATGAAAAAATAGCAAGCAGCATATACCACAAGAGGAAAGCAGGGGCGAATTATTTATGATTGCACACAGAGGACTAGACTCAGTCCAGGGCAGCCTTCGTCAAGCAAAACCGGTCATCGAGCAACTGACCATCACTTGGAGGCTTGGGGGTCCACCACATTGAGACCCCATATTGTTATCACTTATCCGTGTCCGCGGAGCTCGGCACCCTCGATGACATGTGGGCGGCGGATTTAAACAGACTTCTTCTGCAACAACGCTTTCAAGGAGTTAACGTTTCCGCTGCATCATCGCATGCCAATCCTCGGGGCCACCACCTGATTTTATGGTTTTTTGTTGCATACATGTTATATTGTTTGTTATGCCCGTTATGCACCATGACATGTAAAACTAAACTAAGTAGTTTTTCTCACACACTATCAATTCTTTTATTTTATGAAAACGCGATGTGGCGCAGCCAAGTTGGCTAATAAGGCAAGTAGAGACATGGTACTTACAACATTAGGTTGATGTGGTCGAATGTGGTGACCTTGGTCGACTATTCATGTACTCGTTGATTTTTTATATTCTCATTTTTTTATGCACGACAATTGATGTTCGAATGCGGAGACCTTGGTTCCTTTGGAAGGGTCGAGTGTTACCAAAATGACTAAGAGTGACGGACAAAGTAAATAGGCATATAGGAGAAACACCACGAGAAAGAAAAAATCATATATTAAATATCAAAGGTTGCATGGTTTGTTACGGTGCAAGCGCTGAACCATTACGACAAGTTGTAATTAGGAGAGAAAGGAGACGACCCATAGGCAATATATATTTTCCCTTTCCTTTGCCAGCGAATCAGCGATGACACCGATCCATCTAGCTCCGGTGATCCTTGGGGCCTTGTAGGTATGGCGGACCATGGGCCCTTGCCGGTAGGAGATTTTTTGTTCATTATTGTTTGTAATTTCAGTGGATTTTTTAGGAATGTTGAGGTGGCAGTGACATCCTGATGTCAGAATAAGTTCTTCCCTATCCTCCTCTCTGATGATGCATCTAGCGCCTGCGGAAGGTGCGTAAAATTATGTGTCAGCGGATCTTATGGGATCTGGTTGGTCCTTTTATTCATTGGTGTGGATGGAAATTTGATTTTTCCGATCCATAGTTCCCATTATTGCCTTGGTTGTTAATTGGGTGAACTAATCCTTGGGGGGGGGGGGGGTCTTAGCACGATGATTTCCAAATACTATTACAAAAAGCCCTATTACGACGATGGAGGGGCAAGGGTGTCATGTGCCTTTTTTGCATACATGAGTTTTTATAGTTAGCCGCTTCATGGTCCAAGGGCATATTTATAATCTTTATTAATTCTATGTTTCTTTGTACTGCTCGTTGTTGATGTTTATTAATAGGAATATGGACGTTTTCAAAGGACAAAAAAAGAAGAAATCACTAGGTAGCGAGCCACACCCTCACAACAGATTGATGGTACCCCCCTCTCCCACACACACACACACAAACACACACCACACGCGCGACCCGACTTGACGTTCACATGTTAGCGTCGTAGACAACTAGCGTGTGATCGTAAGAATTGTACGCTCGTAGTTCTTTCTCACCAAAAGGTGTACGGAATAAGTTAGTACCAAAACCAAACAGTATACAAAAACTGAATACAAAAAATATCATGATGTATAAACTCTCAAAGTGCAAACTACAAAAGAGTGAAGTACAAAATCACTGAAATGAGAAGTACAAACCACTCGAAGCCGAAGCACTGAAAGACAAGTACAACAATATAACGAAGTAGAAAACTCTCAACATACAAAGTATAAAAACCCGAGCTACAAAATCGCTGAAACCCAAAGTATACAAATATTAAAACCCGGAGTTCAAAGACATTGAACGACAGAGTACAAAAAATCACAAAGTATACAAAACCCGAAGTACAAAAAAGTGAAGTCCGAAGTACGCGCGGAGTACAAAAGTACAATAAGATATCGATGTATGAGTATGAAACCTCGAGTATTTGCATTCATGTTTTGAAAATACAAAGAAGCTTGTCAAAATCTATTAATATGGGATTTAGTTTTTAAAATCTTGAGGTGAGCAGATCAAAAATAAAAACGGTTCGTCATTTGGGCGAACAGTTCTCAAAATATTTTCTTCGAAATTTCGGTTTTTAAAAGTAAAATGGAAAATTGGACTCCAACCTCTTATCTCATCATCACACTTTCATTACCGCTGCGATACTTGACGAACATGCAGGCAACATAGAGGATCGCACGAAGAATAAGAAGACACTTGACGCGACGAAAGCCTGTGGTGGTCTTCCCAAAAGTTTATCTCTTTCTATTTGTGTGTTTTCAATCGAATACAACAATAACGATTGAAACTCGGAACGGAACCCTTTTCGGCTTCGATCGATCCATATGTGTTTTCCGGGTCGGTTTAATAGATACCGACATACGTCCCGCCCAGCGTATATATATTCCCACGACCCAGATCCAAGCGATCGCATCGCATCAGCGGCCATGGCGGCAATCAAGGCCAGCGTGAACGTCTTCGCGCTCCTCGACGGCGACGACCCCGGCGACAAGCGGCTCCCCGACCTCGACCGGAAGCGCAAGGATCAGCCCAAGATGAAGCCAGTCTCGGCAGCCGCGTGTGACTATAAGCTCAAGCTCATGAAGCCGCCGGCTCCGGCTGATGGGTCCAAGGCACCCCGGAGGAACCCTCCACCGGCTGTCGCTGCCGGTCTGCGGCCTACGGCTGCGGCTCACATGGTAAGGGCCATGCACAAGGAAACTACTGCCCCTGCCCCACCATCGGCGGGAAGTACCAAACTTGCCGGTGTCCGGTCTGCCACGGTGACGTCCACGGCAAAGGCGACGATAAAGCCTTCCACCAAATCCGTGTGGCCATGGGCGGCTGCCTCAAAGAGTTCCGAGAGGCGACCAGACAGTGCCACCCCCACGAGATCTACGTGCAGCGTGGTCCGGGTCACGCTGTCAACGTGGAGGCATGCGTCAAGGCTACGGCGGCGCTACACCAGTGCTTCGCTGCCAACCCTGAGATGTTCAGGCACCTGTACCTCCCCCGCATGGAATACGGCCTCGACGAGGACCTCAAGCCATCCCCGGAGGAGGTCGAGAAGGAGAGCTCCTTCAGCTATAGGTGGTGGACTGGCATGAGGAGAAGCTAGTTACATTAGTACGTACTCCTTGCTGTATGGCTGGGACCGATCTACCTGTAGAGATTATCACCACTCTTTCCTATTCATAGTGCTTGCTAGGTATAGTTTTGTCTAGCCAGGAGAATCAAATATTAGGTGTACTTTCAGTTTCTTAAAAAACCACCTGATTTTGTTGAATGAATTTTTAATCTTTATATGTATCCGTATGCGACGTGGGATCGATCCACCTGTAAAGACTATCACCACTTACTCCAATTCCTAGTACTAGCTAGGTATAGTTTTGTTTAGCAGAATCAAATATTAAGTGTACTTTCAGTTTGTTAAGAAACCATGATTTTATTCAATGCATTTACCCTTTTGCATAACTGTTGGTCTATTAGCAAGATGGATGAAAAAAATAGCAAGCAGCATATACCACAAGTGGAAAGCAGGGGCGAATTATTTATGATTGCACACAGAGGACTAGACTCAGTCCAGGGCAGCCTTCGTCAAGCAAAACCGGTCATCGAGCAACTGACCATCACTTGGAGGCTTGGGGGTCCACCACATTGAGACCCCATATTGTTATCACTTATCCGTGTCCGCGGAGCTCGGCACCCTCGATGACATGTGGGCGGCGGATTTAAACAGACTTCTTCCGCAACAACGCTTTCAAGGAGTTAACGTTTCTGCTGCATCATCGCGTGCCAATCCTCGGGGCCACCACCTGATTTTATGGTTTTTTGTTGCATACATGTTATATTGTTTGTTATGCCCGTTATGCACCATGACATGTAAAACTAAACTAAGTAGTTTTTCTCACACACTTTCAATTGTTTTATTTTATGAAAACGCGATGTGGCGCAGCCAAGTTGGCTAATAAGGCAAGTAGAGACATGGTACTTACAACATTAGGTTGATGTGGTCGAATGTGGTGACCTTGGTCGACTATTCATGTACTCGTTGAATTTTTATATTCACATTTTTTAATGCACGACAATTGATGTTCGAATGCGGAGACCTTGGTTCCTTTGGAAGGGTCGAGTGTTACCAAAATGACTAAGATTGACGGACAAAGTAAATAGGCATATAGGAGAAACACCACCACAAAGAAAAAAATCATATATTAAATATCAAAGGTTGCATGGTTTGTTACGGTGCAAGCGCTGAACCATTACGACAAGTTGTAATTAGGAGAGAAAGGAGACGACCCATAGACAATATATATTTTCCCTTTCCTTTGCCAGCGATCAGAGGCGGAGCTACATAGGGGCCAACCTGAGCCGTGGCCCGCCCAGGATTTTGACGAAAATCGTCTATATACTGAATATGTTGGCTCAATCGGCCAGAACTGGAAGTGCCAAGCCTACTCATGAGCAAACACAAAGCAGGCCAGCAGGCCCTTAGTGATTGAGCCACTGAGCCATGCAAGGAGCTCTTACTTCCCATTAAAAAACTTCCCCGCAGAAGACACCTACGCCGTACTAGCCTACTAGGTGGTGAAAAAGCCCAATAAAAAAATAGTTCAGAAAGACACAGCGTGCTGCTTTGGTTAATTCGTTGAATTTTCTACAACAAAGTTGTAGTCGGTACCAGCCTACCAGGCAAGATAAATTTGTAAATTTGTTAGTAGTTCAAAAGATCTTCTATCTAAGCTTAAAAAAACAACAGATCGGGTATCATTGGCTAGCCTAACGCATGTAAAATTCTTTCAACAAACAACAACAACAACAAAGTCTTTTTTCTCAAACAAGTTGGGATAGGCTAGAGTTGAAACCCATAAGATCTCGAAACCAGGTCATGTTTCTGGCACATGGATAGCTAATTTCCACGCAGCCCTATCCATGGCTAGTTCTTTGGTGATATTCCAATCCTTCAGATCTCTCTTAACAGACTCCTCCCATGTCAAGGCATGTAAAATTCTTTCTTCCTCCAAATTCTCAGTAACAGTAAGCGGTTTAATACCATGATTTTCTCACTATATTTTGCAAAAAATCTTATTTTTAGCTGAATTTTTGCAACAAAAATCTTAGTTAGTCGATAAAAAATTGTGTCTCTCTTTAGTGTGGCCCGCCCAGTTATTTTGTTCAAGCTCCGCCACAGCCAGCGATGACACCGATCCATCTGGCTCCGGTGATCCTTGGGGCCTTGTAGGTATGGCGGACCATGGCCCCTTGCCGGTAGGAGATTTTTTGTTCATTATTGTTTGTAATTTCAGTGGATTTTTTAGGAATGTTGAGGTGGCAGTGACATCCTGATGTCAGAATAAGTTCTTCCCTATCCTCCTCTCTGATGATGCATCTAGCGCCTGCGGAAGGTGCGTAAAATTATGTGTCAGCGGATCTTATGGGATCTGGTTGGTCCTTTTATTCATTGGTGTGGATGGAAATTTGATTTTTCCGATCCATAGTTCCCATTATTGCCTTGGTTGTTAATTGGGTGAACTAATCCTTGGGGGGGGGGGGGGGGGGGTCTTAGCACGATGATTTCCAAATACTATTACAAAAAGCCCTATTACGACGATGGAGGGGCAAGGGTGTCATGTGCCTTTTTTGCTCACATGAGTTTTTATAGTTAGCCGCTTCATGGTCCAAGGGCATATTTATAATCTTTATTAATTCTATGATTCTTTGTACTGCTCGTTGTTGATGTTTATTAATAGGAATATGGACGTTTTCAAAGGACAAAAAAAGAAGAAATCACTAGGTAGCGACCCACACCCTCACAACAGATTGATGGTACCCCCCTCTCCCACACACACACACAAACACACACCACACGCGCGACCCGACTTGACGTTCACATGTTAGCGTCGTAGACAACTAGTGTGTGATCGTAAGAATTGTACGCTCGTAGTTCTTTCTCACCAAAAGGTGTACGGAATAAGTTAGTACCAAAACCAAACAGTATACAAAAACTGAATACAAAAAATATCATGATGTATAAACTCTCAAAGTGCAAACTACAAAAGAGTGAAGTACAAAATCACTGAAATCAGAAGTACAAACCACTCGAAGCCGAAGCACTGAAAGACAAGTACAACAATATAACGAAGTAGAAAACTCTCAACATACAAAGTATAAAAACCCGAGCTACAAAATCGCTGAAACCCAAAGTATACAAATATTAAAACCCGGAGTTCAAAGACATTGAACGACAGAGTACAAAAAATCACAAAGTATACAAAACCCGAAGTACAAAAAAGTGAAGTCCGAAGTACGCGCGGAGTACAAAAGTACAATAAGATATCGATGTATGAGTATGAAACCTCGAGTATTTGCATTCATGTTTTGAAAATACAAAGAAGCTTGTCAAAATCTATTAATATGGGATTTAGTTTTTAAAATCTTGAGGTGAGCAGATCAAAAATAAAAACGGTTCGTCATTTGGGCGAACAGTTCTCAAAATATTTTCTTCGAAATTTCGGTTTTTAAAAGTAAAATGGAAAATTGGACTCCAACCTCTTATCTCATCATCACACTTTCATTACCGCTGCGATACTTGACGAACATGCAGGCAACATAGAGGATCGCACGAAGAATAAGAAGACACTTGACGCGACGAAAGCCTGTGGTGGTCTTCCCAAAAGTTTATCTCTTTCTATTTGTGTGTTTTCAATCGAATACAACAATAACGATTGAAACTCGGAACGGAACCCTTTTCGGCTTCGATCGATCCATATGTGTTTTCCGGGTCGGTTTAATAGATACCGACATACGTCCCGCCCAGCGTATATATATTCCCACGACCCAGATCCAAGCGATCGCATCGCATCAGCGGCCATGGCGGCAATCAAGGCCAGCGTGAACGTCTTCGCGCTCCTCGACGGCGACGACCCCGGCGACAAGCGGCTCCCCGACCTCGACCGGAAGCGCAAGGATCAGCCCAAGATGAAGCCAGTCTCGGCAGCCGCGTGTGACTATAAGCTCAAGCTCATGAAGCCGCCGGCTCCGGCTGATGGGTCCAAGGCACCCCGGAGGAACCCTCCACCGGCTGTCGCTGCCGGTCTGCGGCCTACGGCTGCGGCTCACATGGTAAGGGCCATGCACAAGGAAACTACTGCCCCTGCCCCACCATCGGCGCGAAGTACCAAACTTGCCGGTGTCCGGTCTGCCACGGTGACGTCCACGGCAAAGGCGACGATAAAGCCTTCCACCAAATCCGTGTGGCCATGGGCGGCTGCCTCAAAGAGTTCCGAGAGGCGACCAGACAGTGCCACCCCCACGAGATCTACGTGCAGCGTGGTCCGGGTCACGCTGTCAACGTGGAGGCATGCGTCAAGGCCACGGCGGCGCTACACCAGTGCTTCGCTGCCAACCCTGAGATGTTCAGGCACCTGTACCTCCCCCGCATGGAATACGGCCTCGACGAGGACCTCAAGCCATCCCCGGAGGAGGTCGAGAAGGAGAGCTCCTTCAGCTATAGGTGGTGGACTGGCATGAGGAGAAGCTAGTTACATTAGTACGTACTCCTTGCTGTATGGCTGGGACCGATCTACCTGTAGAGATTATCACCACTCTTTCCTATTCATAGTGCTTGCTAGGTATAGTTTTGTCTAGCCAGGAGAATCAAATATTAGGTGTACTTTCAGTTTCTTAAGAAAACCACCTGATTTTGTTGAATGAATTTTTAATCTTTATATGTATCCGTATGCGACGTGGGATCGATCCACCTGTAAAGACTATCACCACTTACTCCAATTCCTAGTACTAGCTAGGTATAGTTTTGTTTAGCAGAATCAAATATTAAGTGTACTTTCAGTTTGTTAAGAAACCATGATTTTATTCAATGCATTTACCCTTTTGCATAACTGTTGGTCTATTACCAAGATGGATGAAAAAAATAGCAAGCAGCATATACCACAAGTGGAAAGCAGGGGCGAATTATTTATGATTGCACACAGAGGACTAGACTCAGTCCAGGGCAGCCTTCGTCAAGCAAAACCGGTCATCGAGCAACTGACCATCACTTGGAGGCTTGGGGGTCCACCACATTGAGACCCCATATTGTTATCACTTATCCGTGTCCGCGGAGCTCGGCACCCTCGATGACATGTGGGCGGCGGATTTAAACAGACTTCTTCCGCAACAACGCTTTCAAGGAGTTAACGTTTCTGCTGCATCATCGCGTGCCAATCCTCGGGGCCACCACCTGATTTTATGGTTTTTTGTTGCATACATGTTATATTGTTTGTTATGCCCGTTATGCACCATGACATGTAAAACTAAACTAAGTAGTTTTTCTCACACACTTTCAATTGTTTTATTTTATGAAAACGCGATGTGGCGCAGCCAAGTTGGCTAATAAGGCAAGTAGAGACATGGTACTTACTAGGGGTGGGCATAAAAAACCGATAACCAAACACCGAACCGAAATAACCGAAACCGAAACCGAATAGATCATGACCGAAATGACCGATCAGTAATTTGGTTATCAGATCTCACTAACCGAATTTAATCTGTTAAATTCGGTCCTTTACATTCGTTAACCGAACTGACCGAACTAACCGGAATATAGGCATTTTCCCTGTGCAGTTCGTAGGCCCAGCCCATTATACAGCGGACAAAAATGCAAAGCAGCCACTTGCATCGCTCCATTGTCTAAAAAACCTTGCATGCTCCAGCAATTAATTTTGGATCAGTCCCGTTGGTAGGATAAAAAATTCTGGAGGCTCTGGCGGATGCATGCAGGATTAATTTTAGGATAACTACAAACTACTCGTGCATGCAGGATTAATTTTAGCAATCAGCGATCAAAGGAAGGTGCATGCAGAATTAACTTTACCAGCAGGCTCTGGCGGCTCGTCGTACGACCTTCTGGAGGCTCGATTACCAGCATGCTGCATACCTAGTTCGGTCAGTTCGGTCCAACCGAACACTGGACCGAAATTTTTGGTGGACCGAACCCTCGGTTCCTACATATTCTCACACTAATTCGGTCATGATTTTTAGAAGACCGAAATAATTAAAAACCGAATAAACCGAACCGAATAAACCGAGATAACCGAATGCCCACCCCTAGTACTTACAACATTAGGTTGATGTGGTCGAATGTGGTGACCTTGGTCGACTATTCATGTACTCGTTGAATTTTTATATTCACATTTTTTTATGCACGACAATTGATGTTCGAATGCGGAGACCTTGGTTCCTTTGGAAGGGTCGAGTGTTACCAAAATGACTAAGATTGACGGACAAAGTAAATAGGCATATAGGAGAAACACCACCACAAAGAAAAAAATCATATATTAAATATCAAAGGTTGCATGGTTTGTTACGGTGCAAGCGCTGAACCATTACGACAAGTTGTAATTAGGAGAGAAAGGAGACGACCCATAGGCAATATATATTTTCCCTTTCCTTTGCCAGCGATCAGAGGCGGAGCTACATAGGGGCCAACCTGAGCCGTGGCCCGCCCAGGATTTTGACGAAAATCGTCTATATACTGAATATGTTGGCTCAATCGGCCAGAACTGGAAGTGCCAAGCCTACTCATGAGCAAACACAAAGCAGGCCAGCAGGCCCTTAGTGATTGAGCCACTGAGCCATGCAAGGAGCTCTTACTTCCCATTAAAAAACTTCCCCGCAGAAGACACCTACGCCGTACTAGCCTACTAGGTGGTGAGAAAGCCCAATAAAAAAATAGTTCAGAAAGACACAGCGTGCTGCTTTGGTTAATTCGTTGAATTTTCTACAACAAAGTTGTAGTCGGTACCAGCCTACCAGGCAAGATAAATTTGTAAATTTGTTAGTAGTTCAAAAGATCTTCTATCTAAGCTTAAAAAAACAACAGATCGGGTATCATTGGCTAGCCTAACGCATGTAAAATTCTTTCAACAAACAACAACAACAACAAAGTCTTTTTTCCCAAACAAGTTGGGATAGGCTAGAGTTGAAACCCATAAGATCTCGAAACCAGGTCATGTTTCTGGCACATGGATAGCTAATTTCCACGCAGCCCTATCCATGGCTAGTAATTTGGTGATATTCTAATCCTTCAGATCTCTCTTAACAGACTCCTCCCATGTCAAGGCATGTAAAATTCTTTCTTCCTCCAAATTCTCAGTAACAGTAAGCGGTTTAATACCATGATTTTCTCACTATATTTTGCAAAAAATCTTATTTTTAGCTGAATTTTTGCAACAAAAATCTTAGTTAGTCGATAAAAAAATTGTGTCTCTCTTTAGTGTGGCCCGCCCAGTTATTTTGTTCAAGCTCCGCCACTGCCAGCGATGACACCGATTCATCTGGCTCCGGTGATCCTTGGGGCCTTGTAGGTATGGCGGACCATGGCCCCTTGCCGGTAGGAGATTTTTTGTTCATTATTGTTTGTAATTTCAGTGGATTTTTTAGGAATGTTGAGGTGGTAGTGACATCCTGATGTCAGAATAAGTTCTTCCCTATCCTCCACTCTGATGATGCATCTAGCGCCTGCGGAAGGTGCGTAAAATTATGTGTCAGCGGATCTTATGGGATCTTGTTGGTCCTTTTATTCATTGGTGTGGATGGAAATTTGATTTTTCCGATCCATAGTTCCCATTATTGCCTTGGTTGTTAATTGGGTGAACTAATCCTTGGGGGGAGGGGGGTCTTAGCACGATGATTTCCAAATACTATTACAAAAAGCTCTATTACGACGATGGAGGGGCAAGGGTGTCATGTGCCTTTTTAGCTCACATGAGTTTTTATAGTTAGCCGCTTCATGGTCCAAGGGCATATTTATAATCTTTATTAATTCTATGATTCTTTGTACTGCTCGTTGTTGATGTTTATTAATAGGAATATGGACGTTTTCAAAGGACAAAAAAAGAAGAAATCACTAGGTAGCGACCCACACCCTCACAACAGATTGATGGTACCCCCCCTCTCCCACACACACACACAAACACACACCACACGCGCGACCCGACTTGACGTTCACATGTTAGCGTCGTAGACAACTAGCGTGTGATCGTAAGAATTGTACGCTCGTAGTTCTTTCTCACCAAAAGGTGTACGGAATAAGTTAGTACCAAAACCAAACAGTATACAAAAACTGAATACAAAAAATATCATGATGTATAAACTCTCAAAGTGCAAACTACAAAAGAGTAAATTACAAAATCACTGAAATCAGAAGTACAAACCACTCGAAGCTGAAGCACTGAAAGACAAGTACAACAATATAACGAAGTAGAAAACTCTCAACATACAAAGTATAAAAACCCGAGCTACAAAATCGCTGAAACCCACAGTATAAAAATATTAAAACCCGGAGTTCAAAGACATTGAACGACAGAGTACAAAAAATCACAAAGTATACAAAACCCGAAGTACAAAAAAGTGAAGTCCGAAGTACGCGCGGAGTACAAAAGTACAATAAGATATCGATGTATGAGTATGAAACCTCGAGTATTTGCATTCATGTTTTGAAAATACAAAGAAGCTTGTCAAAATCTATTAATATGGGATTTAGTTTTTAAAATCTTGAGGTGAGCAGATCAAAAATAAAAACGGTTCGTCATTTGGGCGAACAGTTCTCAAAATATTTTCTTTGAAATTTCGGTTTTTAAAAGTAAAATGGAAAATTGGACTGCAACCTCTTATCTCATCATCACACTTTCATTACCGCTGCGATACTTGACGAACATGCAGGCAACATAGAGGATCGCACGAAGAATAAGAAGACACTTGACGTGACGAAAGCCTGTGGTGGTCTTCCCAAAAGTTTCTCTCTTTCTATTTGTGTGTTTTCAATGGAATACCACAATAACGGTTCAAACTCGGAACGGAACCCTTTTCGGCTTCGATCGATCCATATGAGTTTTCCGGGTCGGTTTAATAGATACCGACATACGTCCCACCTAGCGTATATATATTCCCACGACCCAGATCCAAGCGATCGCATCGCATCAGCGGCCATGGCGGCAACCAAGGCCAGCGTGAACGTCTTCGCGCTCCTCGACGGCGACGACCCCGGCGACAAGCGGCTCCCCGACCTCGACCCGAAGCGCAAGGATCAGCCCAAGATGAAGCCAGTCTCGGCAGCCGCGTGTGACTATAAGCTCAAGCTCATGAAGCCGCCGGCTCCGGCTGATGGGTCCAAGGCACCCCGGAGGAACCCTCCACCGGCTGTCGCTGCCGGTCTGCGGCCTACGACTGCGGCTCACATGGTAAGGGCCATGCACAAGGAAACTACTGCCCCTGCCCCACCATCGGCGCGAAGTACCAAACTTGCCGGTGTCCGGTCTGCCGCGGTGACGTCCACGGCAAAGGCGGTAAACAAGAATACTAAAACTCCAACGGCGCTCCCCGCGCGGAGCATCAATTATACTGCCCTGCTTTTCAACAAGGCATACCCGTCTGCTCGGGAGCGAATCTTCAAGCAGAGGCAGGAGAGGCAGGAGGAGTGGGAGCGGCGGCAGGCTGAGGCGGCGGAGAACGGCAAGAGTGCAGCAGCTGAGTCTGCAGGTCCAGTGAAGGAACATTACGGCAAGGGACAGAAGGAGGAGTCCCCCGCACCGTCGCCGGCTTCGGCTCCGGCGCCGGTGGCAACTCCGGTAGTGGTGAAGACTTCTCAGCTGCTACCGCCGCCGAGGCTGGAAGACATTGATCAGTTCGTGTCTCTGAGTCTGAAATAGGGCTAGCTGATATGTTGCAGTTTATAGCAAGTTCTTTTTGGTTTACACAGATTAGGGTTTGCATCAATGTACTTCTTCTATTGGATTGGTTGCCCTGCGATAAAATATTCGAATTGCAATTGACAAACTATCTCAAACCAAACAAAAGGAATCTCTAATGACAAATCCTTTTATTTTTTACTTCATAGCGGTGAATGATGTACCATTAACAATAATGGGACTTCCTATTTTTCACAAGATCAAATAGAAAAGTTAAGCCGTCTTTGGTTGAAAGGAACATATAGGATGTGATTGAGAAAAATAATTAATCAGTGAGTGGGTCATTACAAACTTATAATCTTGTGACACACGCGTGATAAGCTATCTCAAAACAAACAAAAATAGTTCTAATGATAAAGTCCCTTATTTTCTTCTTCACAGCGGTGAATGATGCGGAAATTCATAATGGCACCTGAGCTCATATGCTCCCGTTATTGTCGGGCAAATAAAAAAATATAAAAACTTTTCGGAAAATTCCAAAAAAAATCACAGGCATACCTGAGTATGGTTTGCACACCCGTGTGAAATTTCGCATCGAAATGACATCGTGGCCGCCCTGTGCGAAAAAGACAAATTTCTGACAGAAAATGAGATCCAAAAATTTGAATTTTCAGATCTGTGATTTGTCTTTTTTGCACAGGTAAGCCACAATGTCAGTTTGTTATGAAAATTCACACGCACGTGCGTACCATACTCAGGTATGCATGTGATTTTTTCGGAATTTTTTGAAAAGTTTTTTTTATTTTTCCGAAAATACCGAGAGCATATGCTCCCGGGTGCCAAAACGCCGCTCCCTGAATGATGACAAAATAGATATGATTGGAATTTCAAATTTTCGTAATATCAAACAGAAAAGTTAAGCCATCTTTGATTGAAAGGAACTTCATAAAAATTTCGCAGGACTATGTTCTTTACAAAGAAATCTACTTATTTGGTTGTACGATTTGAATCTGTAGGATGTTTCCTATATAGCTTATTCGATTTGTTCCCTTATATTAGTTATGTGCTCCTGCAACGCACGATCTATGTTTTTATCAAATTTATTTGAAACTCAGATAAGCAAAAAATGAAATATGCTTTTTTGAAATATTACAATTAATGAACTGCTATTCGGCAACGATCCCACTCATTTAAATAGCTTAAACATTCTAATGGAAACCCCATTACAAAAGAAAGTATTTAGTACTCATATTCAAAATAATACACTTTTATTTTTTTTGATGAATTTCCCAAAGAAATTAAAATTGAAACAACAAACACGCATATGGTTGGACAAGCCCAACCCAACTCAATTAGTTTCACATAGACATGCCCACCGTCGGAGCTTTTCCTCTTACTGCGAGACGGCCAAGGGAATTACGGCTTGCCGATAACGATCGAAGCCCCTGAGTTTCACTAAAATTGACCTCAAGGACAACAATAATCTCTATCCAGAAAGACACAGTAGCAAGCAACCTCAATCTTTTGTGTCACCTTTTTTTTTTTTTGAGAAAATAGTGAACCCCTACGTGAGGAATGTATCGTCGGGTCCAGAAGCTTCAAGTAGATTGTATATGAAAACCGAGCAAGCTGCATATGGTGTCTCTACCCGTGTGACCACGAATCTTTGTTTATTAATTGGTTCCCTTTTTTGTCCTCAACAAGCTTTGGAGATGGAGGAAGCTGAGGACCGAAGCTAGCTGAATGCATTAATTTTGCAGCGATTCTTGAGTTCGGAACACAGCGTAGCAAGGTATGCTGTCCTCGCCCTTGCATCAGCCCAAGCAGTCTTTTGTGTTTAATTCAACCGGCATGTCTGTCTTTTTATTCTTCTTGAGCTGGTTTTAATTGTTATCTGTTTTGAAGGGAGTAGGAGATGGAGAAGAAGATCTCTTCTATGGCAAGCGAGAAGAACGGAAGATGATGCCTATTACCGTTGTTCTTCAGTAGTGGTAAGTTGTTCTTTTCCTTCTAAGATTTTGGGCTCCTGGGTATATTTGAGTGTTGTTCTTTTTCCTTCTCGGATTTTGGGCTCCTTCATGACAGTTCTGATTGATCTTTGGTGGTGCAGACAGAATGAGGGGGTGAAGTCTGAAGATGTCTTTTAGTGTGACAAAAACTATGGTGTGCTTCAACAACGACAGCGGCAGCAGATGCACAAGTGTGGGATGGCCATGCGTGTGCTCGGAGGGGCCGCCGGTGAGCAGCTACAGGAGAAGTTCGACTAGGACTGCCGGGTTGGATGCGCAACAACATCGATCCATGACAACGAACAAGGTTGATCCAAGAAGTGGACAGACGCTCTTCTTCGGCCAGTGAGGCGGCACGATAAAGAGCCGCGTCAAGCTTTTGCCATGGCCGTCCGCTGGGTTTTGGCTGGCGTGCTTGTTGGCAGTCCTCTCTCCGGTAATGCCGGTGTTTTTTTTTGGTTTTTTCTTGTCTATTAAGAACCGTCCTCTTGCCGGTGTTGCCGGTCGACCGTGTTTTTTTTGGTTTTTTCCCTTTCTATAGCACACGCTTTGTTCTTGTCTGCCGTGTGTGATGTATGTGATGATCTCATATGTTTGATTTGTATCTGTCGAGCAATCACACACGGTTTTGGCTTTCCGTGTGCGATGTGGAACCCACATTGGCCACCCATGGATGCAGACGGACGCTAGAGCCATGTGCGAAGCCTAATGTTGTCTGTGTGCGAAAGGCATATCTGTACTCGTGCTCCTCCATCTCACTCCCCTTGTGGAGCGTTCCATGGGCTGCCACCAACACGACGGCGCTAACGGATAACGGCGGGCGCACGTTTGATTTCCAAGAACCGTTTCTTTTGGGCGGTGGCAATCCCTGTAATTTCCACAAAAGTGAAAATGTGTGTTGATTGTTCATCATTGGAGCGATATGAGCCGCTGATCCCATATTAAACAGCTGAAATTTATTTTACCCTAACATGTTTGCTCTTTTATAGTATTCAAACGAGTCGTATTTAGAACTCTCTCAATGGGACCGATATATAGTATGTATGTTGATTCAGTCATCATTGCTTTTACCTCCAGTTACAGAAAAAAGTAATTGTACTTGTATTTTAATACACTTAAAATTAACAACGCATCAAGTAAATCATATAGTGATAGGGTAATTGCTAGTCACATCAAGTCACAAATCATAGCAATATATCCGGATGTGTAGTGCTACTTATGTAGAATTTGGTATTAACACCTCTGATGTAACCCAATAGTAAGAATTTTCCTCAGAATTAAAACCAAGATTTATCGAATCTGTAGTAACTAGATGAGTGTCCGTGAGTTGCTACAAAACGGCGATAGTGAATCCACGTAGATATAGCAAAGAAGCATCTTGAAGATGGACGTGATGCAAAGAACCAGCATATGCGCGCACATCCTCTTGCGTTGTAGTGTCACAGAGCTCCACTTGGACCACCCGTGATACAAACAAATCCAATTCGATCAAAATGCCCAATTCGGAGAGTTAAAGTTCAAAGATAAAAAACATTTCATGACAATATTAAAACCGAAAAACAAATTGCGCCAATATACAGTGAACTAAACCGGATGCATGATATGTTAACTTTGATGTTGCTTACCATAATGAACAGGAGATCCATGCAGTTGCAACTCCTATTTGATATGCTAAATACCATTTTATTGCGACTTGTAGTGAGTGTTTTGGTCACATCGCATTAAAAATTATCTATTTGAAATGTAAACTCCTTGAAATCCAAATATGGATCTTGAGATGCTAATAATATTTCATAGCGATGTGGGAGTTTCCCTATGATAATTTGCAGAAAATTGTTTGGGGGGTTTAAATCTCCGAAGAATTAGTTTTTAATTGAAAACAGTCAATATAAACAGTATTTTCTTAACCCTCTTCTTCATTGGGTTCCCTGCCCTGGTTGAGCCATGAATAAAAGGGAAAACCACTTTAATTTTGCAAAGTCTGAATTCTGAAGCTGGTTGACTGTTATTTTAATAAAATCGATGTAAACAGAAATGCAGTGCAGACGAAAGGAAAAAAAACAATTCCATAAGCTTATGTATGTTGCATTCAGTTTTCTTGTTCAGCTGAACTTCATCTGCAGGGGAACAGCAAGGCCGGCTTCCAACTCTCGTTTGACCAGTGAAGTAAGTACTTTAAATCCTCAGCTCTAATAGCTTTTAACACAAACAACTCAAGTTAAGGAGATAAGAACATGTTCAGGGTTGCTGCGTGCGCACATGACTTGCGAACGCCCGCTACAGTGAGCACATGGTCGGGAACTGCAAGTGGAGATCAAAGGATGAAGCCTCTCATGAAGATTGACCAAGATACTGTCAGTGCGTGAGTAAGGTAAAGATGACGGGCGATCATACCCAGTTTTGTGAGCTGTCTTCCTCACGATCGAATTCATGTTCACTTGCACGGTCATTGGTTGACTTTGGGTGCCCAAGTGCAAGTAGCGATGGACCTATGATGAGCAGCAGACAGTGCAATCACACCGCAGAGAGTAGAATATACATGCATATGCAGTACTCAGCCACTTAATTTGGCTCTGTCAGACTGTCAGTGTGTCTGTTCAGTGATCTCGCTACCGTGGAAGTATCACAAACAGAATATAAGGAGCATACAGAATCAGTACATATCGATCTCCCTTGCAAGTAGCAATTAAGCTGTAAATCTGTAATGTACACTTGCATGCGATGCGATCTCAGTAATTAAGAGCGCCATTGACAAAATCTTCCAGTGGTTAATAACAATCGCACACGCTCAGCACGCGAGGTAGTTTAAAACTAGGACGCAGCGCTATAAATAGCGATCATCATCGCATTGCTCACTTCATCTTGCTTTCTTCCATTTATAAGCCTAATCAGCTCGGCATGGCTGCTACCAAGCTCATCTTCTCCTTTGCCCTCGTCGTCCTCCTAAGCTTAGGATTGTCCAGCGCCATTAGGGTAGTAAACCACGCCGTGAGCGCGGATGGCGAAGGCGGTGGAGGCGGAGTAGCCGCTGGCAGCGGCAACAGCTACGGATCCGGCGACGGCTCCGGTTCTGGCTACGCCGACGCGTCCGACAACAACAACTACGCCTCTGCCGATGGATCTGGCGGCGGCAATGCCCGTTATCGAGGCCGTAGCAGATCTGCGACTGGTGGCGCAGCTGGCGGTGGGTACGGCTCGGGACATGGCGATGCGGGTAACGACTCTGCAAATGCCAGCGGGAACGGCCAAGGTGCTGGCTTAGGTGGGAGCACCGGGAAGGGTAGCGGCTCTGGCAGTGGCGATGGAAACGGGTCAGGAGTAGGAGATAGCGAGGGACCGAACAGCTCAAACTATGCGAGCAGCCAAGGGGCTGGAAGTGGCGCCGGCGGTGGTCGCAACGGTGGGTTTGGTGGTGGTGCCGGAGCTGGATCGGGGAGCAGCAACGGAGCATCAAAGCCTTGACCAGGAGCTCATTTTCACTCCAAATAATACCGCCGGCTAGCTCTGGCCAGTGTCACTACGTACCTCCATATGGTTGTTTCCTTTTCTGTTTATCTGGCGTGTCAGTGTGTGACACTGTCTATGTTTCTTGTAATAATGCTTAAGCTGTTTCCGGCTTTCTAGTTATAAGGCATTATTAATTTATAAATCCAACTTTTTTTATATGAAAATGTATCCGACTTTTGTGTTGTTTTATGAGAAAAGGTGTTTTGTTTTATCAACTTTTATCCTCACCGCCCTTTGCTCCGCATAGAAGAAAAACTATTGTGTTCTTTTGAATTGAGATGTGGGATGCCAAGATGCCACAAGTTGTTGAAGAAAATTAGAGTATGATGTCATAGAGTTGGCAATCGAAGTGAGAGTAATATCAGAAAGCTTGTCGTACAGATCGGAGAACGGGATAGACACTGTTAGACATAATGTAATGTACACGTGACATAATGTATTGTATACGTACGGTATGGAGTAGTACTCCACCCGTACGTATAACCCTCATGTACTTGCCACGCTGGGGGCTTTTTCCAGCTATATAACAC
This sequence comes from Poa pratensis, assembly GCA_947311845.1. Taxonomy (NCBI): domain Eukaryota; kingdom Viridiplantae; phylum Streptophyta; class Magnoliopsida; order Poales; family Poaceae; genus Poa; species Poa pratensis. Next base: position 1,715,847 of record CAMZMU010000042.1, read on the forward strand.
GTAACACGAGCCCTCAACAGGGCATCGTTTCCCTCAGCGTTGACATGGTATCAGAGCGAACTTCTTCCCTGACCTAGCCGCCGAAATCGATCTACACCAAAAAAATCCAAAAACCCTAGAAAACATGCTCTCTCCCATGGCGAGCTCCTCCACCGCGCTGTCCCTTGCCGCGGCGCTGGGCTCCCCTCCCTCACAACTGCTCACCCGGGACAACTTCCTCGGATGGAAGGCCCTCGTGATGCCTGCACTGCGCGGCGCTCGTGTTCTCTCGCTGGTCGAGGGGAAGGAAGCCGTGCCAGAAGAAACCTTGGAGATCGAGGACGAAAACAAGAAAAAAATGCTCGTTGAGAATCCTGCGTTCACCACGTGGATCACTCGAGACCAGCAAGTGTTGCGATTCCTGCTGAATTCGCTGTCGCCCGATGTGCTCACGCATGTCACCGACCTCCACACCTCTGCTGAAGTTTGGGCTGCGCTGACTGCTTTGATCTCGACCCCTTCACGGTCCAAGATCCAGAGCATCAGGTCGGCCCTCAATGACATGAAGAAGAACAACCTCACCGCTGCCAAGTACTTCGGCAAGATGAAGGCCCTCGCGTCCGAGCTTGCTGCAGCGGGAAAACCCCTAGATGATGATGAGTTGATCGGGTACCTGCTCCATGGCCTCGACCACTCCTACAACGCCGTAGTCGCTGCTGTTAATGCCAATCCCGGTACCTCTCTTGCCGATCTGTTTAGTCAACTGTCCGCTTATGATCTTCGTCAAGACCCTGTAGAGGAGCCGGCGCAGGAGTTTGTTTCTTCTGCCAATGTTGCCCGCCGTGGCGGCGGGCCCCCGCAGCGTGGGCGTCGTGATGATCACGGCAGGTTTGAGGACCGCCGTGGCCGCCAAGATGACCGTGGTCGTGAAGATCGCCGCGGACGCCAGGACAGCCGTGGTCGCGGGGATGACCGTGGCTACCACCAAGATGATCGTGGTTACCGCTGGGATGACCGCCGTGACCGCTATGATGGTTACCGTGGTGATACCTGCCGTGATCGCTATGATGAAGATCGCCGTGATGGTAGCCGAGATCGCCGCCAGCGGGGTCGTGATGATGGAGGCCGTCGCCGTGGACATGGACGGGCACCCACCCCATATGTGGATGTGACCTGTCAAATCTGCAAGATACATGGGCACCTTGCCGCTGATTGTTGGTGGAGGTACCAAGATGACAACCATGATGATGATGGTGACAAGGGTGCACACATGACATCCTATGGCGTGGACACAAACTGGTACCCTGACTCGGGTGCTACAAATCATATTACCGGCGAGTTGAGCAAGCTCTCTACACATGATAAGTACACAGGACGTGATCACGTCCACACGGCCGATGGTACCGGTATGCAAATAACTCATATTGGTCATTCTACATTAAGTATTCCCCATAGTTTGCATCTAAAAAATGTCCTTCATGTTCCTAGTGTATCTAAAAACTTGATATCTGTCCATAAGCTTACACTTGACACTAGTAGGGAAACCCTATATAGGTAGGTTGGCAGTCATAATTATTTTTTGTGGCGCACCAAGCCCGGTGCGCCACAGAAAGTCAAATTTCTATGGCGCACTAAACCACATGCGCCACAGAAATTGGTCATTCTATAGCGCACCAAGCGTGATGCGCCACAGAAAGTCACATTTCTGTGGCGCACCGGGCCAGGTGCGCCACAGAAAGATACCTGGGGGCGGGTTAAAATTTGGAAAAAACAATTCTGTGGCGCACCAGCCACATTTTTTTCTTCAAATCCCACCCCCCTGGATCGCCTTTTTAGTCTTGCAGGAAGTAAAATAAAATGATAAAAAAAATTAATTAATAAAATCCTTTGACATTTAGTTAGGTTTGAGTGTCTAGTAGGTATAAATTTTTTGAAATATGAATTTTGACCTTTTCTGCAACAAACAGGAAAAAAACTTGTAACGGCCATAACTTTTGCATACGACGTTGAAATAATACGATTAATATATCAAAAAAACTAGAGAAAAATCCGAGTTCGATTTCACCGGGGTTTACCCGGTCAGCAATTCACAGATTCCTCAAATTCGAAACAAAAAAAAGTTATTTCAAAAAGACGATTTTTCGCAGCAAAATAAAAAAAATTAAAAAATTAAAAAAAATTCAAAAATTCAAAAAGTCCAAAAAAAGACACAGAAATGTATAACAAAGAAGATTGTTGAATTTTTTTGAAGTGTTTTGATTTTTTTGTATTTTTTGGATTTTTTGAAAAAATTTAAGTTTTTTGAATTTTTTTGGATCTTTTGAAACTTTCGAATCTCCTTTTGAAACTTTAGAAGTTTTTGAAAAATCTGAAATTTAAAACACACATTTATAACACATACCACACATATACACATACAAGACTTAAGAGGGTTCATATGATATATATATCATAAGAAATTGAGTAGCACAAGGTTAGGTGAACTGGATGGAACTTAGAAGTTAAGCGTGCTAGGGTTGGAACAATTTGAAGATGGGTGACCTAGCGGGAAGGTATAATTTCAAAAAATTCAAAAAATCTGAAAATAATTCCAATAATTAGGATATTTATATTTTGATTTTTCTGATTTTTTTTAACTTTTTATATTTTTTTTTGTATTTTTTGAATTTTTTGATAATGGTGCGCCACAGAAATAATTTTAGTGGCGAGAATTCTGTGGCGCACCCAGCAACCCTGGGGGTGCGCCACAGAATCAAAAAAAGTGTGCGCCACTAATAGCCTTTTATGTACTAGTGTGATAATCATGTATTCCTTGAATTTCACCCACATTTCTTTTTGATCAAGGACCAGGCCACAAGGAGAACTCTGTTTAAGGGACCATGTCATGATGGTCTCTACCCGCTAGTGCCATTTTCTACCGGGTCTTCCAAGCAAGCTTTCGTTACAATAAAGTTGTCTTCATCGACATGGCATCGCCGCTTAGGACATCCTTCTTCCTTCGTGGTGCAGCAAATTCTTAGGAAAAACAGTATCTCTCATTCGCCTGAAATAAATCCATACGTCTGTGATTCTTGTCAGCTAGCTAAGAGTCATCAATTGCCATATCCTGTCTCTACTAGTGTTTTCACTGTTACTTTAGAACAAGTGTTTTCTGATGTATGGGGTCCAGCACCTGCTTCTGCTCGTAAACACACATATTATGTAAGCTTTATAGATGATTTCAGCAAATTTACTTGGATCTATTTGCTTAAGAACCGTTCTGATGTTTATCAAGTCTTTCTCAATTTTCAACAGTTAGTTGAGCGAAAATTTGATAGGAAGATTATTACTATGCAAACTGATTGGGGTGGTGAATATGAAAAACTCAACAGTTTCTTCCAGAAAATTGGCATTACTCATCATGTTTCATGTCCTCATGCACATCGACAAAATGGTTCAGCTGAACGAAAACACCGTCACATTGTTGAAGTGGGTCTTGCCTTCCTTGCTCATGCATCTATGCCTCTAAAATTTTGGGATGAAGCATTCCTTACAGCAACGTTTCTCATAAACTTACTCCCTAGCAAAGTTATCAATTTTGAAACTCCAGTAGAACATCTTCTCCATACTAAACCAAACTATGACTCCCTTCGTATTTTTGGTTGCGCTTGCTGGCCCAATGTTCGCCCCTATAACAAGCGCAAACTTGCCTTCCGCTCCACCCGGTGTGTTTTCTTAGGCTATAGCCCTCATCACAAGGGGGTGAAATGTCTTGATCCTAAAACGGGGCGTGTTTACATATCTAGGGATGTTGTCTTTGATGAGAATGTGTTCCCTTTTGCCTCTCTCCATCCAAATGCTGGCTCTCGTCTTCGCAATGATATTTTACTTCTTCCAACAGATACACCCTCCAATGCACAAACTAATGGGGATGCTAATGTTCATGATCATATGTCATTGCCCGTTGTGCCTGTTGTTACTAATCTAGATCAGTGTACTACAGAAAATGACTTGGCAGCAGGTACACGCACAGCTCAGCAAGATTCAGCAGAAAATTCCAGTCAAAATACTGAAGAAACAAGTGAAAATGAAGGTTTTGAAAATTCAGAAACGGACAAATCTGACACAGATCCCGAGCAGGATTCTCCTGCTGCCTCGGATCAGGCGCACACCGATCCCGGTGCGGATCCGTCTGATGGCGTGCACAGTCCTCGACTGCCTCCCAGGCGGTCTTCGCCTCTGGCCCGCATGCATCCTTCCGCGCCAATGGGCGAGCGCCATGTTGCCTCGTCTCCACAAACCGACGCGCCCCACGCGTCTGACACCGCCACGCCATCGCGCGCTGCTTCGTCACCACATGACGCCGACAGCGCCCACATGCGCAACGACAACGACGGCTCGCCCACGTCGACGGAATCTTCCACGCCGTCAGCTGCACATGATGACCCCCATGATGAGGTTTCAGGATCTTCTGCGGCCGTTTTAGCTGCATCTACTCCTGTGCCTCCGCCTGATCCTCCTTTGCCACCAGCTCGAGAACCACGTACCCGCTTACAAAAAGGTATCCGACAGCCCAGAGAATTTAAAGATGGTACTATTCAATATGGTCGTCGTGGTTTTGGTTTGTTTACTTCCACAGGTGAACCGTGTACACTAAAGGAAGCAATGAAAGATGATCGCTGGTGCAATGCTATGCAAGAGAGTACAATGCTCTAATGGACAACAAAACTTGGCATCTTGTCCCCTCTACATCTACATGCAATATTATTGACTGTAAGTGGGTCTATCACATAAAAAAGAATGCTGATGGAACAATTGACAGGTATAAAGCACGCTTGGTTGCAAAAGGTTTTAAACAAAGATTTGGCATAGACTATGAAGATACCTTCAGTCCTATTGTTAAGGCTGCAACTATCAGACTTGTTTTGGCAGTTGTTGTTTCTAGGGGCTGGAGTTTGCGGCAGCTAGATGTCAAGAACGCGTTTCTTCATGGCGTTCTGGAAGAAGAGGTTTACATGCGACAATCTCCAGGTTTTGAAAATTCTCAAACTCCCAGTCACGTATGCAAACTTGACAAAGCTATTTACGGTCTTAAGCAAGCTCCCAGAGCGTGGTATTCCAGGCTTAGTACAAAATTGCAGGCCCTTGGTTTCTCCCCTTCTAAGGGTGACATGTCTCTTTTTCTGTATCATAGGGCTGGTGTGTCTATATTTGTTCTTATTTATGTTGATGATATTATAGTCACCAGCTCTTCAGCTCAGGCCATCACAGCTTTACTTCAAGATCTTAACAAGGATTTTGCTCTGAAGGACTTGGGTGATCTCCATTTCTTTTTGGGCATTGAGGTACACAAGACCAATGATGGGTTACTACTCACGCAACAAAAATATGCCGCTGATTTGATTGCTAAAGTTGGTTTGAAAAACTGCACTCCTGCTCCCACTCCTTTACCCCCCACTGAAAAATTGTCATTAACAAAAGGATCTCCTCTTGGCCCTACTGATAGCACAGAATATAGAAGTATTGTAGGTGCATTACAATATTTGACACTGACACGTCCAGATATCTCTTTCTCTGTTAACAAAGTCTGTCAATATTTGCATGCTCCCACCACTGTACATTGGACAGCTGCTAAAAGAATATTACGCTATGTTCAAGGCACACTCAAGGTTGGACTCACATTTCAGAAGTCCCCATCTAGTTTGCTTAGTGCATTTTCAGATGCAAATTGGGCAGGCTGTCTTGATGATCGAAGATCCACAGGAGGATTTGCTATATTTTTTGGACCGAATCTGGTCTCCTGGAGTGCAAGAAAACAAGCTACAGTGTCAAGGCCAAGTACTGAGGTAGAGTATAAGGCCTTGGCTAATGCTACAGCTGAAATGATATGGGTGGAGGCTATTCTTGGTGAACTTGGTGTTTCACTCAGGGTAAAACCAAGTTTATGGTGATAATTTAGGTGCAACCAATTTGTCTGCAAATCCCATTTTTCATGCAAGAACTAAACATATTGAGACTGATTATCACTTTGTTCGTGAGCGGGTGGCCAATAAGAT